>CM051257.1:71380569-72112875 GCA_027921565.1 Artemia sinica | reverse complement strand
TATGGAAGAGGTGGTTGCATAAACTTTGGAGGGGACTCAGATGACACATACCCCTAGCATTAAATCCAACCCACTAATATCCTCACATTTGCAGCACAAATGGGGAGATAGCTCTATATAGTCTACTGCTAGTGAGTGGTTATGAAAAGTTAACAATGAAGTTAATTGTTTTCTGTTACTCAGTTTTTATACAATGGAAAACTAAAGGTCACAAAGGCAATAAGGTTTTAATGTTTTACTGTTTTTTAATTTCGCCACTAAGATTAGTGAAAACAGGGCCACCAGGGAAGGTTGTGCACAGCCAGCCCCGCCCACCCCTTAGCATTAAACGCCCTCCCCTTGTGCCTTTTTCCCTAAAATATATCATAAAAAATTACAGCATAATTTTTATTCAGTCATTTTATTCGAAATAGTCCAAAATTCAAACTACTGTAATTTAGGGGTTGAGAAATTTTCCATAGCCCTCAGGGCAAGGATTGTAACTTATGTAAGTTACCTATTATTAGAATATAAGATTTTTGTTGAAGGGGTTGTCGTATTAACTTTTTAGGGGGCTCATTTGATCAGAAATTGAAACTTCTAGTTTTTCAAGATTCAAAAGTGATCAATGGTAAATTAGCCCACGCCTCACTTTTTCAAAGGGCATCCGGTCGAAATTTTGAGATTGCCATTTTGTTCAAAAAATTTCAAAAGCCAAATCACTATGCTTTTGGGGTTGAGCCCCTAGCCCCCAAATCCGGGAAAATGGCTCTGGATTATGGAACTTGTATGTTGTTACTTTGACACTTTGTTTACTTCAATACTTGGATTTAGGGATTTACTTGGCAACATCGATTTACGTTTGTTACTAGCGAGATTCTTAGTCTATAAATGGTAGTGAGAGTGTCAGGATTAAAAATGACTGGATTTGGGAACCAAAAAAATCTTATGCAATTTAATAAAATTGGAAAAGTGGTTAATTTTAGATGATGATTTTCTACAGTTATCTCTTCAAAGAAAATTCTCAAAAAATGCTTAACGATATAATAGGAACAGATTCTCCACCTTTGGACTACTGCATGAAACTTTTACGTCGTTGTCCATATTTATTTACTCAATTTATTGATATATTACTTGAAACAAAACAAAATGATATTGTGATTTTGCTTTTAACCACTACTTAGACGGGTATTCATAAGACCACAAAAAATCGTATCTGAGCAAGTTTTTGTGACGTCACTCCTCCTCCTAGAAGACATTCACTTTATTCATCGTGAGTCAGTTACATTTTTGGCGGTGGAGAGTCAACATCGCCAAATCTCTCACGCATGTCCATTATGCTTGTATACTTTGGGCAGCTTGTCATCCTGTGAGAACTGTATCTTTGCTGATGACTGTAATGAAAAGTGTAGATTATGCAAACCATGTAACTTGAATAGAGGATATGAATGAATGAATGGTTTTTATTTCCCATCATAAATAACACAAGGTTACACAACGGAGTAATGAAAAAAGAAAAAAAAGAGAAAAAGAAAACGCAATAAGAGAAACAACAAGACTTCAATAACAATCTATATACAGCATACTAAACTCGTAATCAAACTAGCCTACGATAGCTCGGTACATATCATGATCAGGATTGAGCGAACGCCGAAATCGGACGATTCGCTCAGTAGCTGGAGTAGTCGGGTCCGCAACGCTGTAATTTTTCGAAACTCTTGAATTTCTCTCCCATGGCGCAAACACTTAACAGATATTTTGCATACTTATAGTAAACCCGACGGACTGAGCGCTTATCTGATTCGGTGAAAAGAGACCAAAACGGCGAGAGTGACAGAACATGCGGGATAACGAACACGGAATAAAGCCTTCCGAGTATATGGCGGTTATACATACGTTTGCAGGGTAGGAGTAGTCCGTATGCTTTGCGTGCCTTTTCTGAAAAATGCTCAACCAGTGCTTCACGAGTAGACCGCAGATCTGAAGCGATCGGCAGTCCAAGGTAAGTGAGAGATGGCTTTGAGCTCACCGCAGTATCACCTAGGAGCACGCTAATCGGGGTCGAATCTTTCGCGTTGCGACGAAAAACAACTACTTCACTTTTGGCAGCGTTAAAAGCTAGCCCAATCTTAGCATATTCATCACTCAATATATTGTAGTTATCCTCAACCCTTGAAACAGACCTACTTGCGTTAAGTATATCATCAGCGTAATTGATGAGCGACACGTCTATACCTAGATATATGCAGCACGTTTTGGCAGATTCTTGAGGGACGATAATACTGTTGTTGTATAGGGGAGGGGAAGTAATGGAGCCTTGCCGGATACCTTTACGGACAGGTATAACTACGGTGGATACCACCATACCGCGATGAGTGGGGACTTTAATCTTCACTCTCAGTCTCCTATACATGCTCCTCCATACAACGACAACCGAACGGTCAACTCCGCGTTTACAAGCAGAACTAAGTATATGTGCGTGGATACCGGAGTCGAATGCTCTACGTACATCGTGGCTTGCTAGAACAAGTGTATCATTATTATCGTGAGCACTGAGCAAAAGATTAGCTATCAACGAATGAACATGCTCGCGACTAGTACCACTCTTAAACCCGAATTGCGAATCGGGAGTATAACAAGCTTCACTTAGGTCACCAAAAACAAGCATTTCCATGAGTTTGCAGAATACCGGCGCAACAGTTATGGGGCGGTATGATGAACAGTTCCTGGGATCATTCCCTTTTTTGGGAACTGGTGTAACGACGCCAACACAGAAAACATCGGGGACAAGACCGCAGGTAAAGATCATCTGGTACATAAGAGCAAGGTGATTTAACACACTGTCACCCCCAATAGCCAGATGCATTCCACAAATATTATCATCACCTCGAGAATACTTCTTTTTCAGTTTAGATAGCATATGAACGGATACTAGAGACAGTAACAACGAACCCGACACTTCGTTCATTTGACGCTAGGAGGGAGTCGAGCTCTTTTTCGAACTCTTCCTCGAGAGCCTTGTTCGGCGGTGAGAATTCGTCGGTGAAATATTTATTCCAATCACTTTCAATTGGCACAATTTCTTCTTTGCGAGATTTCGGACTCCTTTTCTTTTTAATATACTTCCAGACTGCATTTGGGTCACCTTCAAGCACTTTGCAATTCTGGTCCATTAAGTCGGTTCGGTGTTTAGCAAGGGTCTTGGCGAACTTTCGCTTAGTATATAGCCTGATATCATTCAAGACACCTTGACGAGGGCGCCCGCACTCGTTCCATAGTGTATACCAGAATTTAGATCGACTACAAGACTCGGACAACTGTACATTCTGAGACCACTGTGGATTTTCACTTCCGATTCGAACTTTTCGTGTCGGAACTGCAGCCTTTTCGGCACAGCGTAGGGCATGTGTAATTTCTGCACAGTAATTGTTCAGGAGTATCTGCTTCTCATTATCGGGAACAGGCGAACCTTGCTGAAGCAGTTGAAATGGGACCTTTATCTTTTCAAGTATATTATCATACACGGACTTGAAAAGCGCAGAGTCGGCTTTTCCCCACTCAGATTTTACCACCCATTTACGGTGACATTCATCGGGCTGAGTAGGTTTATTAGTGACACAGAACACATTCGAGATGGGTAGGTGGTCGGAAGCACAGATGCTTAATTTTACCCTACATTTTCCGTTTGTCTTCACATCTGCAGAGCACAGCATTGAGTCAAGGGAGGATACAGAGCCGGAGTTATGTACATACGTGTAGTCCAGGTCATTTTCAAGTACACGGAGACTTTCACAGGCAGCAACCAGAACCTGAGTTCTTGGGCTGTTGTCGCACAGGTTACAGTTCATGTCTCCGGTTACAATGCATGACAGTTTTTGCGTAACACATCCGTCAACTGCTCCACAAATCTGTCCACAAGCAACATTGAATCTTGCATCAGATTCATCGTCACGATAATCCGTATAGACACAGAATAGGGCCGTATCAGCAATTCGGACACCGACGAAGAAATCAGACTGCTTGTACAAGGAAGGATTAAGACTTCTGCGTACCAGTATTGAAATACCACCAGAGGGTCTACCTCTGCCAGAACGCTTTGCAGGAACACTGAATACGCTGGAACTGTCATTGACCTCAAGAAGCTGAAGTCCTTCTGTTGTAAGAAAGTGCTCCTGTAGACAGACTACGTCATATTCTTGTACTAATTGCTCAACCAGAGGTAGTTTAGCCGGAACTCCACCATTCATGTTCCATGATACAACTTTAAGTTCAAGATTATTCATTTTTTTAACGCTTTCTGTGCTTCAGGGCATTTAAAACTGTAACAGGGATGGTTTGCCGAACCACATAGAGCACATTTGAGGGGTTCTGGCAGGGATTGTCCTTTGAGCTGGAGTGTTTCCCAGCGCAACGGGAGCACTTTGGCGGATTTGGACATGCCTTTGCTGCGTGGCCGAAGCATTGACACTTGTAGCACTGGATTGGCATAAATTTGTATTCGTGAATCGGCAGCCGCTCATACCCAATCACGGGGGGAGACTTGATTGCACTCTGTAGGTCTTCACGCGAATCAAACTTCAGTTTGAATGACCTGGTTTTGCCTATTCCAGAAGCTTCGACACATTTCGACACTAAACTGCGCAAGTCCTCTTCTGAAATACTAGCAGGGACGTGGCGAATTATCCCGAAGAAAGAGGGGCTTTTTACTCTCGCGACAACGGAATTATCGGTACTGGTAATAGCCTCTGCAATGGAATCGGCGGTCGCTTTGTCTTTCACGAGAACGCTCCAAGCACTCTTACGAGGCCTCAGTTCGACGATGTCACTGCTTGTCTGTCCGCAAAGTCCATTTAAATAGTCTTTCCGTGATTCGGGATCAGTCAGTCCTTGGGGCGGATTCTTGAGAACTACGGCGTAAGTCTGTTTATGCTTTCCGTTATTCTCGCGTGAGTGATAGGGATTGCGCAGCTGGTACTCAGACTCGACGAAACTGTCGAACTTTCGGCATAGCTCTCCCACTTTTCTCGTCAAAGTTGCACTTATTTCGCCTGGAATAATCGGTACGTCATCAGGTTGGTATAATACGAACCGCGGGAGCGAAATGTTTTTTTCGTCACACAGCTTAAAAACTTTCATTATGTCAATGACATTATCCGAACTTTTGTCTCTTGCAGTCACTCTCGTCGCATATTCGGCTTCATCCCAAATCACCTTTTTCGCTTCCAATATATCCGCATCGGAGAAATGTGAAACCGCACTTTTGACAATACTGTCTATCGGGTTTCCAGCCTTCATCGCCCGCTCAACAAAGTTCAGTACAGCGTTTAAAACAAGGTTCACGCTCGCCATTTTGCTACGGAATGATTATTACGCAATCCGCGAGCAATTAAGGCTTTAAAGATTTAGCGGTAGATAAGACCCGTGGGAAGTGCAACACACGAATCACCTTATCCCAGCAGTTTAAGGATAAAAAATCCCGCTAGTACTGTACGGCCTCTTGAATGTTCGTTGTTGCTCACTTCTGCACAGGCTATCTCCGAAAAATGCAGCCCGAATTATATCGCCGAAAATGGCAAAATATGCTGTCTAAATTTGGCAGCTATGCAATATTTGGAAACTATGTAACTTCACTTATTCAGAAGAAACAGTGATGGCAACAAAGATGGCGCTATATAAAAATAGCAGAATAGATGGCGTGCCAGTCTATATAAGAAAAAAAAGAAGATGGTGCTGGTGAGAATACCCAGAGAGAAATACCTATACTAGGAATTATAGAAGGTCCCTCAAATACTACTCAACTAAAAATCTAGAATTAGAGTGTAGAAATCTATATGGAAATAACCTCAAGGTAATGCAGAATCTTTATCCCATTAAGGGCAAAGATGCAAACTCAGCTACAATAACTCAGTATATAACATAGATGGCATCGATTATACCTTGATATGCTTTGCAAAATAAAGACTTTAATTTCTGTATTGAAGAGATTTGTTACTCTTATACTAGAGGCTTCCTATGCTCAAACTGTCACTATGGTAAATGTGATCAATGGGAAAATACTTACCATGGTTTGATTGCAAAAACCCTAAACGTGATTTCAGTTTATTTTTAAGACACTGGTACCATCGTGGTTTCAAATTGTTTTGGGAAGAAGAACCTGGTCTATGCTTCAATTGCTGGAATCATAAGCAGCACGCTAGCGCTGCCTAAGTAAAGAACGATGTGGGCACAATGTGTTTTTTTTTTCTCCATATCCGGGCATTCCGTATCGAAGGAGTTGCCGTAGAAACTTCGAAAAGAGCTCATTCGATTGGAAATTGGAGTGTCTAGTGCCCTTTTTAATAGACAAAAGTGATTGGAGGGCAACTAGCCTTCCCCCGCCCATCATTCCCCCAAACACATCCAATCAAAATTTTGAGATAGCAATTTTGTTCAGCGTAGTTGATTTCCAGATAGAAAATATTTTTTTGAGGAGGACACTCTCTCACAACCCTCGGGACAAGGGTTTAAAGTTATGCCCCGAGGGCACATAAGAACTATGTTGGCACAATGTATCATTTATTATTTTTTACTTTAGAGCAGGGCACTTTATATGGAAGGGTCGTCGTAGAAACTTCAAAAGGAGCTCATTTGATTGGAAATTGAGAGTTCTAGTGTCCTTTTTAATAGTCGATAGTGATTGGAGGGCAACTAGGCCCCCCCACGCCCATCATTCCCCCAAACACATCCAACCAAAATTTTGAGATAGCCATTTTGTCCAGAGTAGTTAATTTCCAGATAGAAAATATGTTTTTGAGGAGGACACTCGCCCACAACCCTCTGGGCATGGGTTTTAAGTTATGCCCTGGAGGCGTATAAGGTTTTTTATAGAAGGCGGTGTCGTAGAAACTTCAAAAAAGGTTCATTCGATTGGATATTCAAAGGGCTAGTGCCCTTTTTAATAGTCAAAAGTGATTGGAGGGCAACTAGCCCCTTCCCCCGCCCATCTTTCCCCCAAACACATCCAATCAAAATTTTGAGATAGATATTTTGTTCAGCGTAGTTGATTTCCAGATAGAAAATATGTTTTTGAGGAGGACACTCCCACAGCCCTCAGGGCAAGGATTTTAAGTTATGCCCTGGGGGCATATAACGTTTTTAAAGAAGGCGTTGTCGTAGAAACTTCAAAAAAAGCTCATTCGATTGGAAATTCAAAGGGCTAGTGCCCTTTTTAATAGTCGAAAGTGATTGGAGGGCAACTAGCCCCTCCCCCACGCCAATTATTCTCCCAAACACATCCAATAAAAATTTTGAGATAGCCATTTTGTTCAGCGTAATTGATTTCAAGATGAAAAATATATTTTTGAGGAGGACACTTTTCCACAACCCTCAGGGCAAGGATTATAAGTTATACCCTGGGGGCATATAAGGTTTTTATTGAAATATTTGTCGTAAAAACTTGAAAAGGGGCTCATTCGATTTGAAATTCAAAGACCTAGAACTCTTTTTAGTATTCGAAAGTGATTTGAGGGCAACTAGCCCCCCTCTCACGCCCACCTTTTCCCTAAACACATCCAATCAAAATTTTTAGATAGCCATTTTACTCAACGTAGTTGAAAGTTTTGGAAATTAGATCTTTAAGAATGACAACCCCTCTCCCCACAGCCGTCAGGGAAAGGGTTGTAAGTTATGCCCTGGGGGCATATAAAGTTTTATTGAAAGCGTTGTTGTACAAACTTCAAAAGGGTTCATTCAATTGGAAATTGAAAGGGCTAGTGCCTTTTTTAATAGTTGAAATTGATTGGATAGCGACTAACACCCCTACACTCCCACCATTTTCCCAAACACATCCAATCAAAATTTAGAGATATCCATTTTGTTCAACGTAGTTGAAAGTTCTGGAAATTAGGTCTTTTAGGATGATAAACCCCTCAGAGCCCTCAGTGCAAGGGTTGTAAGTTATGCCTTGGGGGCATATAAGGTTTATATAGAAAATTGTTGTATAAATCATAGGCAGTGCGATCGCGCTGCCTAAGTAAAGAACGGGGACAATCGAGAACAACCGAGGGCAAGGGTGTAAAGTTATGCCCTGGGGGCATATAAGAACGATGTTGGCACAAAGCATTCTTTATTAATTTTAACCTTTAAAGCATGGCATTTCGTATCGAAGAAGTTGTCTTAGAAAATTCGAAAAGGGCTCATTCAATTGGAAATTGGACTGGCTTGTGCCCTCTTTAATAGTCGAAAGTGATTGGAAGGCGACTAACACCCCTTCCACGCCCACCATTTCCCGAAACACATCCAATCAAAATTTTGAGATAGCCATTTTGTTCAGCGTAGATGATTTCCAGATAGAAATTATGTTTTTGAGGACAGTCCCCCACAGCCCTTAGGGCAAGGGTTGTATGTTATGCCCTGAGGGCATATACGGTTTTTTATAGAAGGCGTTGTCGTAGAAACTTCAAAAAAGGCTCATTCGATTGGAAATGTAAAAAGCCAGTGCCCTTTTAGTAGTCAAAAGTGATTAGAGGGCAACTTAACCCGCCACTCACGCCCACCTTTTCCCCAAACACATCTAATCAAAACTTTGAGATAGCCATTTTAGTCAACGTAGTTTTAAGTTCTGGAAATTAGGTCTTTGAGGAGGGCAACCCCCCACAGCCCTCAGGGCAAGGGCTGTAAATTATGCCCAGGGGGCATATAAGGTTTTTATATAACACGTTGTCGTAGAAACTTAAAAAAGGGCTCATTCGATTGGAAATTGAAATGGCTAGTGCCCTGTTTAATAGTCTAAAGTGATTGGAAAGCAACTAACACCCCTTCCACGCCCACCATGTTCCCAAAGACATCCAATAAAGATTTTGAAATAGCCATTTTGTTCCACGCAGTTCAAAGTTCAGGAAATTATAACTTTGACCAGGACACTCCCCCCACAGTCTTCAGGGCAAGGGCTATAAGTTATGCCCAGTGGGCATATAAGGTTTTTATTGAAATCTTCGTCGTAGAAACTTGAAAGTGTTCATTCGATTGGAAATTCAAAGGGCTAGTGCCCTTTTTAATCGTCGAAAGTGGTTTGAGGGCAACTAACCCCCCTCTCACGCCCATCTTTTCTCCAAACACATCAAATCAATATTTTAGATAGCCATTTTATTCAACGTAGTTGAAAGTTTTGGAAATTAGGTCTATAAGGAAGACAACCTCTCTCCCCGCCCCTACAGCCCTCAGGGCAAGGGTTGTAAGTTATGTCCTGGGGGCATATAAGGCTTTTATTGAAAGCGTAGAAACTTCAAAAGGGCTAATTCAATTGGAAATTGAAAGGGCTAGTGCATTTTTTAATAGTTGAAAGTGATTGGAGAGTGACTAACGCCCCTCTCACGTAAACCATTTTCCCAAACACGTCCAATCAAAACTTTGAGATATCCATTCTGTTCAACGTAGTTGAAAGTTTTTGAAATTAGGTCTTTTAGGATGATATCCCCCTCAGAGCCTTTAGTGCAAGGGTTATAAGTTATGCCCTGAGGGCATATAAAGCTTATATACAAAGTTGTTATAAAAAGTCCAAAAAGGGCCCATTTGATTGGAAATTGAAATTGCCCTCTTAAATAGTCAAAGTGAGTGGAGAGTACTTAAACCCCTCTTACGCCCACCATTTCCCCAAAAACATTCACTCAATGTTTAGAGATATCCATTTTGTTCAACGCAGTTGAAAGTTGTGGAAATTATGTATTTAAGCATGACAAACCCCCCAGAGTCCCAAGGGCAAAGGCTGTAGGTTCTGCCCTGGGGGCATATAAGGTTTTTATAGATAGAGTTGTCGTAAAACTTAAAAGGGGGCTCATTCGATTCGAAATTCAGAGGGCTTGTGCCCTTTGTAATAGTCGAAAGTGATTTGAGGGTACCTAACCCCCCTCTCACGCCCGCCATCCCTCCAAACTTATCCAATCAAAATTTTCAGAAAGCAATTTTGTTCAACGTAGTAAAAAGTCCTGGAAATTAGGTCTTTGAGAATGACATCCCCCCCAGCACTCAGGGAAAGGGTAGTAAGTTATGCCCTGGGAGCAAATAAGATTTTTACATAAAGTTTTGCCGTAGAAACTTCAATTTAGTAATCAAAATATGAATATTATTTGATTTATTAAAGTTATAGTAAAAAAAATTATATTTTTTCAGTAAAGTGCAAATTGTGTTCTGGCCTTGGGAAGACATGGGGTTTTGTGCCCAACTTATGTTAATTTCTGCTCGTTTTGAGTTTGACTTGGTTAATTATTGTAATTTCTGTTCGTTTTGGGTTTCATTTATTTATCGATGCTGATTTGTGGTAGTTTCACGCTTGGTAGATTATTTGATTTTATTTTTGCTCATTTTTTGTTAAATGGAGTTCTTTACTTTTCTTTGAAAAACTTACTTTGTGGAAATGTTTTTAATTAATAATAAAAGAGCCAGGTTTTTAACTCATCGCTGTGAAGATACCGGCTACTATGATTATAAACCGACAGACTTTTATTCGGCAGTTACAGAAAGTGATTCTTCTTATGAGAATTTTGTGTGTGACATCGCTTCAAATAAGCAATTGAAACACGTAAATTTTAAAATATGAATCTGAATAGCACTATTGACTTTAAAAAGAGATTTAATAAAAATGAAGTTACAATATATTGTAGAAAATGTGACCCCGACTTTGCTTGCCAAGATGAATACAAGCTAAATCCAGACGATCTGCTACCACTCATCGTTTCTAATGATTATTTGTACGTAGAAGAAGAAATCTAAAAGGACACAGCGTTCTGTACATATAAATTTTATTAATAAACAGATTTACATACATTTTTCAAGCATTTCACTCTTGGGGCCCCGAAATTTATATTATACAGGCTGGAAAGAGTTTTTTCAACTAGAAAGTCGTTCAGTCGAGGATTGTCACTATAAAAGTTGAGGAATTCACTGTAAGTATGTCCACGATATCGAAAAACAAAACATAATAGTGCATAAAACTACAGCTTGTAGCTGCCTTAAATGCTCATTGGGGAAAATTGGTCATTCTCAAATGGATTGGTAATGTAAATTCTCTTCTGTTCCGGTGAATATTTGAACGTTAATCCGCCCTCTTTTCGAAATGCAATATTTTGTTGATAACTCGACACAAATCAATCATATTGCAGTATTCCAAAGAGGGTATAATTGCAAAGGGGTAATCATCAGAGTCAAAATTTACCACTGCACCCTCGTCAGAAAAGTCAGAGGGTCTCACTTTAATCTCATATGTACGATCCTTTCTTAGAAGAATGTCATATGCATTTCTTAGAATACAATCAACAAGAACAACTTCATACCTTCACTCGAATTTAATGGCGGGGGAGAGTTTTGTCCAAAAATCGCTTGTTCTATTTAAATCGTCATAGAGGTGTTCAGAAACATTGGAAATAATTTCACATAAAATCATTACAATGTCTTCAGCGGCAATCCAGGATTCCAAGTCAGAGTTTAATCCTAGACAGAAAACAAGAAACTGTCTCTTACCCTTGTGAGTTCAACTCTTTAATACCTTTTCAATTTGACACATTCAGATATTGCCAACCTTTTGCGATTCATAATCATAAAAACCGCCAGTAATCTTGTCATCTTTCATATCACGAGGGCAATACGTTATAGGTTTAGTGTTTAAGACCTTGGACACTTTAGAAAGTTCAGTGGACCATAATTAATCCCCATTATCAGAAATATTTATTATTCGATTTATTCAAATAGTATACAAACACTAATTTTTTTCTTCCCAGCCTTTTCATTAGAACACTGTTTAAGAAAAATGTCAAGAGTATTGTCACTATGATGAGCTTCAAGAGGACTAACACTGGACAAGAATTGATGAGAACGTTGATTATAAATCATCATAATTTTATTTAAATCATGAATAACAGCAGCAGTATTCTTCTGTTTTCAATATCTTGAAACTAAGAGTCAAATAGTAAATGTCAAACGATCAGCCAATGCCGCCTTTATCTGACTATGAGTATGATAGAGTACTTTATCATATTTCAATAAAACCTTTTTTACGTTTGGATTTACGAATTCGCTCTCACAATCTGTTTGAATTTTTCTATATGAATTATGTTCAAGAATACTATCTATACTTTTAGCGACTTCATCGCCTCTCATTGACTGCAATGGAACTGCCTGTGCATAGCGACTAAAAGAACTTATTACAAGTAAAATATACTTGTACGGTCTATTATGACGTCGTTGAATCTTGTCTAGAGGCAAAAGATCTGCTTGTAATATATGCAGGGGGAAAAAGCTTCAGTTTTTCGATAGTCACAGCTTCTGGTCCTATGATTTCGATGAAGAGAGTAACTGGCTTCCTTCTTCAAATACTCTTTTGCTGTCTTCTTTTCAACTCCGGTGACATTAGAAAGTGTAGTGGCAGAACTTAAAGTTCCCACTTCTCCAATATTTTCATAAACGTGTTTCAAAACTTGATCTATGTTGAACGTAATCATGGTGTGAAGCACCTGCCATCATTTTGCATACTAAATGAGATGGAAAGATGCGTTTGTTTAATACCTTTTAAATAATCACCACTTGGCGTGCTAAGACGTTCGGTTCCCTCGTTCATCTGAGGGGTAATATGAGAAGGGATATATTGGTTAGACTGTATCAGTCAATGGTTCTATCTTTGACTAGCTTTCCAGCGGTGATTTTGAAAACTTTTCCATCTTGTACTTCATCTCAAATTAAAGTTGTGTATTTTAGATGTCTTAAATTTCTACTAGGTTTTCCCCTAAATGCTCATAATACTCTTTTAAATATATGTATGGAATAAAGGACCTGCTTGATGTAATAAAGATTATGTGCGAGCTTTTAGTTCAATAGGCTCAAAATTATCTTGAATCAAGAAACTTGTTCCCGTTTTTTGAAAAAATCTAACTGATGTTAACCGATTGCCGTAGATGGTTGTATTAATCGGTAGTTCTGGTCTTGTTAATTGTAAATTGTGTCTTTATATTATATATTTATTGATGGTACTCCTCATAGTTTATCCTGAGGGAAAATAAAGGTATTATTATTATTATTATTATTGCCAATAAGACTTTTGGGAAAATTTGACGGCTTTAAAAATTTATATAAATAACTATCAAAGGATTCAATTCTTTCACGATTTGTAATCAAATCTGATAACAAATCAATTAAATCTTAAGGTTTGCCCTGGATTATAACTTGATTCTTTTTCTCGTCAATTTGTTCACTCTCAGTGAGATAGGTCAATAGTTTTTTACTTTGCTCACAAAAGGAATGAGGTAATAAATCTACAACACTTGTTGATAAAGATAAATCTTCTTCTTTTTTTTCTTTTTCAAAGTTTCAAAACTTTCAGTACTTTCAGAAAATTTATCAATGACATTTACTTTGAGCGGTTTTTCACGGTAAGGTTTATGTTTGTCGACACGTCAAAATACATTTTGAAGCAATGTTAATTTTCCATCATCGACAATTGTTACATTGTTAGTAAATTTATCTAGATTATCTTCAAAGTGCTTTTTTGGTGAAAAAGCAAGTTCAATTGGTCTTAATTTGTAGGGTTTAGCCTTTTCTAGAGAATAGGTTTTACAAATCCTGTGACTATTGTCAGTAACATTGAAAAGAAACTACCACCTGCTTGAAAAAACCATTGTCTTTTTGGAGGCTAGGGCAAGTACAATCAAACTAGGTTGCTTTGTCTGTTGTCTAATACCTTCTGACAATTGAACATTACCTTCCGTCAATTTAAAACCAAGTACAGATAAGAGATTAATGAATTCATTGGCAATACCATGTTTGAGTATAGCTTTCCTAAGTCGTGGTATTGAATTAGCTAGGAAGGAAAATAAGGCGACTAATAACATTTTTAATGTTCACTGGCAGATATACAGTAATTTCAGCATTAAAAACATCAGTGACTACGCCTAACTCTTCGGGTGTGTTTTGATTAAATCCAATCAAATGTCTCGATAAGGTTTATTAGTAACTTGATTGCACGCGGAGAGTAAAAATTGTGGCTTGTCATGGTAAATTTGTATGTTTAGAGTTATAAGAGAACTTGAATCACGAACGAACCTATAGATGATATAGCAATTACAATTCAAAGCAAGTATTCTCATACATTTACTCTGATGAAAAAGATTATGGAAAACAATAGTTACGAAACTTTTTCATGATGCGACCGGACCGTGAATAATTGTAGCATCTCCTGAGACCATTCTTCAAGACGATTCTTCAGCTAAATCATCAATAATCAACCACGATTTTGGCATAATACTATTAAACACTTCAAGTCCTCGTATGGATTTTATGCTTGGTGCAACAATGCAATAGAAATCTTGCCATACACTATTGCGATAATAGATATTTTATCACGGTTTTCAATTATTTTCGTTAATATTATTGTTTTGCCAGACATTGACTGTTCACAAAGAAATGATCTGAATGGTATTTTAAATTGATACATACTCCTTCAATGTCAAAATACAACTAACCAAACCTAACCTCAATCTGTCGAATAAATACTCAAAGAAACAGAATATACATTTTCTTTAATGTAAATAAACACACAAGAAATTTTTAAAGGCATAATATTTTTACAAGAAACAAACAATTGAGCATTAAAAAAGACACTTGAACAAATAGTGCTGCCGTTGTGGCGGCGAACGGCCGGACTCCTCCCGAGGACGTGACGGCCAGAGCGGTGGCTGGAAGGTACCACGGTAGGGTGGTAGCATGAAAACATAGAAAACTTTAAAATACCTCTTTGCGCAAAAAAAATAAATATAGATAAATCAATTAAACACATAAATTAAAACATATAAATATAAATAAAACATGTAAAAATTACTAAAAAAACACAAAAATACACACTCTTGAGCTGGAGACTGACAGAAAAATGGCACCATACCAACACTGACGGAAAAAACAGGACCCCTCTTCCGACCCACCAACTATAGGGCTTTCTCCGACCGAGTTGTTTTCTATAACCCATACAATAAACTCGATCTGAAGTAAGATAGTGACCGCGTGGTACTATCCTCACAGCGCCCGTGCGTACAAAGATTTTGCCTGATATGGTGGACATGGAATTTTTTTCAACTCGAACTGTGAAGTTTTTATATTTTAAAAAGCAAATCGCCATTACTTTCGCTCTTAAAACTAAATTATTTTCTACACAGTTCGTATAAAGACTTATGTTGAAAATTTTTTTTACATAGTTTTGAAGATAGCCCCTTGCAGGTTTGTTTGGTAGCCTCACTTTGTGTTTCCACACAGTGCACCTTTGGACCAAGAAACAAACCTTTGGATACCAAGTCACCCCCTGTCTAAGATTTTAACTTTAATAATTGATTTAGGGCCTGGCACTTCACTAGATCCGGATAAATGGACTCATTCAAGAGTTGGTGTAGTCCATTTGGGTGCTATTTTTTTTTTAATTTTCCAAATCGTGTTACAAATTCTCTGTTTTAACTTTCAACCGGAGTGAATCAGTGTTTCCATAATACATTTAAATCTGCCCCTCCTCGAACATTGGAGCTTACACACATTGTAATAAAACTCCAAGGCGAGTTTTTTTTATATTTCTAAAATGGCACTACCAGCGGCAATATTTTTGTTCAATTTTACGTCTCTTTTTTTATGTAAAAGGACCGTTTTGGAGTCTATGATCGTGAACGATGTGAAACATGGATATACAACTATTCAGACACATTCTTTTGGGTCGGTCACAACGTCACAACGATTCCTATTGCGTACAATCTCGCGCATCTTACCGAAGGCCGAGTTTGAAATGAGTTTAAACCTCTCTTTTTAGACCTTTGTTTTCGCTTCAGATCTTTTCTTGACAAAAGTGTCAACAAACGTCTTCATGTAAGGTTTTTTATCGAATTGGAGGGATCTATGATTTTTTTTGACCTTGAAACCGTTGGCCATCATTCACCGCGAAAGAAAAGATGTACAACAATATTTCATTTCGGATTAAGGTCCTTTACCGATTCATGAAATTCTAAAGGTGTTTCACCATCAATTTCGAAACCATCCTTGTGGTCCAATCTTCTCAACAGTGTGAATGCTGAGGAATTCCAAGCAGAAAGATTGTTTAGCCATTCGTAATTCGCACACGGCAAATTAAAGTGAAACATTGCCGACAGATAAAGAAAATTAATATCCAAGAAAACCGCATTCGACTTTTCACCAGTGCGGTGTCCAGTCGGGTCGGTTTCAAGTTTACGATCATTGTGGAAACATACACTCCCCGCACAGACCTCTCCACAAATAAGTGCTGATCCTAGTCGGTGATCAGATGTATTTTCGCATTATTAATTTTTAGAATTAAATCCATCACCAGATGAGGAGTTGAAAAATAATACCTTAAATCCAACAGAAATTCCTTGTAAATTTTGTCTGTGTTTTTGCAGACAATATCCAATAACATCAAAACAGCAATTGCCACGCACATTTTACAATAATCCCAACAATTTTTTATAACCTCCTCTTAGCCCCAAACCGTCTTAGCAGATTCTTAATCGTCAATGGTGCATTTACGATCGCGAAGTGAATCATAAAACTCTTCATTGGGCGGTAATTTTTCCTCACAGAGCCTCGAGGCGGAGTTGAGTAATTGTATGGTTATATGTCCTTACACATTAATAAATCATACGTTTCATCATCTGGAAAGTGCTGCTTTCTTGTAGTTGAATGAGTTGGCTAAGGGATTTGGGGAAAAACTGTTGGGATCTAAAATACAGATTTTACTCAAGCAGTTTTACCATTATCATTTGTTTTTCCACTTGATTTCTAAGACTAACAACTTCTCAGCTGATTTAGGTATGATTTTATATGAAAAAGAACCATCTCCTCATGTGCCATCTGCAATTTTACCTTTCTGCAAACGAGCCAACTCTGGTAATATGAATTTCAAATCGTAGTTGGGATTGTGCATTTAAATCGATAAAAGTATTGCTGCTTATCATTTACATTATACGATTTATGCGCAGCCCCCCGAAAATTACTCCCTCCAGATTGAATAGGACCACCTGAATGATCATGATCATGGACTTTCGCATCCCCACTACCCTCAACAATTTTTTCTTGCAAACCCAACATAGATCTTTATTATTAATGGCCAACTCGTCTTCTGTTGATAGAGTCATTGGATAATGTGTGTTGCACAACCGTGAAATTGCATTATTAGCTGTGTTAATAAGTGCAATCATAGCTGCGCCTACATACTCTTCTACACCCAATGCCTCAATTACATATACCAATTGCATGGTATTACTTGAGTCTTTTCGACTGTTGTCAAAAGAGACGGTAGTAGCTTCGTTTTCTTTGACACGATTAAAATTTGATGGATCACACACATCCACGAGTTTGGCTTCTAAGTCTAATTTCACCTTGTCACTCTGCACGAGCGTGTTCTGAAAATTTTTGAAAAGCAAGATGGCATCGTCAACCGAAACTGTTCCCACGGACTGGTATCCCTGACGCTTGCAGTGTCTCAAGTGATTTTTCAATTTTAATTCGGTAAGGAAAGCTGAAAGACACATTGGACAGTAATAGCGTGGAGTTTAATGCCAAACCTGACGTAAACCCGACTAATATTTGTAATAGGAAAAAAATGTCCAATTGAATCTGGATCTTTGGCAGGATCGTAGAAAAGCCATACGCAACGTTTCACTGACTCAATAGAAGAATCCCTCACGGAATATATTACACCCTTTTTATCTTTAACTCCCCCTCTTCATATTCTATATCTTACTGCAGCACTGTAACTCTAATCTTTAAATGCTCAATTCCCTCTCAAAATTGCCAATCCCCTTAAATGCTACAGGATAATGCCCTTTCAAGAAGATTAAAATCTAGTTTTGGGAACTCTGCCCCCTCCTCATCCCCATTAACCGTCAAACCGTCTAAATGAGTCATACTAACACCTTTTTCTTTCCAGGGCTTATGTCCCACGGAAAGTACTGAATACTTGAAAAGCTCTAACTCTAAGCCCGTATCGAAAGAGAAGTGTTGTACACCCCCACAAGTCCTCAAATCTGCATTATATTTGTTATAATTTGTCTTTATCCTCCCACCTCTTAAAACAAATTCCTTTTAAAATTTTGTGATATTAAGTTAAAATTTTTCATTAAATAAAACCACCAATCTACTCACATTTTCATTATAACCCTCCATCTTATTAAAATGTTTCCGTCCCAATCTGAAAACACCCTCAAAATTGAGCAAGTTAGTGTGAAGTGTTTGCATCACTGTTCCCAGGTGATGCGTGCACAAACCCGTCCTTGCATTTAAAAATTATTTTAAGTGTGATAGATGCTTTTATACTGTCCCTACCCTCCTTCCAAATATGATTTTCAAGAAGCGCCCGGATCTTGCTGACATAGGAGTGGAAAATGTCAATTGGATTTGTATGGATACTACCAATTTTAAAAATTTTAAAGGAGTATCAAAACAAAGCCCTAAAACATAAATATTGCGGAAAGCGGTATTATCTAATTAAAACTATGGTAAAGCAGGGGGTTAGCCTGCACCACTTTTTCCCCCATATTGCTATGAAAGGTTAGGACCTTCTAGCACCCTCTCAACCTCGCTTACTGGCACTTGTTCTAATAGATTGTCAAAAAATTCACGGTCGAGGCCGAGATCCCTCAAAAGAGTGTCAAAATCAAAGTTTGGGGACTCTATACTGAGCGATCTCTACACTGAGTTCTTATTAGCTCTCTGGAACACTTCATCCTATGAAAATAAAATAGTTATGAATGAGCTTGAAGGACTTCAGTACTACGCAATAGCCATTGAAGGACAATTTGACCCCCACGAAGGTATTATGACCATACTACTGGCTACAAATGTAATGGATCTCCAAAGACCCCTTTGGGCCCACTATTGGTGATAAATATAACAAGCCTCCAAATTCATCCCCCTTTGGATACATTTAGTGTATATACCTTAGGGGTCCATTCAGAGACCCCTTTCGGATCCGTAGACCTCTCACTAGCAGTTAAGAATTTAAGAGCTGGAAGAAATTTGAAGACTCTTCCCGATGGTGGGATTGGTCTGTCCAGATCTCAAGCAAATTGTGTGCCTATGCTGGTATTTTATCGCTGGTGTCGTCCACCAGTGCAGCTCCTAGGAGGTTAGGCATGGGTAAGAAAGTAAGAAAAAGTTCTGACTCCTACATACATTTTTAGCTGTCAAACAAGAAAATGTTAACCTAACGGAAACAGACTGTCGCTATTATGTTGAAAAGGCCTTCAGAACTAATGGGGAGGCCAAGGTTTCTTTAGCTATTTGTCTATTTCTTTTTAGGTGCCAAAACTAAGGGGCTGTAACAGCATATAACCTGAAAACACTTAAGCAGAAGTTCTCTCAAAACTATTAGTATGAGGAGCAGTGGGTCCTCAAAGCCTTCAGAATAAACGAATAAGCCTTTATTATCCTGAAAAGAATGGATTATTTTAGGATAGGGCAATAGCATTAAACCCCCCTCTCGGAGGTAGCAAACAAGACCCCTACATCCTAATTATTTCTCCCTTTGTTAACCTGAACAAGAATATACATTAGCTGGAAAAAGTGGTAAGTTTTTTATCGCGCCAAAAAAAAAAATATTTATGAAAAGAACACCAAAGAATTTGCACTTACATTAAGATCGACAGCTCCATCTTCACATTGCTCCGATGGTGAAGGAATCGCAGGACTTGCATAGAGGGTGCGGGGGAATTAAGGGGGGCCAAGGCTGGTGTAGCCCGGCCCTGGATGACCCAGGCATCTCCAGCCGTTGTACAAGAGTTGAATCACTGGCCCTTGCCTGTTTCATTGATGAAGGGAGTTCGGGGAAATCCTAAAAAAAGAAAACAATATTTAGTATAAAAATACATCTTATGAAATAACCCTCCTTAGCAGAAGGGTCCCATACATGGGGACCAGGTAATGATACAGGAGGGTTGCCCACTATCAAAACATAATATCATAATATAAATAAATAAATAAATCTTAAACCACGTAATGCTTAAATTGAATATGCAAATCAAGCTTAAAACGAAAAAAAAATATTTTGGTATTTGGAAACCAAAACCGAACAGAAATTAAATAAACAACCAATTCAAACACATATACAATATATACTAATATAAATGAATAAATAAATCTTAAAACGAGTGAAACTTAAATTGAATATGCAAATCAAGCTTGAAACGAACAAAAATCACTACAAACAAGAGTTTGGGTATCCCTTCCTTCTCTCAATGTTCACTGTAAAAATCTAAAACTATGTTTAAGACTTATGTTTTTTTGGATAAAAAATCCCCCTAGCCCTCAGAGCAAGGGTTGTAAGTTATGCCCTGGGCACATATAAGGATTTTGATAGAAAGCGTGGTCATATAAACTTCGGAGGGGGCTCATTGGATTGGTAATCAGACGCTCTAGCGCTCTTTTCAAGAGTCAAAGTGATCGAAGGGCATTAAAACCCCTCCCCCCACACACGTCATATTGTCCCAAAATGCATCTAATAGAAATTTTGAAATAGCCATTCTATTCAAAATAGTCCAAATATCATATAACAAGGCTTTTGGGGTTGAAACAAAACCCAGAGATTAGGGGCAAGAGTTGTAAGTAATGCCTAGGGATTATTTGAAGTTTTTATGGAAGGGAGGGTTGTTTAACTTTAAAAGAGGCTCAGTCTTTCTCCCTGGAAAAGACTATGCCAATACGAAACGAACAGAAATTAATTAAAAAAAACTTTTTCCACAAAATATGCTTTTCAAAAAAAAAGTTTCTGTTTGTTTTTGGTTTCATTTATATATTGATACTGATTTGTGGTAGTTGTATGCTTGGTAGATTATTTGATTCTATTTTTGTTCATTTTTGGCTAAATGGAGTTCTTTATACTTTTTTTTGAAAAACTTATTTTGTGGAAAAAGTTTTTTTTAATTAATATACAAGAATGTGGAATTCGGTATTTTCTGCCAGAAGAAAGATCACGGATGCGTGTTTTTTTTTCAGGGGGGATCATACCGAAAAAATGGTCCTAGAAGACTGGAAGAGGGTGCATTCGAATGGAAATTAAGACTTCTAGTGCCCTTTTTAAGCGAACAAAAAGATTAGAGGGCAACTAGCCTCCCTCCCATGCCTCTTTTTTCCTCGAATTCCTCCGATCAAAATTTTAAGATATTCATTTTGTTCAGCATTGTTAAAAGATCCAATGAACATGCCTTTAGGGATAGCATGATCCCCCAGAGCCCGTGGTGAAAGACATGAAGCTAAAAAATTTGCCCATTGTTTGCGCATAGTATTTGCTATTGGGATATATAGAGACATTTGTCGGGGAAGGGAGATTTTGGGCTTGGGGTTGGTTTCCAAGGGGGGAATTTACCGCAGAGTGGAAAATTTCCGAGAAGAACTTCCTAGGGGAAATTTTACACTGGGGGAATTTGACAGATCCCTATACGGAATTCTTTTTGTTCGTCTTTCTTTTTCTTTACCAGCTCGACTTTGCATGTGCGAATGTTCCTGGGGAACATCTATCGGAGGGGGGATTCATAAACACCCACTCTTATTTTAATTATAAAATAAATCTACACAGAGTAAAAAAAAAAAAATGGTGATCTAACTGCTATAGACTCGGCTCAATAGTAACCGAAACTCTAAAAAACTAAATTTTGACATCAATAGTTTTACAAAAAAAAAATATATACTTATTATGCTGATTCCCAATATATAAGATTCATCAATTTTAGTGCTACTCATCAAAAGCTACGAGCCAAAGAAAATTTGCCTGATTTTCCAAGAATGGGTAGATACACCTCCATAATTCCAGGAATATTAATGAAAATCACACCGTCAAATCCAGCGCACCATAGAACCCTATTGTAGAAGTTTCAAGCTCCTATATGCAAAAATGTGGAATTTGTATTTTTTTTTTCCAGAAGAAAGGTCACGGATACGTGTTTTTTTTCCATGGTGATCGTACCAAACTAATGGTCTTAGAAGTTCGGGAGAGGGTTCATTCAAAGGGAAATTACAAGTTCTGGTGTTATTTTTATGTGGCCAAAAAGATTGGAGGGCAATTAGCCCCCCTCTTACGCTCCTTTTCCCCCAAAGTCGTCTGATTCAAATTTTGAGATAGCCATTCTGTCCGACATAGTTAAAAAATCCAACAAATATACCTTTAATGGTAACATAGCCCCTCACAGCCAGTGGGAAAAGGCCTGAAGCTATGAAATTTGAGTAGAGATGCCTCAGGAGGTCCCATGTGGCACCCCTGCTGCCACCTATAACTTTTTTTACATAATTCATGGATGGTTATGTGTATTGGTCGATTTATTTGATGTTTTATGGTTTTTGTCAGTGAGAATTTGAAAAACAGGAATTTTGTCACATTTTTGTATGGTTTTATGGACTTTGTCAGTGAGAATGAAAAAACAGGAAGTTTGTCACATTTATGTCTGTTTTTATGGATGGTTATGTGTGTTGATTATTTGACGGTTTTATGGATTTTGTCAGTGAGAATGGAAAAACAGGAACTTTGTCACTTCCTTCTTGTTGTTGTTCAAGCCAGATGTTATGAGTTTCCGGGAAACAGTATTTGTTATTGTTGTTCAAGCCAAATGTTATGAGTTTCCATGGTAACAGTTAGATCCCCCTTCTCAGCCAATCAGAGGACTTTGTTTACATATTAGCGGCGGAGGGAGTATAAGGAAAGGATTTTTGCTATAGTTTTATCAATCTGTGAATAGAATTCACTAAGTTTTTAATTAGCAGTGTAATAACATGAGTGAACAAGTTGAGTTAGAAATATCCTTTTATTGCAACTGTTCTATTTGTAAGGGGCATTTTCATGATTTTGAGCATTCACACGAACCTACTGAATGTTTAGACTGCATAGAGGTAGAGACAGATGAGAAGAATCTGGAGGAAACGAGAAGAAAAATTATATGTGACATGGAGAGAAATTTATATCGATTGCAAGTAAGCTCAGATAAAAGAAGGATTGATATGTTAGAAAAGGAGGACCAAAAGAAGAGACTAGTAAAAGAGGGCTTTCTCTATAGTGTAAAAGACAGCAGTGAAAACCCAAAGAAAAAAGTATATAGTGCAAGATATAACTCGGATTATTATGATGATTATGCTCTAAGAGAAGAGAAAAAGTGGCCCTTTAAGAGACAACATAAGAGGTCATTCTACGAAAAGGATTTTAAACAACGGAAACCATGGTGGAAGAGTTCCCATATATGATTTACCGTTAAATCTAATTATTAATATGTGTAATGTGTTTTATATTGCAATCATACAATAAATTTGATTGTGCTATTTTTATTTTCTCATACTAGATATGTATAGAATAAGGATACCAGCAGAGACTACGGTACATGAATAGTTCAGTTTGATTAAATCACCCCATAGAGTATTATCAGTCCACAACCAAGTTTTCTATCAAAGATAAAAATAAATCATTTTTCTAATCTTTATTCTTATGATAAATCAATATTTATTATAGTTTTTATGTACACAATCTCGGGTTCTATTATTTGAACCTCATCTTCTTCTTCATTTACTACTATATCTAGGAGAGGAGGCATGTCCTCAAATAAATCCTCTCGTATTCTTATGTTATTCGTCGAAGAGGGCAAACCATCAAGCAACCGTTCATCATCTTCTATACAGAGTCGGCCCGAAGGTCCCCTCCGCACCAAATCCTCCGACGTATACGATAATCCGTCCTCTGTATAATGGATCTCTATTACATCATCTGTACTTTCAATCTCGGGTTTACACAAAAGAAGCTCCTCACTTTCCGTGAGCTCCCACTCGCTCCATACATCCTAAAAGATTGATAACGCTATGATCAAAAACTCGAGTTTCCTGCGGAAAACCTATATTAGTTCAGATTTTACGGGAATAGTTTATTTTCGAACCAATATATCTACCAAAGGTTCAACACCTGAGTTAAACTAAGAGGTTTCAACTTCAGGAAAAAATTACATTTTGACAACATTTGACAATTTACTAAATTTAAAGTATTGTTTAGTTTCAAAAATGTTTTCTGTCACTCATCATCTTTTATTCATTCACAAACAATACTAAAGAAAACCACTTCCCACGGTTTATTGATTTTAAATTATTAAGAAGGATATTATTTCTTTGAAATATACATTTTACGTTTTTAATTTTCATGCTTTTGATAATTATCTTCTCCTTTTGGCGTAAATTGCAGCTGAAGGCTTATCACAAAATCACAGTTTCAAGTTTTTTTCATATACTAAAATTGAAGGAAGCTAGAAAATGTGAAAACTTCTTTTTACCCGAATATTCTTCAGAGCCCAGCCTAACTACGATCTGAAAACAATAATATAACTTATAGTTGAACAAATTTTTTTAAAATATCTCCTTTCTGACATCATTTGGAACTTGCAAATTATTATAAGTAGTAACTAATTACTTAATTTTTAATGAACTTATAATTAATTGAACCAACAATCCAAATTTTTTGATACCACAACAATAAATGGCAAACGAAAAAGAATATAAAAAACTACAACATTTAAAAAGTACAGAGTTTGGCTCATGAAATTGAATAGAACAACGGACTATGACAAATAGCTTCAGAATCAAATCTAACCGAGTCAAATAAAGGTCCACCCGCTATTTTTGGTTATTCACCCCCCCCCCCCACCAAACAAGCAGTGCAGTTAAAACCTACTTAGAATCTATACTTAGACCGTGAAACTAGAAGAAACTAAATTTTCTGTAAAGTTATGTCTAACGATAGACTTATTAGAGTAGCAGAAACTTTTTTTCCCACAACCCACAAGAGGATATTTTTCAAGTAAAAAGTAAAGAGCTGCTACACTAAATCAAAGATGAACAGAAATAATGTCGAATAATTTGTCAAACGTAAACCTATATCCAATGATATATTTAATTGAGTGACAAAAACTTTTTCCACAAGAGGTTATTTTTCAACTAAAGTAAAGAGCTGCTACACTAAATCAAAGATGTGCAGAAATAATGTCGAATAATTGTTCAAAAGTAAACTTATGCATAATGATATATTTAATAGAGTAGTAAGTCTAGCTTTGAAAAGCGTGCTAGAACATCTAGAAAGAAGGTATCATATCTAAAAATTGGTATTTTTATTACTATAGCAAATAAAATTATACCTAATAAAAAAAGAAAAAAAAAAAAAAAAAAAAAAAAAAAAAAACTCGATAGGCAAGCGTCCAGCGGGCTTGAACCCTTACACAAATTTGAAGAATTTCCACATCCTGTTGTACAACATATTTTGCTGCTTCCACGCAATTAATCTCTTCAATTTTGTAAAGTTTGACTCCTGGTAAAATATGATGTGTGCCCATTGCGGGCAAATATATCCCTTAACAAAAAAATACGCATATGTCTACACAAAGAGACAGTTTTACTCTTATGGATATGATTCAATACTCACTACAAATCAAATGGGCTCTTAGTCTCCTTTCAAATGAATAGGAGTTCAGCTTCTGAGCGATAAAAAAATTATTTGATATAATTGGTAAGTGATCGTATTGCCTAGGCAATTACTTGAGGTTATACAGCGGGTAGCTAAACCCACTATTCCTCAAGAGCCCCCCCTCCCAGGCTCCCAAAAAGCCCCCAGACCCCAAAGACTCACCGGGACTCCCAAAGGACCAATCGGCGCTCAAGGCCCCCCCCAGACGCCAAAAGGCCCTACCCGAGCCCTCAAAGGCCCTCCCCCGATCTCCAAAGGTCCACCAAACCCCCAAAGACCCCCCCCCGGTCCCCAAAGGTCCCCCGAACCCCCAAAGGCCCTCCCCTGATCCTCAAAGGCCCCCAAGCTCCCAAAGGGCCCCAAACCCCCAAAGGCCCCTCCCCGATCTCCAAAGGCCCCCCCGGCTCCCAAAGGCTCTCGAACCCTCAAAGACCCCCCCCGTGCCCCCAAAGCCCCCCGAGCCCCACCATTTCTCCCACCAAAGAGCATATTTTGCTTACAGGAAAAAGCGAAATGTAGTGTAAGATAAGCGCAGATAATTTCAACCACCCAGTGTAGGAAAGTGAGTTTAAAGAAATATAGGAACGTCATGGGAGTCAGTAAATAGTGAAGCCTTTATCATATTAGGGCGAAGGACGAGCGTGTGCAGTTGTGTTGCCCTTTGCAGCTTGGTGTTACCCTTTGGAGCTGTAAGTAGTTGTATTTATAAAGGTCTACAAAAGAAGTAGGCCTATGTCCAATCTCCCCATTGAAAAATATAGAACTCTTTTGACACTCCTGGTCATTGGTGAACAGTTCTGGATAATCACTTTATATACTGAAATCAGTCGAAGTTTTGTAGCATAGGTCCATAGCCTCTGACGTAAGTCATTATGATCATTGGTGAAATTATGATAACAGCTAATGTGGTCTATTTGTCTGTGTTGCACAAAGAAATTACACAACACAATTAAAAACATGCATTCGTCTAGGTTCATATCTATATTTTTTACTAAGGAAGCTTCAACTAATTTGTTATTTCCGAGAACTCTGATGAGGAGGCCATATAAAGCAAAAGGGTTACAAGTATATTAAAAGGTAATGAGTGTTTGCTAATGAAGAATTTACTGTCGTTGGGGCTCAAATTCACAAGGACTTAGTGATACCTTCCTTGTTCCTATGAATTTCAAAGTATAATGGTTAATATTAGTGAAGCACACAGAGAGGAGGGGGGCCTCAAGGCCCAGACACCACCCCCAGAATCCTATTTTTTCTGAATTTTCGGATACTTTTTATTCAAACTATCCAATAGATTTTTTATTCCCTTCCCCGAAAAGAAACATTTTACATATGGGTCTCATCTTTTTTATACTGGGTCCACTCATTAGGTTTACTTTAACCTGTAGCACGCACATTAATGGTACAATTCAGTAGCTTTACAAACATTGTCAATCAATACAGAAAGGTCGTTAAATATTAAAAGTTCATAACTGCAAAAATTCCAAATAACGTAAATGATTATGGATGGCCGAGCTAAGATAGTCCTTAACCTTTGCATAGTTATAAGTAAAAAGGAAGCATATAAAAAAGCATTAAGTCCTTAAAATACTTTTCTGTAAGAAGCAAATGAACGGAAAGCATAGAGACATCACTTACAGCGTGCAAATTGATCGTTCCCCATTGATCAAGAGGTCTCTCCCTAATTGGAGTATAACGGTCAACATACCCGTCCCATGACCCATGTAAATCATAGGTCACGTACTAGCTACCACAGACCCAGAAGGGCTGAATTCACATTTTAGAGACAAAAAGTGCACACCGAAAAGCCATATTAAGAGCTATATTTGTGAGTTTTCTCTGAAAATTCCTATTTCTTGCCAAGCCTTGACCTCCCTAATTAAAGGATATGAATTAGAACCATGGGGACGTAATTTCGTATGATGGTTAATATTAGTGAAGCACACAGAGAGGAGGGGGCCTCAAGGCCCAGACACCACCCCCAGAATCCTATTTTTTCTGAATTTTCGGATACTTTTTATTCAAACTATCCAATAGATTTTTTATTCCCTTCCCCGAAAAGAAACATTTTACATATGGGTCTCATCTTTTTTATACTGGGTCCACTCATTAGGTTTACTTTAACCTGTAGCACGCACATTAATGGTACAATTCAGTAGCTTTACAAACATTGTCAATCAATACAGAAAGGTCGTTAAATATTAAAAGTTCATAACTGCAAAAATTCCAAATAACGTAAATGATTATGGATGGCCGAGCTAAGATAGTCCTTAACCTTTGCATAGTTATAAGTAAAAAGGAAGCATATAAAAAAGCATTAAGTCCTTAAAATACTTTTCTGTAAGAAGCAAATGAACGGAAAGCATAGAGACATCACTTACAGCGTGCAAATTGATCGTTCCCCATTGATCAAGAGGTCTCTCCCTAATTGGAGCATAACGGTCAACATACCCGTCCCATGACCCATGTAAATCATAGGTCACGTACTAGCTACCACAGACCCAGAAGGGCTGAATTCACATTTTAGAGACAAAAAGTGCACACCGAAAAGCCATATTAAGAGCTATATTTGTGAGTTTTTCTCTGAAAATTCCTATTTCTTGCCAAGCCATGACCTCCCTAATTGAAGGATATGAATTAGAACCGAGGAAACGTAATTTCATTGTATTTTGCATATTTCCATTGGAAAAAACACTGAAAAGCCATATTAAGAGCTATATTTCATCGTATTTTGCATATTTCCGTTGGAAAAAACACTGAAAAGCCATATTAAGGGCTAATTTGTGAGTTTTTCACCGACAATTCCTTTCTAGCCTGGCCTTTATAATCAATGGAACTTAGTTCATTGTATTTTACATATTTTTGATTGGAAAACACACCGAAAGGTCATATTATATGAACTTACATCAAGCCTTGGAGAGCTTACATTTGAAGAACTATCCATTATTTGCATATATTCTTCTATATTTCAGACTATACTGTTTTCAAAAACCTCAAAACCCAGAAATATACTCACTTAACGGTTAACTATTCACGAAAATCGTACTAGGTCACGCTATTAGAACAATAATTACCGCTCTATCTGTCGTTCACAGGGAACAGATTCAAAACCTTTACTTCCTACATCATTTGGTTTAATTACGACAAACGTGGCATGTCCAATACAGATTAAAACCAGAAAAGACCAGAAACACATAAAAATAAGAAAAAAGGGAATCGCAATCAATCTTGTGTCGAAGCGCTAGCGATCTAAGTGAAGAATGATGTGGGACACAACATGTTGTTTAGGTTTTTCTACATAGCCGGACACTTCATATAGAAGGTGTTATCGTAGAAACTTCAAAACAGGCTCATTTGATTTGAATTTAAAGTGGATAATGCCCAATTCACAGGAGGGGTATGAAAACTATGGTTTTAACAACGATATGCAAGACTAGAAAGAAAAGTCTATAGGAGTTACCCCCCTCCCCTTCCGCCTCAACCGTCGCTCTTTAAATCACCACACCCCTGCCCCCAAAACTCAAATTTTCCAGAGGATTTTAAAATCCCCCCCCCCCAAACACAAAATTTCTAGGAACGTATCCTCATCATATTTAAATATTTTCGCTGGAAAACCTGCTTACCGAAGCGCTAGTGCTACCTAAGTAAAGAACTATGTGACTACAATATGTTGTTTTTGTTTTTTTCATCATAGCCAGGGAACTTCGTATAGAAGGACTCATCGCAAAAACTTTGAAAAGGACTCATTTGATTTGAAATTAAAGTGGATAGTGACCAATTCACAGGAGGGGGGGAGCGTGAAAACTATGGTTTTTAACTATGATATACAAGACTAGAAAGAAAAGTCTTTAGGAGTGGGGCTGCCCATCACCTCAACCCTCGCTCTTGACATCCCCCCCTCCCCCCCCTAAAGTTGAAATCTAATCTAAACTAGCATAACCACAAAATTACACAATATTGCATAGAAATACCAAAACCATAGGTTAGGCTATGTCAGGTTAGGTTAGAAGTTATGTTTCTCCACGTTTAAGTCAGGTTAGATTAGGTTAGCTTATCATGAGCGCTCATGATAAGCTAACCTAATCTAACCTGACTTAAACGTGGAGAAACCTAACTTCTAACCTAACCTGACATAGCCTAACTTATGGTTTTGGTATTTCTATGCAATATTGTGTAATTTTGTGGTTATGCTAGTTTAGATTAGATTTCAACTTTAGGGGGGGGGAGGGGGGGATGTCAAGAGCGAGGGTTGAGGTGATGGGCAGCCCCTCTCCTAAAGACTTTTCTTTCTAGTCTTGTATATCATAGTTAAAAACCATAGTTTTCACGCTCCCCCCCTCCTGTGAATTGGTCACTATCCACTTTAATTTCAAATCAAATGAGTCCTTTTCAAAGTTTTTGCGATGAGTCCTTCTATACGAAGTTCCCTGGCTATGATGAAAAAACCAAAAACAACATATTGTAGTCACATAGTTCTTTACTTAGGTAGCACTAGTGCTTCGGTAAGCAGGTTTTCCAGCGAAAATATTTAAATATGATGAGGATACGTTCCTAGAAATTTTGTGTTTGGGGAGGGGGGATTTTAAAATCCTCTGGAAAATTTGAGTTTTGGGGGCAGGGGTGTGGTGATTTCAAGAGCGACGGTTGAGGCGGAAGGGGAGGGGGGGTAACTCCTATAGACTTTTCTTTCTAGTCTTGCATATCGTTGTTAAAACCATAGTTTTCATACCCCTCCTGTGAATTGGGCATTATCCACTTTAATTCAAATCAAATGAGCCTGTTTTGAAGTTTCTACGATAACACCTTCTATATGAAGTGTCCGGCTATGTAGAAAAACCTAAACAACATGTTGTGTCCCACATCATTCTTCACTTAGATCGCTAGCGCTTCGACACAAGATTGATTGCGATTCCCTTTTTTCTTATTTTTATGTGTTTCTGGTCTTTTCTGGTTTTAATCTGTATTGGACATGCCACGTTTGTCGTAATTAAACCAAATGATGTAGGAAGTAAAGGTTTTGAATCTGTTCCCTGTGAACGACAGATAGAGCGGTAATTATTGTTCTAATAGCGTGACCTAGTACGATTTTCGTGAATAGTTAACCGTTAAGTGAGTATATTTCTGGGTTTTGAGGTTTTTGAAAACAGTATAGTCTGAAATATAGAAGAATATATGCAAATAATGGATAGTTCTTCAAATGTAAGCTCTCCAAGGCTTGATGTAAGTTCATATAATATGACCTTTCGGTGTGTTTTCCAATCAAAAATATGTAAAATACAATGAACTAAGTTCCATTGATTATAAAGGCCTGGCTAGAAAGGAATTGTCGGTGAAAAACTCACAAATTAGCCCTTAATATGGCTTTTCAGTGTTTTTTCCAACGGAAATATGCAAAATACGATGAAATATAGCTCTTAATATGGCTTTTCAGTGTTTTTTCCAATGGAAATATGCAAAATACAATGAAATTACGTTTCCTCGGTTCTAATTCATATCCTTCAATTAGGGAGGTCAAGGCTTGGCAAGAAATAGGAATTTTCAGAGAAAAACTCACAAATATAGCTCTTAATATGGCTTTTCGGTGTGCACTTTTTGTCTCTAAAATGTGAATTCAGCCCTTCTGGGTCTGTGGTAGCTAGTACGTGACCTATGATTTACATGGGTCATGGGACGGGTATGTTGACCGTTATGCTCCAATTAGGGAGAGACCTCTTGATCAATGGGGAACGATCAATTTGCACGCTGTAAGTGATGTCTCTATGCTTTCCGTTCATTTGCTTCTTACAGAAAAGTATTTTAAGGACTTAATGCTTTTTTATATGCTTCCTTTTTACTTATAACTATGCAAAGGTTAAGGACTATCTTAGCTCGGCCATCCATAATCATTTACGTTATTTGGAATTTTTGCAGTTATGAACTTTTAATATTTAACGACCTTTCTGTATTGATTGACAATGTTTGTAAAGCTACTGAATTGTACCATTAATGTGCGTGCTACAGGTTAAAGTAAACCTAATGAGTGGACCCAGTATAAAAAAGATGAGACCCATATGTAAAATGTTTCTTTTCGGGGAAGGGAATAAAAAATCTATTGGATAGTTTGAATAAAAAGTATCCGAAAATTCAGAAAAAATAGGATTCTGGGGGTGGTGTCTGGGCCTTGAGGCCCCCCTCCTCTCTGTGTGCTTCACTAATATTAACCATCATACGAAATTACGTCCCCATGGTTCTAATTCATATCCTTTAATTAGGGAGGTCAAGGCTTGGCAAGAAATAGGAATTTTCAGAGAAAAACTCACAAATATAGCTCTTAATATGGCTTTTCGGTGTGCACTTTTTGTCTCTAAAATGTGAATTCAGCCCTTCTGGGTCTGTGGTAGCTAGTACGTGACCTATGATTTACATGGGTCATGGGACGGGTATGTTGACCGTTATGCTCCAATTAGGGAGAGACCTCTTGATCAATGGGCAACGATCAATTTGCACGCTGTAAGTGATGTCTCTATGCTTTCCGTTCATTTGCTTCTTACAGAAAAGTATTTTAAGGACTTAATGCTTTTTTATATGCTTCCTTTTTACTTATAACTATGCAAAGGTTAAGGACTATCTTAGCTCGGCCATCCATAATCATTTACGTTATTTGGAATTTTTGCAGTTATGAACTTTTAATATTTAACGACCTTTCTGTATTGATTGACAATGTTTGTAAAGCTACTGAATTGTACCATTAATGTGCGTGCTACAGGTTAAAGTAAACCTAATGAGTGGACCCAGTATAAAAAAGATGAGACCCATATGTAAAATGTTTCTTTTCGGGGAAGGGAATAAAAAATCTATTGGATAGTTTGAATAAAAAGTATCCGAAAATTCAGAAAAATAGGATTCTGGGGGTGGTGTCTGGGCCTTGAGGCCCCCCTCCTCTCTGTGTGCTTCACTAATATTAACCATTATACTTTGAAATTCATAGGAACAAGGAAGGTATCACTAAGTCCTTGTGAATTTGAGCCCCAACGACAGTAAATTCTTCATTAGCAAACACTCATTACCTTTTAATATACTTGTAACCCTTTTGCTTTATATGGCCTCCTCATCAGAGTTCTCGGAAATAACAAATTAGTTGAAGCTTCCTTAGTAAAAAATATAGATATGAACCTAGACGAATGCATGTTTTTAATTGTGTTGTGTAATTTCTTTGTGCAACACAGACAAATAGACCACATTAGCTGTTATCATAATTTCACCAATGATCATAATGACTTACGTCAGAGGCTATGGACCTATGCTACAAAACTTCGACTGATTTCAGTATATAAAGTGATTATCCAGAACTGTTCACCAATGACCAGGAGTGTCAAAAGAGTTCTATATTTTTCAATGGGGAGATTGGACATAGGCCTACTTCTTTTGTAGACCTTTATAAATACAACTACTTACAGCTCCAAAGGGTAACACCAAGCTGCAAAGGGCAACACAACTGCACACGCTCGTCCTTCGCCCTAATATGATAAAGGCTTCACTATTTACTGACTCCCATGACGTTCCTATATTTCTTTAAACTCACTTTCCTACACTGGGTGGTTGAAATTATCTGCGCTTATCTTACACTACATTTCGCTTTTTCCTGTAAGCAAAATATGCTCTTTGGTGGGAGAAATGGTGGGGCTCGGGGGGCTTTGGGGGCACGGGGGGGGTCTTTGAGGGTTCGAGAGCCTTTGGGAGCCGGGGGGCCTTTGGAGATCGGGGAGGGGCCTTTGGGGGTTTGGGGCCCTTTGGGAGCTTGGGGGCCTTTGAGGATCAGGGGAGGGCCTTTGGGGGTTCGGGGGACCTTTGGGGACCGGGGGGGTCTTTGGGGGTTTGGTGGACCTTTGGAGATCGGGGGAGGGCCTTTGAGGGCTCGGGTAGGGCCTTTTGGCGTCTGGGGGGGGCCTTGAGCGCCGATTGGTCCTTTGGGAGTCCCGGTGAGTCTTTGGGGTCTGGGGGCTTTTTGGGAGCCTGGGAGGGGGGCTCTTGAGGAATAGTGGGTTTAGCTACCCGCTGTATAACCTCAAGTAATTGCCTAGGCAATACGATCACTTACCAATTATATCAAATAATTTTTTTATCGCTCAGAAGCTGAACTCCTATTCATTTGAAAGGAGACTAAGAGCCCATTTGATTTGTAGTGAGTATTGAATCATATCCATAAGAGTAAAACTGTCTCTTTGTGTAGACATATGCGTATTTTTTTGTTAAGGGATATATTTGCCCGCAATGGGCACACATCATATTTTACCAGGAGTCAAACTTTACAAAATTGAAGAGATTAATTGCGTGGAAGCAGCAAAATATGTTGTACAACAGGATGTGGAAATTCTTCAAATTTGTGTAAGGGTTCAAGCCCGCTGGACGCTTGCCTATCGAGTTTTTTTTTTTTTTTTTGTTTTTTTTTTTTTTTTTATTAGGTATAATTTTATTTGCTATAGTAATAAAAATACTAATTTTTAGATATGATACCTTCTTTCTAGATGTGCTAGCACGCTTTTCAAAGCTAGACTTACTACTCTATTAAATATATCATTATGCATAAGTTTACTTTTGAACAATTATTCGACATTATTTCTACACATCTTTGATTTAGTGTAGCAGCTCTTTACTCTTAGTTGAAAAATAACCTCTTGTGGAAAAAGTTTTTGTCACTCAATTAAATATATCATTGGATATAGGTTTACGTTTGACAAATTATTCGACATTATTTCTGTTCATCTTTGATTTAGTGTAGCAGCTCTTTACTTTTTACTTGAAAAATATCCTCTTGTGGGTTGTGGGAAAAAAAAGTTTCTGCTACTCTAATAAATCTATCGTTAGACATAACTTTACAGAAAATTTAGTTTCTTCTAGTTTCACGGTCTAAGTATAGATTCTAAGTAGGTTTTAACTGCACTGCTTGTTTGGTGGGGGGGGGGGTGAATAACCAAAAATAGCGGGTGGACCTTTATTTGACTCGGTTAGATTTTGATTCTGAAGCTATTTGTCATAGTCCGTTGTTCTATTCAATTTCATGAGCCAAACTCTGTACTTTTTAAATGTTGTAGTTTTTTATATTCTTTTTCGTTTGCCATTTATTGTTGTGGTATCAAAAAATTTGGATTGTTGGTTCAATTAATTATAAGTTCATTAAAAATTAAGTAATTAGTTACTACTTATAATAATTTGCAAGTTCCAAATGATGTCAGAAAGGAGATATTTTAAAAAAATTTGTTCAACTATAAGTTATATTATTGTTTTCAGATCGTAGTTAGGCTGGGCTCTGAAGAATATTCGGGTAAAAAGAAGTTTTCACATTTTCTAGCTTCCTTCAATTTTAGTATATGAAAAAAACTTGAAACTGTGATTTTGTGATAAGCCTTCAGCTGCAATTTACGCCAAAAGGAGAAGATAATTATCAAAAGCATGAAAATTAAAAACGTAAAATGTATATTTCAAAGAAATAATATCCTTCTTAATAATTTAAAATCAATAAACCGTGGGAAGTGGTTTTCTTTAGTATTGTTTGTGAATGAATAAAAGATGATGAGTGACAGAAAACATTTTTGAAACTAAACAATACTTTAAATTTAGTAAATTGTCAAATGTTGTCAAAATGTAATTTTTTCCTGAAGTTGAAACCTCTTAGTTTAACTCAGGTGTTGAACCTTTGGTAGATATATTGGTTCGAAAATAAACTATTCCCGTAAAATCTGAACTAATATAGGTTTTCCGCAGGAAACTCGAGTTTTTGATCATAGCGTTATCAATCTTTTAGGATGTATGGAGCGAGTGGGAGCTCACGGAAAGTGAGGAGCTTCTTTTGTGTAAACCCGAGATTGAAAGTACAGATGATGTAATAGAGATCCATTATACAGAGGACGGATTATCGTATACGTCGGAGGATTTGGTGCGGAGGGGACCTTCGGGCCGACTCTGTATAGAAGATGATGAACGGTTGCTTGATGGTTTGCCCTCTTCGACGAATAACATAAGAATACGAGAGGATTTATTTGAGGACATGCCTCCTCTCCTAGATATAGTAGTAAATGAAGAAGAAGATGAGGTTCAAATAATAGAACCCGAGATTGTGTACATAAAAACTATAATAAATATTGATTTATCATAAGAATAAAGATTAGAAAAATGATTTATTTTTATCTTTGATAGAAAACTTGGTTGTGGACTGATAATACTCTATGGGGTGATTTAATCAAACTGAACTATTCATGTACCGTAGTCTCTGCTGGTATCCTTATTCTATACATATCTAGTATGAGAAAATAAAAATAGCACAATCAAATTTATTGTATGATTGCAATATAAAACACATTACACATATTAATAATTAGATTTAACGGTAAATCATATATGGGAACTCTTCCACCATGGTTTCCGTTGTTTAAAATCCTTTTCGTAGAATGACCTCTTATGTTGTCTCTTAAAGGGCCACTTTTTCTCTTCTCTTAGAGCATAATCATCATAATAATCCGAGTTATATCTTGCACTATATACTTTTTTCTTTGGGTTTTCACTGCTGTCTTTTACACTATAGAGAAAGCCCTCTTTTACTAGTCTCTTCTTTTGGTCCTCCTTTTCTAACATATCAATCCTTCTTTTATCTGAGCTTACTTGCAATCGATATAAATTTCTCTCCATGTCACATATAATTTTTCTTCTCGTTTCCTCCAGATTCTTCTCATCTGTCTCTACCTCTATGCAGTCTAAACATTCAGTAGGTTCGTGTGAATGCTCAAAATCATGAAAATGCCCCTTACAAATAGAACAGTTGCAATAAAAGGATATTTCTAACTCAACTTGTTCACTCATGTTATTACACTGCTAATTAAAAACTTAGTGAATTCTATTCACAGATTGATAAAACTATAGCAAAAATCCTTTCCTTATACTCCCTCCGCCGCTAATATGTAAACAAAGTCCTCTGATTGGCTGAGAAGGGGGATCTAACTGTTACCATGGAAACTCATAACATTTGGCTTGAACAACAATAACAAATACTGTTTCCCGGAAACTCATAACATCTGGCTTGAACAACAACAAGAAGGAAGTGACAAAGTTCCTGTTTTTCCATTCTCACTGACAAAATCCATAAAACCGTCAAATAATCAACACACATAACCATCTATGAAAACAGACATAAATGTGACAAACTTCCTGTTTTTTCATTCTCACTGACAAAATCCATAAAACCATACAAAAATGCGACAAAATTCCTGTTTTTTCAAATTCTCACTGACAAAAACCATAAAACATCAAATAAATCGACCAACACACATAACCATCCATGAATTATGTAAAAAAAGTTATAGGTGGCAGCAGGGGTGCCACATGGGACCTCCTGAGGCATCTCTACTAATTTGCTTTTTTTGCGAATAGTATTTTCCATTGGGAAGCACACTGATATTTTTCGGGCGAGGGAGATTTTGTGCTTAAGGTGGCTTCGAAAGGTTAGATTTTCGTTTTTTTTTTTTTTTTTTTTTTTTTTTTTTTTTTTTTTTTTTTTTTTTTTAGCACTGAGGACGACTTGGCGGAGGTCCTTGTCGAAATATTTGCTTATATTTTGTCATCTTCATGGTTCGCTGGCTGACAAAATCCTCGTTTTTTCACCCTTTTTGATTTTATTTTTCATTTTGTTACTTTCTCTCCTCTCTGAGTTTCGTTTGTCATGTATAGCCAGTGTGGTCTAAGAATGTATATATATATATATATAAATATATATATATATATATATATTATATATATATATATATATATATATATATATATATTATATATATATATATATATATATATATATATATATATATATATATATATATATATATATATATATATATATATTAATATATATATATATATATATATATATATATATATATATATATATATATATATATATATATATATATATATATATATATATATATATATATTATATATATATATATATATATATTAATAAAGTAAAGTTGAGCCTATAAAATCGTAGCCTATAGCATGCTTTCTTTTTCTTAATTTCGTTCTCAGGCCGTAAATACACATACTTGCTAGCGACGAACTGACTTCAACTACCATTATTTAAAACAACACGATCAAGCCAAAATGAACTAGATAAATAAATTTAAGAAAAAGCAATCAATGTTAATTAAAAAATAAACACTATTCTATCAATGAGTTTCCTGTTTAGTTCTTTGAAGGTTTTCAGTACCTGTGTTTTACTTAAAAAATTTCATTACGCAATTTATGCTCAGCTTATCAATACAAGTATTTGCGCTTATGGCTTTACGTGGTGTTTATTCAAGATATGCAGCTTTTGTTACCTGAGTCTTTGTTCCTGTTTACCAAATTATCACTAGGAAACTAAAATTCTAAGAAAAAGAAACTATTAAAGCCTGATAATAAATTGAGAAATTTGCGAAATTCAACTAAAATAAATCCCGTTTAATGTCTTTATTGGCCGTTGTTATCCCTACAAAAAACCAACAGAGAAAAATCTCAATGAAAAAAAAAAACAACAAATGAGACTGCGGCCAGTGGAAAGAAAAGACGAAAAATATAAAACAACGTGGATATTTCGCCTGCATAAAACAAGGCGTCTTCAGCACAAGAAGAACAAGATAATAGAAATAAAAACCAAAACTAAAAAAAAAAACACCACCAAAAAAAAAATATACAATTGGCGCAAGCTAATCCACGTGGGGAAAAGTAGCTATTGGAGTTACTTTAGTAAGGACACCAAAGCAACTTAGATGAAAAAAAAATTAAATTAAGTTAGTTATTCTGTTGAGAAATAATCCTCTTGTTGGATATTACTGAAGCAAATCGTTTTGGTCTAGTAGGTAAAATAGTCCCTTGGTGAGTATTTAAGATCTCAGTTTCCTTATTGACTGTTGATTCACTTTTCGAAAGAATATCATAAATTGAGTCAATATTTAAATTTCCTGTGTCCCTATTTACCGAAAGGTTAGCAAACAAACGTTTTTTTGTTTTTTTTTTTTAATTTCTATGGCTTCTCTCGCCCATTGGGTATAACCAACATCATTTGAAATGACTAAGGCCTCATCAAATTTTACAAAATGATCAGGTTGAAACCATATATGCTCTGCCAAGGCTGAAAGGTTTCCAGAGGCTTGGTTAATTGTAGGTTTTTTTCTATTGAATTTCGATGCTCAATAAATCTTTCCACAAATTGTTGGTGAGTCCTACCGATATAGAACTTCCCACAAAAACACGGAATCTTATACACTCCACTTTAATTTTCCCGGGTTAAATCCTTTTCAGAACTAAAGAAACTACCCATTGGTCTCAACGATTGGAAACGATTGGTCTCAACGATTGGAATTTATCGATGTTAAATTTACACAGAATCCGTGAAAACTTCTCACCCAAACCAGGTACATATGGCAATGAAATGAAACTTTTAGATACGTTTAAATCTGAAGACTGAGAACCCCAACAACCCTACTGTCCTGTTTAACACGTCTATTGTCAATTATTTTGTCAATGAACTTAATTGGGTAATTATTAAAAAACAAAATATCCCTCAAATATAACAATTCCGAATCCAGAAATTCCTGCGAATAAATTCTGAAGGCTCTATCCACTAGTGAAATTACAGCCCCTCGTTTCACCGACACAGGGTGGCACGAATGAAAATTCAAATACCTATCATTGTGCGTAGGTTTTCCATAAATCGAGAAAAGTGAGTGGAGATCCCATTTAAATAATAAAACATCCAGAAAAGGCCATTTATTATTTTCTTAAAGATCAACTGTAAATTTAATATTTTTGTCAAAACTATTTAAATATTTACAAAATAGATCTAAGGAGTCCAACCCATGTTTCCAAACTCAGACTATATCATCCATGAACCTACCCCAGAAGCAAGGGAGATTCTAAAACTGTCTATAGCGGAGGTTTCAATAGAACCTATGGAAAGATTTGCCAATAAAGAAGCGAGAGAAGCCCCCATAGGTAACCCAAAAACCTGCCTATAAAATTCCCGTCTAAAACCATAAGAAAATTCATTTACCAGGATAACAAGTTTTTTTCATTGAGATTTTTCTCTCTGTTGGATTTTTATCCTCCATATATCCACGGACCCACAATTACTGCATGAAGGTGTTATTTTAGGGTTTTACATTATTGTGATTCATGATTCACACACGACTTTTTTTTAGAGTTGTGTCTTCTTCGCCAAATTAGGCTATCGAAAATCGATCTCTGCAAACTTTAAAGCCTTTTCGATACAAATATAAAGGTTCATCGAAATAGTTTATGGCTAGACCAAACTTTATCTCACCGCGTAATTACCGCTGAAATGTTAACATTCAAAATTAATTTTAGATAATATTTGAAACAATTTGAATACGTGACGGTGGAGGGTGGGTGTTCAAATTTTGGATAAATCTCTTTTGTTAATTTTAGGGGTCATACTAACAAAATCTGTAATTTTATTCTAGCATGCTATTGCAGCTAATATATTTAAATTCCAAAAACCATGGTAGAAAACATTTAAAATAATTTCAATACGTGGCGGAGGCGGTGTTCAATTTTTAATATCAGCCTCTTGTTAACTTAATAGCCACTAGGCGACGTGGAACCACTGGACGAGAGGGCGTTCAGGTCCATGTCTCCCAAAACATCAAGTTTCTAGCGATTTTCCACCATAGTCACTAGATCAATTGTTGTTTGAATTTATTCCCTCACCCTAAAATAAGATTCTTCAGTTTAGGTCTTTGTAGAAGTAATCTACGAAGTTCTGTTACTAAATTAAGAGCTTTACGAGACGTTTCTTTTGCGCTTAGCACTGCAATATGGTGAGAGTTAAAAATTTCTTAAACACAGCCTATTTAGATAATATACTAAAACTCGTTCTTAAAATTTTACTTTAAAATTTATAAATAGAGATTTTTTTTATAATAAAAAATCTGGATTCAAATCTATATCTATACTTTAGAAAAATGTAGTTTTTTTTCCATTTTTCCTTATTTATTTGATAATAAAACAAAATCTGAAACCAAATTAATTTCTATACCTTAGAAAATGTGTTTTTTTTTCAACCTTTCTTTAATTTTTTATTTAACTTAACTATTATGGAAAAAATTGGATTCTGCCTATACTTTCTACTAAACGACTTCCGTAAACAAACAAAAAATGGGTAATATCCTGAATTTACGATCGTTTATAAAGAAACGGACTCCAACAAAACTATTTATTCTTATCAACACAAATTTACAGCTTATAAAAAAGTAAAAAAAAAATGGATCCGTGGCAACGTCACAAAATTCCACATAGCCTAGGAAATCAGGGTGGCAGGTAAGAACTTCGAAAACATTGGCCCTGAAAAAGAGGAAATATTTACTGCTTTTTGTTTATTAAGTTTATGCTCAATAAGCCAAATTACAGATTGTAACCAGGAACATTCTAAGAATATATATATATATATATATATATATATATATATATATATATATATATATATATATATATATATATATATATATATATATATATATATATATATATATATATATGTATATATATATATATATATATATATATATATATATATATATATATAGTATATATATATATATATATATATATATATATATATATATATATATATATATATATATATATATATATTATATATATATATATATATACATATATATATCCCCCCCCCCCCGAAATGTTTCCCGACTCGTAAAAACGTAACAAAATTGCATATAAACAAATTTTTATGCGTTTTAAATTTTTTCGCCCCCCCCCCCAAAGCAAAAATCATGGATACGGCCCTTCCCTTTCTTTTAACAATCAGTTAATTTTGTCTTAGGATAGCAATTTGTAACTAGATGTATTGCAACGTTGTCAAAAATTCCTAAGATCTATAAGTGCGCAAGCACAGCAAGAATATAAATAATTAAATTAGTTTTATAATAATATATAATATATTATATATATATATATATATATATATATATATATATATATATACATAAATATAATAGTAAATACTAATAATAATAATCATTAATAACGTATAATAATTAATTATAAATACTTAATAATAATTGTGTAAATAATTATAAATATATAAATATGTAAATAATAAAGATAGCAATTTGGAAAGCCGCATAAGTGCGCGATTGTGATAAGAATACAAATAATTATGACCTAATAGTTTCCTAATCTTAAGTATTGCGGTGAATAAAGCTGTAGTTGCCTTTATCAGAATACTATACACTGGTAAACATGACTCAATTAACCTTTCATATAAATTTAATCGTACGTTCAAGGAAAATATATATCTGAATATTTACATTTTTCCTTTCAAACATTTCGTGGCAACGAACTGTAAGTAAAGAGTTACTCGTCTAATAGTCACCGAAATTCAAATAGAGTTTTGATAATAATATATTCATCAAAATAATTGGGTTTTTATTGTGATTCTAAAATGTAAAATTCCCCGACTTCAAATTTATCCACCAAAAGCTACAAACCTGAGAAAATGATCATGGATTCGTGTTTATTTGTTTCTTTTTTTCAGAGGTGATTGTGCCAAGCCAATGGCACTAATCGTAAATTATTCAAAAAGAAATTAAGAGTTCTAGTGCCCACTTAACGCCACAAAAAGTGGCGCTTTCTACAACTTTGTGGCACAAAATAGCAATTTCAACCCAAAAGGGGCAGAAAACCTGTCGATTAAATCTTTTAAGAGGGGGTCTCGATTTCAAATTCTTGAAAACTTATATATTGAGCTTCTCAGTTTCACAGGCAGTAATAACGCACGGTGGCGCATTCGATAAGATGCAAGCAATCCAAACAAAATAAACGACTAATTTAGACATTTAATTAAGTTGGCTAAATTGTTTCATTTGCCGTTGCTTCAATTTAAAGCTTCACTAAGCTATGTTGGTTCATTTGAGACTTGATAGAATTATGTACAGCAATGTATAGTTTAGCCAGCTTAATACATTTGTTTCATTTGCCGTTGCTTCAATTTAAAGCTTCACTTAACTAAGTTGGTTCATTTGAGGTTTGATAGAATCATGTACAGCAATATATAATTTGGCCAACATAATACATTTGTTTCATTTGCCGTTGCTTCAATCTAAAGCTTCACCTAACTAAGATGGTTCATTTGAGGCTTGATAGAATTATGTACAGCAATGTATAATTTGGCCAACTTAATACATTTGTTTCATTTGCCGTTGCTTCAATCTAAAGCTTCACTTAACTAAGTTGGTTTATTTGAGGCTTGATAGAATTATGTACAGCAATGTATAATTTAGCCAGCTTAATACATTTGTTTCATTTGCCGTTGCTTCAATTTAAAGCTTCACTTAACTAAGTTTGGTTCATTTGAGGCTTGATAGAATTATGTACAGCAATGAATAATTTGGCCAACTTAATACATTTGTTTCATTTGCCGTTGCTTCAATCTAAAGCTTCACTTAACTAAGTTGGTTCATTTGAGGCTTGATAGAATTATGCACAGCAATGTATAATTTAGCCAGCTTAATACATTTGTTTCATTTGCCGTTGCTTCAATTTAAAGCTTCACTTAACTAAGTTGGTTCATTTGAGGCTTGATAGAATTATGTACAGCAATGTATAATTTCATATCAGCCATTATGAAGAAGGAAAAATATATAAACTCCCTCAAACTTTAGCTTAAGTATTGAGAACCTGATACTTCGAAGTTTCTTCAGCCAAATCGTCATAAAAGGACTTAATAAGAAAAGATAGCACTGCTGCATAATAAAGCCTGCATCCGTATATGCATTTAATTTCTTAGACCACACTGCTTTTTTATTTACGAAAAATTAAGCAAGAAAAAACAGGTTTTAATTTTTATAAAGCAGTGAATAAATACAATAAAATAAACACTTAATTAAACAAACACACTCTGAATATTTCGGCCCCACGTCCGGGAGCTTTTCTCAACGGAAAAAAGGGGAAAAGGGAGTTAGCTGACCATTATTGTTTTGTTTAAGTATAAAGATATTCTTCATTTTTTTTTATAAATTTCCATTTATATACTGTGAGGAGACGAGAGTATCATTATAGACATTCAATTTTGTTTATACGCCAGTGCATGGAAGTGTTGTTTAATATGTGAGTTTAGATTCATATTTATTTATTTATATTTCTTTTCTTTTTTTCTTTCTCTTCGTGTGTTTAGTATGTTTTATTTTGATGTAAGTTAAGTTTTAAAAAAGAACATTTTTTGTTTCATTTCCTCCCTTTTTTTCCGTTGAGAAAGGCTCCCGGACATTGGGCCGAAATATTCGGAGTGTGTTTGTTTAATTAAGTGTTTATTTTATTGTGTTTATTCACTGCTTTATCATGGTTGCGGCGGCAGCTGCAACCTAGTAAAGAGCGAACCACAGCCCATAGTAATCAAAAGTTGAAAAACATGTTTTCAAAAAAAAAAACTGTCTAGTGAGAAAAAATTGCCATTTGACACTGAATCAGGAATGGTAACTGTTGTTTCGGTTAATCTTAGAAGTAAAAGTTTATTGCGAAAAGAAATTTATGGTGATTTCCAAAAAGAGCCTGAAAACCCTTGAAAATGGCGTCAATTCAAAATAAAAAGTGCACCATGGGAATCAGCATGGTAGAAAACCTTTTGTAGGATAATTACAGTCCTCCACCTTGAACACGAAGGAAAATGACTTTTTTGCATGGGTAGCACTGATCTGTCTCCCTTTTTTCCCAGGGCTAGCAGTTTACCAGAACATCATAGAAAGATGCTTAATGGCTCATTAGAAAGCTGTTTCTCACATCTACGTGCTTTTAAAGGCAGTACATTTACATAAACGCTAATCTGGACCTGTAGTGAATCACTATTTTGTGTTTTTTTTTTAATAGTTAGCTAGTTGTATCATTTATTCAATTGAATCATGAATCTATGCGCTATATCGTGAAAAATCACTAGATTTAGGTAAAAATCACTAGTTTTAGAGAGCTAGAAAAAAATCACTAGGCAACATAAAAAATCACTAGAAATAGTGATAAATCACTAGGGGTGGCAAGCCTGCTTCTCCTGCACACTCCCTTCATTAGAATATTAGTGATTTCTTATTATATTCAATGTTTTCAATCATATTTTGTTTGAAATTTTATTGCTTCAGAGAGAGAAGGGGCAATTCTTTATGGCATCAGTGGCTGCCTTAGTAAATATGATCAAATATTTGAATAGAACAAGCTATCAATATAAATATTTTCCATTCACAACCTGAGGAAAATAATAACAGACTTACCATTTTTTGTGGAAAATCAGTCGTTGAATCCATGGAATTCATTTTTTCTTCAATTTATGTACTTAGTTAGTTAAAAATATGAATAATGAATTGTTGAAAATTCGGTGTTCTTATATGGCATAAGAAATATTGTATTCTAGGAAGTATTTTCAGAGCTAATTGCTAAACGTCTAAATGTGACCTACATTCTACATATTCTCTAGGGAGTGTTTTCTGCTATTTATCAATTGTTTCGACGAATAGCGGAAATATACTGTTCTTTGATTTAAGGGGGAAATGCAAGTTTTTGACAAGCTGAATAGGGAAAGAAAAATGGAAAAACTATTTATATAAAAAAAACAATAAAAAAGGTAGGATGGTACATAGGATGCAAAGTGGTTACAGCTTCTCTTCATAAGGGTTTAAAATTGAATTCGCGCCAAAAACAATTATTATATTCGGAAGAAACCTAAAAAATAGGCATCGAGTGGTATGTTCACTTGAATCATAGGTCATATTTGTGGAATATTTTCAACTGAAACTAAGAAGTGACATTAAAACTTAAAACGAGCGTACATTATTCCGTATAAATAAAAAAGATCATGGCAGCGTTGCTTTTGCATTAAATTTTAATCAAAAACGAACAAAGATTAACTTAAAAAAACAAAGTTTTCCCGAGGGAAGTAAAGAGCGAAGTTGAAACTTAAAACGGACAAAAATTATTACTTCACAATCTATTTAATGTATATTAATATAACTAGTATAAATAAACCAACTAATTATGTTTCCCTATGCTTTTAGGATTATACAAAACTAGCGCTTTACTGAAAACACAAAAGTCAAGTATAAAAAATAGGATTATTGATTTAAGAGTCAAAAATGAGTATGTATCCTTACAACACTAAATGAACCTATAAAGCTTATTATAGTCTTACACCAGTTTCAACATTAGTAACGTTCAGTATACAATTAAAATTATCATAAAAACATAAGCGTAAAACTAAATATTTTTTAATAACCGCGAAGTAATTGAACAGCATACAGAAATATTGGATTGATTTATCAAGCAGCATTTTGCTCTCACCAGCTGTAATACCAACAGTAGGTAATATACAGTCTTAAATTGTAAGAAATATGCTTTAGTATCACTTGAAATGAAGATGAAGTAAGACATAATATGAACTCTGGAAATCCGATTATTTATCTCTACACAAGAGTGAATTTCAAGCTACGGTGCAAATTCTAAAGCTAGTCTATAGTACTAATACTATCAATATGACCTTACTTCAAACTTGTGTACAAACAAATCATGACATGTCCTTTTAAGGACCAAAACGAGAGCCAGTCATTGGACTGAGCCATTGTGCAGAAGTGACACCAAATTAAACGTAAAATAACAAAGAAAATCCTAAAATGGATTGTTGCTTTATCTTAAAAGGGATTGATCCTAAAAGGGATTGATAATATTTTGATTCTATAAAAAGTGTTCTTTAATTGGTTTGCTTTTACTGTACCATAGTCCTATATGATTTTGTGTTTTCAGTAAAGCGCTAGTTTTGTATAATCCTAAAAGCATAGGGAAACATAATTAGTTGCTTTATTTATACTAGTTATATTAATATATATTAAATAGGCTGTGAAGTAATAATTTTTGTCCGTTTTAAGTTTCAACTTCGCTCTTTACTTCCTTCGGAAAAACTTTGTTTTTTTAAATTAATAAAAATTAAAACCCGTTTTTCTTGCTTAATTTTTCGTATATTCATTTAATCAATGCATAAAGTTCCAAGAACGTCAAAATAAAAATATTTGTTTGCCTTCCCCCTAGACCCATTTTAGGTTTATTCATTCCTGAAAAAGGGAATTTTCTAAAAATTTTAATTTGGTTGTTTCCAAATTAAGAGTGTTTTAGGGCAGTACCATATCTTCGTCAGCGTTGCCTTGTTGAACCATGAAAGTAAATAAGCAAAACCAATTAGTTTTATAATTAATAAGTAAATAAATAAGTATAATTAATAAGTAACTAATAATAAAATTAATAAGTAATTTATAAGTTTTATAAGTAAGGAAGCAAAACTAATTAGTCTTATAATTAATAAGTAAAGTATTAAGTTTAATTAATAAGTAATTAATAATAAAATCAGTAAGTAATTTATAGGTTTTATAAATAAATAAGCAAAACGAATTAGTTTTATAATTAATAAGTATAGTAATAAATATAATTAATAAGTAATCAATAATAAAATTAACAAGTAATTTATGAGTTTTATAAGTAAATAAACAAAACTATTTAGTTTTATAATTTGTTTTATAATAATTTTCTCACTGCCAAATGTTTTAAACAAGGTAGGGGCTCCTGAAAGTCCGATTTAAGAGGGTTGAAACGCAACACCTTGCACTTCTGCTCATTGAGGGTAAGGCTAACTCGCTCGCCTTCATTCTGAAAAACCGCGGATAGACTAGGATCAAAAAGGGGGTCGCTTATTGGCCTTCTAGTACGTATTTGAGTAAGAATGAAAGATCATCAACGAATTTATATCTGTCCTTGAAAGTACGCATGATGAAGAAAATCACAGCGAGGATAACAGTTCTGGCTAGTTTAGTGTCCTAAGGGGCACCGCAAGTTATTGGGAGAAATACAGAATTTGAATCGTCTTCGCTAAGAGCGAAAACGCACTGCTCCCGCTGGGAAAGAAAATCAGCGACAGACGCAGCAAGTCACTTTTGGCGCCCATTTCACTTAGGTTATTGAGAGCAATAATGTGTTTGATGAGATCGAAGGCTTTTTTCGTAATCAGCGAGGGCCAAGCATACGAAGCTTTTCCCTTTCTCGAGCCACGATAGTATGTCGTCATACAGACGCACTAAGTACACTGACGTATTGGAGGCATCCGTACTGGAAAGGGTCTATATTTGGTTCTATACCACTCATCAGCAGTCTTGCAATGAAGGTCTCAGTCATCGCATGATTTTGGCGGGGATTTCTTAGGGATCACTTTGATGCAGGATTTTTTTCCAGGGGTTGGCAAATTTGCCGAGTGTTATGCAAACGTTGATGATGCTAGCGAGAGGGGTAGCAAGGAAGGGCCCAAATTCACGAAGGAGACGCACTGGGATTTCTCCAGGATATGAGGAGCTACGGGGTTTGAGCTTTAGTAGTTCTGTGCACACTTGATGGGGCTCAACTGACGGCCGTGAAAGTTCACAAGGTGCACGAGTGACGTAGGACGTATGAAGTGGAGATGACGTATCGAGTGGACTTGATCTAGGCAGCATTAGGCCTATTAGTAAGGACGGTGGGTACAGGGAAGATCTTAAAGTAAAATAACCAAGGCCCAGCGTGTTTTTTTTTTCACAGTTGAAAAAAGTTACGAAGAATAGGAAGATATGGTTCCGAACCAAGATTAGAATATTGTAAGCTTCAGTGATGACAGTGGTCAAGTATAGCTCTGAAGCGTGGGCATTTTCTGGATATTTCCAGAGAAATTGCCTGCGGATTATCTTAGGTAGCCGACTGACTGACCATATCTCAAACAGTAAGCTGAACGAAAAATGTGGTTTAATCCCACTTTCTACGGTTATAATGAGAAAAAAGTTTAGATAGCTAAAACACGTTCTGCGGATGTTATTGAAGGATAACAGATTGCCCAAGAATTTCCTTGTCGGCCAACCATCTAGGGCTAAACGAAAAGCATTTCGTCCCCTAACTGTGAGAGGATGTCGTAAGGAAAAGTTTGAGGGAAATGGGAACATCTTGGGAGGGTGTAAAGAGGGAGGCCGTGAATAGATTGGGATGGAGGAGGAGCTTGCGCAGCGGTTTTCACCTCAGGCGGTTTGGCGATGTAATGAATATTTAGGAGTAGTAGTAGTAGTAGCAGTATGCTTCCACTTATCCAATTCAATAATCATACTTCATTTTCACTGTCCTTTGTACTTTAATAGTTACAAATTTCAAACACAGAATTTTATTGAAGCTCCTTTGAACTAAATTAATTTTAAATTTAAGTAAAATTAGACCTAAATATATTTAAATTTAAACTTAACCGAATTTAAAATCTAACATTCTAAGAGCATGTTAATAACGTTTCATAGAATTCCTTCCATCTCTCATTTGAATTTTCTAATTTTCCAAACTAAGAGGCTCGATTGAGCGTCAATAGCCGAGGAAATATTTTTTGTCGCTACTACTTTGGAATATACTATACAAATGTTAAATATTATGCCGGTACTTACTAGACTGAGGTAATTCGCCTAATATTTACAAATGATATAAATAGCGTGAATGATGCCAGGTATAAATCCAAGAATCGTAAGTGCAATATTGATAATCACGTCAACATGGCAGCCTCGTTCCAAGAACACTCCAATGGGTGGAAATATTACAGCAAATATAAGTTTGCAAATGTCGGAACAGGTGAACGGCATGTTGAATCTGAAAAGACAAGAATTTAAAACTTAACATGAGAATTAAGATGTTTGGCTCTACTGAGGCGATCCCTGCACAACAAGGAGTCTTTTAAGAGGCCGTTCAATGGTACTTGTGTCTTATAGCCACCACACTCAAGTTCTGTCGAGAAGTGATGTTTGTTAATGCTAATGAAATAAAACAAAATATGATGGCAATATAGTACTTTATCAACAAAATTATGAAAACTACAACAAAGAATTATGGGGGGGGGGGGCGACCGCATTATATCAAACTAAACTAACCTAACCAAAATGCCAACTGAATAATTAACTAAAATATAGCTACAATGTAGTTTCCCACCGAGCCGAAGCTAATAGTGTCTGGTATAAAGACCATGAAAACCGGTTATTGTCTCCTGTTCGCGATGCAAGATCTTGAGCGTGGTTGCTATAAGACAAAAGTACCCATTTACTTTCCACCATTTGGTGTACATCTCAGAGGGCCACGTGTACCACACAGTTCTGCCACGCATGGCACACTCTTGCGACCTTTGGCACGCGCTACGTGGTGTAAATGGAATCCGGCGACCTCCTGGATGCTTGCGGTCTTGCCAGTTATTCACTTGGTACAATATCTACCGTTTCAGTTTGAAAATGAAAGACTTTTCAATACATGTCATTTTATCTTTTTTTTCTTTACAAAAGACAACTCATTCTCCTTCACTTAAATTTAGTAAATAATGACGAAATGCCTTTCCATCATACAGGCAAAAAAAAAAACAGATAATGCAATGAGCAGATTAAAAAAAAAAGATGTAGAAGAAAACAAACCTGAATATTTCGGCTAAATATTTAATAGCCATCCTCGACAACACAGTAAGTAGAATAAATATAATATTTTACTTAAAGATCTAGCTCCACCTCTGCTCTGGAGGCACAGGCGGGTCTAAGGTCAGGTTTAGCTCTGCTAGATCCAGGTTTACGACTTATATTTAATAATTGTTACTATTATATAATAATTAGTTACTATAAAAATTAGTTTATTATAATAATAATATTGTTACTATAATAATTAGATTAATTAAGGTCATACTGAAAATTTCATGTAGGCTACGCTTACAGTTGGGCAAGAATGTTCAAGATATGCTAGCGCTACTAAACAGTTCGTTAAAGTCCCTCAAAGGTACAGAACCTTCGTCGATATCCCCCCTAATAAAAATTTATTTGCCTGTGATTTTGTATGTTACGAGTATTTTTTCCGCTTCCGTAATGCACCTATTGTAGCATTTTTTTAGAAGTCCTGCCACGTCTCTTCCCAAACTGTGAGCGTACCTGTTTCAGTAGGTATTTTATTATTTTTGAACACGATTAGGAGGACAAGCCCCCTTTCTCCAAAATACCTTCTTCTGTTGGTGCAACCAAGGGCGTATATAGGATTTTTGTTCTTTTTTTGGGGGGTGGGGGGTGGGGGGGCTAGGTGCTTACAAATAAAAAAAAATGGTTCTTGTGTGTTAGCCAGTACTCACTCGAGAAGTGAAGTTGGGTTAATCCTAACCAAATATAGCCTTAATATAACCTTTAGTTTATATAATAATATAATGTGGGTCATATAATTGCACATTTGGGGTGGGGGTAAAATATTTGAATAACACCCATAACCTAACCCCCCCCCCCCCCCCACCGCAATGTGCAAATATATAGCCAAAATTATTCAAGTCCAATGCATTCTGTCAAAGTCCAAAGGACTGTATCACCCATCACTTGTCTTTGAAGCTATGAAACCGGTTTTCTGAGATCTAACCTAAGCGTAATTCTTGAATGTGTATTAACTAATACACAAGTACTAAAAATTTATATAGCCTATGTTTTATTACGTTTTTACGAGTCTGGAAAATTTCAAGGGGGGGGGGGGTTCAAACCAAGTAATCCCCCTCCCGGATACGATCTTGGGTAAACCAAAAGAAGGAAAAGTTAGGGACAGCGGAGTCAATTGAGCAAGGTCTCCTGGCCCTAGTTATTGAAAAATACCTTTTTCGGGTGGTTTCTTCATTGAAATTTTTTTCGGTATGCTCACTGACAAAATTACAAAAAAAAACTTCTGCTTCCCCCTAGACATTGAGAAATACAGTATGCCCCGTCCCTGATTTTTTTTTTTTTTTTTTTTTTTTGAATTGACGCCACAGATTGGGAACCACTCAAGCCTGTTAAAGAGGCAAAATGTACCGTTGTCTATAACAGAGATTGTCTGAGGTGCACACACAGGAACTTATCATGGAGGAGGGAGAAACTCAAGGGCGGATCCAGGATTTTTTTCGGGGGGGGGTTTACTAATTTTTGACTTTTCGGGGGGGGGGTTACTAATTTGTGACTCAGTTTTTGACTAATTTTACTGATTTTTACCTAGGTTTTACTAATTTTCGACTCGGTCAAAAATTTCGGGGGGGGGGGGGGGTTCAAACCAGGTGACCCCCCCCCCTGGATACGGCCTTGGAGAAACTTCGTTACACGCACACAAAAAAAGGCGAACATAAGGAGAATCGTGGTAGAAAAAAGGCCTTTCACCAGGATGCAAGTTATAGCCTTAATTCTGAATATGTTTTGGGTTGTTAAATCTCTTTGCATTGCCTAAGTATATCTAATCTATCTTACCACAACTATTTAAACATTAAAATTAGTTTAAAGCCTTACTATGAAAGCTGGAATTCTTTCCGACAAAAATATGACTATGCTCTATAGTTGATGAGAACCTACTAAGGAAGTAGTCAAAAATACCAAAATTATCAAATACGTCAGTTGATCTAATTTCAACGCTATCTGTAATTGCGCAATTTACACCTGCATACGTGTATTCTGACTCAGGCAAACTCTAGCATTAATCATAACTAGACATTGTTTTCAGACACAGAGTCAGGCATTTTTTTTTTATTTATTGAAGATAATGCGCCACCCCTAGCCGTAAGCATGGATGGAAAACTTACCCAAAACCGTATCCAGGGGGGAGGGGAAATAGCCTGGATGTTTGCTAGTAGCTACAAATTAGATGAATTTATGAATCAACAATAGTTAGACATAATGGACGTCACTTTATGAAAACTTAGGGGGCTGTATTTCTTAAAATCTGAGGGGAGGGGGGAGCAAACTTGTTGGTTTTTTTTACCGAAAATACCAGAAAAATAATATATTTTAGTGACCCCCCCCCCCAAAAAAAAAGAGAAAGATATTCTTCAAAATCTAGGCAGGGAGTAAAAAAATTAGAAAGGGGCACATACCCACTCCCATTGACACCAATGGCCAGACATACTCTCAGTGGCTTCGTTCGTGGGGGGAGGGGGGGGCAGTTGCCCCTTAATAATTTGGGAAAAATTATTATATAGCCCATGCCCCTCGACTCTTCGGATGTAGACCCCTCTTGCCCCCCCCCCCCCCCAATAAAATGCTGGAGCTGTGCCCTTGCGTACACTGAAACTAAACTTCACAGAATATAGAAAGTTAGAATGATTAATTCATCAGATAAATCGCACATAGCACCTGACAAATAACCAATCTGAACGGATTATGCAAACAGTAAATGCAATATAAATAAAAACACTAAAGATACAAAAGATATTTTCAATATCTAACAAGGGGGGGTACTATTTTTTCCCATTTTTCCATGAGAAAATAAAAAGAGAAACATTTTTGAAAATCTGGGAGAAGGCGATAGTACCCCGCCCCTCATAATTAGTGTTCCTGTTTTCGACTACAGCAATTCAAAAAGAAATATGTTATGCAGCCAATCAATTTTATGTGAAAATTGAAAAACTGAAAATGGACTTTCTTTTTTCTTTATCTTTTCCCTTTAGGCCTATTTATGGGAAACCAGCGTTTTCTCCCCCTGGAAAATTGCCCCCGTGGAAGATTCCTCCCCAGAAAGTTCCCCTCAGAAAATCCCTCCAGGGTTTGGCCTGAAAAATCCACCTCCCGCGGAAAATTTTCCTCAGGAAGTTCCCCCATGGAAAAAACCTTATATCTTAACAATGGACAACTTGCATTGCTAACAGCCCTTGCCCCAGGGCTGGAAAAGGGATGTCGAACCTACAGGTGGGTTTATTTGACCTTTGGACTATTTTGAACAAAATGGCTATCTCCAACAGTGGCGGATCCAGGGGGACGAGGGGAGATCGCCCCTCCCCTAACATACTCTAAAGTAGTGTAATTTACTTAATTAACGCAAATTTTCGTTAATTAAACTTGCTCCTAACGCAAGTTTATCGGATCAACCTATTTTGCCCCCCCCCCCCCAAAAAAAAATCCTGAATCCGCCCCTGATCTCAAAATTCAGATCGGATCCGATTGGGGAAAATGAGGGGTGAATTCTGCGTGGGGAATTCTCCAAGGAGGGGGAATTTTCTGCAAGGGGGGATTTTCCGCGGGGGAATTTTACCGGGAAGAATGCCTCGACCCCTATTCACAGCCTGGCATTTGGACAGTCAAGGGCTTTACGGGTATTAAAACACGATAAAAAACGTGTAGGCTAATTTGCACTCGCATCTTTTTAACTCTCCAAGCGAAAAAAGGAGCGAGGGCAAAGATTTCAACCTCCAACCTCAAGAGGTTTGGCTTCAACCTACAGCCCCCCCACCCTGCCTAAAGTCCTAAAATATAGAAAAAGGGTTATATTTCGTGGTAACTTTTCTAAAAGAACTTTCTTAGCTTTTACTGGCAGCTACAATATAAGTATTACCCCTCTCTTTCAAAGAAAAACTTTATTCGGGCGATTTTTTTTTTTTTAACCAAGTATCTAATAATTTCTTGAGAACAGAGCCAGATACACAAAACTACTACTGCTACTACTAATGACAAGTGACTATTACCACACCACCTGAGGCTATCACAGACACACATGCCCCTCCTTCACCCTAATCCATTCGAAGCTTCACCCTTTACCACCTTCTCTGAAGTTCCAATCTTCTATGAATTCTTCTTTAAGACCCCTTCCCGGGTGATTCAATCGGATAGGGGGAGCAGTTACCCCCAAAATTTTCTCATACCTCTAGATTTTAAACGATACCTTTTTTTATATTCTTATTGAAAAAAAAGCGAAACTGCAACTCTTAGATATAGAAAAATATATCCTTCCTCCTCCCCTTTACATTTTCGTCAGTTAAGCCCCTGCCTTTTCCTACCGTATTCGAAGACGAGCTGCTTTTCACTTAGCCCCAGATAGATGGCAAAAAAGCTCAATTTTTGGCAATCTGCACCATAACAATTTTAAATCAACAAATAGAGTAGCTGGTCGTCACATGAAAGTATGGAAGCTTTTATAAGAAAAGATTAATTCCACAAAATGAACTATCACAAGCCCTAAACAACCGAACTTGTGTTTTTAACTGAAAAAAAAGACTTGCATTACCTAGGCAACGTGAAGTGTTGCAGCAATCCTTTGTGGACTTTGCCAACAAAATTGTTGCGGGAGAAACACTTTTGTCAGAAGTCAAAAGAAGGGATTTAGATTATTACATTGGATTTGTAGTCAATTGAACATTGGACATATTTGTTATATACCCTTAAATATACCGGAACAAGTTATATGTAGACAAATTGACACAAATATCTAATCATTTGGATTGATTTGTTTCTTGTCTATAGATTAACCTATAAATAGGATATCTAGGGCTTCAGCTCACACAACTCATTAGTTTTCACTAGAGAAGCTACGGTAGTAACCCCTCAAACTTCCTATCCCGAGGCCAAATCTGGTCAAGATACCAAAAAAAGGTAAACCAATTTACAAAAATTTCTAACCCTCATCCCTTAAGATGACCGTCCTATAATAACCTATGTTTACCTGCACGTCCCTCTCCGTAGCGGACATTGAATTGAATTTTTTGTATCATGGTTGCAGCGGCAGCTGCATCCTAGTAAACATCGAACCACGGCCCATAGTAACCAAAAGTTAAAAAACGCGTTTAGAAAAAAATGCCTAGTGAAAGCAAATTTTTCTCCTTTTTTTCTAGGGCTAGCGGTTTACCAGAACATCATAGAGAGATGTTTAATGGCTCATTAGAAAGCTGTTTTTCACATCTACGTTCTTTTTATAAATTCCACCCAGTGCAAGTGCCATGTGGCGCAAAATGGCACATTATGTGCCATTTCTCAAAGGCTGGGACTAGCGGGCTACAAAAACATCGTAGACAGATGTTTAATAGCTCACATTAAAGACCTTTCCCGTATACTCCCCCTCCCAGCCCCCTTAGTAAGTCTCATTATTCTGTTGGGAGAATTTACTATAAACTCTTTAACACGGTCAGAATCAAAAGTCAAAAATCATGTTTAGGACAAAACTGCCTAGCGGAAAATTAATTTTTTTAGTGTCCTATTGAAGTGACCAAAAATATTGGTAGGCAACATCCAATTTTTCCAAATCAAGTGAAAATGAGCCATATATTACCATACAGGCAAAGATATACTAAAGAAAACTGACCTGTTTCTCTGAATGCCTGAATTATGAAGACTTATCTTAGTTTTGACAAGATTTTTTTTTGCAGAAACGAAATTTCAGACGGGGGGCAAAATGAAGTCTAGGGGGGGGGGGCAAAATTGGGTCTAAAGGGGGCAGCTGCCTCCCCCCTGCCCCATATCAATTACACGCTGTCTACACCCTTCTATAAATTCCACCATCACCGATTAACTTAAAAACACACAGAAAATCGGTAGCATTAGTCTATGCCATCTTGAAAGAAAAGTTACTGGTACTTATGTATTATACAAACCACAGTTTAGATAATTATATAAACTGTGATACAAACACACTCAAGATAGGCTGTTAGGTTAATCATAATTAAAGATGCCATAACATGATGAAAATATAATACTTTAGTTTATATAATAATATAGCTTTGAGCTAAATATTTGCACATTAAGGAGGGGGGGAGGGGTAAAATAAATCCCAGAAAGGGGTTAAAAACCTAATTCAACCAAACCTTACCCCCACCCCCCTAATATGCAAATATATAGCCTAAATTATACAAATCCAATGCATTCTGTCACCCGTCATTTATCCTTGTGGTTATGAAATCTGTTTGGTCAGATCGTACATTCAGTAAACTTCTCGACTGTTTGGTATCATGGTTGCAGCGCTAGCTGCAACCTAGTAAAGAGCAAGCCACAGCCCATAGTAACTAAAAGTTAAAAAAAGCGTTTTGAAAAAAATTGCCATCTGACACCGATTAACGAATGGTAACGGGGTTAATGTCCATGAACGGGGTTAATGTCCAAGAGAATGTTCGTGTTCGATGGGGAGTATGCCAAACATTAGGGGGTTATCCCCTAATGTTTTTAAACTTTGTGTTGCTATAGTTCTCTCTAAGATAGCTGATACTTGCTTTCTTTGTTTTTTTTTTTTATGTATCGTATATTGATTACACGGATGACATCCTAATTATTAGTAGGAGCAAATTCTCTTTGTCTAAAATGGTGGATAATGTTAAAAAAGGTTTTTTAGATATTGGACTTAATTTAAATTTTGAAAAGTACGAGTATCTTTGTTTCAACGGTAATGCTACGAAATCTCCTTTGAATTGAAAATATGCTTCTATACGTTCAGTTGATAGCCTACGTTGGCTTGGTATTACTCTGTGTAATAATATGTTTTGTTTTCGCCAGTCAGCTGTTAGGGACGCATGTACCAAGATTAGATGTGGCTATTCCAAGATTGTTGCAAATCAGTCGAAATAAAATTGCAAAAATTTCGTGTCGCTGTATTCTGTTTTCTATGACCATGCTATTTCAGGTATTTACATTTTGCTTAGGAAGAATGACCTATCTAAATTAAGGAGAGGCTATTATCGGTATTGCAAATTTTTGTTGCATTTTCCGTTATAATTTCGTAACCGCCGTATTATCAAAAAGTATAACACACCTGATATAAATGGAAAACTTCGTGATTTACATATAAAACTGTCTGCAAATGCGTATGAAAAACTGTCCCCTCACCATGGTCTCATTCGTTTGTTTCGCTGAATTTTCTTTTTATTTGTTTATCTTACTTTAAGTGCTGTATGTGTTTATTTTTCTTTCCTTCTTCTCTTTACTCCACTATTTTTCAGATTGTTTGTGCAGTGGGTTATAAATAAATTATTAATATTATTATTAACTATTATTTCGGTTTGTCTTAAAAGTAAAAGTTTATTGCAAAAATAAATTTATGGTGATTTCAAAAAAAGCCTGAAACCCCTCCAAAATGGCGTCAGATCAAAATGAAAAGTGCAAAATTGGAATCAGAATTGTCGAAAACCTTGTACAGGGAATTACAGCCCCCGTTCTTGAACAACAAGAAAATCACTTTTTTGCATCGGTAGCACTGATCTGTCTCCCTTTTTTCTGTTTTTTTTCTCTATGCCTAGCGGGTCACCAGAACATCATAGAGAAATGCTTAAAAGCTCATTCAAAAGCTATTTCTTATATCTACGTGCTTTTTATAAACTCCGCCATCTGCAAGTGCCACATGTCACTAGAATGACACTTTCTGCCATTTCTCAAGTGGTGGCACTAGCGGGCTACCTTAACATCGTAGACAGATTTTTTATAGCTCATATAAAAGATATTGCTCATATCTACGTTGTTTCTATAGGCCTAAATTCAACCATCTAAAATTTCCAAATGGCACTAAAAACGGCACTTTTTGTGTCATGTCTCAAGTAGAAAAGTCGAGGCTATTGGGCTAGCTGAACTTATAAGAGTTATGTTTCATGGCTCATTTGAAAGCTATTGCTCATATAAACGTGTTTTTTTTATCAATTAACCATTAGTAAGTGCGATATAGCACTGAAAAAAACACTTTTGGTGCCACTTCATAAGTGGAAAAGCTCTGAAGTACAAAACACGTACTATTGTAATAGTTATGTTCCAGAACCCTTAACTGGAGGTTTACAAGGACCCTTCCCGCACCCTCCCCCTCCCAACCCTCTTAGTAAGTTTTATAGATCGTCGGCTCACCAGTAAGCTGCTGAAACATTAGCAGGCACCCACACCATCGTAGATAGATGTTTATGGCTCAATCATAAGCTATTGGTTATATTCACTAGGTTTTACAAATTCTACCATCTATTAGATTTCAGAGATTTCAATATGAATTAGTTTCTCCGGAGGACTCGCAATGAACTCTTTGTCATGGTTGAGGCATTAGCTGCAACCTATTAAAGAGCGAACCACAGCCCATAGTGACTAAAAGCTAAAAAAAAAAATTTAAACGGTCTTTTTTTTTTCAGGCCTAGCGGGTTACTAGAACATCATAGAGAAATGCTTAAGAGCTCATTCAAAAGCTATTTCTCATATGTACGCGGTTTATATAAATTCCACGATCCACAGGTGCCACATGGCACAAAAAAGGCACTTTATACCATTTCTCAAGGGGTGGGGCTAGCGGGCAACCAGAACATCGTAGGTAGATTTTTGATAGCTCATATATAAAATATTGCTCATATTTACGTTCTTCCTATAAATTCCGCCCTTTGCAAGTTTCAAATGGCACTAAAAACGACACTTTTTGTGCCATGTCCGAAGCGGAAAAGCTGGGGCTAGTGGCTACCAGAGTAGTAAGGCATCAATTAGCGCTGATTACAGAAGGAATTACACAAGAATATACAGTGCAGTTTCAACGATACATGGCTTACCATGGGCAGGCATCTATTACTGCAGACAGTACATGCCTTTCTGAGGCGACATCTATTTTCTAGATCAATTAGAGATGTTTCTACTAACGGTACTCCATGTACGGCAACTTGATTAGTATAGTAATTGGATCCAATATAAGGAATGATTTTCAAGGTATACAAAGATTTAATGTTCTTTCTGTAAAATGGTTAACAGCCAAGCGTTCGGCTATTAGCATTAAATGGATGGTTTAATGATGGGATATGCTATTAGATACCAAAAAGTTGAATCATTTGCCAAAATTAACTCAATTTGCGAAAAGGTATTCCATTTGTGTAACTCTGCACTGAATGATCTTAATTGGTGATTGAATAATAGGGGTGAAACAGAGCTGGATACCATTTTTAAATGGATTGTAAGTAGGTGGTAAAAAGAGTTAAACTGCTTAGCAGTTAATGTAAGCCTGAAGGGGTTGCTAAATCTTAGGCAATTTATTATAATTTTGGAATCACATCGAAGGCAGCAATCTAGGGAAATGATTATTTTAATTGGATTGTATAAAAGTAGTAAAAACGGTTAAACTGCTTAGCAGTTAAGCTAAGCCCGAAGGGGGTGGTAACTCTTGGGCAATTTAATATAAATTTGGAATAACATCATCAGTGTCAATCTACGGAAACGATTATTTTAATTCGATTGTATGAAAGTAGTAAAAGGGGTTAGCTGCTGACCAGTTAAGCTAAGCCCGAAGGGGGTGGTAACTCTTGGGCAATTTAATATAAATTTGGAATAACATCATCAGTGTCAATCTACGGAAACGGTTATTTTAATTGGATTGTATGAAGGTGGTAAAAAAGGTTAAACTGCTTAGCAGTTAAGGTAAGCCCGAAGGAGTTGCTAACTCACAGGCAATTTATTATAAATTTGGAATAACATCATTGGCATCAATCTACGGAGACTATTAACGATAGCAAGATGGCCTTGTGACTTGACCTAGCTTTGCTTCTCGGATGTGTTCTGTATAATACACAAGTACCATTTGAGCAGTGTTGTCAATATGAAATATGATCTAACATTATAGCATACTAAAAAGTTGATACTAATAGTGATGTAAATGCCAAGAAAGGAATTTTAATAAAGAAATTCAGAACAATCCATAGAAATCAACTAGTGAGATGATTATAGGTCTGAAGCATCAAGGACCACAACCATCAATGACCCTAACAACCAAGGACTTCAACCTCCAAAGGTCTCCTATACCCCCAGCCTCTAAGGGACCCCCTCCCTCCAAATTTTTGAGGGCCTTCCATCGCCCCATTTTTCTATACTTTTTGATGTTTTTTAACTTTTTTTTATTATTATTTTTTTAATGATATATTATTTTCAATTTTTTTTTGCATCAGGGGTAATTACAGAACGATGAAAGGTATGATAGAGTCATAATTCTTTCAACTTGCAAGTTATATTATTTGTGTAAACGCTAACTCAATTTGCGAAACAATGTATAGCATTTGCATAACTGCAATGAAGGATCTTAATTGGTGATTGAATAATAGGGGTGAAGCAGAGCTAGATAACATTTTTAATTGGATTGTATGAAGGTGGTAAAAAATGTTTAAACTGGGTACCAGTTAAGGTAAGCCAGAAGGGGTTGCTAACTCATAGGCAATTTATTATAAATTTGGAATAACATCCTTGGCATCAATCTACGGAAACGATTAACGATGACAAGATGACCTTGTAACTTGACCTAGCTTTACTTCTCGGATGTGTTCTGTATAATACACAAGTACAATTTGAACAGTGTTGTCAATATAAAATATGGTCTAACATTATAGTATACTAGAAATTTGATACTAATAGTGATGTAAATGGCAAGAAAGGAATTTTAATAAAGAAATTCAGAGCAATCCATAGAAATCCTAAGAAATCAACTAGAGAGACGATTATAGGTTTGAAGCATCAAGGACCGTAACCATCAATGACCCTAACCAACAAGGACCCTACCTCCAAGGGACCTATTCCCTATCCCCAACGTCCAAGAGACCCTCTCCCCCAACTTTTTGGGGGCCCCTCCCCCTATTTTCTTAATGCTTTTTTTGAAGTTTCTTTTTTGAACTTTTTTTATTATTTTTAAACGTGCTTTTTTCAATTTTTGTTTTACGTATCTTGAAAATACATGAAATATGCTTGTGGCTATACCAATTGTTCTCTATGCTTACTCATAAACACGACGCGGGTTTCCCAGTGATAATCTATGCCCGGTTATCGACACTGCCTACTTTATTGCATCTATTAAATAAAGGCTCATTCGATTGGAAATTCATAAGGCTAGTGCCCTTTTTAATAGTCGAAACTAGAAACTTCAAAAAAAGCTCATTCGATTGGAAATTCAAAGGGCTAGTGCCCTTTTTAATAATCGAAACTGATTGGAGAGCAACTAGCCCCCTTCCACGCCCATCATTCCCCCAAAAAATCCAATAAAAATTTTGAGATAGCCATTTTGTTCAGCGTAGTTGATTTTAACATATAAAACATATTTTTGAGGAGGACACTCCCCCACAACCCTCAAGGTAAGGATTATAAGTTATACCCTGGGGGCATATAAGGTTTTTATTAAAATTTTTGTCGTAGAAACTTGAATAACGGCTTATTCGATTTGAAATTCAAAGGGATAGTATCCTTTTTAATAGTCGAAAGTGAATTGAGGGCAACTAATCACCCTCTCACGCCAACTTTTCCCCAAACACTTCCAATCAAAATTTTTAGATAGCCATTTTATTCAACGTAGTTGAGAGTTTTGGAAATTTGGTCTTTAAGGATGAGAACCCCTCCACCCACAGCCCTCAGGGCAAGGGTTGTAAGTTATGCCCTGGGGGTATATAAAGTTTTTATTGAAAGCGTTGTCGTAGAAAATTGAGAAGGACTCATTCAATTGAAAATTGAAAAGGGTAGTGCCTTTTTTAATAGTTGAAAGTGATTGGATAGCGACTGACGCCCCTCTCACGCCCATCATTTTCCAAAACACATCCAATCAAAATTTTGAAATATTTATTTTGTTCAACGTAGTTGAACTTTCTGAAAATTAGGTCTTTTAGGATGATAACCCCCTCAGAGCCCTCAGTGCAAGGGTTGTAAGTTATGCCCCGGGGGCATATAAGGCTTATATAAAAAGTTGTTGTATAAATCATAGACAGCACTATCGCGCTGCCTAAATAAAGAACGGGGACACTCGAGAACCAGACAAGAAACGGGGACTAAGTAAAGAGGAGGACACTCCCCAACAACCCTCAGGGCAAGGGTTTTAAGTTATGCCCTGGGGACATATAAGAACGATGTTGGCAAAATGTATTATTTATTAATTATTTCGTTTAGAGCAGGGCACTTCGTATCGAAGAAGTTGTTGTAGAAACTTCAAAAAGCGCCCATTCAATTGGAAATTGGAGTGGCTTGTACTCTTTTTAATAGCCGACAGTGATTGGAAGGCGACTAACACCCTTCTCACGCCCACCAGTTCCCCAAACACATCCAATCAAAATTTTGAGATAGCCATGTTGTTTAACGTAGTTGAAAGTTCTGGAAATTCGGTCTTAGAGGATGACATCCACCCTAAGAGACCTTAGGGTAAGGGTTGTTATTTATGCACTGGGGGCATATAAGGTGTTTATAAGGTAAACATTGTCGTTTCCAAAAGGGCTCATTGGATTGGAAATCGAAAGACCTAGTGCCCTTTTTAATAGTCTAAAGTGATTGGAAGGCTTGACATTTTTATTGTAAAGATCGATATGGGCATAATGTAATATTTTTGTTGTTGTTGTTGTTTAGACCAGGGCACCTCGTATCGAAGGAGTTGTCGTGGGAACTTCGAAAAGGGCGATTCGATTGAAAATAGAAAGGGCTGATGCCCTTTTTAATAGTCGAAAGTGATTTGACGGCAACTAATTCCCCTTCCACTCCCGCCCTCCCACGCCAACCCTCCCTTTTTCTGTTCTTAAAATTTAACCAAATCAAAATAGCGTAAGTGTATCCAAGCTATCAAAGAAAGTAAACAGATTTTTTTGCGAATGGTATCAAGTTTTCCATTTAAGGTCAACAAGAGGAGGCGTGAAACTAAATTAAAAAGTACTATTTGTGTCCAGATTTTTAAAAGGGTATATGTTGTTAAAAATTGCAGAAATTTTTTTTCCAGCATACAAATAGCAGGCCAAACTAGAAATTCTTAAAAAACAAAAAGATTTAAAATATTATTTTCTTTTTCCCTGAAAAGACCATATCATTACAAAACGAAAAGAAATTAATTTAAAAAACTTTTTCCACAAAATAAGTTTTTCACAGAAAAGTATAGAACTCCATTAAACCAAAAAATGAGCAAAAATAAAATCAAATAATCTATTAAGTGTGAAACTACCACAAATGAGAATCGATAAATAAATGAAACCCAAAACGAACAGAAATTACAATAAATAACCGATTCAAACTCAAAACGAGCAGAAATTAACATAAGTTGGGCGCAAAACCCCTATGCCTTCCCAAGGCCAGAACAAAATTTGCACTTTACTGAAAAAATATATAAATGTTTTTACTTTTATAACTTTAATAAATGAAATAATTTTAACATTTTGATTACTAAATATCAGTATATGTATATTAAACTGACAATGCACATTCATTTGTAAAGTTAAATGTTAGGTTAATTTAGGTTCACTTGTCGTGACGCCAAGATAAGTGAACCTAAATTAACCTAACTTTTCGCATGTCTCTCACTACGCCCTTGTGCTTCATCTGGTGTGCTGCCATCTATAACTAAAGGTGACAAAAGGGCATCAGATGTGGTGGTTAGAATGTGTCAGTACGTGGATTTTCTTATTTCTGAAAAATAAAACCTAACTTTATTAGAAAATCAAATATCATAGGCAGCACGCTAGCGCTGCCTAAGTAAAGAACGATGTGGGCACAATGTGTTTTTCTCCACCCGGACACTTCGTATCGAAGGAGTTGTCGTAGAAACTTCGAAATAGGCTCATTTGATTGGAAATGGGAGTGGCTAGTGCCCTTTTTAATAGTCGAAAGTGATTGCGGGGCAAATAGCCCCCACACGCCCATCATTCACCCAAACACATCCAATAAAATTTTGAGATAGCCATTTTGTTCAGCGTAGTTGATTCCCAGATAGAAAATATATTTTTGAGGAGGACACTCCCCCACAGCCCTCAGGGCAAGGGTTTTAAGTTATGCCCTGGGGGCATATAAGGTTTTTATAGAAGGCGTTGTCGTAGAAACTTCAAAACAGGCTCATTCGATTGGAAATTCAAAGGGCCATTACCCTATTTAATAGTCAAAAGTGATTGGAGGGCAACTAGCCCCCCACACCCATCATTCCCCCAAATACATCCAATCAAAATTTTGAGATAGCCGTTTTGTTCAGCGTAGTTGTTTTCCAGATAGAAAATATGTTTTTGAGGAGGAAACTCCCTCACAACCCTCAGGGCAAGGGTTTTAAGTTATGGCCTGGGGGCATATAAGGTTTTATAGAAGGCGTTGTCGTAGAAACTTCAAAACAGGCTCATTCGATTGGAAGTTCAAAGGGCTAGTACCCTTTTTAATAGTCGAAAGTGATTGGAGGGCAACTAGCCCACCCCCGCCCAACGCCCATCATTCCCCCGAACACATCCAATCAAAATTTTGAGAAAGCCATTTTGTTCAACGTAGTTTTAAGTTCTGGAAATTAGGTCTTTGAGGATGACAACCTCCTCACAGCCCTCAGGACAAGGGTTGTAAGTTATGCCCTGGGGGCATATAAAGTATTTATAGAAAGCGTTGTCGTAGAAACTTCAAAAAGGGCTCAGTTGATTAGAAATTGAAATGGCTTGTGCCCTTTTTAATAGTCGAAAGTAATTGGAAGGCAACTAACACCCCTTCCACGCCCACCATTTCCCAAAAACACATCCAATCAAAATTTTGAGATAGCCATTTTGTTCCACGCAGTCAAAGTTCAGGAAATTATACCTTTGAGCAGGACGCTCCCCCCACAGTCTTCAGAGCAAGGGTTATAAGTTATGCCCTGGAGGCATATTACTTTTTATTGAAATGTTTTTCGTAGCAACTTAAAAAAGGGCTCATTCGATTGGAAATTCAAAGGTCTACTGCCCTTTTTAATAGTCAAAAGTGATTTGAGGGAAATTAGCCCCCCTCTCTCGCCCACTTTTTCCCCAAACACATCCAATCAAAATTTTTAGATAGCCATTTTATTCAGTGTTTTGGATTTCCCGATAGAAATTATGTTTTTGAGGAGGAGACTCCCCCACAGCCCTCAGGGCAAGGGTTGTAAGTTATGCCCTGGGGGCATATAAGGCTCTTACTGAACACGTCGTCGTAGAAACTTCAAAAATTACTCATTCGATTGGAAATTGAAATGGCTTTTTAATAGTCGAAAGTGATTGGAAGGCAACAAACACCCCTTTCACACCCATCATTTCCCCAAACATATCCGATCAGAATTTCTTGATAGCCATTTTGTTCTACGAAGTTTACAGTTCAGGAAATTATACCTTTGAGCAGGACATGCTCCCCATAGTCTTCAGGGCAATGGTTATAATTTATGCCCTGTGGGCATATAAGGTTTTTATTGAAATTGGCAACTAACCCCCCTCTCAGGCACACCATTTCCCCAAACACATCCAATCAAAATTTTTAGATATCCAGTTTGTTCAGCGTAGGCGAAAGTTCTGGAAATTAGGTCTTTTAGGATAAAAACCCCATCAGAGCTTTCAGTGCAAGGGTTGTAATTTGTGCCCTGGTGGCATATAATGTTTATATAGAAATGTGTTGTACAAATTTCAAAAGGGGCTCATTTGATTGAAAATTGAAATTACCCTTTTTAATAGTCGAAAGTGAGTGGAGAGTTATTAAACCCCCTCTCACGCCCTCTATTTCTCCAAACACATTCACTCTCTATTTCCCCAAACACATTCAATCAAAGCTTAGAGATAGCCATTTTGTTCGACGTAGTTGAAAGTTCTGGTAATAATGTATTTAAGAATGACAAACCCTCGAGAGTCCCCAGGGCAAAGGTTGTAAGTTATGCCCAGGGGACATATAAGGTTTTTAATGATAGAGTTGTCGTAAAAACTTCAAAAGGGGTTCATTCAATTGGAAATTGAGAGGGATAGTGCCCTTTTTAATGGTTGAAAGTGATTGGACGGTAACTTACCCCTCTCTCACGCCCATCATTCCCCCAAAAACATCCAATCAAAATTTTCATATAGCCATTTTGTTCAACGTGGTAGAAAGTTCTAGAAATTAGGTCTGTGAGGATGACAACCCCCCACCCAGCCTTAAGGGCGAGGATTGTAAGTTATCCAAAGGGGCATATAAGGTTTTTATTGAAAGTGTTGTCTTAGAAACTTCAAAAGGGCTCATTTGATTGGAAATTGAAAGGGCTAGTGCCTTTTTTAATAGTTGAAAGTGACTGGAGAAAGACTAACGCCCCTCTCACGCCCACCATTTTCTCAGACACGTCCAATCAAAACTTTGAGATAGCCATTTTGTGTAACGTAGTTGAAAGTTCTGGAAATTATGTCTTAGAGGATGACAAATGAATGTGTATTGTCAGTTTAATATACATTTACTTATATTTAGTAATCAAAATCTTAATATTTATCGATGCTGATTTGTGGTAGTTTCACGCTTGGTAGATTGTTTGATTTTATTTTTGCTCATTTTTTGTTTAATGGAGTTCTTTACTTTTCTTTGAAAAACTTATTTTGTGGAAAAAGTTTATTTAATTAATTATTAATAAAACCAGATGTACATTAAACATGGACGTTCTTATTTCTGAAAACTACAAGCCAACTTTATTAAAAAAAACAAGTAATATTAATAAAATCTTACGTATTTTAATCGTGGATGTTCGTATTTCTTGAAACTAAAGCCCAAAATTATTAAAAAATCAAAAGTTATTCATAAAATAAGATGTATTTTAAACGTGGATGTTCATATTTCTGAAAACAAAAACACAACTTTATTAGAAATAAATCAAGCATTATTAATAAAATCAGATTTATTTTAAACGGTGATGTTCATATTTGTGAAAACTAAACCCAACTTTACTAAAGAATCAAATATTATTAATAAAGATCACATATTTTTTAAACGTGGGTGTTCTTATTTCTGAAAACTAAAACCCAACTTTATGAAAAAATCAAATGTTATTAATAAAATCAGATGTATTTTAAACGTGGACGTTCTTACTTCTGAAAACTAAAATCCAACTTTATTAGAAAATCAAAAATTATTAATAAAATCAGATGTATTTTAAACGTGGACGTTCTTACTTCTGAAAACTGAAACCCAAATTTATTAAAAAATATTAATAATAAAATAATATGTATTTTAAACGTGGATGTTCGTATATCTTGAAACTAAAATCCAACTTTATTAAAAAATCAAATATTATTAATAAAATCAGATGTATTTTAAACGTGGATGTTCATATTTCTGAAAACTAAAACCCAACTTTATAAAAAGAAATTTTATTAATAAAATCAGATGTATTTTAAACGGGGAAGTTCATATATCTGAAAACTAAGACCCAACTTTATCAAAAAAATCAAATATTATTAATATCAGATGTATTTTAAAGGTGTATGTTCTTAATTCAGAAAACTAAAACCCAACTTTATTCAAAAACAGAATATTATTATTAAAATCATATGTATTTTAAACGTGGATGTTCGTATATCTTGAAACTAAAATCCAACTTTATTAAAAAATCAAATATTATTAATAAAACCAGATGTATTTTAAACACGGATGTTCCTATTTCTGCAAACTAAAACCCAACTTTATTAAAAAAACAAACATTATTAATAATATCAGATGTATTTTAGACGTGGATGTTCTTATTTCCGAAAACTAAAACCCAACTTTATTACGAAATCAAATATTATTAATAAAATCAGATGTCCTTTGAACGTGGATGTTTTTATTTCTGAAAACTAAAACCCAACTTTATTTGAAAATTAAATATTATTAATAAAATCAGATGTATTTTAGACTTGGATGTTCTGAATTTCGAAAAATAAGACCCAACTTTATTAAAAAAAATTATTATTAAAATCAGATGTATTTTAAATGTGGATGTTCTGAATTTCGAAAATAAGACCCAACTTTATTAAAAAAAATTATTATTAAAATCAGATGTATTTTAAATGTGGATGTTCTTATTTCTGAGAACTAACACCCAACTTCTTTGAAAAATCAAATATTATTAATAAAATCAGATATATTCTAAACGTGGATGTTTCTATTTCTGAAAACTAAAACCCAGCTTTATTAAGAAAAATCAAATATTATTAATAAAATCATATGTATTTTAAACGTGGATGTTTTTATTTCTGAAAACTAAAACCTAACTTTACTAATAAATCAAATATTGTTAATAAAAGCAAATGTATTTCAAACGTGGATGTTCTTATTTCTGAAAACTAAAACCCAACTTTATTAAAAAAAAACAACTATTATTATTAAAATCATGTGTATTTTAAAAGTGGATGTTCTTATTTCTGAGAACTAAAACCCAACTTTATTAAAAAATCAAATATTATTAATTAAATCAGATGTCCTTTGAAGGTGGATTTTTTTATTTCTGAAAACTAAAACCCAACTTTATTAAAAAATCAAATATTGTTGATAGAATCAAATGTATTTTAAACGTGGATGTTCTTATTTCTGAAAACTAAAATCCAACTTTATTTGAAAATTAAATACTATTAATAAAATCAGATTTATTTTAGACTTGGATGTTCTGAATTTCGAAAACAAAGACCCAACTTTATTAAAAATAAAATTATTATTAAAATCAGATTTATTTTAAACGTGGATGTTCTTATTTCTGAGTACTAACACCCAACTTCTTTGAAAAATCAAATATTATTAATAAAATCAGACATATTCTAAACATGGATGTTTCTATTTCTGAAAACTAAAACCCAGCTTTATTAAGAAAAATCAAATATTATTAATAAAATCATATATATTTTAAACGTGGATGTTTTTATTTCTGAAAACTAAAACCTAACTTTACTAATAAATCAAATATTATCAATAAAATCAAATGTATTTCAAACGTGGATATTCTTATTTCTGAGAACTAAAACCCAACTTCTTTAAAAAATCAAATATTATTAATAAAATCAGATATATTTTAAACATGGATGTTTTTGAAAACTAAAACCAAACTTTATTAATAAATCAAATATTATCAATAAAATCAAATGTATTTCAAACGTGGATATTCTTATTTCTGAAAACTAAAACCCAACTTTATTTAAAAAAAAGAAATATTATTAATAAAATCAGATGTGACTTAAAAGTTGGATGTTCTTATTTCTGAGAACTAAAACCCAACTTTTTTAACTATAACCCAGCTTTTTTCTATCAGATGTGTTTTTAACTTGGATGTTACTATTTCTGAAAACTAAAATCGAAACTTTATTAAGAAAATATCAAATATTAATAATAAATTCGGATGTATTTTAGACGTGGATGTTCTTATTTTCGTAAAGTAAAACCCAACTTTATTAAAAAAATTATTATTAAAATCAGATGTATTTTAAACGTGGATGTTCTTATTTCTGAGAACTAAAACCGAACTTCTTCGAAAAATCAAATATTATTAATAAAATCAGATATATTCTAAACGTGGATGTTCGTATTTCTGAAAACTAAAACCCAGCTTTATTAAAAAAATCAAATATTATTAATAAAATCATATGTATTTTAAATGTGGATGTTTTTATTTCTGAAAACTAAAAATTAACTTTATTAATACATCAAATATTGTTAATAAAATCAGATGTATTTTAAACGTGGATGTTCCTATTTCTGAAAACTAAAATACAACTCTATTTTTAAAAAAATTAAATATTATTAATAAAATCAGATGTATTTTAAACGTGGATGTTCCTATTTCTGAAAACTAAAATACAACTTTATTTTAAAAAATTAAATTATATTAATAAAATCAGATGTGTTTTAAATGTGGATATCCTTATTTCTGAGAACTAAAACCCAACTTCTTTGAAACATCAAATATTATTAATAAAATCAGATGTATTTTTAATGTGAATATAATTTTTTCTGAAAACTATAACCAGAATTTTTTTTTATCAGATGTATTTTTAACGTGGATGTTCCTATTTCTGAACACTAAAACCAAAACTTTATTAAAAAAATTAAACATTAATAATAAAATCAGATGTCTTTTAAACGTGGATGTTCTTATTTCTGAAAACTAAATCCCAACTTTATTAAAAAATTAAATATTATTAATAAAATCAGATGGATTTAAAACGTTGATGTTCTTATTTCTGTAAACTAAAACCCCACTTTATTAAAAGTTAAATATTATTAATAAAATTAGATATATTTTTAACGCAGATGTTCCTATTTCCGAAAACTATAGCCCAACTTTATTAAAAAATTAAATATTACTATTAAAATCATATGTATTTTAAACGTAGATATTCTTGTTTCTGAAAACTAAAACCAAACTTTATTTAAAAATCAAATATTATTAATAGAAACAGATGTATTTTTAACGTCGATATTCCTGTTTCTGAAAACTAAAATTCTTTCTGCCTGTGTGTCAGCTGTGTTTGCTTGTCTTTGGAGATTTTGAGAAAAAAAATTCAGCTCATCTCGCTCAGACTTTGGTAAAAGTTCTGTTAAAGCATCTCATTTTCTAATATATCCCCTATGAGCCTGCTATTAGTATCTTTATCACTGAAAAGTTCTTTTCTTACATCTCTGACTTTTTAATATATATTCTAAACGTTTGACGTTCTAACATACCCTAAAAATAAAGATCATGTAACAAAGTAATGTATAATATATTTTTAATGAAATAATGACATGTAGAATATTAATATAAAAAATATGTTTCATCCATTATTATACATTATTAACATCATTGAAGAACTTTGGACATTTTGAATCTGTTCCAAAAAATAATTTATCTTGTTCTCTCTTGATACTATAGTTATTCTCTTCTCTTAGTTCATAACCAGTAGAATAATCACTCATCCATTTTGAGTCATGCACAATTTTTACTGGGGTGTCACCTGCAGGTTCAATCTGCATTTCATCTTTGGTACTATTGGGTTCATTGACTATATAATAAAAAATAATAATAATTTATTTATGACCCACATATGAACATTATAAATGACACTGAGGAGTAATGGAAAATATAAAAGAAAAATTAACAACATCATTACGAAATAAAACAACAACAACAAAAAATACAAATTAACCGATATCACGATGAAAAAAACAAACTAAGGGGTCAGTGACAGAAACAAAATTACTAGTATCCATAATTTTATTAGAAGACACACTGGCCAATCGCGCACAAGCATCAATGACACCATAACGGGATACAATATTTCTATTTTTATCAGATATTTATCAGATATTTACAATATCTAGTGTAACCACTTCGAAGTCTCCGTAAATATTTTTTCCTCAGTAAGTGGTGGAATCCAGATAGAAAATTTACTCCTGGAGAGCAAAAACTATTATAAAGCCAAGCTAGGCCCTTACGGTTATAACGCCCTCTATTTGGAGATATCTTACCATATGACACACGAATATTTTTTAATGCATTAGTAACCAATTTGGAGCAAGTTTCAGAAATGGACGGGTAAAACGATATACCAAGCCACTTGACTTTATCTAAACAAGGTAATGAAATCAAACCGAGGTTTAAGGGAGATACAGAAATGCTACTATTAAAACACATAACCTCACACTTTCCCATATTAACAGATATGCCAATATCACTAAGTAGAGAAGACAGCTTACGGATGTTCTGAGCCAGCCCTCGACGATAAAAACTAACTAAAAGGACATCGTCGGCGTATGCAATATAACTTACACCAATATCACGAAAAAACACAGTAGGAGATAGATGTTTTAAACAAGTAGCGAGGACACAATTAAATATACAAGGAGATAAAACTCCTCCCTGTCTAACGCCTTTCCTAACAGCTACCGAATCAGAAGTATTTGACAGCCACTTAATACGCACATAAGAATTATCATACCAATATCACAATGTAGAAATAACTGAATAATTGACTCCGGAACAAGCAAGGGAATGCAAGGCCTGGGCGTGAACAACATTATCAAAAGCCCCGAAAATGTCTACTGTGCAGCAATACAATAAACGCTTCTGGGTAAAAGCTTCCTTTAACAACCAGCTGAGCACTTGATGCACCTGGGGGAACCAACCCCTCTTCTAAATCCTAGTTGAAAAGACGAAAAATCGCACTTAGAAGTTATTTCAGGCAAAAGGACATACTAAAAAATCTTACTTATAAAGCAAGATACAGTAATCGGTCTATAATTCGAGCATGAATCTGGATCTTTACCGCGTTTAAGTATAGGCGTGACACTACCGGAAAGAAAACTGTCAGGAACCAGAGATTGAGCTATACAAATCTGGAATAATAACTGCAGGTGGTTCAACAATAATGGGCAATCATAAGCAAAATTCACAAAGCATAGGCCATCACAATCCGGAGAATCTGATCTTTTTACTTTCTTCAGCGCCCAATGTAAATCACTCATACTTATCGCAGGGACTCTATATTGACAAACAGACACTGGCAGGACCGAACTAAGTATATTAGATTAAATACGGAAAATATGTCAATATAATGGCGGACAAAATTCATAAGGTTTAATTCCGACTGAGGTGGGGGAGAACACTTACTGCTATTAATAACTCTATTCCAAGTCCTTTTACTATTTGGAGCGTCCCACGCATTGAGCCTTGCACTACGTAAGCAAGATTTGTATTCTTTCTTCGTTTTTTGCTTGACTGTAAACACAGCACCGGAGGAGGGTCGATCGCAAGCGTTCCACAATTGCAACCAAAACTTTGCGCAGTTCTTTACTTTTTTCACTTACGGATGTATATTCCACAGGGGCTTGCGAGACCCAGAACGCACGTGCTCAATCGGAACTGCAACTTTTGTGGCCGACTCTAGACATGTCACTATCTGGTAATAATACGAATTTATGTCTTCCTTAGAATCAGGGCACTTTATCGAACTCTGGAGCAAGTGAAACGGGACTTTAATAGTTGAGAGTATAGTGATCCAACGTTTATCTGATTCCAATTGGGCTTTTGATACCATTTTGAATGGGGACTCTTAAAGTGGGCTTGAACATCAGGAGGCTCAATTAGGCACGAAATAGGGAGATGGTTATCAGTGATTTTATCTTCGTCAGCAAACAGCTCGGATTTAATTAGACCGGACTTAGACACAATAATATGGTCGAGGTTGGATTTAACGGACCCTCGATTGTGAATGTAAGTATAAGCCAGGTTCTTAGCAGCGACATGATAGACACGTGGCAGAGAATCTAGCAGGAGTTCAGATCGATCAGATGAGGTCAATATGTCAGTATTCATATCCCCGGATAAGATCCAATCAACATTTTTATCTGAAAATTTAATGAAAAGAGATTTCAGTTTATGGCAAACTTTAGCAAAAGCAGTAAATGACTGAGTGTTTCGATGATTGCATGGGAGATACACATTTACAAAAGCCATGTTATTACACTGGATTGCTAGAATATTAGCATCAGAATAAACTTGCATAGGCTGATATCCCGACCAAATGAAGATAGCGGTGCCGCCGGAAGGGCGACCGCGGGTCTCTTTTGCTTCTCGAATAAATATATCATGTGTAGCAGACCGCCTTAAACTATTGGAAAGTAGATGCTCCTGTAGGAATACAACATCAAAATTTAGCAGCTCGTCGATTTGCAGATCCTTATCTTTAGTACCATTAATATTCAGAGAAACAAAACTTAAGGCTGTAGGAGAAGTCATCATGCTGTCTTGGCAGGCGTATTTCTCAGTACCGAGCATTTAAACTATAAGAAACATGATTTCCTCCGCAATTGGCGCACTTAGGAGCAACTGAGCAAGGGTTTTCCGTGGTGTTTTCGTGAGCCCCAGCACAGCGGGAACATTTTGGTAAATCAGGAGAACGTGGGCCTCTAGAAATAGTGTGATCTACCCCTTGGCACCGAAAACAACGACGCGGTAATTCTTGGTAGATTTCAACACGAAAAAGCTCATACCCAAGTCGAAGACCATGGTTAATTGCATTTTTCAGTGCTAACTGATCCAGAAATTCCAAACGAAAACATTTCGAATGTCCTATTTTTATAGCACGTGCTAATCCCGATATGCTTTCCTTTAGAGATGATTCTGATACATCTTCAGGGATACTCCGAACAATACACAGTGCTTTTTTTATCAAAGACCTTTGTTTGAACATTAGCTAGGCTCTTAGATTCTGAGGCGGCAAGGGATACGGCTGACTGCTTATCTCGAGTAACTACGATCCACTTAATATTCTGATTATCAGGTTTTACACTTAAAATCCCTTCATGACCTTCAAGCGTATTCAATTTATCTTTTTGCAAACCAGGATCACTTAAATCGGTGGGAAAATTTTTCACAATTACTGAATATGTAGGTTTATCTTCAACTAATGGGGGAGCGACGGGGGGGAAAGGTGGCTGGGTTTGAAGCTTTTTGGACAAAGCGCGTGGTTCATTAAAACAGGCGTTTACCTTACTACTAAGCATTGAATATGCCGAAGCGGGAATTATCGGGATTTCACTCGCTTTCCTTATCACGAAGTCTGGCACATCTATATCTTTAGAGTCGCATCTTTCAAACGCTGCACTAATATCGGTAATACTATTTTGTTGGGGATAGTACTTTTGTTGGGCGTAGACTATATGATCAAAAGTAGTAATAACGTTCACTTGTGCTTCATTTTTCTTCAAGAAACCTTTATATTCATTGATGATATTGTGTGCCAATGCCCTTTTTATTTTGCTAGCGATTTCACTGTCTATTCTCACATTGTGTTTACACAGGTAAAAGTTCTGGCACGTAGACATGATATGATTTATTACATTAGTGCAGAAATTGGTTTTTCTTTTCCCCTTTGCATTCATTTGAATACTAATGCCAAGTAGGTAATGTGTTACTAGAACCATGAGCAAGAACATGCCCCTCTTCATCAACTATTATTTTTATGTTGGCATTCTCTTTGAGCAGTATCATCTCTGGTAATGATACTCTTGCATATCCACCATTTGTACAATGGAAATTCTTGGGTACTCCAAAGAAATCTAAACTCTCACTGTCATGACAACGCACGCATACATTTCCAATAGTGCTACCACTTGTACTTGTTTCAGAGTTCAAATACTTTTCCTTGTCAGCATTCAAGACAACAATGACTTTATCATGTAAACACACTTTCCTCGAATCATTCATTTTCACTTTTTAAACAAATATGATGCAGATGTCAATCCTTCCAATGTAGAAAAATTACTGATTTAATACATGCAATAAAGTAGGTAGTGTCGATAACCTGGCATAGAGTATCACTGGGAAAGCCGCATCGTGTTTATGAGCAAGCATATAGAACAATTGGTACAGCAACAAGCATATTTCATGTTATTGTAAGATACGTAAAAAAAAGTTGAAAAAAACCATGTTTAAAAAAAATAATAAAAAAGTTCAAAAATAAAACTTCAAAAAAAAGTATTAAAAAAGGGGGGAGGGGCCCCCAAAAAGTTGGGGGAGAGGGTCCCTTGGAGGTTGGGGATAGGGAATAGGTCACTTGGAGGTTGAGGTCCTTGGTGGTTAGGGTCATTGCCGGTTGCGGTCCTTGATGCTTCAAACCTATAATCATCTTACTAGTTGATTTCTAAGGATTTCTATGGTTTTTTCTGAATTTCCTTATTAAAATTCCTTTCTTGGCATTTATATCATTGCATTGGCATTTATGTGTTAGAGCATATTTTATATTGACAACACTGTTTAAATGGTACTTGTGCATTATACATAATACATCCGAGAAGTAAAGCTAGGTCAAGTCACAAGGTCATCTTGTCATCGTTAATCGTTTCCGTAGATTGACACTGATGATGTTATTCCAAATTTGTATTAAATTGCCTAAGAGTTACCACCCCTTTCGGGCTTAGCTTAACTGGTAAGCAGTTTTACCCTTTTTACTACTTTCAAGCAATTCAATTAAGATAATCGTTTCCGTAGATTGACACTGATGATGTTATTTCAACTTTATACATTAAATTGCCTAAGAGTTACCACCCCCTTCGGGCTTAGCTTAACTGCTAAGCAGTTTAACCCTGTTTACTACTTTCAAATGATCCAATTAAAATAATCGTTTCTGTAGATTGAGACTGATGATATTATTCCAATTTTATATTAAATTGCCTAAGAATGACCACCCCCTTTGGGCTTAGCTTAACTGCTAAGCAGTTTAACCCTTTTTACTACTTTCATACAATCCAATTAAAATAACCATTTCCATAGATTGAGACTGATGATGTTATTCCAATTTTATATTGAATTGCCTAAGAGTTACCACCCCCTTCAGGCTTAGCTTAACTGCTAAGCAGTTTAACCCTTTTTGTCACCTTCTTACAATCCAATTAAAAATGTTATCAAGCTCTGTTTCACCCCTATTATTTAATCACCAATTAAGACCATTCAGTGCAGAGTTACACAAATGGAATACCTTTTCGCAAATAGAGTTGCAATTTGCAAATTTTTGCAAATTGCCTAAGAATTACCACCCCCTTTGGGCTTAGCTTAACTGGTAAGCAGTTTTACCCTTTTTACTACTTTCAAGCAATTCAATTAAGATAATCGTTTCCGTAGATTGACACTGATGATGTTATTTCAACTTTATACATTAAATTGCCTAAGAGTTACCACCCCCTTCGGGCTTAGCTTAACTGCTAAGCAGTTTAACCCTGTTTACTACTTTCAAATGATCCAATTAAAATAATCGTTTCTGTAGATTGAGACTGATGATATTATTCCAATTTTATATTAAATTGCCTAAGAATGACCACCCCCTTTGGGCTTAGCTTAACTGCTAAGCAGTTTAACCCTTTTTACTACTTTCATACAATCCAATTAAAATAATCATTTCCATAGATTGAGACTGATGATGTTATTCCAATTTATATTAAATTGCCTAAGAATGACCACCCCCTTTGGGCTTAGCTTAACTGCTAAGCAGTTTAACCCTTTTTACTACTTTCATACAATCCAATTAAAAATGTTATCAAGCTCTGTTTCACCCCTATTATTTAATCACCAATTAAGACCATTCAGTGCAGAGTTACACAAATGGAATACCTTTTCGCAAATAGAGTTATTTTTTGGCAAATGATTCAATTTTTTGGTATCTAATAGCATATACCATCATTAAACCATCCATTGAATGCTAATAGCCGAAAGCATGGCTGTTAACCATTTTACAGAAAGAACATTAAACCTTTGAATACCTTGAAAATCACTCATTATATTTGGATCCAATTACTATACTAATCAAGTTGCCGTGTATGGAGTACCGTTAGTAGAAACATCTCTGATTAACCCAGAAAATAGGTATTGCCTCAGAAACCTGTCTGGTAAAACATGTACCGTCTTTAGTAACAGATGCCTGCCCATGGTAAGCCATGTGTCGTTCAAACTGCACTGTATATTCTTGTGTAATTCCTTGTGTAATCAGCGCTAATTGATGCCTTACTACTTACCAGAACTTCTTAGAGTGATGTTTAATGGCTCATTTGAAAATGTTTTCTCATATCTACGGGCTTTTATCAATTCTACAATTCATAAGTGAGATATAGCACTGAAAACAACATTTTTGGTGCCACTTCTTAAGTGGAAAATCTTGAAAGTATAAAACGGTATGATTGTAATAATCATGATCCAAAACCCTTAACTCGATGTTTGCAAGAACACCTCCCGCAGTTTCCTCCTCCAGGCCCCCTTAATAAGCTACACAATTAAATTCATACAAACACCAATATATTAAATTAGATTATTAGAGGCGTGGTTCTCTTAGTATAGCGCTGGACTTCAAATTAGATTTTCATATTTGATTCCTCCTTGGATTTTTTTTCAATCATGGTTTGTCCATTCTTATCATTACTTTTTAGATAATCCACTGTTTTTACAAATGTGATGCACTCATTTTCCCAAGCATATCCCGGGAAGACTCATTTTAGAGCTATTACTCATATCTACATGATTTTTATCAATTTTACCATCTATAGGGGCCATATAGCACTAAAAACGGCACTTTTGGTGCCACTTCTTAAGTGGAAGAGTTTGGAAGCATAAGACGGTACCATTGCAACAATTATGGTCCAAAGCCTTTAACTGGATGTTTATAAGAACCCCTCACATATACTCCCCCTTCCAAACCCCCTGTGTACGTCAACACTTTTAAATTAAACCTTCAAACTTCACTCTGCGATGAAGCCTATGTGCTAGTTCTAGTGGCGGCAATTGAGGGGAAGGGACGTCCTTGCCCCCTTATTTTTTGCTCCTGCCTAGGTTTTGAAAAACACCTTTTTTTTGGTTATTTCATTGAAAAAGGCACTTTTTTCATTTGAAAAAAATGGGTGGAAAAACAGAAAGTGCACTTTATGGGAATGTGCTATCAAGTCAAATTTATAAAAAGTGACTAGGCATAAATATAAGCTTCTAAATGCGCCCTTAAACAGCTTCATAAGTTTTCAACTGAAACTAAGGAATGACACTAAAAGTTAAAACGAACAGGAATTATTCCGTATAAATAAAAAAGATCATGGCAGGGTTGTTTCTACATTAAATTTGAATAAAAAACGAGAAAAGATTAATTTTTACTACTTTTTACTACTTTCATACAATCCAAATAAAATAATCGTTTCCGTAGATTGAGACTGATGATATTATTCCAATTTTATTTTGAATTGCCTAAGAGTTACCACCCCCTTCAGGCTTAGCTTAACTGCTAAGCAGTTTAACCCTTTTTTGCCACCTTCTTACAATCCAATTAAAAATGTTATCAAGCTCTGTTTCACCCCTATTATTCAATCACCAATTAAGACCATTCAGTGCAGAGTTACACAAATGGAATACCTTTTCGCAAATAAAGTTATTTTTTGGCAAATGATTCAATTTTTTGGTATCTAATAGCATATACCATCATTAAACCATCCATTGAATGCTAATAGCCGAAAGCATTGCTGTTAACGATTTTACAGAAAGAACATTAAACCTTTGAATACCTTGAAAATCACTCCTTATATTTGGATCCAATTACTATACTAATCAAGTTGCCGTATATGGAGTACCGTTAGTAGAAACATCTCTGATTAACCCAGAAAATAGGTATTGCCTCAGAAACGTGTCTGGTAAAACATGTACCGTCTTTAGTAACAGATGCCTGCCCATGGTAAGCCATGTGTCGTTGAAACTGCACTGTATATTCTTGTGTGATTCCTTGTGTAATCAGCGCTAATTGATGCCTTACTACTTACCAGAACTTCTTAGAGTGATGTTTAATGGCTCATTTGAAAATGTTTGCTCATATCTACGGGCTTTTATCAATTCTACAATTCATAAGTGAGATATAGCACTGAAAACAACATTTTTGGTGCCACTTCTTAAGTGGAAAATCTTGAAAGTATAAAACGGTATGATTGTAATAATCATGATCCAAAACCCTTAACTCGAGGTTTGCAAGAACACCTCCCGCAGTTTTCTCCTCCAGGCCCCCTTAATAAGCTACACAATTAAATTCATACAAACACCAATATATTAAATTAGATTATTAGAGGCGTGGTTCTCTTAGTATAGAGCTGGACTTCAAATTAGATTTTCATATTTGATTCCTCCTTGGATTTTTTTTTTCAATCATGGTTTGTCCATTCTTATCATTACTTTTTAGATAATCCACTGTTTTTGCAAATGTGATGCACTCATTTTCCCAAGCATATCCCGGGACGACTCATTTTAGAGCTATTACTCATATCTACGTGATTTTTTATCAATTTTACCATCTATAGGTGCCATATAGCACTAAAAACGACACTTTTGGTGCCACTTCTTAAGTGGAAGAGTTTGGAAGCATAAGACGGTACCATTGCAACAATTATGGTCCAAAGCCCTTAACTTGAGGTTTATAAGAACCCCTCACATATACTCCCCCTTCCAAACCCCCTGTGTACGTCAACACTTTTAAATTAAACCTTCAAACTTCACTCTACGATGAAGCCTATGTGCTAGTTCTAGTGGCGGTAATTGAGGGGAAGGGACGTCCTTGGCCCCTTATTTTTTGCTCCTGCCTAGGTTTTGAAAAACACCTTTTTTTGGTTATTTCATTGAAAAAGGCACTTTTTTCATTTGAAAAAAAATGGGTGGAAAAACAGAAAGTGCACTTTATGGGAATGTGCTATCAAGTCAAATTTATAAAAAGTGACTAGGCATAAATATAAGCTTCTAAATGCGCCCTTAAACAGCTTCATAAGTTTTCAACTGAAACTAGGGAATGACACTAAAAGTTAAAACGAACAGGAATTATTCCGTATAAATAAAAAAGATCATGGCAGGGTTGTTTCTACATTAAATTTGAATAAAAAACGAGCAAAGATTAATCTAAAAAAACAAAGTTTTTCTAAGGGAAGGAAAGAGCGAAATTGAAACTTAAAACGGACAAAAATTATTGTTTCACAGCCTATCTAATATATATCAATCAAACTAGTACAAATAAACCAACTAATTATGTTTCCCTATGTTTCTAGGATTATAGAAAACTAGCGCTTTACTGAAAACACAAAATAATATAGAAGTTTTAGTACAGTAAAAGCAAACCAATTAAGGACACTTTTTAAAGAATAAAACTATTATCAATCCCCTTTAGGATCAATCCCTTTTAAGATAAATAACAATTCATTTTAGGATTGTTGCTTTATTTTATTTTTTTTTTTCTCGTTTAATTTGGTATCACTTCTGCACGATGGATCATTTCAATGCCTGGCTGTCGTTTTGGTTTTAAAAAGGACATGTTTCTGTTTCTGTTCTGTTTTTAAGTACCTGTTTCTGTTCTGTTCTTACAAAAAACAGAAATAGAACAGAAATAGATGACCTGTGTTTAATTTACCTGTTCTGTTCTGTTTCTGTTTTTATAATAACTATTTTGTCCCGTTTCTGTTTTTTTCTAACTGTTTTTCTTCTATTCTTCATTTTACTTTATTAATTCGAGGATGAGATATTAAGAAATTTTGAACTTACATAACAGTGTTTTAGATCATAATTTGAAATTTTGAAGAAGCGTGGTTACGCCCCATACAGTTTTTTGGAATTGGAACGTTAATATAAAGTAGAAGTAAGTAAAATGATGGCACTCAGTGTGTCTAACATATCAAATGCGCTGCTAGATTGTTTCAGCTAGGCAAAATTAGGGCTTAGGATTCAGATGAGGGTAGGTAGGTGTGTAAATGGGAGAACGGTAAAGGTCCAGTTTTGTTCCACCAAAACAACTTATTTTTTAGTGTATATTATTCAGTCAATTGAGCATAAAAGTTGCATAGATACTGTCTAGGTGAAGCAGGATTCAGACAAATCAATTATTACTGTATATTCTGGTTATATTGGTAGGGCCGCTGTATCCTACATTACATGGGAAGTAATCTGCACCTTTAGCCGGGAAAACTTTAATTCAACGGTTTTTTATGGAATTTATGCTTCTACATAACAGTGACTTGCTATGATTACCATATTATCCTATACATGATAAATACCGATTGTTAATTCTAAATTTTCTTAAATGTTCAGTCAGAGAGGAATGTAAATGTATTGAAATCTTGTCCAGTAAAATTATATGTTTTTGCTGGTACGTTTTATTGCATCAACATAACAAGATATACTTTTTCAAGATGTCAAATAAACTTTTTCTCGTGTTGATAAAACCATCTCTAAATATAATCAATGGAAACCCTTTCATGGAAAAGCCTAGAGTTGAAACAGTGGCCAAACCAGCTGATTCTGGCCTAGCTGGCCAGAGTCTTGTAAAATGGTGCTACACTTTTCTCATTCTGTAGGATAACACATCTTCCGGCTAATGCGGTAACTTTTGCCATACAGCACAATAAATTAAAAAAATTGTCACTAAGCAGTATATTATTTCTTGTATCTGTGTATTAAATACCTATTATAGACAAGTAAATTCCTGTAAAAATTAATACTGTGCAGCAAATTGTCTAACGTAGTTAGGAGTTATCACTTTGCTTTTATTTTCCGACAGGTTTTCTTGGCTCATTGCGCAAACGAAACCGCTCAGGGGGAAATTAGCCCCTTTCCCTAATTACGCCACTGAGGTGAAAGAGGCCAGATCTTTGGCTGGAGGTGCAATTTTCAAAATGGTAGGCTACTGGAAGGTGCTTCTAATTTCATGAGAAATCCTAAAATCAACCTTTGTCATAGGCAGCGCAATAGCGCTACCTAAGTAAAGAACGATGTTGCCACAATGTATTATTTTTTTCCTCTATACCCGGGCATTTCGTATCGAAGGAGTTGTCGTAGAAACTTCGAAAAGGGCTCATTCGATTGGAAATTTCAAAGGGCTAGTGCCCTTTTTAATAGTCGAAAGTGACTGGAGGGCAACTGGTCCCCCCCCACATCCATTTTCCCCCAAATACATCCAATCAAAATTTTGAGATAGCAATTTTGTTCAGAGTAACTTATTTCCAAAGAAAAAATATGTTTTTGAGGAGGTTACTCCCCCACAACCCTTAGGGCAAGGGTTTTGTAGTTATGCCCTGGAGGTATATAAGAACGATGTTGGCACAATGTATCATTTATTGTTTTTTTTCCTTTAGAGCAAGGCACTTCGTATCGAAGAAGTTGTCGTAGAAACTTCGAAAAGGACTCATTCAATTGGAAATTGGAGTGGCTTGTGCCCTTTTTAATAGTCGAAAGTGATTGGAAGGCAACTAACACCCCTTCCACGCCCAGCATTTCCCGAAACACATCCAATCAAAATTTTTAGATAGCCATTTTGTTCAGCTTAGTTGATTTCCAGATCGAATTATGTTTTAGAGGAGAACACTCCACACAGCCTTCGGGGCAAGGGTTGTAAGTTATGCCCTGGGGGCATATACGGTTTTATAGAGGGCGCTGTCGTAGAAGCTTCAAAAAAGGTTCATTCGATTGGAAATTCAAAGGGCTAGTGCCCTTTTTAATAGTCGAAAGTGATTATACGGCAACTAGCCCCCACGCCCATCATTCCCCCAAACACATCCAATCAAAATTTTGAGATAGCCATTTTGTTCAGCGTAGTTGATTTCAAGATAGAAATTATTTTTTTGAGGAGGACACTCCCCCACAGCCTTCAGGGCAAGGGTTGTAAGTTATGCCCTGGGGGCATATAAGGGTTTTATAGAATGCGTTGTCGTAGAAACTTCAAAAAAGGCTCATTCGATTGGAAATGCAAAGGGCTAATGCCCTTTTTAATAGTTGAAAGTGATTGGAGGGCAACTAACCCCCCTCTCACGCCCACCTTTTCCCCAATTATATCCAATAAAAATATTGAGATAGCCATTTTATTCAACGTACTTTTAAGTTCTGTAAATTAGGTCTTTGAGGACGACAACCCCCTCACAGCCCTCAGGGCAAGGGTTGTAAGTTATGCCCTGGGGGCATATAAGGTTTTTATAGAACGCGTTGTCGTTAGAAACTTCAAAAAGGGCTCATTCGATTAGAAATTGAAATGGCTGGTGCCCTTTTTAATAGTCGAAAGTAATCGGAAGGCAACTAACACCCTTTCCACGCCCACCATTTCCCCAAACACTTCCAATCAAAATTTTGAGATAGCCATTTGTTCCACGCAGTTAAAGTTCAGGAAATTATACCTTTGAGCAGGACACTCCCCCTACAGTCTTCAGGGCAAGGGTTGTAAGTTTTCATTGAAATCTTTGTCGTAGAAACTTGAAAAAGGGCTCATTCGATTGGAAATTCAAAGGTCTAGTGCCCTTTCTAATAGTCGAAAGTGATTTGGGGGCAACTAGCACTCCTATCTCGCCCACCTTTCCCCCAAACACATCCAATCAAAATCTTTAGATAGCCATTTTGTTCAGTGTTGGTGATTTCCAGACAGAAATTATGTTTTTGAGGAGGATACTCCCCCACAGCCCTCAGGGCAAGGGTTTTGTAAGTTATGCCCTGGGGCATAAAAGGTTTTTATAGCACGCGTCGTCGTAGAAACTTCAAAAAAGGCTCATTCGATTGGAAATTAAAATGGATAGTGCCCTTTTTAATAGTCGAAAGTGATTGGAAGGCAACTAACACCCCTTCCACGCCCACCATTTCCCCAAACACATCCAATCAAAATTTTCAGATAGCCATTTTGTTCAAGTGTTGTGGATTTCCAGATATAAATTATGTTTTTTAGGAGGATACTCCCCCACAGCCCTCAGGGCAAGGGTTGTAAGTTATTCGCTGGAGACATATAAGTTTTCTTATAGAAAACGTCGTCGTAAAAACTTCAAAAAGGGCTCATTCGATTGGAAATTGAAATGGCTAGTGCCCTTTTTAATAGTCGAAAGTGACTGGAAGGCAACTAACACCCCTTCCACACCCACCATTTCCCCAAACATATCCAATCAAAATTTTTAGATAGCTATTTTGTTTCACGCAGTTTAAAGTTCAGGAAATTATACCTTTGAGCAGGACACTCCCCATACAGTCTTCAGGGCAAGGGTTATAAGTTATGCCCTGGGGGCATATGAAGTTTTTATTGAAATCTTTCTCGTAGAAACTTGAGCTCATTCGATTGGAAATTCAAAGGGCTAGTGCCCTTTTAATAGTCGAAAGTGATTGAAGGGCAAGTAACCCCCCTCTCACGCCCACCATTTCCCCAAACACATCCAATCAACATTTTGAGAAATCCATTTTGTTCAACGTATCGAAAGTTCTGGAAATTAGGTCTTTTAGGATGATCATCCCATCACAGCCCTCAGTGCAAGGGTTGTAAGTTATACCCTGGGGGCATTTAAGGTTTATATAGAAAGTTGTTGTAGAAATTTCAAAAGGGGCTTATTTGATTGGAAATTGAAATTGCCCTTTTTAATAGTCGAAAGTGAGTGGAGAGTAATTAACCCCTCTTTCATGCCCACCATTTCCCCAAACACATTCATTCAAAGTTTAGAGATAGCCATTTTGTTCAAGGTAGTTGAAAGTTCTGGAAATTATGTATTTAAGGATGAAAAACCCCCCAGAATCCCCAGGGCAAAGGTTTTAAGTTACGCCCTGGGGGCATATAAGGTTTTTAATGATAGAGTTGTCGTAAAAACTTCAAAAGGGGCTTATTCAATTGGAAATTGAGAGGGCTAGTGCCCTTTTTAATAGTTGAAAGTGATTGGAGGGTAACTAACCCCTCTCTCACGCCCACCATTCCCCCAAACACACTCAATCAAAATTTTCAGATAGCCATTTTGTTTAACGTAGTAGAAAGTTCTGTAAATTAGGTCTTAGAGGATGACAACCACCCTCACAGCCCTTAGGGTAAGGATTGTATATGTTAAGAGGGTGTATATTGTTCCATTGTGTCCTCATGGTGTGTTCCTCCTTTTTGTTGTATTTGTTTTGATATTAGAAACTGCTGCTGTTTTTTTATTCAGGTGATTTAATGTTTTTACTTTTATAACTTTAATAAATCAAATAATATTAACATTTTGACTACTAAATATCAGTATATGTATATTAAACTGACAATGCATATTCATTTGTATTTTTTCAGTAAAGTGCAAATTTTGTTCTGGCCTTGGGAAGGCATAGGGGTTTTGCGCCCAACTTATGTTAATTTCTGCTGGTTTTGAGTTTGACTCGGTTATTTATTGTAATTTCTGTTCGTTTTGGGTTTCATTTATTTACCGATTCTGATTTGTGGTAGTTTCACGCTTGGTAGATTATTTAATTTTTTTGCCCATTTTTCGTTTAATGGAGTTCTTTACTTTTCTTTGAAAACTTATTTTGTGGAAAGAGTTTTTTTAATTTATAACATTAAAGCACACATAGCTATAACTGGGCCTTGAATATTTTATTTTTTGTATTTTCTTAAGAGGAAACGCAACTGTCTTGCCAAAACACGTCACAGATGAAAAATAAATGTATGCTTGGAGGACTACCAATGAATTAAAGCACACATTTTTCCAAGTGTGCCTTGAATTTGTTTTAATGTGTCCTAGGAGGGCTACTAATAACATTAAAGCACGTATAGCTATAACTGGGCCTCGAATATTTTATTTTTTGTATTTTCTTAAGAGGAAACGCAACTGTCTTGCCAAAACACGTCACAGATGAATTATAAATGTATGCTTGGAGGACTACCAATGAATTAAAGCACACATTTTTCCAAGTGTGCCTTGAATTTTTTTAATATGTGTTTTAATATGTCCTAGGAGGGCTACTAATAACATTAAAGCACACATAGCCATAACTGGGCCTTGAATATTTTATTTTTTGTATTTTCTTAAGAGGAAACGCAACTGGCTTGCCAAAACACGTCACAGATGAAAAATAAATGTATGCTTGGAGGACTACCAATGAATTAAAGCACACATTTTTCCAAGTGTGCCTTGAATTTGTTTTAATGTGTCCTAGGAGGGCTACTAATAACATTAAAGCACGCATAGCTATAACTGGGCCTTGAATATTTTATTTTTTGTATTTTCTTAAGAGGAAACGCAACTGTCTTGCCAAAACACGTCACAAAACATGACCCAAAGAAAGTGTAAGTTAATGATGTTGGTGGATTTTAATATTGATATTAGTAATGTACATAGGGATGTGAATTCAATGCTTTCGAATAATGTTGCCGTTGACTTTGTAACGATTTGTGTGTCCGCGGGTTTGCTTCCAACATGCCGGATCCCGACGAGAATCACGGAGTCGTCAGCGTCGTTAATTGACAACATTTTCACAAATTTAGAGACACTGGGCTGTAACGTTATAGTTGATGATACTTCTGACCATTTTACGATCCTGTGCGACCTTGAAACGGGTCCCTCCCCTAAACCCTCTTCATTGAGGTCAAGAAGACTGGACGCTGCTTCGATTGATAAACTGAAGTTTACTGTCCCAAGTCGACCGGTCTCTCTGCTTGGAATGTGACGACGTGGACAAAGCTGCAGAATACTTCATCAACCAGTTTGAAATAGTACTTAATAAGGCATGTCCTTTATCAAGCAGGCAAGCTAGGCGTTATATTAAACCAAAAAACCATGGATTACAGCTGGTGTTCTGTCCTCTATCCATACCAAAAATAACCTCTTCAGGAAATTCATGGCAGATCCTACCCATGAAAATCAGGCCAAATTTCGGCAGTACAGAAATTGTCTGACAAAGTTACTGCGACAAGCGAAGCAGTCATACTATCTTCATGAATTTCAAAATGCTGAAGGGTCCCCAAAAAAGACTTGGTTGATTATTAATGAATGCCTTGGGAAAAAGAAAATGAAAAACCTTCCGGAAGATATATTATTACCAAAAGACAAGAAAATTGTTAAAGGAAAGCGAAATGTTGTTGGTGTCCTAAATGAGCACTTCGCAAATATTGGTCACGTAACATCACTTGAGGCACCAACTCGAAGTTTACCCGATTCAGCATATTCTGCTTACATGCCGCCTCCATCGGATTGCTCTCTTTTCCTAACGCCGGTCTGAGCTGACGAATTACTGCAAGTTGTATACCAACTGAAGAATGGGTCGTCGGAAGGTACGGATGGCTCGTTGACAAGCCTATTAAAACGGATAATGCCTGATGTTACAGAATTTTTAGTTCATGTTATCAACTTATGTTTTTCAAGTGGACGTTTCCCAGCTTGCTTAAAGTCTGCACGTGTTTTAGCCCTGCATAAGGGTGATGACGTGAAAGATCCAACAAACTACAGGCCAATCTCGATCCTATCTTCATTCGCAAAAGTAATTGAACGATGTCTTTACAACCGTATAGTGAAGTTTTTTGATAAGAGGGGATGTTTTAATGACCTTCAGTTTGGGTTTAGGAAGGGTCATAGCTCTGAACATGCGATTCTGACACTCACACAGTTTATACACGACACTTTGGATAAAAAAGAAATTCCAGCTACTATATTTATAGATATAAAAAAAGCGTTCGATACTATTTGTCATACAATTTTGCTTCGTAAACTGGAAAATTATGGTATACGTGGACCTACAAATTCTCTGATTGACTCATATTTAACTGGGCGCAGTCAGTTTGTGGATGGTGGAAATGCTACCTCTTCACTACTTGGTATCACTGGTCAAGTCGGCGTTCCTCAAGGGTCCATACTTGGACCTCTACTCTTTCTTATTTATGTTAACGACATCAACAGGGCGCTGGATGATCTCGGGCTAAATGTCCTATTCGCTGATGATACGGCCTGCACAGTGAGCGGTACTGATGAAAGGTCGCTTAAGAAGAATTTGTTGGCAGCTTTCGAGAGGATAGAAACTTGGTTTAGTGCAAATAAATTATCTGTTAATATGCCAAAAACCAAGTTCATGATTTTCTCTCGTACTGACCAGTCATTACCTGAACTTAGTAGACTACCCATTGATGAATATACTTATTTAGAGCGTGTATCTACTATGAGATATTTAGGTGTACTAGTTGATCAGAATATGAGTTGGAAGGAACACATTGCTAAATTGCGGATGAAGTTGGGAAGGAATGTTGGAATATTGCGGCATTTGAAATTTATTCTACCTTTTCATGCGATGAGATCGGTATATTTTGCCCTAGTCCATTCTTATCTGAGTTATTGTCCCCTGATTTTTCTGAATACATTTAAAACTCATATAAAACCACTTCAAAGGCAGCAAAATAAAGCACTGCGTATTCTGAAAACTTTCATTCCCTCCCCAATATCCCTACCATCAAAATCGCCAAATAAAAGTATATTTTCTTTCCCTAATATATTACCAGTGGAATTATTATTATCTTTTCATGGATTGATGTTTTGTGTTAAGTATTTTCCTAAAATTCTACCGAAAATTTTCTTTGCTATGGATCTATGTAACCAATGTGAGCACGATTATGGAACGAGGGGATCTTCTAAGTATGTTGAACCCCGAGCTTGCACTGAGAGATCGAGGTTCTCACTCAGGCACTGCATAACCAAACTTTGGAATGTGCATGGGTCGGATCTTAATATTAGTCTTTCTGTTGGCACACTGCGGGGTCATTTAAAAAATCTTTTACTAACCCTTTGATCATTTTATTTAATTTCATTTTATTTCATTTTTTTTTAATTCAGTTATGGTCTTCCCGCTGGCACATTCTATTGGTAGGGTTTCCCCACGGCTTCACTTCACTATTTTTGGTGTTTTGTTTTAGTTTGTTCTCCATTTGGCTGCTGGCTTGGGGTGATGCTTGGTAAGTCTTACATTTTTCTTTCTTTTTTATCTATTTACAAAAGAGTGTGATTATGTACAAATGCAGTTATATATTATGTTTTTGTTGTTTTTATTTGTTATCGGTTGCCTGGTAATACGAGCTAGACTCTCAGCCGGGCATACCCATATTGTAGTTGTATTTAGTTTATAAATAAAAGAACCTGAACCTGAACCTGAGATGAATTATAAATATATGCTGGGAGGGCTACCAATGAATTAAAGCACACATTTTTCCAAGTGTGCCTTGAATTTTTTTAATATGTGTTTTAATATGTCCTAGGAGGGCTACTAATAACACTAAAGCACACATAGCTATAACTAGGCCTTGAATATTTAATTTTTTTATTTTCTTAAGAGAAAACGCAACTGGCTTGCCAAAACACGTCACAGATGAATTATAAATGTATGCTTGGAGGGCTACCAATGAATTAAAGCACACATTTTTCCAAGTGTGCGTTGTTTTTGTTTTTTTAATATGTGTTTTAATATGTCAAATCAGCATCGGTAAATAAATGAAACCCAAAACGAACAGAAATTACAATAAATAACCGAGTCAAACTCAAAACGAGCAAAAACTAGCATAAAGTCTTTTCAAAACGACTTCAGAGGATGACGACGGCAAAAAAGACTCATAAAACGGATGTTCATATCCATAGGTAGCAGAACACAAATCAGCCACGCTGAAAGGCGATCAGCATAGAAAGGCACTAGTTGCACAGCCCCTGTAAATTAGTGTCGCGTATTGCTTTTCCAAGAGCTTTTCCATTGCTTTTACTGAAAAAATACAAATGAATGTGCATTGTCAGTTTAATATACATATACTGATATTTAGTAATCAAAATTTTAATATTATTTGATTTATTAAAGTCATAAAAGTAAAAACATTTATTTTTTTTTCAGTAAAGTGCAAATTTTGTTCTGGCCTTGGGAAGGCATAGGGGTTTTGCGCCCAACTTATGTTAATTTCTGCTCGTTTTGAGTTTGACTCGGTTATATATTGTAATTTCTGTTCGTTTTGGGTTCCATTTATTTACCGATGCTGATTTTTAGTAGTTTCACGCTTGGTAGATTATTTGATTTTGTTTTTGCTCATTTTTTGTTTAATGGAGTTCTTTACTTTTCTTTGAAAAACTTATTTTGTTGAAAAAGTTTTTTTTTTTAATTAAATTTAAGACAAGACACGGATCTGGCTTTATATGTATCATTGCCTATTACCCCTGGAAGATGAAAAATGAGCAGAGGTTGCACCACCATCTTTCGCATTTCAAGAGGCATAAGCATTCTCATACAACTACTAACATCTTTTCAGCAATCCAAGTTGCAATAAGGAAGTTTTCAATTACAGATAATATGTTCCGCGTTGTGCCTGATTCTGGGATCAATGTCACCGAAGCCTGTAGGATATTAAATAAAAAAAAAAAAGTTTTTTTTAACTGAAAGTAAGGAAGGCCGTTAAAACTTAAAACGAACAGAAATTATTCCTTATATGAAAGGGGCTGTCCCCTCCTGAACGCCTCGCTCTTTACGCTAAAGCTTTTTACTGTCTAAAAAATAGAGTTGTGAGAAAGTCAAACTTTAGCGTAAAGAGCGAGGCGTTAAGGAGGGGACAGTCTCTTTCATATAAGGAATAATTTTTGTTCGTTTTAAATTTTAACGTCGTTCCTTACTGTCAGTTAAAAAAAAAATTTTACTTTTACTACATTTTTTTTACTTTGGTCCACTCGAAGCTTAGCGAATGAGATCTCAGAAGAATATTGCTTGGAATCCTTTGATGAAGTCGAAGATGTCGATGCAACTGGTGAAAATGACTCAGACGATCTTTCTGTTCCTTGTACTGAAAACTCCGGAAATGAATATACGCTTGCTGAAGAATCCGAATAAATTGATGCAGTGTCTAAGGAAGAGGGCGGTGACAGTAATGGAGAAGAGTGGGGAGCTGGGTGTCTGTCAAAAAATGAGGTTGCAGCACAGGCTATCCGAAGACACGTTACACTTGCTCAAACATTGATAGTCAAGGTTGTCACTGCCACTTTTCCTTTGGGAATGGACCATGTAGTATTATATTAATAAAACCGGATACTGGCGCACGCTTTCCTGAAAAAAAACGTGTAGGTTAGATCCATAACACTTTCTAGCAGTAAGTTGAAACCGGTGGACTAGGAAAAAAAAATGGACAAAAATCAAATTGTTACTCCCGCTGCACGAAAAAGCCACAAATTAAATGTGCGCAACATCAAGTTTGACACTGGTGCTACCAGCCTCACTTTCAGTAGAAATAACTTCACAAAGGTCTTTTCAAAACGAATTCAGAGGATGACGACGGCAAAAAAGACTCATAAAACAGATGTTCATATCCATAGGTAGCAGAACACAAATCAGCCACGCTGAAAGGCGATCAGCATAGAAAGGCACTAGTTGCACAGCCCCTGTAAATTAGTGTCGCGTATTGCTTTTCCAAGAGCTTCAATCTACGATAGCATACAGGGCCAAGATAACAGTGCCTCAGTAAACGTGAGTGGGAGGAAGAGTTCGTCTACAGTTGAAAGAAACTTAATACCACTTAAATGCCACAAGATGAATAAAGTTAAAGATGGCTTCCGAACTGACTGTACCACTATTTTTCAATAACTTTAATCCACTTATAGTCATTTGAATATTGCTAATTAAATCCACTTATAGTCTTTCAATATTGCTATTTTAATTACCCCCCCCCCCCTTATTGCAGACGTTTCTTTCTAAAGCGGTAATCGGTTCGCAATTGTGTCAATTTCCTCCAAAATGTGAGCTCTGGGCATTACTTCTTATTACCTATTCCCAGCTTTCATTTCAGGATTTGTGTTCATGTTTTTCTTTGGCTTTGACATGCATAAAGATACTGAAACTGTCAGAAAAAGCCTAAAAGTGATGAAAACGTTCTGAAAGCCAAATTTTACTGGAACGATTTGTAAATGAAGTAATTGTGATCTCCCTAAGAGGTTTTACTTCTTTTAATAGGAATTTACATTTGATTCAAGTTTACAAATGTGAAATTCTAAGTTGTCAATTCTATGACGTTCATCTTCATTTCTGACCAATATGAGCCCCGTTTTCAGGCCACCCCACATACAACGCGGAATTGATATGGGTTGTACGGATTATCATTTTGAATACCCAAGTTTGCACCTCTCACAATCCAAGTTCAACCATACTATTCTAACACGTTCTAATTTTGAAGAACCGATGTCCAACACACTTGGAACCCTTAGAGAAAAATGCTTTACTGGGACGAACACGGAGAACCTGAAAAAGAATTGTTTTTTTTTTACCACTTAAAACACGCATCTAGCCTGGCACCTAAGAAAACGGAACATTCATCTGCTCAGTGTTCTGAGCAGAAAGTCCAAGTTCAAGCTCTGTCACAAAGGATAGCGTTTTCTCGGTATCTTACGATCAAAAGATGAAGTGGTAGATATACAAGGCTTGCAAAGATACTTTATGGGGGAAACGGAGTTTAACGGGTTGTGAACATATGAGAAAAGGACTGAGATTAGTCAAGGTGGACATAACAACAGGCACCCAACCCCGTGTTCAATATAGCTTATTACAGCCAACTTTCGTCACTGATAGCCAATGAAAACCATTGCTTTCTTTTTGTAAGGCATACAGTGTAAGGAGGAAATAGTGTAAAATTTTAAACTGATTATATGAATGGAAGCAGCTCAAGGAAACTTTATTTTACTCAAAACTTTAAATAAGGAGAGTGATGCATTGGTTTTTTTTCATCATGACAAGAAACACGTTCCCCTTGAGATCTTTCGAAATATTATCATTGAAGTATTAACATTGACAACAGTCATGTCAGATGATATTTGGCAATAAAGAAGAGGGTAAGACCAGACGAAATTTATGCACAGGATATTTCGTTTAATAGTGTGAACTTGAAAAGAGGCAATGACTTGTTTTTGATGTCCTTGATACTTTAAGGCTTATATTTTTATAAGTTCTTAGTAGTCCCGAAAATGCAAAATCTTGAATCAGACACACGAGATCATAGTTAGAGAAATAGATATCTACCAACATCAATTTTGACTATAATGATTAATAGTTAGGTAGAAGAAAAAAACTCAAAAATAAGAAATCAAACGTGTTTATTCACCCGAGCAAAATAATATAATTAGCTTCGATTACACGCACACTATAGTTTTTTAGCTAGCACAAAAACTGCAAATTTATGATTAAAGCAATTAATTTACGACGCAATCAAAGTAATGGAAGGCCAGCTGTGATGGAGCCTTCGATCCCACAATGATTGGCACCTCGAAGCAATTTCACGTATCCATTGTCACCCCAGTCGGTATTCCAGGAATTCGCAATGAGCCAGTAAGGAATCCCTTCTTCGACTCCCCAACCAAGGATTCTGATGGCGTGGCCACCAAGTGCCTTGCCAACAACATGCTGATATACACCTAGAGTAAAATAATAGGCTATATAAAAATTTCGAAAAGGGTTAAAGGTTCGATTTAAAGAATTTTTGGAAAAGAAATAAAAAAATCTCGTTTTCAGAAAATTTGGAAGATTTTAAAAGAGCATTCTACTAAGTTAAAAGATTATCGATGAAGCTTAACCGGAAGTTTATATATATTGAGCCTTGCCTCAATTCTTTCCCTCTCTGGAGCTTAAACTGAGAAAAATTTTAATTAATTAGAATTTTAAGTTTAATTACTGGTCTAAGCTTTTTTTGGATCCAACCAGAAATCTCCTGGATGAAGACATATTAATATTATTTATTATTCACCCACACTATATAATAGTTTAATAAGTGGAGTAACATGCAGCAAAAAACACATAAAAATAGATAACACGTACATCAAACACATAGGAAGCACTTGTAGGGTAACATATAGAAAAAAAATAAAAGAAAAGAAAGAAAAAAGGAGAAAAAAACAAATATAAAAGTATGGAAAAAAAGAAAACAAAAAAAAACTTATAAAAGATAAAGCTAATTAGAGGGTGATGCGGAGACACGAACGAAAGCTATATTTGAGAGCATTCTGTGCAGTAATTCTAGTTTCTCCCTAATATCAGGAACAAACCTATTTCTAATAAAAACAAAAATTTACAAAAATCTAAAATAATTACTTCGGATTCTTTTTTAATCATTTCGGAGAAAAAAATTCAGAAGAAAAAAGGATTGAATGGTCACAGAGAAAATTGGGTAGAGCTTGGACAATGCATGTCTGTTATTTTCTTAATTTGAAAATCTTGGCGTATCCTAATTGGACTTTATTATTAATATATAAGACTATGCGCTGGCGCGGCTTTAAGAAAAAAAATGTTATATAATTAGTAGATAGTTAATGTTAGCCTTGTGCGCAGAACCTAGGCCACTTGAAAAGTATAGGCGATACCTAGACCTATTGGAAAAAGTTTTTCTTTTATCTTTGACTAAATGCAAAGCAGAAGTAAAAAGAGGGATAAAAAACACAGGTAATATTCTTACTTACATTTTGATGATGAATTTTATGATTTTGCTCGGTAGCATTAAATAGTGTTGGTTGTTGTTATTTTTAAAAAATAAAGCTTTGAATTTTCTTTTTATCAGTTTCCTATAATAGGAATAGTATATTTTATCATAATTAATTGCCTATAGTTATAATTTTCAATAACTATTTTAGTTATAATTTTTGTTTTATTTTGCTTTGAGGTCGCGATAATAGGTAGTTTTACTGTGTATGAAATATTTATTTAATTTTTTTTTGGGTACACGGTTCCACCCTCCAATTTCTTATAACATATATTTGTTGTTATTTCTCTTTTTATTAGTAGCACACCCTTGCAAGCGACGCTTTGTGCTACCAATTGATTTTGTTCCTCGTTTTTTGAAAATAAATTATTATTACTACTACTACCATAAGCCGAATAACACCATACAAAACAGAATTCTGAAGCACGTATTACAATATCAGAATGAAAAAATCATCTCTCCTTCCTCCCCCCCCCAAAAAAAAAAACAATAGAAAAGAAAAAAGACGAAACAAAAACTACAATTACTCTCTAGACTTTACCACTTCATTCACACGTTTGCAAACCTGAAAGAATGTTGTTTTTAGTCATCGGCAGGATTTGATGATGAACTTTATGATTTTTCTGGGTAATATTAGATGGCACTGATCGCTGCTATTTTTTTGGATAAAGTTTGGTTTCAACTTTTTATCATTTTCTATACTCATTGAGATAGCCAATTAGTCTGCTAATAATTTTGTTTGTTAAAAATATAGTATAGAAATTACATGTTCACTTTAATCTCATTGTCGACATAAAAAAAAAAAACATCCTGTTAACAACGATGTCATTCATCTGACATTATGGTTCAACTAGCTCTAGACTGACTTTCATTGACTTTTCAAAATGAGCCTTATACCTAGGGCTCATACGGGCTCATACGGGCTATACATACGGGCTATACCTAGGGCTCATACGGGGGGATTACATACTTTATTACTTAAGTTCTTTCTGTTTATATGTGTTAGATCAAACAGCGAATATGCCAATGTTGTCATATCTACGTTTAAATCTTTATTAAAATACATTTGATACTTTCTATTACAGTAGTTCGTTTGGAATAATATTTACAATAAACACTGACTGTGGCATAGTCAGGAATTTATTTTAAGAAGTGTCAATTTTGGATGAATTCTATTTTACATCACTTAAATAAATACACAGTGCACGTCTTTAAATAGTTTTTTCATTTTTTGGTAGGAGAGTCTCCCACATATCCATTTTCTGGTAATGCCACTGTGAATTTGACATTATGCATAGGGACGTTAGATGACAGATATGGTTTTTATTCCCTCCTTACAGCAAATTTTCGACATTACAAATATCCTTAGTCAGAATGATCTATGATCTAAAATAATCGATCTTCAACGGTTACTTCAAAAGACATATTGTGTAAGGAAAATGGTCAATTTTGATTAAAAAAAACAAACAAACAAACGAATATACCTGATTTGTAGTTGATGAAATCTTCATACACAGTTAAAGCCCCTTCGACAGGTCCATTGGTCATTATTTCACGCTGAATATCTTCCACCTTTGAACGAACTGAATATGAAGTCTTGCCTGGACGAAGAAAGATTTATAGAACATTACAAAGACGCTGCACCATCTAAAGGCACTAAGCTTCGATCTTTTCATCTCCATTACTTTGCGCATTTTAGCGCAACTCAAAATTAGCCTGAAACCCAAGGCCGTATCCAGGGAAGGGGGAGAAAAGCTTGACGCCCCCCCCCCAAGAGATTTTCATCCGACTCGTAAAAACGTAACAAAAATGCATATAAACGAATTTTTGATGCGTTTTTGAAGTTTTTTTCTTCTTAAAAATAAAACTAAAGTCAATACGGTCTTTTACTCAGTTTAATCAAAGGATTTGGAGCATGTACGTTGAATAGAACTATCCCCTCAGGAAGAGGGGTGCAGAATGGTAATGCAGCACAAACAGGTATTTTTTAAGCACTCCTTTCAGGCTTTTCTTCCTTCAGGTAGTGCTGTCGAGCTACGCGCTTACCTTGTCTCCTTGATGAAGTGTTCAAAGGGAGGAAACTCTCCAAAAGAGGTGATAGACTTGTAGAGGACAATCACTGACGCTACATTAAATCTTCCTCCAAAAGTAGCACGTGATTCGGTCGTACAAGAGAACCACTAGATCTATTTTGGATCAAAGCGAGTTTCAAGAACCGGTCGAAGGCAGAGTCGGTCTAACCACAAATTGCATTATTGGCCGAGGGCAGAGAATCAGGAGATCGCTAATGCGCTGCGTCGACCATTGACCAGAATGAGATTTTTTTTTTTCTAAACAAGTAATCATATTCAGAGACAGATTTCATAGAGGAATATGAGCAATAAGAATAAGAGGAATAAGAGAAATGAGAATAAGAGGAATAAGAATAAAGGGAATAAGCTTACATAGAGGAATAATTAAGCGGGATGAAGAAAATCTTTGCAGCGATAAGAAATGACCCAGAGCTTTCTAGCATAGGAAAATCAGATATCTTTTTCCATCAAGGCCTATTTTTAATTGTTATTCAAGTCTAACATAAGTAGATTCGCTTGGACAACTGATCAATTGACAAGTGATCAGGTACACAAAGTAATAAGGCCTCTCCAGAAGTAGAATATAATGGAAGTACTTTATTAAATATACATTTTTTTTAAAAACACGCTTTCAAAATGGACTAGCAAGTGAAAATAGGGAGCACAAAACGGACAAGTCTTTTAACAATATAGATATCAAATTTACCTAAGTTATAAATGCATAAATGAAAAAAGTCGGTGGGCTGAGGAGAACGAGTTAATAAAAAAACAGCTTTCTATAATTACGATTAATCTTATTCTGTTGTTTTTAAATTAGATTATTCTTAGTTGCAGTAGATATTTTTGCAGCTAGTATAGTCTATTATCTCTAACTATATTTTTTTTTTCAAAAGTAGACTGTTTAAAAAAGATTAGGTCAACTTGAAAGTGAACTTCAGCGCAAAAATTAAGCTTTCTGGGATTGATCAATCACCAAACAAGATTTTTCTCTTAGTTTCAAGTTATTACAACTTAAATTTTTGAATTCTAAGATCCTATGAGCATTGCAAGTCGTCCTCGTTTGGGGTGGGAGGATGTTGTAAGGAAAAATTTGAAAGAAATGGGAACTTTCCGGGAGGGTGTAAAGAGGAGGGTATTAAATATTTACAGCTTGTCCTGATAGGGGCATTAAGTTGTAAAGATATTTGTGTTAACTCAGCCACGTAGGTAAGAGTCCCTAATGCGCAAACCATCTTAAGTACAAAATTTGTAGTAACTCATTCTAGAATAAAGGAAACAAATTATATTAGATTATTCTTATTATTATATTATTTAAGTTAGATTAATCCTATTTATGGTAGATATTTTTGCACCCAGTTTGGGTCTATTAGGTCTAACTACTTTTCAAAACTAAGTTATTTAAAAGTGATCTGGTAAACTTAAAATGAACTTTGGTACAAGAATGAAGCTTCTCGGGAGTGATTTATGGAGAAAAAAGAATCCTGTCTTAGTATCAAGTAAGTATAACTTTAATTTTTGCATTCTAAAAGCTTATGAGATATAAAGAAATTTGAAACTTTCACAAAGGCCTGCCTGTTGGGTAAATTATTATTCTTATAAGAAAATTTTATGCTACAATACAATAACTACAATGAAACGTTCCAAGCACAAATATATCCTGCATAGCCCGGCTTAAATGGCTCCAAACTAAGCTACTTTGTTGTACCCGAAGCGTAAGAGTAGAAGAGGAGATAATAACTTGAAAGCAGCCATAGAAATGGGAAAGCAGGGTCGGGAGCTTATGGTGCACGGTCACAGACATAGATTGGTTTATAATCCTTAGGCCTTTGATAGTAAACAAGGGGTAACAAGTCCTCTATTTTTTAGAGACTCAGTTTATTTCAAAGAGGACACGGTCTAACAATAGTTTTTTATCAGTATATAGCCTACATATTTCAAATACATATTTTACATACATATATATTACTAGTGTACATATGTTTTAATGAATGTATTTATAGGTACGTGAATTTTGTATACGTGTGATTTGTAAAGTTTGTCATCCTGAGGGTTAGAACCTGGTTTAATTAACCTTATAGATGCTATTAAACTGAATTTGAAATAGCGCGGCCAAAATGACGAGTGTTTGAAACATGGAGTTTTAGAAGCAAAAGGAAGTGGTTTTCAAAGATTCACTATTAAATTTGTCAACCTTCTCACAAAGAAAACTTTTTCAAATGCAGGTAATTAACAACATTAACTTAGAGGTAGTTTTCTTAAGACGTTCGGAGCGTAATAATCTTTTGGACGTGAATTATTCTCAATAAGAGAAGGCTGCCAACCCAATCTGTCAGCCCCAGGCTAAGCTTAGCTTTTCATCATAATGCTTACAAATGTGCATATTTTGTTGTGTTTGCATTGTAGAATTGTTTGCATTGCAGCTATTGTATGCATTCAATGTGATCATCACACAGGGTAACATTGCCTAAATTTGTAAAGCTTACAAGATATATTTAATATTTGTGAAAAAGTTTAAAATATCAAATCTGCAGCTTGTCTTGGTAGGAGCAAGTTGTAAAAATATTTCTGTTGACTCAGCCATGTAGGTTAGAGTCCTTTATGCACAAACAATCGTAAGTATAAAATTTGTGTTCACTCATTTTAGAATACGGGCCAAGAAAACACATACCAAGAGAAAAAAACAAATATAAAAAAAAAAAAAAAAAAAAAATACTCGCATATAAGACAAATTTGACACAGATATGTTTTTAGACTGTTTGTAGAGGAAGAACTACCTCTAGTCTCCCCTCTTGTGTTCGGACGTAAAACGAAAATAGAATGGCCAAAGGTAACGCCTTGAGAAATACAATGAGTTACAATTACGTACTTAAATAGTTCCATCCTTCAACATTACTACACAATCGACCAATAAAGCTGTCATACTGAGATCTGGCAACGTAAAACCAGCTGTATTTGAGGGTTTCCTTTCACTTCCTGGCTTTCAACTAGCATATTTTAATACCTAAACACAATGGTGGTAATCGGAGGGACATAATCCCCTCTAGATTGGTCTGAAGATTTAAGAAAATCCACTGCTTATCTACTTTTATATCCGTTTGAACTTAAAGGTCGCGATACCCATTTCCCAGCGTGTTTGAACTTACTATTACAGAAAACTATCTTTCCTCAGATTTTTCTTAAATAGTGCAACTCAGAAAGAGGCGGTTTTAGGGGGGGGGGCAGAGGGGTCACTTGCACCGGGCACAACAATGTTAGGCGTCAAAAAAATTCAAAATAAATAATCTAAGGGTTGTATCATTTTCTAATTTTAGAAATTTTATTTTTACTAAAATAGAGTAGAGCGCGCAATTACTAAATGAAAACAATTAATAAATCATTAGTTCATTAATAAAATAAATAAATAAATATCATATAAATATAATTAAAGAATAATAATTAAAAAAAATAAATTAAAACAACTAATACTAATTAAAATAATAAATTATTAATTAATTAATAAAGTGAAAACAATGTTGCTAAAATTCGACCTGAAAATTCAGTGGGAGACCGAGGGGGGGGGGGGTGGGTATAATCAAATATTTTGCCCCGGGCGCAAAAGAGGCCGGAACCGCCACTGAACTCACAAATCAATGCTGATAATAGGAGAGGGGAAAATGATAATTAAAAAATAATGCAAAAATAATAAACAACAATAATACTTACCTTTGTGTAAATCCTTTTCGTATGAAACATCGTAGCCAGCTTCACAGGTCTTATGACATTTGGGAGTTTTCCCTTCCCCTGTACATGGAGGCCTTGGGCCATCAATATGGTGTTCACAAGCTGGAATTTCGTATGGTTGACAGCCCTCACTTGTATTGTAGTTACCACCAGAAACAATGCCTTTGTGAACCTAAACGTTAAGAAATTATCAAAAGTCTATACAGAGGTGTTCAATCAAGATAAATGAGTCGTTCATATCAGAACTAATTACTAACTTTTCTTCAATCCGCTTTAGGCTTCAGTGTTCCTAAAATAATGATTAAAATCCCAAACAATTTTTTTTTACCCAGTATATTAAATAGTTCTTCGGCGGCTAGCTGGATATATATAAAATCTGAAGTTTTAGACTATATAATTAGTATATGATAACGTACTAATATACTCGTATTTGCCTTTATTATGAAAGTAAAGAGTAGCTTCAAACCCTAAATCGAGTAGTATTTATTCCGTATGGAAGAGGGCCACCCCTCAAACCCCCTCGCGGCTGTAAAAGCTTTGGAGGATTCCCATTCGACAGGAAATTGAAAATTTGAGGGTTTTTTTTAAAGTCATTTTGTTCAGAATAGTTGTAAATATCAATAAATTTGCATCCAAGGATGACATAACCCCCACAACCCCAGTGATAAGGACCATAAATTATGAAAACTGTCAATTCTTTACACATATATTTTATAGTGGAAGAGAAGGGAGAGGGTATGTTTGATATTGGGAGTCCAGTGACGAGAAACTTTCAGGGATTATTTTCTTAGTCAAGCAGACCATCAACTTTTTCTGTGGGAAGGGGCAAGGGGCCTGGAAATGAGCCACAAAAACTTTTTCCCTGATCAATTTGAAACTTACAGCTTTAAGTCCTTGGGCAAAGGGGACTAACGTACAACTTTTTTTTCAAAGGTCTGGTTTCTCCTCTTATAAAGGGGACTCAAAAAGCGCCAATTTTTTCTACTTGACCTGACACATATGAAACTTCGGGCCAAGGGAACCCCAATGCAGAAGAAAAATAAAAAATAAAAATTGCTTCCCCTCAAATGCAGCTCAAAAAAGGACCAAAAACTTTTTTTGCCCACTTTAAATGGAAGGGGCTATTTTTAGAAACTTGGAAGTGAGATCAGTCGATTGATAATTGAAAGTTCTTATGACCTTCTTAAAGGTCAAAAGCTACAAGAGGGCAATGAGCTTCTCTCTCGGTTCCCTGCTATCCGGCCCTCCTCTAACTCCTATGGAGTGGAATGAATTTTTGAGATATCTATTTTGTTCTAAAACATCCAAATGCCTGATAAGTTTACCTTCGGGGTTGAAATCCCCCCCACAGCCCCAATATTAAACTTTATCTTACCCTACTATAATAACTCAACCCCCAGGAACACAAGAAAAGGATTTACAGAATACAAATATTATATCGGTAGAATATTCCAAAATGCCTTCTTTACCTCGTTATATTTATGTGCCATACTTTCCCTGTGGCTGCTCAATCTGGTGTAGGGGGAAATTTCTACGGTGCAGGGGGGGGGGGGGGATAATCCTAGCACTACAACCACAATGGTAATGTGCATATTTCGTAAGCTGAAAATCTAAATAAGAAGAATAAAACTAACTATAACACTTCCCTATATTTGCATGTTGTTATCCTATCTCTATATACGATCTGACTAAACCTATCTTACTACGTCCCAACCATTGCTTTTTAAAAGAGCCATCTGAAGTCTCTCAAACAGACACTGCTTAAAGCAGAGAAAAGGGATGTTTGGAAGATATTTAGTACCAAATACCAATTATGGCTCCGCTAAATAGGACCTTGGTCCGTTTAGCTATTTTCGGACATCACAAAGTTTAATTGGCTGGGGTCGTTTCATTCAAATATGGCCACTTTTTTCCATTAGCCAAGAGTAAAAAAGGTGAAGGATATGGCAATGGACTTTACAGTCACTACCGATGGCGCTGACCTCTGTTTCTTGGTCCTCCAGCCAGAAAGTGCAAAGGGTGTTGGAGGCCAGCCATCCAGTGCTTTCATACACCCTTCTGCTCACCTTCCCCAGATTTCTTCGGGTATCCATTTAGAACCGTACCAAATCTGGGTAGGATTATCACACAACTGACCTTCGTTCCAAACCAAATAACTGATGACCCGCCAACCACTTTTGCTTGGTTTGATGTATATTGAATTGCCACGAGACACCATAAAGCTGAATGTTTTGCCAACTTACTCATATCCAGTAATACCATAAGGACTTGCGCACCATGGCACGGTGGGTGCCATCTGTTCTAATTTCCCGCTATTTAATAAGGCCCTAACTCATGGTAAAAACGACCCAGCTGTGATTAAATAGATATTATTTATATTATAGGTATAGGTAGTCTTTTTTGGGGGCAGGGGGGGGGGTAAACCGGGTAACACCCTCTCCCCCCTGGATATGGCCTTGTCAATTGATCTGCTTGTTTAGTCAAATTTCAAAAAAAAAATCTGTTATCTTTGCTTCCTGCATCGTTATTTCTTTTAGAATAAAATTAAAATTAAAAAAAAAATTTTAAATTAAAAAAAAATTAAAAAATTAAAATTTTAGATAAAAAAATTTATCTTTTTAATGAAAATGTTAGAAAATTAAAATGATAAAGAAAAATTGATAAAGTAAAAATAAAAATATTGGTACATTTCGATTTGTCTACCTTTGGGAAGAAGAAGTGTACCCAATTTTTTTTTTCGTGATATTCTAGATCAAGGGTCTGCAACCTATTTCGGCAGAGGGTTATAATCAACCAAAATATAAATATTGAAGGGACTTTTGTGCGAGTACATTGACATCATGTGTGAGTGTATGGACATCTCTCAGTAGGTATATTGAGAGATTGAATTTTATGAAATCTTGACCTATATGGTCGGGCTTTGCTACTACCCTCAGGCCTATTTTACAGCCAGATCTTTAATTTTGCTTTTATTAATATAATATCTGCTTCAATTTTTATTAAGGATCCTCTTTCTCTTCCCTTTTCTCTCTCTCTCTACTTTTTTTGTAACAATCATACACTGGGTAGTAAAAGAATTCTCGGTCTTACTGTGGTAGATTAAAATGATCCCAATGGGTTTCAATCTCCAAACGTTTTGTCAAGCCGGACATTTGAAATAAAAAAAATTCAATGTGGCAAGTACGACTTCAAGGTCAGCAGCTGAATAAAAACAAACGTGGATCAATAAAATCACTTGATGAATATGGTAATGTACAAAGGGATTACTGAGGCTTTCACTTATTGAAGATAAATTTAGATAGTAAGTAAGTTTAAAGCAAAACCCTTTTACCGTCAAATCCAAAGCATTTTTTTTGGAAACTAAATTAACAGAGTCCAATCTAAAATTTATTCCAGAGCGTGCTCCGACACACAAGCAAGCAGAAACATTACACGGACACTTTTCCCTCAAGATGAGTGGCACAGCAAAATCAGAACTACCAACAAAACTTCTTTAGAAGCTTATTTCACTGTTATATTCAGATCATTGCCCTGAGCTACGAGTATATAGATTAAAAAAAAAAATAAAATACTATCACTGATAATTCTAGTCTATTTTATGGACTTTTCCCTTTGCAGAATGCTGCAAACAGGAAAGCATCGTTGTAACCAAGACCAAGTGTATAGCAACATGGTGCCATATTACCAGCTGACAAATGAGCTTGAACTTTAAACAGCTGATTATATGCAAATACGAAAATAAATCTAGTTAGTCAACATAGTATTTAGTTTGGAAATCATCTCGGTAAGGAAAAGTGAAGGGCTATTAAGTCATTTTCCCAGTATAATAACGATTTCTGAATAGATAACTAGTCGTAAATGCTTGGTACAAAAATTCTGCTAAAAAAAAAAAAAAAAATACAGAAACTCACCCAATATCTCCAAGCCATACCAGGGAAACCGCCATTGCAACCAAATCCACATGTATAGCAGCAGGATACTAAATTATCAGCTGATAAGTGAGCTTGGACTTTACCACCTGAATGGATACAAATGCGATCAGACATAGCCTCCACCGCTCCAAAAGCCTGGAATACAATTGTTTCATTTGAATAAGATTGTCAAAAAGACAGAGATAATCAACACATTACTAGGTTATACTAGGGAGGGGGGCACAAGATGGCCAAGATACAAAAGAAATCAATACTATTCTAGTATATAGCAAGACCATAGATTTTGGAATGCCCAAGCATAACGACTTCAAAGAAAATTAAAATTCAATACGACTTCGGCATTCTACGTGTAAATCATAAATCCGAATCAAAAATGAATAAGAACAAATATTGGCCGCCTACAGTTTAAAGCTTATGTGTTAACTAAAACATGGTAACTTAAATTAGGGTTGTCACTCCACCAATATGAAATTCATCAACTTGCAAAAAAAAATAAGAAAAAAAACAACAACAAAACAAACAAAAAACTATCAGGAGTTAAAAAAAGAACATCTAACAAAAAAATAAAATTGCTGGTCACTGTAATAGTCTATCAAGTATAGAATATCCTCCAGTAACTTTACTTTGCCAAAATACCTATTTTGTCTTTTCCTTGCAGATGAAGAGGATAATTAGAAACTAGTCAATGTCGGAATTGGGCTACAGGGAATCTAATGAAAGTTCTCTTTTTCACGGCTGTCCAACTCACTGGAGGGGCAGGGGCACTGGAGGGGCAGAACCTCCCAAGATTCACTTTGCCGGTTTTGTGTCATTGCCCAGTTCATAGCTGAAGTCAACTACAGGCCAAATGTCTGTTTTTAGATCAATATTTTCTTTGAATATTACTTCTTCATTTAAAGAAACGTAACGCATTATCGCCTCTAAAGCCTGATGTAGAAAAAAAAAGCATAACTAGCAGCAAAAGAAATAAAAAGAAATTGTTTTACTCTGCTGGTTGCCTCCTCTTCGTTGTTATTTTTCGATATTCCGATACTGGCTTTGGAGCCAGTATCGGCATACGGCAAACTCGTATACTGAGATTTGGATGAAGAAAAACCAAAATGGAGACATCAGTGGATCTTCTGCGACGTCATCTATCGATACAGTAAAAACGATAGCGAATCGCGTGGCACAACTGTTACAGTATCAGTAGAAACACAGTTACAGCATCGGTATCGAGACACTAGAAACGATAGCAAATCGCGACACAACCAGGTTCTAGTCCTTTTTCTTTAAGACATATGCATCAAAATACGTGTTAGTAGACCAGAAAAAAGGCCAACTTTTTTCTGCTTACGAGATATTCCCCACCCCAGATCGTGAAAATTTCAAAATTTTCACGATCTTTTCCCTAATTCCTTACAACCTTCCACCTCCCACTTCCACCCCTCTCTTATCAACAATTACATGTCAGAGAAGGTCACACGTGCCGAGTGCCAGTCCCATTGGTCCACTTGTTTAGACGTGCCTAACAAACAGAGTAACAAACAAAGAAAGCGCTTTGTAGTAATTTAGACACATTCGGCCCTTTTTAGTAACGACGTGAGCGAGGCAGAAATACATTTGTAAGGGCTGTCACTAATTCCTAATTGAAGAAAATGATAATAACAAAAATATCGTTAAGAAAACTCCCAAACCTTCTGATTTGTTCTTTATCCCCGAATAATCCCCAAAACACGGCTACTTCCCAGCTCTGTTTGCCTATACACTATTAAGAGGGTGGTTTACGAATTTACTTTTAACCAAAAATAAAAAAAAATAATTCAGAATACACAATTAAAAAATTATGAATATGGAGATGAATTCAGTCATTTGGAATAAAATCTCTTTTTTTAATGGGGAAAATTCTTCTATCGGCCCAAATGATTACAAATTGATGCAAAACTCATAGAAATCCAGAACCCCTGGCTTTTCTTCAATAGGTTGCAACGAGAAACAAAAAACTGCAGCTTTATATTCCAACTAACTGGCAGATCGAAAGCCTTGCAATTTGAAATAGTACTTCACAACTGAAAGAATTCAAAACTATAGGCACTTAATGTACTGTGAAAGCCTTCATACGGTAATGTGACATACAGTAATGTAGGAGGCTTCACATTATTGTTTGAAGCCTTTCACAGTGCCTGAAGTGGCTTACGTAGTCTTAAGTGGCCATACGAAAAATTAATGCTAAGTTAAGGTATTCTTGGTACACAAATCAACGCAACGTAAGGTTTCCCTTAACTTAACTAACTAAGAAAATAGACTCTGACTTCATATGTTTATTTTAAGTTTCAATGTATCCAATTTTCTCAAAGAAAAAAGGAAATCAATCTTTCATAATCAAAACGGATAATATGAGGAACTAAATCGTCCTCAACTATTGCCAGGGCAACTTGACGTAGCGTCTATATCAGTGCTTTGCGCATATTCGCACTATCCACTAATGGATGAGCTGTCGAAGCTCAGACTTAGCAGAGGTAAGTCGACTAAATCTGTTCACCAGAGTGCTACTTTTGAAGACTAACTACAACTAGGAATTCTCGCCAGGACTTCGACGTAGTGTTGTGGAATGAACTTTCAGCAAAGGTTATCCCCAAAAAAGAATTCTCTTAGTTACTTTAAAAGAAGGCATTACTTGAAGCAAATCTTAAAAGAGATTTTTTAAAGGGGTATTAGACATCTAGAAATAATAGCAAAAACAAAATAATAATAATAATATTCAGAACTAATAGCATATCATCAAGTAAAAGCACCGTGAAGCCTAATAAAAAACGACAAATTGTATACCAATCAAACGGATTAATGATGAAGAACTAATAATTAGTATGATAATAATAGAAAATTAGGAAGTGTTTTTTAATCTGATATAGGAGATAACTGATATTTTAAATTCTACCTCTTTTCCTCTAAATGTAGAATTCAAATTATGGCTAATTAATTACGAGATTACGGTTTATTACGTTAAGCCCTTTGCGAGTGCTTGTTAGAGGGCATGTCCTAAAGTGAAAAGATCTCAGTAACTTGAAAACAAACTTAACATAATGTAAGAAACTCAATTCTGTAACGATTTTAATACATAGCACACCGAAATAAAAAATCACTGCACAAATATAATACTGTCAGGGCAGAACTTAGGTAGATAGTTATAGAACTTTAGGGATGATCGAGATTTTTGAGTTGAATCTTAAGGTAGCTATTTTGTTCAAAATAGTCCAAAGGCCAAAAAACTAGTTCCAAGATTGATATACCCCCCCCCCCCATAGCTCACAGGCAAGGGGAGTATCCCGTAACTTAGGATCCATGTTCCCATGTTCCACAAAAAAAAAACATGTTTATATCATTTGATTCATATCCGATCCACATCATAGTCACATCTGTCGATAAGAAGACCAATTTTTATGAATGGCATGCTATTTTTCCTGATTTTAGCGTCATACTTGTATTTAAAAAGCGGTAAATTAAAATTGCCAGAAATTAGTTTAAAGAATTTCCACCAACACTAATTTGTGTCCCACTATTCTCTACTAATACTACGTCTTCTTAACTTTTTTCAGATTCCTCTCACAGATAGAAGAGCGACTGTTCTGAGATTGCATCTTTTCTAGTTTTAAAAAGTATGCCTTAAACCTTGACTCTGATTGGTCAGTCAAGAAATTTATGCTTGACAGTTGAACAATGTTCAACTGGAGAAATTACTAACGACGAACATAATTAGCGCTGTAGTCGTGCGCAATTTTGGTTTTATCGACAGATGTGACTATGATATAACTCGGGCATTATTAGTCTCGTAACGATCCATTCACCGAGCCAGAATTATTATATTACTAAAATTTTTTTATTGGAGAAGGATCGAAATTTGCTTATAAAATAGGAAAATTGTCCCCTTTTTTTAAACATTTTTCAACTTATTTTCAAAGTGTTCTCAATCTAAAAAACTATGTACACCGAATTTCAAAAATGCAGTCCAGTAGACGGATAGAGCAGAATCTCGGCTATAGAAAATATCAAAATTGCCGTCCTCCGTTGGTAAGTTAAAACCGTAGGAGAGCAGAATTTTACGAATTATATGTATAGCATTACTTAAAAAAAAAAATTATAAAATAGCCAAGGACAGCCAACGCCGTGATACAAAAGTAGAATGACATCCTATCAAGGGAGCATCCAGGATTTTTGTTCGGGGGGGGGGGGGGGGTCAAAAATTTCTAAAAAATGCACTAAATAATTTTATATGCATTTTTGCAACGTTTTTTAAATCGGAAAAATTGGGGGGGGGGGAATTAACAGCTACCTCGGCCAAAGAAATTATCAAAATTTTCGTCTTCCGTTGGCAAGTTAAAACCGTAGGAGAGCAGAAAAATAAGACACCAAAAATTACACAAAAAACATAAACCTTTAGAAGCCTAACATAAGAAATTTAGCTTAAACTTATTTTTTAAATGTCAATTTAAAAGCTTGGCCTACCCAACATGAGCCACATGAGCCTTGGTCTCTAATTTCCTGGATCGTTGGACAGTCTGGCCATTTCTCACGGGCATCGAATTCTTCAGGTAGTACATCGTTTACACCTTCGACGATTTGAACATCAGCCTCCGGCAAAGCATATAGCCTATGGTCTGGGTGTACGCCCATGAGTAGTTTAATATGAGACAGAGGTACATTTCTGTCAAAGTTTCTCCCAGCCTAAAATAAACAAAAAATACGTCTTATAAAACAAGAAAGAAACATCAGATATACTTGCAGTTGACAGTGCAGCAAGTTCGTGATTTTTTTTGTCGAAATCTGAGAATTTTTATTCAATCATAAGTTTGGCATTTCTATGCCCTTAGGTCAACGTAATGTAAGGATCTTTTAGATAAAGATTATTAGATTTTAAGATAGTCATATTACTCTCAGGGTTTGAATACCCTCCCCTTCCACAGGCGAGTGGAAAAAATCACGACAAACTGTAAAAAAAATATATACACTTTTTGCTGGTAGAATGAATAAAAGGTGTTTGCAATAGTCGGTCCACTTCGTTCCCCTTAAATGACTCGAACCGTTCAAAACCGGATCCTGGATTCTGGCCTCATTTATCCGTGCAACATTTACAAAGTCAATAGAAATAGGGGTACTATCAGGAATGCAACCGGCACAAAATGACAGGGAAAAGCCCATGGATAGAGGATAGTGTTGAGTAAATATAGCGGTTTAGCTTTTTCTCTGACCTGATGATTTATATTTGTACTGAATTTTACAGCATTTCAAACTACTAATTTACGGTATGGGATTCTGATTAATTTTAGTGGGAGGATAGAGAGCAGAAGAGGGATATATTTAGTCTTGAAAGTGATAACAACTCTTCTGGATTTTATCAATTTGAAACTCGGTAGGATCTTAAATTAATTCTGTGATCGATGTTAACTCTGTGACCATTCTTTCAAAACATTTTTATACGGATTAAAATGTTGTAATCTACTGACCTAGTCTCTGGATATTTGTTTATATTTTGTAAAAATAGAATTGTGTCGGTTTTAATTTAAATGTGCCAAGCCGTTTTAACGTAACCCTCATTGACAAGCAGAATAGTGTACCTGCAGGGATAGTCTCCCTTGAACTGCGGGGATTAGGTGGAACGAGGGCTGACGCTTCCCTTGTTTATTGGGACACATCCTAGGATTCTGCCAGATGGCCTAGTACAGGATTCAGTGCTGAATTTCGCCGTAAGGGCGAAATCAAAAGGAAGCGCGAACACCGATATCATAAAAACTGGTTGCGATTTTTTCGCCGAAAATATGATAAACGAAGCAAAAAAAAATTATTTGGTCTGTGGCAAGGAATGCTACTCGGCAAACCGAGAAGCAGAACGTTTTTGACACTTTTGCTGACATTTTGAAAATTCTTGACTATTGTGATAAGAATTCAGAGGCCCTACCAAAGTTCGTTACATATGAACCAGATGAAGTCTCTACAATTCTTGGTGAGGCAAGCGCTGCGCTAACCCGAAAGGTAAACGATTTATGCCTAGAATCCAAGAGCTTTGTGTCTACAGCTAAAGCGTGGGGCCTATTCTGTCCCTCGACGAGTAACTTTGAGCGTTCCAAAGTGTTTAAGCTGTATTTCTGCATTGTGGCTGATGACTTCAATTGTGATCTAACCAACCCACTTAATTCTTCTGGTAATTATGATCACCCAAGTATTATTTTCCGTCTGTTCAATGATGATTATCTAGTTGTACTGAAGAATGAGAGCTTTACTTAAGTCCATAATTCGGGTAATACATCTAACTTAGACCATGTTTGTCATACGTCATCCGTAACTATCGCGGAAGTTGTTATTAGTGATTCCAATTTTACGTCAGATTTGTCTTTTAGTGCTCAAATCAGTGATTGTTGCCCTTCTTCTAACCGGCTTCCGAAACAGCAATCTGTATTTTATGCTAATTATTGGGACTTGGGACAGGGCGTCTCCAAATCTTTTCCAGAATGCGTGCGATGATGTTCTCGCGAAAATTTGTATACCGTTTGATTTGTTGATGCGGAGTTCAAGAAAGAATATGCGTGATTCTCGAGTTAGGCTGAACATTTATTGCAGTGAACTTACTCATGCCCTAGCTCTTTCAGAAAAATCAGCAGTACCTATCAGGCGAGTAAAAGTTGGAACTGAAGAGCCCGGTTGGTCAACTAATTATAATTTGCGAAATGCTTACTTTTCTGCTAAGTTTTGGCTTTCAGTTTGAATTGAAGCGGATAAACCACGCGATGGGTGGCTGCAACAAGGTATATTTATACTAAACGCCAGTTTGCAAAGCAGCTTTCTCGGCATCGGAGTTCAATTATTTCGTCTTGTTCGGAAGAAGTTCGGTCTCGGCCAAATAAGTTGTGGTCCAGTCTTGTAAAAGATATGCCAAGTAAAACACCGTCTCGTACATCACTTTCCTCATGGGTTGAGCATTATATAAAAAAAAAAATTCTACTCCAGATCCACGTCTGCAAAATAGTTATAAAATGAAACTCCGAGATTTTTTTTAGCATGCTTCTAGTCCGGGACTGATTATTACAAAGAGCCTGATTATTTCTGCAATTGGTAAACTGGAGAAAGGAAAAGTCTAGAGGATTTGATGGGATTTCTGGACAGTATTTGTCGTTGTGTGGTGAACTGTTTATGGAAAACTTAGACCTCCTTTATCAAATGATATTTAATCTGAGATTTGTCAATGATTCTTTTTCAATTGGATGTTTGACTCCTATCCCTAAGAAGAACTAACCTCCTTCTGAGTATTCGTCTTTTCGCCCAATCCCAGTTGCAACTTCATTCTGTAAATTTTTTTAGAATTTGATAATTGATGAGTTACGAAACTAAATCGACAGTTCAGACCCACCAGTTCGGTTTTCAGTCTCACCTTGGGTATGGTCGTGCCCTTTCTGCTTTGGTATCTGCTTTAGTTGATGCAGAAAAACACGTTGGAAGTATTGCTTTAGCTGCACATGATGTAAGACGCGCATTTGACTCACTTCTCCACAAGGAGACTATATTTGATTTGGGTTTGGCCGGTGCTGACCCCTGCATCCTAGCCCCGCTGGCTGATATTTATGAAAATCTGAAAGCGGAACTGGGCTCTCTATACTGGCTAATGAGTGTACTAGTCTCTCATATGATTTTGCAGATTATCCGCGTGGAAATCCCATTCTCCCAGTACAGAAGAAGGTAAGACAAGGTTCTATTTCGCCACCGATAGCATTAACAGTATTGTAAGGCCACAATCAAAGTCACTTATGACTTATATTCTGCGTGGTATTGATTTGTCTTTGATTGGTTATGCAGATGATCTACTGAACCTGAGCTGGTCTCTGCATGGGCTAGAAGCTAATTTTATCACGTTACAACAAGAGTGTGCCCATATTGGACTCCAGTTTAAAGTTGAAAAGTCGGAAGTATTGCTTTTTAACCCAAAATCTGATGCTGGTTGGAGCGTCACACTTGGCGACTCTATTGTTGAGCTCGCGGATGATATTGTATATCTGGGCCTCCTTATTGGACGGTCAATACTAGAGACGCGGCGGTTACTACTTTCTCATTTTCAGAAACGGTCTTCTTTAACGTATAGCTGTATATTCGCAAATAAGCGGAAGTTTGATCTCCATGGTGCTGGCCCAGGTGTACAATGCTATGGTTTTGCCTCACTATCGGTACTTTAGCCTATTTTGACGCATTTTTACGGTTACAGATAAACTGAAATTGCTTTCACTATACTAAAAGTATGCAAAGTTTTTGCTACGTTTACCACCGTGGACAAGCAATAGGTATGTTACGTGCCAGTACAGTGTTACCAGCCCCGAAAAAGCGATCCTGCGAAAATTGACCGATATAATTCTACTGTCAAGACCGACCCATGGGCAAATGTTTAACAGCAGTAGTCGGCATCTGTTTCTGATTATTGTGTTTTTGTTTTGTTTATGTCAGATGAATTAGTGTCTTATCCTTTTTTGGTGAAAACGTAATAATAGAAAATTTTTACTTCGAACTAAGGAGTCTACTCACGCTTAATTTACAATTAATTAAAAAAAACTTTTTCCACAAAATAAGTTTTTCAAAGAAAAGTAAAGAATTCCATTTAAAAAAAATGAGCAAAAATAAAATCGAATAATCTACCAAGCGTGAAACTACCACAAATCAGCATCGATAAATAAATGAAACCCAAAACGAACAGAAATTACAATAAATAACCGAGTCAAACTCAAAACGAGCAGAAATCAACATAAGTTGGGCTCAAAACCCCTATGCCTTCCCAATGCCAGAACATAATTTGCACTTTACTGAAAAAATACAAATGAATGTGCATTGTCAGTTTTATATACATATACTGATATTTAGCAATCAAAATGTTATTATTGTTTATTTTATTAAAGTTATAAAAGTAAAAACATTTATATTTTTTTCAGTAAAGTGCAAATTATGTTCTGGCCTTGGGAAGGAATTACGGATTTTGAGCCCTACTCATGTTGCTTTATGCTCGTTTAGAGTTTGACTCGGTTATTTATTGTAATTTCTGTTCGTTTTGGGTTTCATTTATTTATTGATGCTGATTTGTGGTAGTTTCACGCTTGGTAGATTATTTGATTTTATTTTTTCTCATTTTTTGTTTAATAGAGTTCTTTACTTTTCTTTGAAAAACTTATTTTCTGGAAAAAGTTTTTTTGATCAATTTCTGTTCGTTTTATATTGACATAGTCTTTTCAGAGAAAAAGAAAATAATACTTTAAATCTTTTCGTTTTTTTAAGAATTTATAGTTTGGCCTGCTATTTGTATGCTGGATAAAAATTTTCAGCAATTTTTAACAACATGCACCCTCTTAAAAATCTGAACACAAATAGTAGCGTTTAATTTAGTTTCATACCTTCTCTAGTTGACCTGAAATGGAAAACTTGATACCATTCGCAAAAAAATCTTTACTTTCTTTGATAGCTTGGATACACTTACGCTATTTTGATTTGGTTAAATTTTAAGAGCACAAGCAGCCCCGAAAGTTTGAACATAATACCCTCAGTCGTTCTTGGGATACTGTTGAGCTGCCTTATTGGGAATTAGCATTAAAACAGTGCATTTGATTTAATTTTATGGCAACATTTAGTTTTTAAACATAAAGTCAAATGGGAGAGTGGGCGTGGGAGGGGGATTAGTTTCCCTTCAATAACTTTCGACTATTAAAAAGGTCATCAGACCTTTCTATTTTCAATCGAATGAGCCCTTTTCGAAGTTCATACGACAACTCCTTTGATAAAAAGTGCCCTGGTCTAAACAACAACACCAACAAAAAATAACACATTATACCCACGTCGACCTTTACTATAAAAATGTCAAGCCTTTCAATCACTTTCGACTATTAAAAAGGGTACTAGGCCTTTCGATTTCCAATCGAATAAGCCCTTTTTGAGTTTCTAAGACAAGACTTCCTATAAACACCTTATATGCCCCCAGGGCCTAAATTACAACCCTTACCCTAAGGGCTGTGTGGGTGGCTGTCATCCTCTAAGACCTAATTTCCAGAACTTTCAACTACGATAAACAAAATGGCTATCTCAAAATTTTGATTGTATGTGTCTGGGAAAATAGTAGGCGTGAGAGGGGCGTTAATCTTTCTCCAATCACTTTCAACTATTAATAAAGGCACTAGCCCTTTCAATTTCCAATCAAATGAGCCCTTTGAAGTTTCTACGACAACGCTTTCAATAAAAACCTTATATGCCCCCAGGGGATAAGTTACAACCCACGCCCTGAGGGCTGGGGGAGGGGGATTGTCATCCTCAAAGACCTAATTTCCAGAACTTCCTACTACGTTGAAAAAAATGGTTATCTGAAAATTGTGATTAGATGTGTTTGGGGGAATGGGGGGGGGCGTGAGAGGGGGGTTAGTTACCCTCCAATTACTTTCAACTATTAAAAAGGGCAATAGCCATCTCAATTTCCAATTGAATGTGCCCCTTTTGAAGTTTTTACGACAAATATCATTCAAAACCTTATATGCCCCCAGGGCATAACTTTCAACCTTTGCCCTGGGGACTCTGGGGGGTTTGTCATCCTTAAATACATAATTTCCGGAACTTTCATCTACTTTGAACAAAATGGCTATCTCTAAACTTTGATTGAATATGTTTGGGGAAATGGTGGGCGTGAGGGGGGAGGGGGGGAATAATTACTCTCCACTCACTTTCGACTATTAAAAAGGGCAATTTCAGCTTTCAATCAAATGAGCCCCTTTTGAAATTTCTACAACAACTTTCTATATAAACCTTATATGCCCCCAGGGCATAACTTACAATCCTTGCACTGAGGGCTCTGATGGGGTTATCATCCTAAAAGACCTAATTTCCAGAACTTTCGACTACGTTGAACAAAATGGGTATCTCAAAATTTTGATTGGATGTGTTTGGGGAAATGGTGGGCGTGAGAGGGGGGTTAGTTGCCCTTCAATCACTTCCGACTATTAAAAGGGCACTAGCCCTTTCAATTTTCAGTTGAATGAGCCCTTTTTGATGTTTTTACGACATCACTTTCTATAAAAACCTTACATGCTCCCAAAGCATAACTTACAACCCTTGCCCAGAGGGTTGTGGGGGGGGGATGGCTTGTCATCCTTAAAGACCTAATTTCCAAAACTTTCAACTACGTTGAATAAAATGGCTATCTAAAAATTTTGATTGGATGTGTTTGGGGAAAAGGTGGGCGTGAGAGAGGGGATAGTTCCCCTCAAATCACTTTCGACTATTAAAAAGGGCACTAGCCCTTTGAAATTTCCAATGGAATGAACCCCTTTTCAAGTTTCTATAACAAAGATTTCAATAAAAATATTATATGCCCCCAGGGCATAACTTATAACCCTTGCCCTGACGACTTTCGGGGGAGTGTCCTGCTCAAAGGTATAATTTCATAAATTTTATACTGTATGGAACAAAATGGCTATCTAAAAATTTTGATTGGATATGTTTGGGGAAATGGTGGGCGTGGAAGGGGTGTTAGCTACCTTCCAGTCACTTTCGACTATTAAAAAGGGCACTAACCATTTCAATTTCCAATCGAATGAGCCCTTTTTGAAGTTTCTACGACGACGCGTTCTATAAAAACCTTATATGACCCCAGGGCATAACTTACAACCCTTGTCGTAAGGGCTATGGGGGGGGTATCCTCCTCAAACACAAAATTTCTATCTGTAAATCCACGAAACTGAACAAAATGGCTATCTAAAAATTTTGATTGTGTGTGTTTGGGGAAAAGGTAGGCGAGAGGGGGGCTAGTTGCCCTCAAATCACTTTCGACTATTAAAAAGGGCACTAGACCTTTGAATTTTCAATCAAACGAGCCCTTTTTCAAGTTTCTACGACAAAGATTTCAATAAAAACTTATATGCCACCAGGACATAACTTATAAACCTTGCCCTGAAGACTGTGGGGGGGGGGGTCTCCAGCTCAAAGGTATAATTTCCCGAACTTTAACTGCGTGGAACAAAATGGCTATCTCAAAATTTTACTGGATGTGTTTGGGGAAATGGTTGGCGTGGAAGGGGTGACTTTATATGCCCCCAGGGCATAACTTACAACCCTTGTCCTGAGGGCTGTGAGGCGGTTGTCATCCTCACAGACCTAATTCACAGAACTTAAAACTACGTTGAATAAAATGGCTATCTCAAAATTTTGATTGGATGTGTTTGGGGAAAAGTTGGGCGTGAGAGGGGAGGTAGTTGCACTCCAATCACTTTCGACTATTAAAAAGGGCACTAGCCCTTTGAATTTCTAATCGAATGAGCCTTTTTTGAAGTTTCTACAACAACGCCTTCTATAAAAACCTTATATGCCCCCAGGGCATAACTTACAACCCTTGCCCTGAAGGCTGTGGGGGTGTGTCCTCCTCAAAAACATAATTTCTATCTGGAAATCAACTATGCTGAATAAAATGGCTATCTCAAAATTTGGTTGGATGTGTTTCGGGAAATGGTGGGCGTGGAAGGGGTGTTAGTTGCCTTCCAATCACTTTCGACTATTAAAAAGGGCACAAGCCACTCCAATTTCAAATAGAATGAGCCCTTTTCGAAGTTTTTACGACAACTTCTTCGATACGAAGTGCCCTGCTCTAAAGGAAGAAAAATAATAAGTGATACATTGTGCCAACATCGTTCTTATATGCCCTCATGGCATAACTTAAAACCCTTGCCCCGAGGGTTGTGGGGGAGTGTCCTCCTCAAAAACATATTTTCTATCTGGAAATCAACTACGCTGAACAAAATGGCTATCTCAAAATTTTGATTGGATGTGTTTGGGGGAGCCTAGTTGCCCTCCAATCACTTTCGACTATTAAAAAGGGCACTAGCCCTTTAAATTTCCAGTAGAATGAGCCTTTTTTGAAGTTTCTGCGACAACGCCTTCTATAAAACCTTATATGTCCCCAGGGTATAACTTAAAACCCTTGCCCCGAGGGTTGTGGCGGGGTGTCCTCCTCAAAAATATATTTTCTTTCTTGAAATCAAATACGCCGAACAAAATGGCTATCTCAAAATTTTAATTGGATGTGTTTGGAGGAATGATGGGCGTGGGGGGGGGGGGGGGGGGGTTGTGGGGGCTAGTTACCCTTCAATCAATTTCGACTATTAAAAACGGCACTAGCCCTTCGAATTTCGAATCAAATGAGCCTTTTTTGAAGTTCCTACGACAAAGCCTTCTATAAAAACCTTATATACCCCCAGGGTATATCTTACAACCCTTGCCCCAAGGGTTGTGGGGGAGTGTCAACCTCAAAAACATATTTTCTAAGTGGAAATCAACTACGCTGAACAAAATGGCTATCTAAAAATTTTGATGGGATTTGTTTGTGGGAATGATAGGCGTGGGGGGGGGCTAGTCGCCCTCCAATCATTTTCGATTATTAAAAAGGGCACTAGCCCTTTGAATTTCCAATCGAATGAGCCTTTTTTGAAGTTTCTACGACAACGCCTTCTACAAAAACCTTATATGCCCCCAGGGCATAACTTAAAACCCTTGCCCTGAAGGCTCTGGGGGAGTGTCCTCCTCAAAAAAAATAATTTCTATCTGGAAATCAACTATGCTGAACAAAATGGCTATCTCAAAATTCTGATTAGATGTGTTTGGGGGAATGATGGGCGTGGGGAGGGGGGGGGCTAGTTACCCTCCAATCACTTTCGACTATTCAAAGGGCACTAGCCCTTTGAATTTCCAATCGAATGAGCTTTTTTGAAGTTTCTACGACAACGCCTTCTATAAAAACCTTATATGCCCCCAGGGCATAACTTACAACCCTTGCCCTGAAGGCTGTGGGGTGTGTCCTCTTCAAAAACATGATTTCTATCTGGAAATCAACAATGCTGAACAAAATGGCTATCTAAAAATTTGGTTGGATGTGTTTCGGGAAATGGTGGGCGTGGAAGGGACGTTAGTTGCCTTCCAATCACTTTCGACTATTAAAAAGGGCACAAGCCGCTCCAATTTCCAATAGAAACAGCCCTTTTCGAAGTTTCTGCGACAACTTCGATACGAAGTGCCCCGCTCTAAGGAAAAAAATAATAAATGATACATTGTGCCAACATCGTTCTTATATGCCCTCAGGGCATAACTTAAAACCCTTGTTCCGAGGGTTGTGGGGGAGTGCCCTCCTCAAAAACATATTTTCTATCTGGAAATCAACTACGCTGAACAAAAAGGCTATCTCAAAATTTTGATTGGATGTGTTTGGGGGAATGATGGGTGTGGGGGGGGGGGCTAGTTGCCCTCCAATCACTTTCGACTATGAAACAGGGCACTAGCCCTTTAAATTTCCAGTCGAATGAGCCTTTTTTGAAGTTTCTACGACAGCGCCTTCTATAAAAACCTTATATGCCCCCAGGGAATAACTTAAAACCCTTGCCCCGAGGGTTGTGGCGGAGTGTCCTCCTCAAAAATATATTTTCTATCTTGAAATTAACTACCCTGAACAAGATGGCTATCTCAAAATTTTGATTGGATGTGTTTGGGGGAATGATGGGCGTGGGGGGGGGGGGCTAGTTGCCCTCCAATCCCTTTCGACTATTAAAAAGGACACTAGCCCTTTGAATTTCCAATCAAATGAGCCTTTTTTGAAGTTTCTACGACAACGCCTTCTATAAAAACCTTATATACCCCCAGGGTATATCTTACAACTCTTGCCCCGAGGTTTGTCGGGGAGTGTCCTCCTCAAAAACATATTTTCTAAATGGAAATCAACTATGCTGAACAAAATGGCATCTAAAAATTTTGATGGGATTTGTTTGGGGGAATGATGGGCGTGGGGGATGGGGGGCTAGTTGCCCTTCGATCATTTTCGACTATTAAAAAGGGCACTAGCCCTTTGAATTTCCAATCAAATGAGCCTTTTTTGAAGCTTCTACGACAACACCTTCTATGAAAAACCTTAAATGCCCCCAGGGCATAACTTAAAACCCTTGCCCAGAGGGTTGTGGGGGAGTGTCCTCCTCAAAAACATATTTTCTATCTGGAAATCAACTACGCTGAACAAAATGGCTACCTCAAAACGTTGATTGGATGTGTTTGGGGGAACGATGGACGCAGGGGGGGGGGGCTAGTTGCCCTCCAATCATTTTAGACTATTAAAAAAGGCACTAGCCACTCCAATTTCCAATCGAATGAGCCCTTTTCGAAGTTTCTACGACAACCCCTTCGATACGAAGTACCCTGGTATGGAGGAAAAAAAAATAATACATTGTGCCCACATTGTTCTTTACTTAGGCAGCGCGATCGCTCTGCCTATGATAAGCAAAATTTTTTACAGTTATTATATAAAAATTACCTTCCAACTTGATTTCTGTTCATTAATATGTCCAATGAAAGACTCCGACAGCAAATGATGCTTCATTTTCGCTGAGTAGGCAAAGCCTACTACTAGTAGAAGTAGGAAAAATCTCATTGTTATTCTATAAATAAAAAAAAAAACACAAAAAAATCAATAATTAAGAATCTCAGTTTCAAAGCAAAGAAGAATTTCAACCTTAATATTGATATTTTTCTCTTCAAATACATACTGGCTTTTTACATACATCATAAACAAAATAAACCGTCTCTACATTTCGATCGTAACTGATGTAATAAGGGTCAAAATAATTCTACGTCTTAGGAACCCTATACAAAATAATAGAGAGTAGATTTCGTCTCATTTCAAATCATGTATAAAATGTGAAGAAGATACAACACTCTCCTCTCGTCTTTTTATTAGGAGACATAAAACGACTAAAAAAGAGCAAAATTTGTCTTTATTCTAAACCAATAGCAATTCCAAACCATTTAGCAAGTGCTAAGATGGTGCTAAGCTTCAATGCTAAGATGAAGAAAAAGATGAAAATGGAATGGCATGGATCCTTGTTATCGTTTCTCGTGAATTAAGACAAACCACTACCCTAACTAAGGGTTAGTTAAAATCTAAACACTATTGCTATATCTCATCACCAAGTTAAGCGGCCTAAGGTCGACACAATGGCCGATATTCTTAAAACTGTCAATATTTTTAATGTAACTTAGTATTTTAATTATATACCAATATAATTTTTTCTTTGATTTACTTAGCCTATATATAAACCATTTGTTGACTGTCAAATAAGACAGCGTTTGTTTCCCTGTTAGACGGATTCTTTATAGTTCTTATACTTTGATGATTATACTACAACCATAGGCATCTTAAATTTAAAGAAGAAAATACCCGACCGTTATTTTTTAGCACATTTAACACCATGTGGAAGTATCCATTACTAAGATAAGCTTTTTAATAGGGATCAAGCAAGAAGCAACTTAGACGTCCCAATAAATTGGGAGAGAGCTAGTGATCATTTTCAAAGACTACACCTATTATCTAACAGTTATACATAAACTGGGGTATGTGGTTTTTCAGAGAGCTATATCTGAGCTAAGTACATGTCCATGTCACAACCAAAAAAACAAATCCATTTTAACAGCCACAATATGCACAAAAAAGTTTTCACGGGCATGTCAATAGTCATATCCGCGTGGACACACAGTAAAGCAGCATTTTTGTTATTATTATTTTCGTTTCTTATTTAGAATGTAATGTATAATTCAGTAAGTTTTTAAATTCTATATTAATGTTTTTAACTTAGTGATCATTTTCAAAGAATACACCTATCAACTAAGAGTTTTGCAAGTGATGTTTTCTACATAAACTGGGGTATGTGGTTTTTTCCTCAATTACAATATTTTGATTTTAAACTAATATCAGTTTTCTTTTACTCTTTGCAGAGACATCTTACACGTTTGTATCCTAAATTGAAAATGTAATCGATTTTTATAACCATCAAACTCTTCAACTTATTGGGCTTTGAAATTTTTATTTGAATTTCCAGCGTTACACATACAGACACGCAAAAAGGAAAACAAATTTCAGCATGCAAAACTGCATTAGAAATTTAAGAATTGCTGTCTTTTGCATCACTTGAACTTGCTTGGAGAAAATAAAAGAAAACATGTCAAGTAAAAAAAAAGGTATAATATTTCGGACCACTCTTAACTTCCTATGCTGTTATGCCTATCTTATTTATGTTGCCATTGTACTTAATAACATATACTATACATTGTCAGGGCTAAGATAAAAATAATTAAAAAAAAAAACAAAGTTTTTCCGAGGGAAGTAAAAAGCAAAGTTGAAACTTAAAACGGACACAAATAACTACTTCACAGCTTATCTAATATATATATATGTCAAGTATAATAAACAGGAATATTGACTTGGGAGTCAAAAGTGAGTATGTAGGCTGTCAACAATAAACGAACCTATAAAGCTTTTCATAGTCTTACACCAGTTGTTACAACAGTAACTTTAAGTATGCAATTAAAATTATCTTAAAAACATAAGCGTAAAATTAAATATTTTTTTAAAACCACGAAGTAATTGAACAGCATACAGAAATATTGGATTGATTTATCAGGTAGTGTTTTGGTCTCGTCAGCTATAATATTAATAGTGAGCAATATACAGTCTTAAATTGTTAGAAATATGCTTTAGTATTACTCGAAAGGAAGATCAAATAATACATAATATGAACTTTGGAAAATCCGATTATTTCTCTCTATACAACAGTGAATTTCAAGCTATGATACAAATTCTAAAGCTAGTCTATAGACCTAATACTATCAAGATGGCTTTACTTCGAACTTGTGTACAAACTTATCATGACATGTTCTTTCCAGAACCAAAACGAGGGCCAGTCATTGAACTGAGCCATTGTGCAGAACTGATACCAAATTAAGCATAAAAGAAAATAAAGCAACAATCCTAAATGGATTGTTGCTTTTATCTTAAAAGGGGTTGATCCTAAAAGCGATTGATAATATTTTAATTCTGTAAAAAGTGTCCTTAATTGGTTTGCCTTTTCTGTACCATAACTCCTATATTATTTTATGTTTTCAGTAAAGCGCTAGTTTTTTTTATAATGCTAAAAGCACAGGGAACATAATCTGTTGTTTATTTGTACTAGTTTTATTTATATATATTAGATAAGCTGCGAAGTAGTAATTTTTTTACTTCCCTCGGAAAAACTTTGTTTTTTTAATTAATCTTTGTTCGTTTTAGATTAAAATTTAATGTAGAGAATGGTAGATTAAAATTTAATGTAGTTAAAATTTAATGTTAGATTAAAATTTGATGGTAAAAATTTGATGTGTTTTATTTAATGTATAAAATTTAATGTTTAATGCTGCCATAATCAGTTTTATTTATACGGAATAATGTAAGTTCGTTTTAAGTTTTAACGTCATTCCTTAGTTTCAGTTGAAAACTTATTTTTAATATAATGTCTAATTATCGCGGATCTAGGGGAGATAAGACACCTCTAGAAAATACTGCAAACAACCTTGACAACTACGAAAAAACTTTAAGTCTATAACATAAAGTTTATTATCCATACTTCACAGAACAATACATGTTTTTCAGGAACGTTTGTTTTTCGATGACCAAGAAGCTGTTTTTACTCGGCCGACTTAGCCTGAACAAGCCATAATTAAGACAGGGCTTTATAAATCACCTATTGACTAGCAGAAACTAGAAGGCTACTGTAACAAAGAAGAGCTGTTTAAGGGCTCATTTAAAAGCTCATATTTATATCTAATCGTTTTTTATAAATTTGACTTGATAGCACATTCCCATAAAGTGCACTTTCGGTTGTTTCCCCCATTTTTTTATGAAGAAAGTACCTTTTCCAATGAAATGACCCAAAAAAAAGGTGTTTTTCAAAACCTAGGCAGGAGCAAAAAACTAAGGAGGCAAGGGTGTCTTTTCCCCTCAATTACCACCGTTAGAATTAGCACACAGGCTTCATCGCAGAGTGAAGTTTGAAGGTTCATTTAAAACTTTCAATCATTCAAGCTTAATTTTTGGTAGATTTTCAGTTGAAAAGTTTTCAGTCTTAGGTTAATTTTTTTTCGCAATACTATTTTACTTTTAAGATGGGTAGGAGATTTATGGAACTTATCACGAGGGTCTGGAGGGGAGTATATGTGAGGGGTTTTATAAACCAGAAGTTAAGGGCTTTGGAGCATAATTATTGTAATGGTACCATTTTATGCTTCCAAACTCTTCCACTCAAGATGTGGTACCTAAAGTACCGTTTTTAGTGCTATTTGGTACTATTGGATGGTAAAATTTATAAAAAGCACATAGATATGAGCAATAGGTTTATAATGAGCATTCGCGGGATATGCTTTTAAAAATGAGTGCACCACATTTGCAAAAATTGTGGATTATCTGAAAAGTAATCATAAGAAGGGACAAACCACGATAGAAAAAAAATCCAAGCTGGAATCGAACGCATGCTAATCTAATTTGAAGTCCAGCGCTGTACTAGCAGAACAACGCCTCCAATAATATAATTTAATATATTGGTGTTAGTAGGACTTTAATTGTGTAGCTTATTAAGGGGCCTAGAGGAGGAAATTGCGGGAGGTGTTCTTGCAAACCTCCAGTTAAGGGTTTACGGACCATAATTACTACAATGATACCGTTTTATGCTTGCAAGATTTTCCGCTTAAGAAGTGGCACCAACAGTGTTATTTTCAGTGCTATATCTCACTTATAAATGGTAGAATTGATAAAAACAGCACGTAGATATGAGCAAAGTGGTACTTGTCTATTATATAAAACACACTCGAGAAGTGAAGTTTGGTGAATGCTAATGAAATAAAACGAAACTATGATGAAAATATAATAGTTTAGAAACAAATTTGGGTTATATAGTTGCACATTAGGGGGGATGAACTCGGCCTTCTACCTTTACTGCTGCACGCCACATGTGCTCTACTATGTATGAATGTAAATGATGGCGCAATGTACCTCGGTGCCGTTTGTTCCTTCACTTTTCGGAACACCACATTCTCTCTACTTTTTGGGTAGAGGCACCAGTTTCTGGGTCATAAAATTATTTTTGTGGCTCACTTTTAAATGAGTGAAACCTGCTTGTTCCAGTTCAGTTGTGTTGTAGCCCTTCCAACAATCTGAAATGATTCTTGAACATCCATGGTGAGACACTATATTTTATCACTTTTCAAAGCAAACTAACCGGTGTTCTCAAGAATCGCGTTAATAATGAACTAAAATTAACTAGATCAAGAGTCGCGTTAATGATCAACTTTTCTTTGTCTTTGAGACGGTCAGCAGTCGCCGAAGGTCCCAATTTAATAATTCACAAATGACCCTCACAATTTTGCTATTAAAGTATTCTATTTTCATCATATTTTATTGTCACCAAACTTCACTTCTCAAGTGTGTTTTATATAATAGACAAGTACCACAAAAGTTTTCAAACGAGCTATTAAACATCACTCTAAAAGTTCTGGTCCCAGCTTTTCCCCTTGAGACCTGGCACCAAAAGTGCCGGTTTAAGTACCATTTGAAAATTGCAGATGGTGGAATTTATATGAAGAACGCAGATATGAGCACCATTTTTTATATGAGCTACAAAAATCCGTCTAATATGTTCTGGAAGCCCGCTATCCCCACCCCTCAAGAAACGGCATAAAAAAGTGCCTTTTTCGTGTCATATGGCACTTACAGACGGCAGAATTTACATAAACCACGTACATATGAGAAATAGCTTTTGAATGAGCTCTTAAGCATCTTTCTATTATGTTCTAGTAACGCGCTAGACCTGGACAAAAGCAGAAGAAAAAAAAGACCGTTTAAACATTTTTTTTTAAACTTTTGGTTACTATGGGCTGTGGTTCGCTCTTTACTAGGTTACAGCTAATGCTTCAACCATGACAAAGAGTTCATTACAAATTCTCCCCAGAAACTAGTTAACATTGAAGTCTGTCAAATCTAATAAACGGTAGAATTTACAAAAACCTAGCAAATATAAGCAATAGCTTTTAATTGAGCCATTAAACATGTATCTACGATGGTGTGGTAGCCTGCATATGTTTCAGAAGCTTACTGATGAGCAGACGATTTTGAAACTTACTAAGGGGGCTGGGAGGGGACTGTATGGGAGGGGTTCTTTTAAACCTCCAGTTAAGGGTTCTGGAACATAACTATCACAATAGTACCCGTTTTGTACTTCAGAGCTTTTCTACTCAAGAAGTGGCACCAAAAGCTTTGTTTTCAGTGCTATGTCGCACTTATGAATGGTAAAATTGAAAAAGAAACATGTATATGTGAGCAATAGCTTTTGAATGAGCCATAAAACATTGCTCTTATAAGTTCTGCTAGCCAAATAGTCCCAGCATTTCCACTTGAGACACAGCACCAAAAGTGCCGTTTTAGTACCATTTGGAACTTGCTGATGGTGGAATTTATATGAAGGACGTAGATATGACCAATATCTCTTATATGAACTATAAAAAATCTGTCTACGATGTCCTGGTAGCCTGCTAGTGCCACCCCTTGAGAAATGGCACCAGGGGTGTCATTTTAGTGCCATATGGCACTTGCAGATGGCAAAATTTATAAAAAGCACGTAGATATGAGAAATAGCTTTTGAATGAGCTATTAAGCATCTCTCTACGATTTTATGATAGCCCACTAAGCCTGTAGAAAAAAAAAGAAGAAAAAACGGGAGATGGATTAGTGCTACCAATGCAAAAAAGTGATTTTCCTTGTTGTTCAAGGAGGGGGGGGGGTGTAATTTGCCTGTGTGAAGTTTTCGATCTTGCTGATTCCAATGGTTCACGTTTCTTTTTGATCTGACGCCATTTTCGAGGGGTTTGAGGCTTTTTTTCGAAATTACCATAAATTTCTTTTTGCAATAACCTTTTACTTAAAAAGGTTAAAAGTTAATGGCAAAACTTAATGGCAATTATGTTTTGAAACTCACTATATTTTTGATTTCGATGGCAATTACCCTCTCCCTAGGGTTGTGCCCAGGTAAAACAAAATTCCATTTTATGGGAATCACCCTAGGCTCTTGCCTGGGTGAAAAGAATGCAAACATACTGAAGAAATGGATACAAGACAAAATAGAAATTAGATATAATCGGAGTTGTTCTTTACATTGGATAATGCTGAAAAAGAAAGATAAAACAGCGTTTCAATTGTTCCGACTTTCTTATTTTTTCTATTATGTAGGAGTCTTTATAAGTTCCCAGCAATGTGTCATAACTAATGATAGTTTTGCTATACTTTTAACTAGTCAACTGACCCACTCTGTTGAGTTCTCTACAAAAAAAAAAATGTAAAGCTAATTTTATCTAAAATGTTCCAATGGATAGAGAGTATCCAGGGATTAATGTAATTACAAAAACCACTAAATTTAAATTATTGGAGAATAAGAATTAAAGACCTTTTTGCAATCAAAAGATGATTACAACAATAATTATTATGAATAAATCCGAACCTACGAGGGAACTAAACAGTATCAATACAGAAAGACGGTTTTGATGACAACATACACCTAACAAAACTGGTCATACCTTATTACATACCTATATACAGAGGAGGTTGGGTAGGGGTGGGGAGATCTCCTGACAATTGTCAAAAGAATCTCCTTTAAAGAATGGTGGCCTAAAAATCTGACAATTGCTTATTTTAAAACTTTCTCTCCCAAAGAAAATCTTCTAGCTTCCCTCTTCAAGAGGATGGACCTACAGCACCTTCATTTCAAGGCTTCCAATCGAGTCATTTCCAATTTGATTTACTGGTAGGGTGCCGAAAATTGTTTTTTCTCAGATCAGTTTATAACTTAAAGGGGTGTAGAGATGTCAAGAGACATACTCTAAAGACAAAAAGAAATCAAGCAAAATTCATGAACTTATAATAAGTTTTATTTCTAAATTCAGAGATTGACTTTAATGGTAACATGGGCAACAACTGCTAGAAAAAAACAAAAATATGCTTAATACCAAGAAAAGCAAAAATTTGACACTCGAAGTCACATGATAGGGATAGTTGAACAGAGTCATTTCAGATTTTCAGTGCTTAACTAACACTTCAAGTTCACTAACACTCTTAGGACATCCAGCAGTTAGAACAATTGATCCACTTCCTGAGATTAGAACATCATCTTCAATACGGATTCCTATTCCACAGAAGTCTTTGGGTGCACTATCATCACTAGAAGGCACATATATACCTGGTTCTACAGTCATTATTACATCTTTTTCATATCTGTAGCTCCTTGGTAGGTCAGGTACGTCATGAACATCCATACCTAAGAAATGACTCACATGGTGAGGACAATACTGGGACACTTTACGATTCAGTTCTTTATTGCCAACGCTTTTGAAAAAGCCCAGAGACAAAAGATTCTTCCCCAAAAGTTTAACCATAAGTGAATATAAATCTGCAAGATTATCGTAATTTGACACCTGACTTATCAATTGTAGTTGTACATCTAATAAGGCTTCATATAAAGTCTTTTGGGCATTAGTAAATATGCCATTTATTGGCCAAGTTCTTGTTATATCACTAGAATACCCAAAATAATCTGAGCCGGCATCCATTAGAATTAATTCCCCATCTTGAACAGAGTTATTGTTGTATATATAATGAATTGTGTTAGCTCTATTTCCACCAGCAACAACTGGTGGATATGCAAGAAACTGAGCACCATTCAGTTTACTCTGATACTCCATTTCAGTCCAAAGCCTAAATTCCTCAATTCCAGGCTTTGATATTGATATAGTGTGTTTCAAAGAATTAGCACCAATAGTGCAGGTTTTTTTCATTAGCTCTATTTCACTTTGAGATTTTTTCACTCGCATTCCATGAATTATTGCCAAAGGATTAATTACATTTTTGGCACCAAGTGATACAACTACTGATTGAAGTTTCTTACTTAATTTTGTCTGCAACTGAGTAATATCATACCATAGACAATATGAACAAGTGTCTTTTAATATCCTTTCTAATAAAACACATATAGCACTAGTAGTATGTCCTTCATCCACTCCAAAGTAAGCTTGTGCAAGGGCTGGCTCAAATTTAGCACCCTCCCATAGCTCATTGTGGGGGTCTACAGGTGGTACACACAAATATGACTGGTGGCCTGATTTGGTTACATGAATTAATAAAACAGAATCTGGCTCAAAACAACCAGTAAAATAGAGAAAATCACTGTTCTGCCGGAAAACATAGGGAATTTTTCCAGACATAAAGGCCTTTGAAGCACTTGGCAGGATAACAATGTGGTTTGTGAAACCTTTGGCAGCAGCAGATTCACGTATTTGCTGTGATAGCGTCTTTCTTCTCATTTCAAACTCATTCACTGTAACAAAGGGCATCAATTCGCCCTCCTTCAAAAGATGAGGATGAGTCATGTGAGTAGGTTGTATGAAAGGTTTGGTGATAAAATTTCGAGACATAATAGAGAACTTCGGTAGTCGCACCATACAAGGCACACGAAACACTCCCAACATCCTGCAAAATACTTCAATGTATACTTTTCCTTGGATGGCCATTTCCAAGCTTAAAACCTCAGCAACATACTTATTCAAATTCAAAACTTTGTTAATAATAAAAAAAAAACAAATTAGAAATGATTCTCAGAAACACATATATCATGTGAAATTCATGGTTAAGCTGCAGCCTAACAAAGAGTAAACTACAGCCCACAGTAATCAAAAGCTTAGTAAGACATTTGCAAAAAACAAGAAAATTATTCATTTAAAGGTGATCCAGCATATTCTTGCATTTTGAAAGAGCTTGAAGCCCCTTAAAAATGAGGGCAGGCAAAATAAAAAGAGCATTATTAGAATCATCAATGCTGTAAACCCTATTCTAGAGACTTAGAATCCCCAAACCTGAACAAATAGAAAAAAAACCTTTTTGCATGGGTAACCCTTGTTTATCTCCTTGTTTCCCAGGGAGTAATAATATCAGGTCACTGGTCATAGAATATCGGGAGACGGCTCATATGAAAAGAAACTGCAATACCTATTGCCCTTTTAAGTGATAAAGGACATCAAGCCACAGCAAAGTACCTTTTTGTACCACAATACATAAATTTCTGCCAAATGAGGGACCAACAGAACAAAGAATGGAAATTATAAGATATACAATCAATTTTTCAGGGTCTTAAACCTTTAATTAGAGGGTTTCAGTTCACCATCTTCAAAATTGAGAAAAATTGCATTTTAGCATAGATACTGTAGCATAACTAATGTATCTCCTCTTTTCTTTTCTCAGAGGTAACCCCCTTGAATCAAAGATCATAGATAATAAAAAAGATACTCATTTAAATGGAATTGGCATGTATCATACCTTTTTAAATTACATAGGAGATTGCAGCACAAAAATAACTGCCATTTTCCACCAAAAAACAATAATTTTGGCTAAATAGGGTAACAATGCCAGTGAGCAAAAATTCTGAGATAGCTAGTGAACTGAAAACTATTTGAAAGATGTATATAAATTCATTTCTCCCCTATATCCCCCCCCCTTTTGATATTTTATGCTTCTTTTACAGTTTTCCCTGTAATTTTTCATCTTATGCAGACTTCAGGCAATACTCCTCAACCTGCGCTTTAATTTCCTGAAGTGTCTAACTCAACCTCTTACCCCCTCAGAGGGCACTGGACTCCAGGGAACTCAAAACTTAAATGTTATGTCATCTCATGTTTTTTTTTTTGTTTTTTTTTACCCAGTTGATCATACTGAATGAAATTTATAAATAGCCATAACTATAACTATTTCAATGATTTAAACAATATGAAAATTGCGAGATGGATTGTTACAATGTTAAAAACAACTATTGTATAAAGATCTTGACTGATAAATTCTGGCGTTTTGAACTGAACTTCTTAGGATATCCAGAAACTCATCTCCAAGAGTTAGGAAACGTGAAATTAGGTCATATATAGCTTATTTATTCAGGTAACAGAGATGGGGTGCATAGAAGGGAGTAGGCTCATGATGAATAAGGAAACTTCTAACATACAGATAGCAGTGACTCATATGAAATTTAAATGCAGCTACAGGAACACATAGACAGGATCCCAGGTAGAAATACAGTATTTCTGTTAAGGGATTTTGATAGCCTGGTTGGTAGAAATGGAGATAGATTCTACCATAGCCTATATAAATTTGGTTCAGGAAAGGAAAATAGCAACAGTTATAGACTGCTGAAGTTTGAAAGGTATAACAATTTTATTATGACCAATATGGTATTTGGTCATGAAATGGCCCATAAGTGGTACTCACATAAAGATAAGACGACCAACCTTATTGAGTATTTTTATTGTAAATCAAAGACTAGCAGGTAGACTCCAAAGCTGCACCGAAATAAAAATTGGTGGCAGCAGATACAATTACGCCAGCGGCAGCGCTGTGCCGGGAAACCAATTTTTTTTGGCGGCGCGCCACCAAAAAATAATTTTCAGGAAAACAAAATTTTTCGGCAGCATGCTGTCACTTGATCAGCATTTATCTATTTTTAGAGTTTTTCGGCTACTTTTAAAAAGTTTTCGAAACTTAATTGGTATGGCATCAGTTTTTATCAGAATTTGGTCCACAATTCCTTTTTAGCTTCAATACCATGACCAAACCTTGGGCAAAATAAGGATGATACATCAATCTTAACTTCTCAAAAACATTCTTTTAATCCAAATGATCAACAGCAAGACCTTAAACTGCCTGATAATTTGCACCATAAATCCATGGCTATTTTATGAAACACCAATAAAATCTGATGTATACATCTTACTTTATGTCCAAATTTCCTGGTCTTGCAGCCTACATTTCACTTCTTTGACTATCCTACCCCCCCCCCAACCCCTCACTCTCTATACTACAGAAGCTATTATTTCTCATTGCTTCAATACTGAATCCCCTCACTTAAGAGTGATGAAATAAAAGTTTTAAAATTTAATATTTTAACCAACTCCTTTGAGAATGAAAGAGCTTATTTTTTCTCCTTCCCATCTCAGCAATTGAGGTACTGTGGTCTTGGACATGCTTAAACATGGCGGGTAAGCATGTCAAACAATTAAAGTATTACTTTAGTATATAGAATTTATTATTTGATTTTTTTTCTTTTTACATAGCCAATTTTCAGAAAGTTAGCATGTCGTTTTTTAAGACCAGCTCATTCCCAGGTGCAAGAAGAAAAAGAAGCAACATTTTGTAAAGAAAAGCTTTTATACAAAAAGAGGCACAATCTTATAAAGAAAAGCATTCTTGATAATTATATTATTAAATGTATCATTAAATTTTTAATTCTGGCTTTAAATTTCAGAATTTAATTTGAGTTAAGTTTTAAATTCCCTATTTTGTAAATTCTCAGGCAGCTTAAGAAGCCAGAACTAGGGATTCAAAACACTTGGCTAGAAATAAACTCCAGCACTTTCCTTGCACAAAAAAATGTATAGAAATAAGCTTACATAAAAAATAAATTTACAAGGTTTGGAGCCACCATATAATACATAGCAGTGACAATTAGTCCTGCACCACTGAAAACCCTTTCTGCTCCAATGCTTGTTGCTGGCAACAATAGAACTTTCCTCGCCAAAGCTACAATCTATGACAGCTGAATATAATAGATTTTTCAGACAGCAATGGTAAGATTGATTGCATCAACTAGGACAGGATCTTTTGATCTCCTGGCATGGGCTGCCATGACCAGATATAAATCAACTTTATGCCAAATTGCATCATAATTTCCATCCTATTCTGCATCATTACTCTCACACATTTATCTGATCAAGCAGGATCCTTTTTTTAGGTATGATCATGAGGAAATTTAGAGTTTCTGCTCTTCTGAGCCATATTCACACAACTGATTGGGGTAGCTGACCACACCAGAAATTGCATCCTCCTCTTCAAGCTTTTTCAAGGGCCCTCTCCTCTTTGTACAAAAGAATTTCTACTGCACACAAATGCTCACCACAAGTTGAAGTGGAGTGACCTGAAGTGTTGATTGGACAAATTTTGTTCACATGAGATATGATAAAGTACCTTATGACAGTCTCTAGCACAAGAGTCTCAACCATTTTGAACAAGAATTCCCTTCTTGTCAGTGAATGAACCTTATTGATTATGTTGTTATACATTTAAGACTGACAGGATCAATACAAGATACTAGGGTATATAGGAGTGCTGTTACTGATGTTCAAAGTAAAGATCACCATCTAGGAGTGTCTAGGGTTAATTTGAAGCTGAAATTTAGGAATATTAACTACCTTCCCGGAAACTATGGTGTTGGTAGATTCTAGGATGAGAACTTAAAAGATACCTTTCAGGAACAGTTGAATACTAAAATTAGAGATTTCAAATTTTGACAATGTAGAAGATTGACAGAATAATTACAGGAAAATAGTTTATGAAGTTGCTGACAGTGTCTTGGGGAAGAATGTTAGTAGCATAGCCAGGAATATAAGCAAAAATACTTTATGTTTAATAGAGAGGAGGAAGGACTTGTAGCAGAAGTATTTGAGGAATAGATCACATGAAAACAAGAAGAATGTAAAGGAAGTGGAGAATGCATTAAAATATGAATTTTGGGGGGTTTGAAGTGAAGGTTATGGATAAATTCACTGAAGATCCAGACAGATGGCATAATGGTAAAATTTTGCATAAGCATCATAATTAATTGAGAAGGAGTAGTCAATCTGGACTTGTCACAGTTAAAGATAGGAACAGTACCAAAATTATTGATGAAAGAGTTAAAGAGAGATGGGCATAACATTTTGAGAAGGTGCTAAACTGTGATACAGTTACAGGAAAAGATATAGAAAATAGTGAAATTTTTAAAGCATAAAAAATTTTTAAGTGAAATTTTTTAGGTGAAGCATAGCTGTTCATTGTATTTAGCCACCAGTGTTATAGTGGTAAGCTACAATGCCACTGGCATGGTAATATACAGTTGTCACCACTTATTGGAGGGGAAAGCCCCAGCCCCAAACTATAATGTGATGCCTGTGTTTACCACACCAGTTCTGCAAATATCAGGTTTGGTACTACCCTATTTACAGTATACCCTGTCCCAGGGTATGATAATGCAATGGAGTGGTCAAATGGCCACTTTCTAATACCAAGTGTACCTGCCTTGGGTTACCACTAGAAAATCTCTAACTCTCTCCTTGGAGGTAACAAATCCCCCTGTCAATATAATAATGACAGTATCTCGTAACTCTATTTCTACCCTGCCTGAGTTACAGAAAATAGTACACAGTTTGTAGAAAATACCTTACTTGTATTCTTCCAAATGGTCACTTATTAACAAAAAAATATGTTTCCCAAATAGGGTCTAAACACAGACTAAATCAAAAATAATATTCTGTACACAACTGTTCATAGGGGTGGGCCTTTACTTGGCCCAGCCAATCATCTCAATCCCCATTTGTAACCAATTCTACCTTCCCAGCCCTATTATTCAATGACTCAAACCAGGAAGTACAAAATAGAATTTAGTTCAAAACTTATTTATTGCAAAACCACTATAGCTTAGCAACAAGACTTTTAAATTGTCATTGAAAATAATACTATAGGCAAATCTAAGCAAATGTAATTACTGAACAAAACCAGGTCATTTATCTGAAAAGAAAAGACACAGGGGTGGAACCCCAACAATAGCATATATTAAATATGTAACCTAACCTAGGTACCTTTTTTGTCCTAAACCCCAAAAAACAAGAGTTTTAAATATTGTAAATGTAGTGATAAATCACTGTTTACAATCCTCAGCATAAAATTTGTCCACTGAAAGAAACCTGTTTGACTAGTTTCTTTAGGATGTTCAATGTACAATATCATGCATGTGTTACAGATAATACAACAGTACCTATTATAGCCTATACCAGCTAATACATTTAAGTGATTAATCCTATGTAAAAGAATAGCCTAACATTGTTGCAGCTAAGGTTAGAAATGACATTAGTAGCTGTTTTCTTAATTAAATCAAAAGTTAAGCAAGTTTGCATCCTATCCCTATTTATATGGATCATTTTGATAGACATTGTTCTAAGGGACATAGCAAAGGCAACAGGAGTCAATTGGGGAAGTAAAATTCTCATCAACTTAGATTATGCTGATGATTTATGCATCCTGAATGAAAATGATAGCAAAATGAATGAATTTTTAGAGGTTTTGTGAGTTCAGGGAGTAAAAATAAGTTTGTAAAATAATGTCAAGGAGACTAGGTTGCTAAGACTAGAAATAAGAGAAAGTGAAGAGGTGATATTGGCTAAGGAGAAGATTGATCAAGTGAACAGCTTCACTTACCTTGGTAGTAGGCTATTTTTAGTAAAGACAGTGGGAGCAGCAAAGACATTAAAATAGAATAGCAAGGGCTCAGGGTTTTTCTTTCACAGTTGAAAAGAATTGGAAGAATAGGAAGTTAAGTCTATAAACCAAGATTAGAATGTTGGAAGCTAAAGCACAGGCAAAGCTAGGGACTTGAGTTTAGGAGGGGGATAAAGAATGAGCCAACAAGATTATCTGGTTAATATCTACCAAATCATATTATTGAGTTAGGAATAAAGTGAATACACCATTCGATGCCTTTTTTTATGCTGATTACGAATATAATAAGCATTTCTATCAGAAATGAATTTCAGCCCCCCCCCCCCCCTATATAGGCTATGCCTAACCTAACCCAACCTAACCTAACCCTGAACTGGCATATATAGGGGGGGGGGGCTGAAATTCATTTCCAATAGAAATACTTATTATATTTGTAATCAGCATAAAAAAAGGCATCAAATGGTGTATTCACTTTAGTCCTAACTCAATAATGTGATTTGGTAGATATTGACCAATTATCCAGTGTGCAGGGGAGGTCACCCCCTCCCCTCTTAGCTGTAACCCTGATCTATAGTGATGACAATGGTCAAGTAGCCAATAGGCCTAGTTCTGAAGCATAGGCACTCTAAAAAAGAGGATTTGCTAGATGTTTTCAAGAGAAATTGCCTAGCCTATTGATTGTTTTGGGTACCCAGCTTATTAACTGAATCTCAAACAGTAAGCTGTACAAAAAATTTGGTTCAATTCTATTGCTTTCTTGGGCTATGGGGCCTAGGCTAATGAGAGAAAAGTTGAGCTGGCTAGGATAATTCTACAGATGAAGGATGACAGATTGCCCAAGATTATCCTTATCAGCCAACCATCTAGGGCTAAAAGAAAAGCAGTGCATCCCTGGATGGAGTGGGAGGATATCATAAGGGAAGATTGGAGAGAATTGGGAACTTCTTCGGAAGGTGTAAAAGATGTAGGCTAGTTTAAGATGGAAGAGCATGCATAGCTGCGCTGGCCTTAGGCATGTCATTATTAGTATTATGCCCACAGTGAGTTGTTAGTTGTAGTATGTTTACAACAGAGTAGACACAATTAATGTTGTTATTCATTTAGTTGTCCATAGTTTTTCAGTTAACAACTTACCAGATAAATTTTTGTTTTATTTTTTTAGATTACAGCTGGAGAAGTTTGTGATAAGCCAATAAGTATGATTATTGATGCTGAAATGAACTCTTGGTGTTCCCCAGATAAATTGAAAATATCTTCTTGACCATAATTTGAGCTGTAGACTATATCTGTTCACCTAGTATGCCAACTCTAAAATTACTCTTACCCTCGCCCTTAATGTTTCAAAATAGCCTTCTATCTTAGAAATGGATGTAGCCCTAGGCCTATGTATTCTAATTTTACCTTTTGTTATGTCAGAATTAGGAAATTCTTTCTTCTATTTCGTCAACAATCAGGGTTGCCACCAGACCAAAAAATTTCGTACCGTCCAAACTCTTAAAATGTAACTTTTTCGTAACTTTTGATAGGAAAGTCTCTTTTCAAGGCTGGGTGCCCTAACTTTGTTATCAAAGGCGGTACTTAGGGGGGGGGGACATTTGTTGCCTGTATAATTTTAAAAATATACTTTCCCGTAATCTCATTAAAAATCCCCCCTCATAAACAATAAGTAGAATAATAGGAACATTTTTATATAAGACACTGGAACGCAACTTTAAATGAATATTTCGACCCTATATCCAAGGGCCGTCCTCAGCAAAACAAATGAAGAAAAACCAATATAAAAGAAACTCACATTAAAATTCGAATATATTAAAAGAAATCAACCAATCAAATTCTTACTTTACAATATAAAAGAAAATGAAAGAATATTACAAGTAAGAATGCCATCACAAGATTCGACACAACGATGAAATATATTTATACAGTTATATATGGGGCCTCAGAATGTGTGGGCGGTAAAGTGTCAAAAAAGTGACCATGATACTTGGAAAACGTTTAGCATGAAATCAAAAATTCCGGCTCAACTAACCCACCCCCTTCTCAATGCTTGGATATAGCCTTGGTTATAACCAAAAAATGGCTCATTTTTACAGTTTCAAATATTTTGTTAATATCAGCCGTTCATAATCCCATATAAAGAGACCAAATTTTGTATATAACCAGATATTATGTCCAACCAATCAGAAGTGGGGAGACAACGCCGTACCCAGAGGGGGGGGAGGGGGGTTCACCCCCCCCCCCCGAAATGTTTGTTTGACTCGTAAAAACGTAACAAAAATGGATATAAACAAATTTTGTATGCGCTTTTTAAGTTTTTTTGTGTAACCTCCCCCCCCCCCCGAAAAAAATATTTGTGTAAAACCCCTTCCGAAAAAAATCCTGGGTACGGCCTTGGGGGGGGGGTGAGGTTTTTAGTGTTGTTACCCGAAGAATAATACATATAGTCTATAATCACATATTTAAAAAGAAATTATAAAGAAAATAGCTTCTTCCATTATTTACCTGTTTTTATGAAAAATTTTCCTTCCTGGCTTCAGTTTGTTAATTTTCAATATAATTTCAATATCACTGCTTGGAGAACAAGATTCAAGTTCAAAACCAACTGATGAAAGTTGGTGACTAACTGAATTTTGTCACTTGTCTCTAAGCGAATGATAATCTTTGCTCGAGAGAGAATGTTCTTAACTTAGTATCCAAAGTGGGTATTTTCTCATTCGAATAGCCGAGTGATTGTGTGATAAGACTAAATGACCGCGATTTGAAAGAATGTCGATACTCATGTCAGTGTAATTAAAATGTGAACAGCGAATTTTTTCACAGGGGGAAAAATATATTACTCAGAAAATGTGAAACTTGTTCATTATTTAAAAGCGTAACATAATTGTACCATAAATTCAAAAACGTAACAAAAATGTAACGTTTTTTGGACCGTAACGTAAAACGTACCACAATATTTAAAACGTACCAAAAATGGTACGAACGTAACCTCGGTGGCAACCCTGTCAACAATAGTTTAATAGTTTTATAGTTTTTATTAAGTTATAATAAATTTTTAGATGTCATTGGTAAAGTAACTTAACGAGATCGCCTGCATCTCTCATGTCGTTTTGAATCGTTGTCATTGCGGTTTTCACTGTGCCCTATGCAGTGTTGGGCCGGTACTTAAATACATTTACTTAAGTACAGTTCCAAGCACTTAAATACATACTTAAAAACATTTTTTGAAAAGTACTTTAAGTACACACTTAAATAAATTTTTCGTGGACTTATCGGTACTTAAGTACCAAGTACATTTTCGTCTTTAACTTCTCTAAACTCGTCTTGGAAAAAATTTCAAAATCTTGGGCTTATTAAAGACAAAAAACAAGGAATTGCCAAAACAAGACCATCATAGGATCTCTTAAGGTCACTGCCAACTTTCACAAGCACCTGAAGGTAGGTGTATGGTGAAGAGGACAAATAATTTTAGTGTTCCGAATTATAGGACACATCAGGCTTCTGAAAATAGGCTTTTTTTGCAACTATTGTCTAATTACTATGATCTTTCAACAGCCTTAAGTGTCCATTAATTACACACAACCGCATTTAAACTTCAGAAGCACCGTTGCTGACAGACAGAATTCAGAAAGAGGTGAACTGTAGCGTGGCTTTGGAGCTCAATCACACCAGGGACAAACAAGATAGTAACTTATATTAGTTCCAGTATTTTAAGCTAATTGCCATCATCAAGAAGACTTTGTCAATTTACCATGTCCAAATGCCAAAGCACAAAAGACACCGACAAGTTTTTGTAAATTATTGGAAGGCGCTCAGTCGTACCAAATGTTACACGCTGGAACTCTCTCCATGATGCAGTAAAGCGTGTTGTAAAAATATCTGATGCGGAAAAGCTAACCAGTGCCTGTGATGAACTGAAACTTCCAAAGTTGAAGCCAGTGGAGAGGGATCTGTTTAAAGAGTATGTGCTTATTACATATCCATTGTGCCAAGCCTTAGATTTTTAGCAAGGCAAGAAAGTTGCTCTCTTGGGGCTGTCTTGCAAGTACTTTGTGGTTTGGAGACTTAGCTAAAAGGACTTAAGAATATCCGTATTCTCAAGTATACTTTGACATTAGTAGAGGCCATTTTAGGTGGTTTGCATGAACGCTTCTTGCATGTTTTCTCAATGGAATTCGAAGAAAAGGCCTTCGGTGAACTAGTGATAGCTACTTGCTTTCACCCGAGTTTCAAATTACGCTGGCTGACTCCAACCTTGCAAGGGCAAAAAGAACGAATAATAGTTTTTGGAAATTAGTGGAAGACGCCCGGTCGTACCAAATGCTATACGCTGGAACTCTCTCAATGATGCAGTAAAGCGTGTTGTAAAAATATCTGATGCGAAAATGTAACCAGTGCCTGTGATGAACTGAAACTTCCAAAGTTGAAGCCAGTGGAGAGGGATCTGCTTAAGGAGTATGTGCTTATTACATATCCATTGTGCCAAGCCTTAGATTTTTAGCAAGGCAAGAAAACTGTTCTCTTGGTGCTGTTTCGCCAGTACTTTGTGGTTTGGAGACTAAGCTAAAAGGACTTCAGAATATCCGTATTCTAAAGCATACTTTGCCATTAGTAGAGGCCATTTTAGGTGGTTTCCATGAACATTTCTTGCATGTTTTCTCAATGGAATCAAACAGTTCGTGGTAACGAACTGTAAGTAAGGAGCGACCCGGCTCAATGGTAACCGAAACTCCAGAAACGGGATTTTGATACCAACAGATACATACAAAGAATAAGATTTTAATGCTGATTTCAAATATATAAGTTTCATCAAGTTTAATCCTACCCATTAAAAGTTACGCGCTTGAGAAAATTTGGCTGATTTGCAAAAAAAGAACGAAAAACCCCCATAAAAGTTATATAACCTTAATAAAAATCACACCATCATATTCAGCGTATCAGAGAACCCTACTATAGAGGTTTCAAGCTCCTATCTACAGAAATGTGGAATTTTGCATTTTTTTGCCAGAAGGAAGATCACAGATGCATGTTTATTTTTTTCCCAGGGGTGATCGTATCGACCTAGTGGTCCTAGAATATCGTGGGAGGGCTCATTGGAACAGAAATTAAAAGTTCTAGTACCCTTTTTAAGTGACCAAAAAATGGATGGCAACTAGACCCCCTCCCACGCTCATTTTTTCCCCAAAGTCACCCGATCAAAATTTTGAGATTGTCATGTTGTTCAGCATGGTCGAAAATATGATAACTATGTCTTTTAGGATGACTTAGTCCCCCGAAGTCTCCGGGGGGAGGGCTGAAAGTTATGAACTTTGCCCAATGTTAACATATAGTATTGGTTATTGGGAAGTATACAGAAGTTTTCAGGGTGGATTTTTTCTGGTAGTGGGGGGGGGGGGGGGGGGGTCGGGGGCTATGTGAGAGGATCTTTCCATGAATGAAGTTTTCACGGGGGAAGGGACATTGCTATGAAGGGGGCCGGATTTACCAGCATTATTAAAAAAAAAAGATCAGGAATTAAATATATAAAAAACAAGTTTTTCAACTGAAAGTAAGCAGCAACGTCGAAACTTAAAACGAACAGAAAATATTACGTATATGATTGGGTTCACCCCCTAGTCAATACCTCGTTCTTTAAGTCAAAGATTTCTTAGCACTTTCATAAGAGCTATTTATTCTAAATAACGGCCTATGTGATTAAGGGGGCATTTTTATAGAATTGGAACAAAATTCGAACTTTAGCTTAAAGAGCGAGGTTTTGACTAGGGGGCGAATCCCCTAACATACGAACTAAAAATATATGAATATAGAAGTTCGTTACGTAAGTTAATTCGTAAGTTACGTATATTTATTACGAATAAAAACGTTCGTAAATAAAATTAAACAAGTTTTGAGAAAGCCATTTTACCAAATAAAAGTAAAATTAATATGCAAATTTTGTTTTAATTATTCATGTACGGTGAGCCAAAATAAAAATCTGCATTAATTCAAAAACGTTCAAAAATTAAATAAAAAAAACTAGTTTTTTTTAACTGAAAGTAAGGAACGACGTTAAAACTTAAAACGAACAGAAATTATTCCGTATATGAAAGGGGCTGCCCCCTCCTCAACGCCTCGCTCTTTACGCTAAAGTTTGACTTTCTCATTAACTCTGTTTTTTTTAAACAATAAAAAACTTTAGCGCAAAGAGCGAGGCGTTGAGGAGTGGGCAGCCCCTTTCATATACGGTATAATTTCTGTTCGTTTTAAGTTTTAACGTCGTTCCTTACTTTCAGTTAAAAAAAACTTGTTTTTTTTATTTAATTGGAAGAAAAGGCCTTCAGTGAACTAGTGATAGCTACTTGCTCTCACTCGAGTTTCAAATTACGCTGGCTGACCCCAATTTTGCAAGGGCAAAAAAAAAAAAACGAATAATAGACATAGTGAACTTAAGGGCTCGGCAGACGAAGCTGATGTTGGGAACCAATTTCAGCATCAGTGGACAAACGATAGCAGTAAGAAAAATTTGTTGAAAGGAAAATTTTTTGCGTGAGATTTTCAAAACAAAGAATCATGGACACAAATAGTCAACTTAAGTTTATTAATAGTTGCATGATTGGTCTTAGCTTAGTTCTCAGCTCAGTAGGGGTCTTTCACCACAGACATCTCTGGATGACTATTTATTTGTATCCCTATATTTTTGTGATGATCATGATGAAAATCGGTGCTTATTTTGTAAATCGGCGCCGAAAAACTAGAAAATATTTCAAGTTCAAATCGACGCCGATTTCTTTTAAAATCGGCGCTGATTTGAAAATTAGTTCCCGAAATCAGCTACGCGTGCCCGGCCTTTTAGAAATAAAAAAGTGGCCATGTTTGTCAAACAGTTCGTGGTAACGAACTGTAAGTAAGGAGCGCCCGGTTCAATAGTAGCCGAAAGTCTAAAAACGGAATTTTGATACCAATAGATACATCAAAAGAATCAAATTTTTATGCTGATTTCAAATATATAATTTTCATCAAGTTTATTCTTACCCATCAAAAGTAATGCACCTGAGAAAATTTGCCTTATTTTCGAAAAAAGAGGGAAATACCCCCTAAAAGTCACAGAACCTTAATAAAAATCATACCATCAGATTCAGCGTATCAGAGAGCCCTGCTGTAGTGGTTTCAAGCTCCTATCTGCAAAAATGTGGAATTTTGTATTTTTTGCCAGAGGAAATATCACGGATGCGTGTTTATTTGTTTTTTTTTTTAATTTGTTTTTTCCTCAGGGGTGATTGTGTCGACCCAATGGTCCTAGAAATATCGCAGCAGGGCTCATTTGAATGGAAATTAAAAGTTTTAGTACCCTTTTAAGTGACCAAAGAATGGAGGGCAACTAGGTCCTCTCCCACGCTCTTTTTTCCCAAAGTCACCAGATCAAAATTTTGTGATAGTAGTTTTGTTCAGCATGATCAAAAATATAATAACTATGTCCTTGAGGATGATTTAATCCACAACCAAGTCCCGGAGGAACGGCTGCAAGCTATGAACTTTGCCAAATGTTTACATATAGTATTGGTTAATGGGAAGTATACAGACGTTTCAGGGGGGATTTTTTCTGCGGGTGGGGGTGAGGGGGAGGGGTAGAGGGTCGAGGGTTACATTGGAGGATCTTTCCATGGGGGAAGTTTTCATAGGGGAAGGGAAATTGCTCTGAAAAGGGCACCGGATTTCCCAGCATTATTTAAAAAAACGATCAGAAATTAAATAAAAAACAAGTTTTACAACTGAAAGTAAGGAGCAACATCAAAAATTAAAACGAACAGAAATTATTATGAACATGATTGGGTTCGCTCCCTAGTCAATACATCCCTCTTTACGCTAAAGTTTTTTTAAGTCATTTCGTAAGAGCTATTTATTCTAATTAACGGCCTTTGTGATTAAGGGGTCCTTCTTAAAGAATTGGAACAAAATTCGAACTTTAGCGGAAGAGCGAGGTATTGAATAGGGGGTGAACCCCCTCATATAGTAATAAAAATATACGAATATAGAAGTTCGTTACGTAAGTTAATTCGTAGGTTACATATATTTATTACTAATAAAAACGTTCGTAAATAAAATTAAATAACTTTCGAGAAAGCCATTTAACCAACAAAAAAGCAAAATTAATATGCAAATTTCATTTTAATTATTCATGTACGGTGAGCCAAAATCAAAACCTGCATTAATTCAAAAACGCTCAGAAATTAAATAGAAAAAACATGTTTTTCTTAACTGAAAGTAAGGAGCGATATTAAAACTTAAAACGATCAAATATTATCCCGTATATGAAAGGGGCTGTTCCCTCCTCGACGCCCTGCTCTTTACGCTAAAGTTTGACTCTTTCTCACAAGTATATTTTTTTAAAACGATAACAACTTTAGCGTAAAGAGCAAGGCGTTGAAGAGGGGACAGCCTCTTTCATGTACGGAATAGTTTCTGTTCGTTTTAATGTCGCTCCTTACTTTCAGTTAAAAAAAGACTTTTTTTAATTTAATCTCCAGATATAAGCTGGCTGAAAAGGCTGAGAAGTTTGGTACAAATGAGACTAATGATGTATTTTCGTTTATGGAAGACGATGATACTGTCAGTGACCAAAAAGTAAATATAGACACTAGTATCAAAGATGAATTCTTAAAATTTGTTCAAGACAAGAGGAGGACCCTCGATTCTCTGAGAGACTACCCGAAAGCCGGAAATCTGGTTAAGAAATTTAATACCCCTTTCCCATTATCTGGACCTGTTGAACACCAATTTTGCGCTGCAGGAGATGTATTGACTGCAAATAGAAACCGCTTAGAAGATGCTAAGTTTGAGAAGCTTTTGCTAATAAAAGTAACGAAAGATGTCATGGCTCCTCACTAAAATAAGACTTTTTTTCAGACGTCTTTTTTCGAAGTAGTGGGCTATTAAACTGTGCTATTGATCATAGTTTTGTGGCAACCGTTTAGACGAAGTTTTCATGGTTTAAGTTCAGTCTTCATTGACGGATTCTTTCGTCAGATTTCAAAATCTGGACCAATGAAAACCAGTCATCTGTTGTCGGATCTGTCAATCTGTAAAAAAATTAACGGTCTTCATTGGTCCGGATCCCTCCTGGATACGGCCCTGGTGGTACTAGAATGGAGTTCCTTTTCACTTCTCCACTCAAATAAAGGAACAACTAATGTCAGTTTCTCTGCTGACAACCTAACCATATTTTTTACCATGAAAAAAAAGCCTTCAAGTAATGTACTTCCGTACTTAGTACTTAAGTACAATTTACTTCGAGTATTTAGTAATGATACTTAGTACAATTTTGGTTGAGTACTTGGTACTTATACTTATATACTTTTTTGGAGTACTTGACCCAACATGACACTCCCAGTGATAAAAAACATCAGTATAAAGCTATTTTTTTCTTTTCGTTATTAATTCAATAGCTAAAATGCGAAAATGCCACTATATGCATGTTTTAGCACTAATTTCAAATATACTGATCTGTACCCTCCCAAGTAGAACAAAAAACTCCCATAAAAGTTATATAACCTTAATAAAAATCACACCATCATATTCAGCGTATCAGAGAACCCTACTATAGAGGTTTCAAGCTCCTATCTACAAAAATGTGGAATTTTGCATTTTTTGCCCGAAGGAAGATCACAGATGCATGTTTATTTTTTTCCCAGGGGTGATCGTATCGACCCAGTGGTCCTAGAATATCGTGGGAGGGCTCATTGGAACGGAAATTAAAAGTTCTAGTACCCTTTTTAAGTGAACAAAAAAATGGATGGCAACTAGACCCCCTCCCACGCTCATTTTTTCCCCAAAGTCACCCGATCAAAATTTTTAGATTTTCATTTTGTTTAGCATGGTCGAAAATATGATAACTATGTTGTTTAGGATGACTTAGTCCCCCGAAGTCTCCGGGGGGAGGGCTGAAAGTTATGAACTTTACCCAATGTTAAAATATAGTATTGGTTATTGGGAAGTATACAGAAGTTTTCAGGGTGGATTTTTTCTGGTAGTGGGGGGGGGGGGGGGTCGGGGGCTATGTGAGAGGATCTTTCCATGAATGAAGTTTTCACGGGGGAAGGGATATTGCTATGAAGGGGGGCCGGATTTACCATCATTATTAAAAAAAAAAAGATCAGGAATTAAATATATAAAAAACAAGTTTTTCAACTGAAAGTAAGCAGCAACGTCGGAACTTAAAACGAACAGAAAATATTACGTATATGATTGGGTTCACCCCCTAGTCAATACCTCGTTCTTTAAGTCAAAGATTTTTTAGCACTTTCATAAGAGCTATTTATTCTAAATAACGGCCTATGTGATTAAGGGGGCATTTTTATAGAATTGGAACAAAATTTCGAACTTTAGCTTAAAGAGCGAGGTTTTGACTAGGGGGCGAATCCCCTAACATACGAACTAAAAATATATGAATATAGAAGTTCGTTACGTAAGTTAATTCGTAAGTTACGCATATTTATTACTAATAAAAACGTTCGTAAATAAAATTAAACAAGTTTTGAGAAAGCCATTTTACCAAATAAAAGTAAAATTAATATGCAAATTTTGTTTTAATTATTCATGTACGGTGAGCCAAAATAAAAATCTGCATTAATTCAAAAACGTTCAAAAATTAAATAAAAAAAACTAGTTTTTTTTAACTGAAAGTAAGGAACGACGTTAAAACTTAAAACGAACAGAAATTATTCCGTATATGAAAGGGGCTGCCCCCTCCTCAACGCCTCGCTCTTTACGCTAAAGTTTGACTTTCTCATTAACTCTGTTTTTTTTTTTAAACAATAAAAAACTTTAGCGCAAAGAGCGAGGCGTTGAGGAGTTGGCAGCCCCTTTCATATACGGTATAATTTCTGTTCGTTTTAAGTTTTAACGTCGTTCCTTACTTTCAGTTAAAAAAACTTGTTTTTTTTTATTTAATTGGAAGAAAAGGCCTTCAGTGAACTAGTGATAGCTACTTGTTCTTACTCGAGTTTCAAATTACGCTGGCTGACTCCAATTTTGCAAGGGCAAAAAAAAAAAAACGAATAATAGAGATAGTGAACTTAAGGGCTCGGCAGACGAAGCTGATGTTGGGAACCAATTTCAGCATCAGTGGACAAACGATAGCAGTAAGAAAAATTTGTTGAAAGGAAAATTTTTTGCGTGAGATTTTCAAAACAAAGAATCATGGACACAAATAGTCAACTTAAGTTTATTAATAGTTGCATGATTGATCTTAGCTTAGTTCTCAGCTCAGTAGGGGTCTTTCACCACAGACATCTCTGGATGACTATTTATTTGTATCCCTATATTTTTGTGATGATCATGATGAAAATCGGTGCTTATTTTGTAAATCGGCGCCGAAAAACTAGAAAATATTTCAAGTTCAAATCGACGCCGATTTCTTTTAAAATCGGCGCTGATTTGAAAATTAGTTCCCGAAATCAGCTACGCGTGCCCGGCCTTTTAGAAATAAAAAAGTGGCCATGTTTGTCAAACAGTTCGTGGTAACGAACTGTAAGTAAGGAGCGCCCGGTTCAATAGTAGCCAAAAGTCTAAAAACGGAATTTTGATACCAATAGATACATCAAAAGAATCAAATTTTTATGCTGATTTCAAATATATAATTTTCATCAAGTTTATACTTACCCATCAAAAGTAATGCACCTGAGAAAATTTGCCTTATTTTCGAAAAAAGAGGGAAATACCCCCTAAAAGTCACAGAACCTTAATAAAAATCATACCATCAGATTCAGCGTATCAGAGAGCCCTGCTGTAGAGGTTTCAAGCTCCTATCTGCAAAAATGTGGAATTTTGTATTTTTTGCCAGAGGAAATATCACGGATGCGTGTTTATTTGCTTTTTTTTAATTTTGTTTTTTCCCCAGGGGTGATTGTGTCGACCCAATGGTCCTAGAAATATCGCAGGAGGGCTCATTTGAATGGAAATTAAAAGTTTTAGTACCCTTTTAAGTGACCAAAGAATGGAGGGCAACTAGGTCCTCTCCCACGCTCTTTTTTCCCAAAGTCACCAGATCAAAATTTTGTGATAGTAGTTTTGTTCAGCATGATCAAAAATATAATAACTATGTCCTTGAGGATGATTTAATCCACAACCAAGTCCCCGGAGGAACGGCTGCAAGCTATGAACTTTGCCAAATGTTTACATATAGTATTGGTTAATGGGAAGTATACAGACGTTTCAGGGGGATTTTTTCTGCGGGTGGGGTGGGGGGGGGGGGGAGGGGTAGAGGGTCGAGGGTTACATTGGAGGATCTTTCCATGGGGGAAGTTTTCATAGGGGAAGGGAAATTGCTATGAAAAGGGCACCGGATTTCCCAGCATTATTTAAAAAAAACGATCAGAAATTAAATAAAAAACAAGTTTTACAACTGAAAGTAAGGAGCAACATCAAAAATTAAAACGAACAGAAATTATTATGAACATGATTGGGTTCGCTCCCTAGTCAATACATCCCTCTTTACGCTAAAGTTTTTTAAGTCATTTCGTAAGAGCTATTTATTCTAATTAACGGCCTTTGTGATTAAGGGGTCCTTCTTAAAGAATTGGAACAAAATTCGAACTTTAGCGGAAGAGCGAGGTATTGAATAGGGGGTGAACCCCCTCATATAGTAATAAAAATATACGAATATAGAAGTTCGTTACGTAAGTTAATTCGTAGGTTACATATATTTATTACTAATAAAAACGTTCGTAAATAAAATTAAATAACTTTCGAGAAAGCCATTTAACCAACAAAAAAGCAAAATTAATATGCAAATTTCATTTTAATTATTCATGTACGATGAGCCAAAATCAAAACCTGCATTAATTCAAAAACGCTCAGAAATTAAATAGAAAAAACATGTTTTTTCTTAACTGAAAGTAAGGAGCGATATTAAAACTTAAAACGATCAAATATTATCCCGTATATGAAAGGGGCTGTTCCCTCCTCGACGCCCTGCTCTTTACGCTAAAGTTTGACTCTTTCTCACAAGTATATTTTTCTAAAACGATAACAACTTTAGCGTAAAGAGCAAGGCGTTGAAGAGGGGACAGCCCCTTTCATGTACGGAATAGTTTCTGTTCGTTTTAATGTCGCTCCTTACTTTCAGTTAAAAAAAGACTTTTTTTTATTTAATCTCCGGTGATAAGCTGGCTGAAAAGGCTGAGAAGTTTGGTACAAATGAGACTAATGATGTATTTTCGTTTATGGAAGACGATGATACTGTCAGTGACCAAAAAGTAAATATAGAAACTAGTCTCAAAGATGAATTCTTAAAATTTCTTCAAGACAAGAGGAGGACCCTCGATTCTCTGAGAGACTACCCGAAAGCCGGAAATCTGGTTAAGAAATTTAATACCCCTTTCCCATTATCTGGACCTGTTGAACACCAATTTTGCGCTGCAGGAGATGTATTGACTGCAAATAGAAACCGCTTAGAAGATGCTAAGTTTGAGAAGCTTTTGCTAATAAAAGTAACGAAAGATGTCATGGCTTCTCACTAAAATATAGACTTTTTTTCAGACGTCTTTTTTCGAAGTAGTGGGCTATTAAACTGTGCTATTGATCATAGTGCTGTGGCAACCGTTTAGACGAAGTTTTCATGGTTTAAGTTCAGTCTTCATTGACGGATTCTGACGTCAGATTTCAAAATCCGGACCAATGAAAACCAGTCATCTGTTGTCGGATCTGTCAATCTGTAAAAAAATTAACGGTCTTCATTGGTCCGGATCCCTCCTGGATACGGCCCTGGTGGTACTAGAATGGAGTTCCTTTTCACTTCTCCACTCAAATAAAGGAACAACTAATGTCAGTTTCTCTGCTGACAACCTAACCATATTTTTTACCATGAAAAAAAAGCCTTCAAGTAATGTACTTCCGTACTTAGTACTTAAGTACAATTTACTTCGAGTACTTAGTAATGATACTTAGTACAATTTTGGTTGAGTACTTGGTACTTATACTTATATACTTTTTTGGAGTACTTGACCCAACATGACACTCCCAGTGATAAAAAACATCAGTATAAAGCTATTTTTTTTTTCTTTTCGTTATTAATTCAATAGCTAAAATGCGAAAATGCCACTATATGCATGTTTTAGCACTAATTTCAAATATACTGATCTGTACCCTCCCAAGTAGAACAAAAAACTCCCATAAAAGTTATATAACCTTAATAAAAATCACACCATCATATTCAGCGTATCAGAGAACCCTACTATAGAGGTTTCAAGCTCCTGTGGAATTTTGCATATTTTGCCCGAAGAAAGATCACAGATGCATGTTTATTTTTTTCCCAGGGGTAATCGTATCTTCCCAGTCGTCCTAGAATATCGTGGGAGGGCTCATTGGAACGGAAATTAAAAGTTCTAGTACCCTTTTTAAGTGAACAAAAAAATGGATGGCAACTAGACCCCCTCCCACGCTCATTTTTTCCCCAAAGTCACCCGATCAAAATTTTTAGATTTTCATGTTGTTTAACATGGTCGAAAATATGATAACTATGTTGTTTAGGATGACTTAGTCCCCCGAAGTCTCCGGGGGGAGGGCTGAAAGTTATGAACTTTACCCAATGTTAACATATAGTATTGGTTATTGGGAAGTATACAGAAGTTTTCAGGGTGGATTTTTTCTGGTAGTGGGGGGGGGGGGTCGGGGGCTATGTGAGAGGATCTTTCCATGAATGAATTTTTCACGGGGGAAGGGACATTGCTATGAAGGGGGGCCGGATTTCCCAGCATTATTTAAAAAAAAAGATCAGGAATTAAATATATAAAAAACAAGTTTTTCAACTGAAAGTAAGCAGCAACATCGAAACTTAAAACGAACAGAAAATATTACATATATGATTGGGTTCACCCCCTAGCCAATACTTCGTTCTTTAAGTCAAAGATTTTTTAGTACTTTCATAAGAGCTATTTATTCTAAATAACGGCCTATGTGATTAAGAGGGCATTTTTATAGAATTGGAACAAAATTCGAACTTTAGCTTAAAGAGCGAGGTTTTGACTAGGGGGCGAACCCCCTAACATACGAATTAAAAATATATGAATATAGAAGTTCGTTACGTAAGTTAATTCGTAAGTTACGTATATTTATTACTAATAAAAACGTTCGTAAATAAAATTAAACAAGTTTTGAGAAAGCCATTTTACCAAATAAAAGTAAAATTAATATGCAAATTTTGTTTTAATTATTCATGTACGGTGAGCCAAAATAAAAATCTGCATTAATTCAAAAACGTTCAAAAATTAAATAAAAAAAACTAGTTTTTTTTAACTGAAAGTAAGGAACGACGTTAAAACTTAAAACGAACAGAAATTATTCCGTATATGAAAGGGGCTGCCCCCTCCTCAACGCCTCGCTCTTTACGCTAAAGTTTGACTTTCTCATTAACTATGTTTTTTTTTTAAACAATAAAAAACTTTAGCGCAAAAAGCGAGGCGTTGAGGAGTGGGCAGCCCCTTTCATATACGGTATAATTTCTGTTCGTTTTAAGTTTTAACGTCGTTCCTTACTTTCAGTTAAAAAAACTTGTTTTTTTTTATTTAATTGGAAGAAAAGGCCTTCAGTGAACTAGTGATAGCTACTTGCTCTTACTTGAGTTTCAAATTACGCTGGCTGTCTCCAACCTTGCAAGGGCCAAAAAAAACAAAAAAAAAACGAATAATAGACATAGTGAACTTAAGGGCTCGGCAGACGAAGCTGATGTTGGGAACCAATTTCAGCATCAGTGGACAAACGATAGCAGTAAGAAAAATTTGTTGAAAGGAAAATTTTTTGCGTGAGATTTTCAAAACAAAGAATCATGGACACAAATAGTCAACTGAAGTTTATTAATAGTTGCATGATTGATCTTAGCTTAGTTCTCAGCTCAGTAGAGGGGTCATTCACCAAAGACATCTCTGGATGACTATTTATTTGTATCCCTATATTTTTGTGATGATCATGATGAAAATCGGTGCTTATTTTGTAAATCGGCGCTGAAAAACTAGAAAATTTTTCAAGTTCAAATCGACGCCGATTTCTTTTAAAATCGGCGCTGATTTGAAAATTAGTTCCCGAAATTAGCTACGCGTGCCCGGCCTTTTAGAAATAAAAAAGTGGCCATGTTTGTCAAACAGTTCGTGGTAATGAACTGTAAGTAAGGAGGTCCGGCTCAATAGTAGCCAAAAGTCTAAAAACGGAATTTTGATGCCAATAGATGTATCGAAAGAATCAGATTTTTATGCTGATTTCAAATATATAAATTTCATCAAGTTTATTCTTACCCATCAAAGTAATGCACCTGAGAAAATTTGCCTTATTTTCGAAAAAAGAGGGAAACACCCCCTAAAAGTCACATAACCTTAATAAAAATCATACCATCAGATTCAGCGTATCAGAGAACCCTGCTGTAGAGGTTTCAAGCTTCTATCTGCAAAAATGTGGAATTTTGTATTTTTTGCCAGAGGAAATATCATGGATGCGTGTTTATTTGTTTTTTTTATTTTGTTTTTTCCCCAGGGGTGATTGTGTCGACCCAATGGTCCTAGAAATATCGCAGGAGGGCTCATTTGAATGGAAATTAAAAGTTTTAGTACCCTTTTAAGTGACCAAAGAATGGAGGGCAACTAGGTCCTCTCCCACGCTCTTTTTTCCCAAAGTCACCAGATCAAAATTTTGAGATAGTAGTTTTGTTCAGCATAATCAAAAATATAATAACTATGTCCTTGAGGATGATTTAATCCACAACCAAGTCCCCGGAGGAACGGCTGCAAGCTATGAACTTTGCCAAATGTTTACACATAGTATTGGTTAATGGGAAGTATACAGACGTTTCAGGGGGGATTTTTTCTGGGGGTGGGGGTCAGGGGGAGGCGTAGAGGGTCGGGGGTTACATTGGAGGATCTTTCCATGGGGAAGTTTTCATAGGGGAAGGGAAATTGCTATGAAAAGGGCACCGGATTTCCCAGCATTATTTAAAAAAACGATCAGAAATTAAATAAAAAACAAGTTTTTCAACTGAAAGTAAGGAGCAACATCAAAACTTAAAACGAACAGAAATTATTATGAACATGATTGGGTTCGCTCCCTAGTCAATACATCCCTCTTTACGCTAAAGTTTTTTTAAGTCATTTCGTAAGAGCTATTTATTCTAATTAACGGCCTTTGTGATTAAGGGGTCCTTCTTAAAGAATTGGAACAAAATTCGAACTTTAGCGGAAGAGCGAGGTATTGACTAGGGGGCGAACCCCCTCATATAGTAATAAAAATATACGAATATAGAAGTTCGTTACGTAAGTTAATTCGTAAGTTACGTATATTTATTACTAATAAAAACGTTCGTAAATAAAATTAAATAACTTTCGAGAAAGCCATTTAACCAACAAAAAAGCAAAATTGATATGCAAATTTCATTTTAATTATTCATGTACGGTGAGCCAAAATCAAAACCTGCATTAATTCAAAAACGCTCAGAAATTAAATAGAAAAAACATGTTTTTTCTTAACTGAAAGTAAGGAGCGATATTAAAACTTAAAACGATCAAATATTATCTCGTATATGAAAGGGGCTGTTCCCTCCTCGACGCCCTGCTCTTTACGCTAAAGTTTGACTCTTTCTCACAAGTATATTTTTTTAAAACGATAACAACTTTAGCGTAAAGAGCAAGGCGTTGAAGAGGGGACAGCCCCTTTCATGTACGGAATAGTTTCTGTTCGTTTTAATGTCGCTCCTTACTTTCAGTTAAAAAAAGACTTTTCTTTATTTAATCTCCAGTGATAAGCTGGCTGAAAAGGCTGAGAAGTTTGGTACAAATGAGACTAATGATGTATTTTCGTTTATGGAAGACGATGATACTGTCAGTGACCAAAAAGTAAATATAGATACTAGTCTCAAAGATGAATTCTTAAAATTTCTTCAAGACAAGAGGAGGACCCTCGATTCTCTGAGAGACTACCCGAAAGCCGGAAATCTGGTTAAGAAATTTAATACCCCTTTTCCATTATCTGGACCTGTTGATCACCAATTTTGCGCTGTTGTCGCAAAATTGGTGAAAAAATGAAAAAAAAGCGTTCAAGTAATGTACTTCCGTACTTAGTACTTAAGTACAATTTACTTCGAGTACTTAGTAATGATACTTAAGTACAATTTTGTTGAGTACTTGGTACTTATACTTATATACTTTTTTGGAGTAATTGACCCAACATGACACTCCCAGTAATAAAAAACATCAGTATAAAGCTATTTTTTTTTCTTTTCGTAATTAATTCAATAGCTAAAATGCGAAAATGCCACTATATGCATGTTTTAGCACTAATTTCAAATATACTGATCTATACCCTCCCAAGCACTTTCCATCCTTCTCTACTGGGGCTGGATAGGATATAGCCATAGGCTATGTACAAAATTTTCTCACTGTTTTTTTTTTTTTTTTAATTACCTTTATTTGGCATTATAAGGCAACGGCTGACAAGAAATAAGCACAAGAATTAAGGCAAATTATAAAATCAGCAAACTATTGTATGTAGCTGAAGGCAATATTTAGTCATATTAGGCAGGCTGGCATGCATGGGGGGTACCATTGATATATTTGAGGACTAATCAGGTGGTATTTTCATCTCTTAGCTAGCGCAGTAAACGAGAAAAGAAAGAGTTTACTTGTAAGCTTTTGACCAAGCTTGTCGATGGTCTCACGGATTTTTAACTGACGTTCATGGAGTTACCAAACATATAAATAGAAAAATCTATTTTTTATTACTATATGAGGGGGTTCGCCCCCTAGTCAATACCTCGCTCTTCCGCTAAAGTTCGAATTTTGTTCCAATTCTTTAAGAAGGACCCCTTAATCACAAAGGCCGTTAATTAGAATAAATAGCTCTTACGAAATGACTTAAAAAAACTTTAGCGTAAAGAGGGATGTATTGACTAGGGAGCGAACCCAATCATGTTCATAATAATTTCTGTTCGTTTTAAGTTTTGATGTTGCTCCTTACTTTCAGTTGAAAAACTTGTTTTTTATTTAATTTCTGATCGTTTTTTTAAATAATGCTGGGAAATCCGGTGCCCTTTTCATAGCAATTTCCCTTCCCCTATGAAAACTTCCCCCATGGAAAGATCCTCCAATGTAACCCCCGACCCTCTACGCCTCCCCCTGACCCCCACCCCCAGAAAAAATCCCCCCTGAAACGTCTGTATACTTCCCATTAACCAATACTATGTGTAAACATTTGGCAAAGTTCATAGCTTGCAGCCGTTCCTCCGGGGACTTGGTTGTGGATTAAATCATCCTTAAGGACATAGTTATTATATTTTTGATCATGCTGAACAAAACTACTATCTCAAAATTTTGATCTGGTGACTTTGGGAAAAAGAGCGTGGGAGAGGACCTAGTTGCCCTCCATTCTTTGGTCACTTAAAAGGGTACTAAAACTTTTAATTTCCATTCAAATGAGCCCTCCTGCGATATTTCTAGGACCATTGGGTCGACACAATCACCCCTGGGGAAAAAACAAAATAAAAAAAACAAATAAACACGCATCCGTGAAATTCAAAAATAATGTAAAATTGTTGAAAAACAACTTAAGCAGATTCTTTCACTTATAGCCAGGACTTAAAAAGTACAAATATACAATGAAAACTGTAGTGGCTGAAAAACTGAACCAAAGAGGCAGGGATTTACCGAACTATACTTCGACTTTGTCGGCACCATCATGGCTCTTGGTGCTGATAAAGTGGTTAATAGTTTTTATAAAACCATGAACATAAACTGCTCATGATTTTATTAAATTTGTGCCCAAAAAAAGCTAAATTGATTTTACCGCAATCCTTCCTTATACACCTTGTATTTAGAAAAATGTCGATTCTTTAGGGACTACAATTTATAAATACAGAAAATTGCCTTTTTCATCTCTTTCTTATCATTTAGGCTAGTAGAAAGAAGTTGACAATTTTTCAGGGATTTTAATTAGCTTGTGCAAGTACGCATTGATTTAAGTCAACATACGGCTATACGATTTATTTTCTTTGGCACATCTTTTGATCTAAATCTCGGAAAATTGTTGGAAATGCATCGTTTGACTTATCTTTAAAATGAAAACAGAAGAATTTCATAATACAATAAACTTTATTTAGCCCTCCAGCTTCTACGAGTTATTAAATAAAAAAAACAAGTTTTTTAAACTGAAAGTAAGGAGCGACATTAAAACTTAAAACGAACAGAAATTATTCCGTATATGAAAGGGGCTGTCCCCTCCTCAACGCCTCGCTCTTTACGCTAAAGTTTTTTATTGTTTTAAAAAAAAAAGTTGTGAGACAGAGTCAAACTTTAGCGTAAAGAGCGAGGCGTTGAGGAGGGGACAGCCCCTTTCATATACGGAATAATTTCTGTTCGTTTTAAGTTTTAATGTCGCTCCTTACTTTCAGTTTAAAAAACTTGTTTTTTTTATTTAATTTCTGATCGTTTTTTAGTTAATGCAGCTTTTATTTTGGCTCGCCGTCATTGAATAAGTAAACAAAATTTGCATAAAAATTTTACTTTTCTTTTGCTGAATGGCTGTCTCTAAATTTGGTTCTGACGTAATTTACAAATTAACTTACGTAACGAACTTCTATATTCGTATATTTTTCTTCTGGCAAAAAATACAAAGTTGCAGATTTTTGCAGATATGAGCTTGAAACCTATGTTATAGGGTTTTCTGATACGCTGAATCTGACGGTGTGATTTTCATTAAAAATTTTTCACTTTTAGGGGATGTTTCCCCCCTCTTTAAAAAATCAGGTGAGTTTTCTGAGGCTCGTAGCCTTTGATGAGTAATAATAAACTTAATAAAATTCATATATTTAGAATCAGCATTATAAGACCATTCTTTTGATACATTTATTGACATCAAAGTTCCGTTTTTAAAAGTTTCGCTTACTATTGAGCCGTATCGCTTGTTTTTTTTATTGTTTTTTTTTATTACGTATATGTTATTACGTATATGATGGGGTTCTCCCCTTAGTCAATACCACGCTCTTTACGTTAAAAGTAAAAAAAAATTTAATTCACAAACCCCTGAATCACAAAGGCCGTTTAATTAGAATAGATAGCTCTTTTGAAAGCACTAAAAAAAAAACTGTAGCGTAAAGAGCGAAGTATTGACTTGGGGGAGAACCCCCTCATATACGTAATAATTTCTGTTCATTTTAAGTTCTAATGTTGCTTCTTACTTTCAGTTGAAAGTACTTGTTTTTTTAATTTAATTTCTGATCGTTTTTTAAATAATGCTTGGAAATCCGGCGCCCTCTTCATAGAAATGTCCCTTACCCCAAAGAAACATCTTCCACGGAAAGATTCTCCAGAGTAACCCCTCCTCCAGCCCCCCTCCCCCCCCCCACCAGAAAAAAATTCTTCCTGAAAATGTCTGTATACTTCCCGATAACCAATACAATATGTAAGCAATGGGCAAAGTTCATAACTTGCAGCCCTTCCCCTGGGAACTGTGGGGGATTAAGTCATCGTAAAAGACATATTTATTAGATTTTCGACTATCCTAAACACAATGGCTATCTCAAAATTTTAATTGGGTGACTTTGAGAAAAAAATGAGCGTGGGAGGGGGCCTAGTTGCCCTCCATTTTTTTTGGTCACTTAAAAAGGGCACTAGAACTTTAAATTTCCGTTCCAATGAGCCCTCTTACGATATTCTAGGACCACTGGGTCAATACGATTACCCCTGGGAAAAAAAAACAAAAAACAAACAAATAAACACGCACCCGTGATCTTTCTTCTGTCAAAAAATGCAAAATTCCACATTTTTGTAGATAGGAGCTTGAAACCTCTGCAGTAGGGTTATCTGATACGCTGAATATGATGGTGTGAATTTCATTAAGGTTTTATACTTTTAGGGGGTCTTTCCCCCTTTTTTCGAAAATCAGCCAAATTTTCTCAGGCGCGTAACTTTTGATGAGTAAGATTAAACTTGATGAAACTTATATTTTTGAAATCAGAATTAAAATCTGATTCTTTTGATGTATCTATTGGTACCAAAATTCCGTTTTTTAGAGTTTCGGTTACCATTGAGCCGGGTCGCTCCTTACTTACAGTTCGTTACCACGAACTGTTTGATAACTATTGACCTTTGGGTATATTTATATCATAGATTCAAACGCTTCAGTTGTTAACTTTGGAAGTTTGTAAGAAAATATCAAGACTGACTAAATGTCAATTTTACTTACAACTGGTGCAGATACCTAAGAATATACTTATAAGATCAGCAAAATACATCATTAAGCCCCAAGGACTCCTAAAAAAAGAATGATTTTTATATTTCTGAGAAAAAAAAAGTAGGCTTTGCATAACAACAATTTTTTACAAATAATCATCGGCCTCCTTTTTTAACGGGGCGCGAAAATAGAGAACCGGTAGATGGCAGAGAGTAAATTTACAATTCAAGATAACTGTAGGCTTTGTATGAAATTTTTCAAAAAAATATTCATTGACCTGTTTTATTCTAAATATAGCTAAGCTGGTGCATAGCTATCCTTACAAATAAGGGCAAAATATATTTTTTTTAATGTCAAGTTAAGGCATTTCAAAATACTTCTAATGTGTCTGACACATATAAGGGTAATCAAGAAATAATCTTGGCGACTAACAAGAATGCTCTGTATATATTGCATGTGCTGGTCATACCTTGGATCTTGTTTGCAGAGCAACAGTTAATTATTGCAGTTGCCTTTCTTTCCTAACTTCCCTATTGATGGGTATACACACAGAAGAAATTATGGCTAAGATGGTTCATAAATATCCTTACAAATGAGGGCAAAATAGATTTTTGAAAATATCGAGGTCAGATGTATCAAAATGCTGCCGATATGTCTGACAAGTACAAGGATATTCAAGAAATAATCTTGAAGATTACTATATGTGCTATGTATATTTTATGTACTGGTTATACCAGTACATATATTTTATGCTAGTACGTAATACCATATGGTATATGGTTATATATACATACTGGTATAATATACATATACATACTGGTATATGGTTATACCAGTATGTATATTTTATGTACTGGTTGAATCTTGTATGCAGAGCAGTAGCTGATAATTGTTTAGATACAGTGAACTTTTTTGAATTGTCCAAGGAATGGATAATTTCTTTTGGCATAAATTCGGGACCAGTACTGGTCATAAGGAGACATATTAAGAAAACAATTCTTACTTCATAATATGCAAAATTATCCTAGTTAACATATTATCCAAGGGTAGTACCTTTATCCTCACTATTTTCCTTGTTTTTCCAGTTTTAAAATCACATTTTTCAATATTTTTCATATGTTTCTACATTATTAGATTAGGTAGTCTTTTCTCCAAGTCTTGAAAATCAAAACCCAAGAGCCATCTAGCTAATCTAATTCATCAAATACACAAAGACGAGCAGCATAGTTGTCATTCCTCAAAGATGATTCAAAAGGTCCAAAGTAACATTCAATGGTTGCAACTGCAACGTTTGATAGCTATAACGGAATAATTTCTGCATTGTACCAACTGCATTTTGAAACTAAAGAAAAGAACAAAGCAAGAAGTCAGCCCATAAACGTTTGAGTAAAATGGAGGATATTAATTTATGCTAATGTTGTATTTGTGATTATACTTACTAGTTTAATTTCATAAGACTAGTCAAATGTAGTATGACCCTAAAATTAGTCTTTATATATGTAAGGAATCCTATGCTTATAAAGACGTAATGATGGTTTTGAGAGCCTTGAGCCAAGAGATAAGGTCTGATTCAAAAAGATTATTCGTGTCAGATTTGGATTTGCGTCTAGTCTAGCAGAGGGTAGCAGTACAAGATGCCACTACAAATAAGTTTGTTATTCTTAAAAATAATTAGAAGCCACAGAAAAAGAGATCCGCGAAGGATATAGGATTTTACTCTAAAAATATCTTAAAGATATGGACACCATCTTCTAGAGGAGGTGAAGCATATTGTCAATATGTTAGGCATAGTAAAGCCTTTGGTTCAGCGGAAAGCGATAGTCTAAAACATCAGAATCTGTATAGGGTATTAATCAACGATCTATATAAGGGTAATGTTTTTATATAGGATCTATATAAAACGATCAGTTTAGGACATACAGAACGAATATAACGATCTACATTGGATAATATATGTCCATTCAGCATTCTCCAATGTAGAAGCAACTTGAAATTGTTAGTATGATGGTTGAAAATTTTCCAGAAAAAAAAAAAATCTTTTTTTACGTCTGAAGAAAATAGAAATGAAAGTAGAACAATAAAGACTCAATATAACGTCCCTTTTTTCTCGTTTGCACAGAAAGTGGCAAACTACACAGTTTATCATTTGATGATTTCATAAATGAATTTACTCAAGCAAAAGCAGGAAAGAAAATATTCTAGTCTAATTTATTTCCTTTATATCATATTTCACGGGATAGATAATATATCGTTGTGAATTATGTCTTCTCAGCTGTATTTTAGCTTAACTCTCTTTGCATCACAAACCCCATTGGCTGTCACATATAATGAGTGAACTTTTAAAGAACCCCATGGCTCAAATAGCTCAAGGCGGTGCCAAGTCTAAGTCCGGCTCTGGATGATAAATAAAAGTTCAAATAGGGATAATCCTTTTAATAGACAGTGTTTCACAAACAGTGATAGAAATTCATAAAAAATACCAGATATTTCCTGGTATTTAATGGTTAAACATAACCATATGTGCTTCAAAGTATTATCTAATTACTGCAGGAGTCCATCAAGGAAGCTTATTAGGCCTTTCACAGCTGTGAAACATGATATTGGTTCAGATCTTCCTCGCAGGTTGAAACTCGTTCTTGAAATTGCAATATCGGAATTATGCAATAAAGTATTGAAAGTAGGCAATTTTATATTCTAAATGAAATAACATTATATGCTTGTGAGACTAATATGTATACAAACCACAAAAATTATAAATTTTGACCATTGATTTTCTTAATTTCAAGCCGTACCCAGAGGGGAGGGGGGGTTTGAACCCCTCCCAAAATGTATTTTTGACTCGTAAAAACATAACAAAATGGATATAAACAAATTTTATCTTTTTTTTGTGTAAACCCCCCCCCCCCACCCGAAAAAAATCTGAGTAAAACCCCCTCCGAAAAAAAAAATCCTGGGTACGGCCTTGCTTAATTCTAAGCATTCTTTTATTTTTAATACCCTCTAATAATGCATCGATACCCCCCCCCCCTCCATGGAAATTCCTGTTATCGCTATCTCTAATGACCTTAAGTAAAATGACCGTATTAAAGAAATTACAAAGAAAGCAAGTCAGTCCACCCTTAAAGATTTTTGGAAAATGATTGTATCAAGTTTCATGTCTTTGAAATATGTAATTTGATTATTAGACATTCTTTTAGAATTTACATGCAGTGCATAGACCTCTAGCCACGTTCGCTGTTTATTTACCTTAAATTTGTAAGACTAATTCCTTTTTATATTGAAAGAAATGTTTCATTTTATTGGATTAACTTTAATCTATCTTAAAAATGACGCTCGGGTCCTGGGACTCCCCGTTGGAAAATCTGAGAGGAGGGGTATATCGTTTCTAAAAGGGAATTCAAAACCTTTTAGCAAGTAAAAGCAACATTATCCCATTATACTTTTCTAATATAGCGTAAAAAATGTAAAGTTTTTTTTTACTTAAAAAAGTCTCACTGTAGAGGTGGAATTTCTTTCATTTTGGCAGTAGCAAAAATAACAAAATTTAACTACTTCAGAATCATGTTGATCACTAATAGAGGAGGAGACGTTACACAGGAGGGATATAGAGGAGGGAGGTTACACAGGGGCTCAAAAATTTTCCAGTTGAATGGAGAATATCTTTTTTTGTCGTGAGGAGGGTCACTTTTAGGTAAATGTTTGTAAATTTTTAGTCTTTTCACGAGGAGGGGGGGTCCTTTTCTGGCCCTATAGCTTTACTAAGACAGCGCGCAATCAACCAGAGTCCATCCAAAATGGTGGGCTGAGCACATAAAGAAGGCCAAGCCCGGGACCACCATCTCCTAAACTGGTTTAAGATACTACGTACTAGAAGGGGTGCCTTAAGTTTAACTTTTAAGAACAGGGGTGATTTCAAACCCCAGTACGTCTGATATTTTCTCCTTTCCAAAGTGTCCAATTAGACCCTGACATAATATACACTGTGTTCTCAAAGATAGAAAGATGGATAAGATTTATAATATTAAAACACCACATACCCCCTCTCGCTCCGTAAGGCTCAACAGTCAGGAATGCATGGAGAATAAAAGCAAAAAGCAGAAAAATAAAACACACACTAAAAAGGAAAATTTAATCAGCAGTCAACTGATTATTCCCCAAAAACCAAGCCCGAGCAAAATACCTCGGAAATAAATAATACCCACGTGCGAGCAAACCGCACGTGGGTATTAGAAAAAAGAAGCTTCAACCCTCTCTTTTTTATGGGCTATTTTGCTTTCCTCTCTTATATTATCCAACGTTTTTTATCTTTTAAAAGTTTTAACTTTGACTTTTATTGAATGAAATTTCAACTTTTATACAATTTCAATAATTTTACTTTATATTCGGCATGGAATGGAGATTCTGCAATGTTTAATTGTGAAGGTAATTTCTAAAATAAAATTTTATTTTGAAAAAATGAAACCAGACCCTCAAACAAAGAAGGCAAACACCACCACGATCTATAATTATGTGCTACTGGGATAGGAAAGCACTATTGGATGTCCCTAAAACAGTTGCATCAAAAAAGTAGATGCGGATCGCTAGAGTGTGTAATTTACTTTGTTGGTATCAAACCCTCAAACACCCTGTAAAAATATATATATGTTATAAAAGAGATAAATATAGTAAATACATACTTCAATATGTTTTTCATACAGAAGTAAAGAGAAATACCTTTAATACTAAGAAACATTAAAAACAACTCTTTATTAGTAGTTCTAACTATAAAAAGATAGTATAAAAGCAAATGATAAATTAAAAAAAGGAAATAGAATGAATAAAACTGAAAAAATGAAAATAGAATGAATAAAACACTAAAAAAGAAGTAAAAGAGTAACTATTCTTCTACTTCTATAAAATAATTTTACTTGGGAGGTGCATACAGTGACAAGCATGAGGCCAGACCGAGTTAACCTTCATTATTTGTGCTAGTAAAGTTATAATTGGTGGTCAATTTTTGAAACATTCTGCCACTCAAAATATGTGTCATGTTTACTTTAGGTCCTACGAGTTTTGAAAATTGCAATCATCATACGAGTTTTACAAGTACAAATTACGAAAATCAGCCCAATCTGGCAACAAATGACGGCAAAACAATTCCATTCAAATCATATTATCTCACAACTGTCCAAAATCAAAATATAGCAAATCCCAAAATCAATAAATTCTTTACTAATCGAAATAGACAGGTGAGACATACAATGATGGCACATATTGTCTGATGAATCACGAATAACAGGAAAGGAAGCATCTATCAGTCCAATTAAGTGAGAAACTACCCTTTGGGTCATACGAAATTGTAGGATTTGGAGAGTGCAACTACACAATGGTCCAGTCAACGCCAGTATATGCATGCAAAACTTGAATTGTTAAGACCTTTAAAGAAAGAGGGCATGACATTTTTGACCCCAATTGCCCAAAATAAACTTTCTGTATAGATGAAAGTTTCCATATATCTAGTTCGGAAATTTGCAATCATTGTAAACAACCACTCACTGCATCTTGTATAATCACAAAGCACTACGAGGAGGGCTATCATACTAGTACTCTGCTCAGGGCTAAGCAGCTCTTATATGGTCTCTTATATGATTTTACATCGAGTCAACAAAAAGATTCAGTTTCTGGGACGTAAATGATATGAAGACTGGTTGAACTATCCTGAAGTTCTATCACAAACAGGTCCACATGGAGAGCAATAGTTGACTAAATCAAGGATGTCGGGCGAGGCTGACCCTCGTCAAGTTTCTATCGAAAGTAATGCAGCAAGGCATCGTAAATTACCATAATAAACTTAAGATCTTCAGCAGCCCCGTGAAATTCGCAGCTAAAGTCACTTAGAAATTCAGTTTCTCTGACAGCTTTAATAACAATTGACATAAAACTGGGTCTTGATCCACAGATCTTAAAAGATTGTTCGTAAATTACTCAGGTATATTTACCAAAAGTTTAGACTGATTTAAGGCATGGAACGACATGTATTTTAGTCTCTAAAGACGACACAACTCAGGAATGAAAGACATCATATGAATTAATCATCAAACGCGTCGCTTGGTTCTATGGCAAGGGTATAAAACAATTTAACTATAATTTGTGAAAAATATACATCCTATATTTTGATTTTGAACGGCTGATCTGTTTGAAACATTCCTCGGTGAATAAACAATACGCCAACAGACAATAGCTGATGACTTACATAAATTTGGACTAATTTATTAGCAGGTAGTTGATTACATATTTCGCACTTAAATACACTATAAAAATGAAGAACAAGGTAAATGAGATCCTTAATGATTAAGACTAGAGTAAAAAAGAGAATAATATGGATATATAGATTGAATTCTTGCACTTAAAAACGAGCAGAAAATCTTCTGTTTTTTAAATAGAGGATAAAAACACAGGAAAGAGATTAAAAATAATGGACTTGGCAATCCCAACAGCTCACGAAGCAGACATATTCGCCATCGACACGTGCAGTGAGTAGTGTCTATGGTAGGCATAATATAAATGGCGTTTTAAATATACAGCCTTAGCAATAAAAACAGGAGGGGCGTCGTTTGGGGGTGGCAAGGGGGGCAGTTGCCCCCCCAATAATGTGGAGAAAAAAATATTACACATCCCATGCCCTTTAACTATCCAGATATAGACCCCTCTTGCCCCCCAATAAAAATGCTGGAGATTCGCACTTGAAAACAAGTACTACTATATTTCTTCAATTTGAAAATATACCCGTATATAAAGATGGTATCTTAAAAAGTAGGATCAACACAAAACAAGTGTACTGTTGAGCGCTAGTTTTTATGTGAAAGGGGTATGAGGTCTTCCAGACTAATCCCTTTTTCCTCCTGTCTGTGGGTATGGACTCCTCAGAAAAAATAGAAGAGCCATCTATATTATGCTGGTCACTACTGGAACACAGTCAGTCTATACTAATACTCATACTGGAGCATTACTCACAGTACAGTCTGATTAACATATTCAAAGCCTTGGAGCATCCAAATTTGCAAATTTTATATGGATCAAGTAAAAAAAAAGAATAAAAACTAAAAAACATTTCCATCAGTGGACACTTGAAGTTAAAGGCTAAGGGAGACTGGGTATTTTTGCATAAAACAGAGTCCTATTACCAGACCTGTTAGATGCTTACTACTCAGTATCAGCCAGGACCGCGTCCAGGGGAAGGGGTCACTGGGTTTGAGACCCCCTCCCAAAATTGATCTTGGATTCGTAAAACGGGTTTTAAATGCAGGTAAGAAAAAAAAACTTAACTTCCCCACCCCTGAAACAATTTTCAGGTAGCTCTTCCGGACGGAAATAATTTTGGTATTCGCTGCCGGAACAGAATTCCTGGATACGCACTAGTAGTAAACCATCTAATTTGTTGCCGAAATTAAGGAAAATGGTGAATAATTTTCCCCAATCACCATACAAAACATTCTGCTTGAATTTCCTATAGGACAACACAAATAACTTAATAAGAAAAAAAAAGAAGAAAAAAGGAACACAAAATATTGATACTGGTTAAACAATTTGGTAAATAACAATAAGACAGTTTTGCCTTATTCGGATTTTCCATTTTTTGCAGGCAGAATCTTAGGTTCATTTTGCATATTCAGTTTTTTGAGCTTCGTTAAACGATCTTGACGTCTCACTTGATAGTCTACAATTAAACGACACGCAAGCATGAAGAAAAATACCTAGAAAAAAAAGCAAGATTTCAGAACCTTGAAATTATGTAAATACGCAAGTTTTTATATTAAACCCTTCTCCATTGAGAGGAACCAAATGAATAACTTTGAAAACGAGACTTGAAATCTAATGAGAAGAAATGCTTCTTTCACATAAATTAGATTCATACTTTACTGAGCTAAGTTGTCATAAGTTAGGCAAAATTAGGTTGAGGACCGAATGGGCGAAGCAATTGACTAGACTCGCCTGTTCTAACACCAATGATTTCAAGGATTCTTTGGCGAAAGAAAATATAAAACTGGTTCCTAAAGCCTGCCAAAGAGAAGAAGAAGTGTTGACTTTCACTGTCAATTTAAATTTTTGTGGCAGATTTCCCATTTTCCCAAGGGGTACGGTACAATTTATGGGGCCAAGGATATACCCTTGAAAATGGCTTGGTCTCAAAGGGATCTGCATAGGTTCTGGACCAACGTTTTTGCCCTTAACTTTTTCTTTTATAAAACACATGATTTATTTCAGGTTTTATTTCATTAAAATAGATGTTTATATAAACAAAACCATTGAACGATCGAAAAATTGTCTATTCAAATGAGTTTTATGCATATTCAAGGACTAACAATATTCCGATTAAAAGTTGTAGAACAAAAACAAGAAGTCGAAAAAAATAAAGAGAATGCAGGGATAAAGGAGTCTGAAAATATAACCGAATTCTAAAAATATAACTACATTTTGAACTGGATATACTGAAAAGTCAGTCAAAGACGTTTTCCACAGACAAGCCAGATTCTTAAAAACATTAACTATTTCAGCAACAACTATTTGCTGCGGAAATCACCAAGAAACTGATTAAGCCTTAAACTGATCTCTCACACAGGCTCAAATTCGTTCATGATTTTCCAATATCCGAAATATGTAAAAAGATATTGAAAGTAAGCCATTGTCAATTCTAAACAAAACAGCAACATATGAGATATTTAAGAGATATTTGTTTAATTATTTAAAAAAATCCTATCACAAGCCCCGAAGGGCAGAATTCGCATTCCGGAGTCATAAAACCTAAAAAAGCATAAAAAAGCACAACAACTAAAAAACTGACAAAAGAATGTCATAAACAATAATATCAGAATGGCAAAACCATTTATTAATCACAAATATTAAACAGCAAAATGTCTGAAAGTTACAAAAGTAAAAACTGAAAAAAAAAGAAAAGAAAAAAAGGCAGAAATAAAATATACGTCAAAAGAGGTTTAAAAGAGAACATATAAAAAGGGGGAGTGAACAAAAGAATCAAACTAACATAAAACTTGGGTTTCACCAGTACCGACTAATAAAAAAAAGAAGAAAACTAGCGGTTGATTTTATCAGAAATGAAGGGGACAAAGATTTTTTAATGCTTGGAGGTAAAGCAATGGCTGGGGGACAAGATAGGAACGGGTTCAAAAACAGTACGTGGCAGACGGTGGCTGGGCGAGGAGTGTCTTTTGGGGAAAATGTTTCCCGTGCGAAGGTTTGTTATTGCATTTTTTTTGCAAAACGGAGGCAAAACGTTCCTCTCCTGTGCTCAACTGTTCCAAGCTTGGCCGTTTGTAGAAGGAGCGAGTATGATACCTTACCTTCTTTGAAAATTATTCTCAGGGCTCTTTTTTGAATGGATTAAATTTTTTCTGATTCATCACCGGAGATGCCAGAATGCCAAACTGGACAAGCATATTCAAGATGTGGGCGGGCAAAGGAAGTATATATCCTTATGGGAGGAGGGGACGTTAAATTTATTCAAGAGCTTAAGGAGAGAAATGGACTATGGACAATATCTTTGACGTGAATATCCCACTTTAGGGTTGAGGAAAAGGGGTGATGTATTGAGGAAACATATTGACATTATCATAGATATAGAGGGGTTTACTCTCATGTTGAAGTCCGCAACATCGTCTGCAATATCATTGAGGATGCTCATAGGGTTGCTTACTAAGTTTCTGTAGCAGGTTTCAACAACCGCTAGGTCATCCACAAAATTCCATCTGTCAGGAAGTTCCTTAGCAAGGCTATTTATCCTAACTAAAAAAAGGAGTGGACCTAGGAGAGTACCTAGGGGTACTCCATTGTGGACAGGGAGGGGACTGGAATACTGATTCTGATATTCGACTATCTGTGATCTACATGATAAAAAGGAGGCAACCAATTTAACCAGGAAAGAATCAATATTGAAATCAGTTACAAGTTTATCAACTAGTATATTGTGGTTAATAAGGTCAAATCCTTTTTGAAGGTCGACGGAAATTAAATTTAGCCAGCAATTAGGTTTTTCGAGAATTTTCCCAATATGCTGGTAACATTAATACACTTGTGGACTCCCAATAATAAAAAATCTGACCATTAATTTTCTTAATTTTCAGCCTTTACAACATTAAAATTATCAATGGAAGAAAGGAGACTATAAAACCAGTGGATGAAACTGTGTTGTCGAATTGCAAACCGCGGAACAGCAAAGTGCATAAATCCAACCCACGACTTGGCAAAATCATCTATAATCTTCTTTTCGAGTGTTATTGTCGAATTCATGATTTGGATTACGAAATCACGATCCCGATTGTAAATATAACAGTATTTTAATGATCTAGATTATCAACGGTACTGCAAATTTACAATTCTAATTGCGTTTTTTCAACTGGCTTTCTCAAGAAAAATGGCCGCAAATTTGCTCGCAGCCTACATTATTAAGTTCTATAGGTTGCCTCCTTTCCAACTCGGACGAAATGATTTTCAAAACTATCCAAATTTTCGTGCTTTGCTTTAAATTATGTCCTCATTTTCTGCGTATTTTTAATCTGATAAAAAAAACATCAACTAAAATCGTTTTCGATTTGTATATTTTTCTCAAAAATTTGCAGAGAAACTTCAAAATTTAACGAAATGTGCAAGTTTAGTAACAATGTTGAGCTGAGCAATGCTGGGAGGAAACGGATAATAAACATATGAGAAATAATTCTTAGACATAAAAAACAAATGATCAAGTACCACAGTAAACAATAATATTTTATATTATTTATTATAACAACAATTTTATATATATATATATATATATATATATATATATATATATATATATATATATATATATATATATATATATATATATTATATATATATATATATATATATATATATATATATATATATATATATATATATATATATATATATATATATATATTATTATTATATAAACAACAATAAACGACAAAATTATTATTTGTTACACATTATTCAAGGAAATTGTTTAAATTTGAGAGTTAGAGCTCCCGCTTTTTCTCAGCTCAGAAGCTTATTTTGTCGAAATTTTCAACAAACCTTATGAGCCACTTGGTCACAAAAGAGTGAAATACAAATATCTCAGCCAAAACCCCACGAGAGCAATAAAGAAGCACATTTTTTAAAATTTCAATCAGAAATTTTCGCAGATAAATAGATAGAGAACGTAGATGCAAATAGAGAACGACTCAACACCTATGTAAAACTGGTTTAATGCCTCATATTCAAATGTGTAAACGTTAAGGAGCTGTACAGTAAAAAAAAGACAATGAACTTATATTCAATCCTTTTAATTTTAAGTTGCTATTTAAAACTACTCCAAAACAGAAAATAGAAGAAATTATTCAAGATTTTCGGGAGAGGTGGGGACTTAGTTGGAAACAGTATTCTATGGAATTTTGATAAGTATGGAAGTTATAAAAAAAACACAATATTTTTGGGTAGTTAGTATTCATACTAAACTTAAACTGGAACGGAATTAGAAGGCTTATAGAGCCCTTTACTAGTGCTAGGAATAGGTCTCAGAGAATAAGCAGTAATTGTGAGGTGTGGTGAGAAATTACTTCAAAATAAAAAAAAACCGGAAGTTTATTCAAAATATTCCGGGGAGATCCTGCCAGTCACAATGTTCTATGGGGAGAAATCTGGAAACAATTTATACAAAACACCCTATATTTGGATATTTATAACGCATTCTATGGTATTGGTTATTTCGGTACTCTATGCAAAGAACTAGCCTCAGGGGATCAGCAGTGATCGTAAGGTATGGAGACATATCATAGGCAGTGCAATAGCGCTATATATATATATATATATATATATATACATATATATATATATATATATATATATATATATATATATATATATATATATATATATATATGTATATATATATATGATATAGCGCTATAATAATAGCGCTGCCTAAGTAAAGAACGATGTTGGCACAATGTATTTTTGGTTGGTTTTTAGAACAAGGCACTTGGTATCGAAGGAGTTGTCGTGGAAACTTGAAAACAGGCTCATTGGATTGGAAATTGGAAGGGCTTGTGCCCTTTTTAATACCCAAAAGTAATTGGAAGGCAACTAACACCCATTCCACGCCCACCATTTCCCCAAACACATCAAATCAAAATTTTGAGATAGCCATTTTGTTTAACGCAGTTGAAAGATCAGGAAATTATGTCTCTAAGGAGGAAACTTCCCCCACATCCGTCAGGACAAGGGTTGTAAGTTATGCCCTGGGGGCATACCTTTTTAATAGTTGAAATTGATTGGAGGGCAACTAACCCCCTTCTCATGCCCACCATTTCCCCGAATACATACAAACAAAATTTTTGAGAAATCCATTTAGTTCAACGTAGTTGAAGGTTCTGGATATTAGGTCTTTGAGGATGATAACCCCCTCAGAGCCCTCAGAGCAAGGGTTGTAAGTTATACCCTGGGGGGCATATAAGGTTTTTATAGAAAGCATAGTCGTACAAACTTCAAAAGGGGCTCATTTGACTGGAAACTGAAAGTGCTAGTGCAATTTTTAATAATTGAAAGGGAATGGAGAGCAACTAACCCCCCTCTCACGCCCATCATTTTCCCAAACACATCAAATTTAAAGTTTTCAGATAGCTATTTTGTTCAACGTAGTGGAAAGTTCTGGAAATTATGTCTTTTGAGGATGACCAACCCCCCTCAGGGCAAAGGTTGTAAGTTATGATTTTTTATAGAAACGGTTGTCGTAGAAACTTCAAAAAGGGCTCTTTCGATTTGAAATTGAACGGGCTAGTGTCCTTTTTAATAGTAGAGTGATTAGAGGGCAACTAACCCCCCTCTCACACTCACCATTTCCACAAACACATCCAATCAAAATTTCGAGATAGCCATTTTTTTCAATGTAGTTGAAAGTTCTGGAAATTAGGTCTTTGAGGATGATAACCCCCTCAGAGCCCTCAGGGCAAGGGTTGCAAGTAATGCCCTGGGGGGCATATAAGGTTTTTATAGAAAACATTGTTGTAGAAACTTCAAAAAGGGCTCATTCGATTGGAAATTGAAAGGTCTAGTGTCCTTTTTAAAAGTAGAAAGTGATTGGAGGGCAACTATTTTTTTTGTTGGTTTTAGACCAGGGCACTTCGTATCGAAGAAGTTGTCGTAGAAACTTCGAAAAGAGGTCATTCGATTGGAAAAAACTCTTTTAAATGTTTTCACTTTTATAAATTTCAGAAATTAAAAATTAATTAAAAATTTAAGGAATAAATATCAGCATATGTATATTAAACTGACAATGCACATTTTTTTTCAGTAAATTCATTTGAATTTTTTTCAGTAAAATACATCATATTCTGGCTTTTAGAAAGCATAGGGTTTAGAACCCTACTCAGATTAATTTCTGCTCGTTTTGAGTTTGACTTATTTTAATTTCTGTTTATTTTGGGTTTCATTTATTTATTGATACTGATTTGTGGTAGTTGTATGCTTGGTAGATTATTTGATTCTATTTTTGTTCATTTTTGGTTTAATGGTGTTCTTTACTTTTTTTTGAAAAATCATTTTGTGCAAAATTTTTTTTTTGATTAATCAGAGTAAATATAGAAGGCTTACAAAGGCTTTCCCTCATATTGGAATTTCACCACTCATTTGATAAGAATATGTCTCAGAGAAGCAAGCGTGATTCTAAGGTGTGGTGCCGACACAGTAAATTGCGATACTACTAAAAACTGTACAGTACACATATACAGAGCTGGCTCACATTGCGCATGCTGCCTCAAACTGAGAAAAAGTATACAAACAATAATGAAAAAAAAAAAAAAAAACAGAAATAAACGAGACGGCAAAATAACGAGTAGATAAAATAATAACGGCAAAATGATGAGTTTGGCTATCATTTAGAATCAGGGAAAAAAAACGGAAAAAAGTATACACACAATAATAAAATAAAAAAACAAACATAAATTTTTTTTTAACAATTCATTTTGTATCCAGAAAATTAAATGTTTGCTTAAACAAGATATCCTGGCATGGGAAATTAGAAGTATGTTCTATAATAGCTAAGTTAAGATTTTCGAGTCTCTTAAAAAAAAGAGTAAGTATGACGGGAGTAGACACAACATCCCCCTCAACATCACATGAAATTTTCAACTTAAAAATCTTTGCAGTTCCTGAGATATTGCTCATATGTTTTTTTGACAGCCTGCATACACGTTGCATGTTTCAATCTAATTCAACACCCCCCTTCCTTCTTTTATTTTCATATATATTAACATCATCTTTCCTTCTTTCACTTTTCATTTTTCTATAATTGTTGTCGATTCTATAAAATAACCTAACATATCCAGAAAATGTACAGTACACATATACAGAGCTGCCTCACATTGCGCATGCTAAGGCAAAAGGATTTCCCGAGCTTAACTATATATAAAGGAGACTTTTCCAGTACCGATTTAAAAGAACTCGCATAGTTCTTGGCAAGAGCCGGGATATAATATGATTTACTATTTAAGCGTAGTCTATTTATTTTTGCGGAAGAGAAAAGGAGGGGAGAAACAATGACAGCATTAGCTTTCGTATTAAATGGCCATGCCTACCACAGTTACCAACTAACTATTAATGCTGGACAATTTTGGCGATTTCAATCAAGGGACAAATTTTAGCCATTTCAGATTGTCATTACGAAGTAGTTCCTTCAATTTTAATACTTCGGAATACAATGTGTGTAAATCCTGATTTTCTTAAAAAGTACAATGCTAGGAACTACATAAGTTACATGTAATTAAGCATTACCCCCCCCCCCCCAAAAAAAAAATTGCTTGAATTTGATCTGAATTTGATTGATTTTTATTCATCAGGACTTAAGGCAATCTAGATTTGATATACGAGTTAAATTGAATCCAGTACTTTTTTTATTTTAAACTAAACAATGTTCCATAGAATTATATCCCATCCATGTATTACTAGCTGTTCTAAAGATAAAGTTTGATATCTTTGGAACATTGCACAATGCTACTAAACCAGAGCAACTGTAGGTGAATTAAGGTAGACTGGGCTTCTGTCCCTCTAGATAGATCGATATATACAAAAAGAGGAAAATGTTGAACTATTTCGCAAAAATATGACACTGTTTTGAAATAAGAGGCTTTCAGAAAGGTAAGTGTTAAAATCTTTTCATATATTTAGGTTATTTCGAAAAAAAAACGGCAATCACTTAATTATTTTCATGTGTTTAAGCTATTTTTGTGAGTTTTAGTAAGAATTTTGAAACCAAATCGGGGAAAGCAAGGACAATCTACGAGAGCCGAAGCCCCAAGCGAGCGAAGGGGAACTAGGAAGTCGGGCCTTTGGCTAGTTTACACCTGTAGATAAATAACAGATCTTAGTTAATCAATATTAATAAATAAGAGTATATAAACTACTAAGTAATGAAAGTGTAGGAAAACTAAATTAAGATAATAAACTAAATATAATATAAAGGCCCTAAATTAAGAGCATATAAACTACTAAGTAATGAAAGTGTAGGAAAACTGAATTAAGATAATGAACTAAATATAATAATAAGGCCCTAAATTAAGAGTATATAAACTACTAAGTAATGAAAGTGTAAGAAAATTGAATTAAGATAATGAACTAAATATAATAATAAGACCTTAAAATATTAGCTTCACATCCAGAAACTTTTATCGAAGAAAAAAAAAAAAACGCACCTGAAATTTCGTTTTAATTGTCAGCCAAAAACACTAAACACTTCTCCTAACGCATGCAACACTGTACAAAAATTAGTTGTTATATTAGCTTTATCTATAATCAATAAAATAATTTGTTTAGTTCAATGATTTCAATAAAAGTTATACCCGTTGTTATATTTTGCTATATTTTCATTTTACCTACAAATAAAAAGGCAGTGTAATCTTAGAAATTATTCACGAATGCAAAAATATATTTATACTGAATACTAAATAATAGTCAAAAACAGCAAATATAGTAGCAAAATATTATTAAAATTCCTTTAGCAACGAGACATGCAGCATAATCTAAGCGTTTGGAATTTTCATAAGTGCGCTCCTGATTTTGGCCAAAGTTTAAAATAGATGGCGTAGGGTAAATTCTCCTAATAAAGAAAAAGCGCATGGGAATACCTTAATAAAACCTTATTCAGTGACTGAAGTACTTTAGTGCCTTCTCCAAGGAGTATGGGAAACTTATTGGAGTGAAAACTGGGGATAGTGCCGAAAAAAAAAAAATCACGAGCAACATCTAGCCTTTGGCGACTTTGTTTGACAAAAAACTGCTAGATACTTTTCCATCCAGGAGCTCCAAATGCAGAGGAGAGTAAACAAAGCAGAATTTTATCACAAGTAGGCCTATTAGCTTAAAGTCAACTAGCCTACAACCTGCCAAGACGTTTCCAAGCTAACCTAGACCTGCTTTGTGCAGATTATAATTTGGCTTTAAATAATTCCTGAAAACAATTCAGCAACATTCTTATCAGGGCCGTATCCATGGGACAAGAGGTAGGCCGTTTGAACCCCTTCCACCCTGAAATTTTTGTTCGACTCATAAAGAAGTAACAAAAATACGTCTAAATACATTTTTTATACGTTTTGTAAAGCTTTGTTTGTACCCCCCCCCCGAACAAAAATCCTGAACACGGCCTGGAGTCCTGAATTAGAGCAGATTGATTATGTCGATTATTCAATTTTCTGCTTTTTTTTTATAAAGTCGCTGGGCAGTACAGTGTTAATGGCGCTATTAGTTTTTGCCCTATCTTCCGCTGTTAAATCACCGAAGAACCAACTCTTTAAAGTGTTACACTCTCTTTGGTCGTCACTTAAAATATATGCATTTTGTGTTTATTTTTTATTTACAACTCGAACCCGAACATCTCGTCTTTTTAGAAGTAAGAAAGCACTAAGTGCAGAGCAGCCCAATTCTAGTAAGCAGTAATTTCTACCCCATAATTAGTTTAATCTCTTCTGCATTAAATTTGTGCTTTCTACAAGTACGTACATACAATAGCCAAAACTAAGAAGCAAAAAATAGCGCGATTCAAAAATAAATATGGAGCAAAGGGGTGTCAGAAAAAAGCTGATGGAAAAAAAGAAATTAAATAAAAAAAATGACCATACAAGAGTAGGGGCTAGTCGCTCAAATTTGTCATTTACCATCCAATGTGAGTAAATTGCCAACGCCATCATTGCTGTAAGTATTCCATTGGCTATCTGACGAAGTCGAGCTAGAAAATAAAACGATAAAATAAAACAAACAAGGCAATTTGCCAGTTGCGAATACGCTACCCTTTGACCAGCCCTGTACTTACCAGTATGCTACCTAGCAGCAGAGCACTAAGTTTTTTTTAGGCGGAACCCTAGGCATTGAGCAGTTTCTTGGGCTGTTGGTAGCTGTCTCAGTGACAAAAAATTTATATCCTTCAGCAAAGTTTATAAGGACATATATTGACGTTCCACGGCTTATTGGCAAATTCTTTTATTATTACTGGTTCTTGATTTGGTCATAGTTGATTCAACTTCCGAGTAAGCGGGTTGTAACAAGAGTGACGCATCGCTGAATGAAAGGGAAATATATAATTCGGGCTATATATTTGTACATTAGGGGGCATTGGGGGTAGAGTATAGTGGAGCTGCGGTCAAAATGTGCTAACTTTAATACTTTGCATATAATGAAGTAAGAATTGCTTTCTTAACACACTTCCTTCTCAACAGCCTCAATTCTAGACATATACCATAGAAACAAATTCTCGGGCACGAAAATACAATTTTATTTAAGTCTGATTTTTTTTTTTTTTGACATAACACCTTTAAATTAGGTGTTGTTTTCTTAGACCACACTGCCGTTCTAAGACGAACAAAATAATCTTTCAAATGGGGATAGATCCAATTATTTAGACAGTGAAAAACAGGTACAAAAATCCAGATATTTCGGTCACATATACAGCGACCGTCTTCAGTAGAAATACTAAAATAATAAAATTGAAACTAGCATATTTATATACAACAAAATAAATAACTTTTCGGGTCATTCACAAAATAATGAACTTCCGGATTATTGACTAGATTATTTTCAGAGAGAGTTCATTGACAAAATTCATTCTAAGTTCTTGATGTAAATTTTCTTCTTTAATCTTGCCCAAATGTAAAACAAATTTCCAATGAAAGTGGCAAAGCCTTCCGTGTCTTCTAATTGACACTTTATTTAAATCTGATTTGAGTTATTGAAGGTAAGGTTTAAAAGAAGCCAATAAGAACGTTTTACTCTCAGTAGAATTTTGAGAAAACTATTAAGTCATACACAAAGAAAATGTTTGGGCACCAGCATATTTGTCTTTAAATCTGGTCTAAATTATTTAAAAGAAAATTAAAAATAAGTATGTAATTAAATCTACAAAAACAAACTCTTTTGGTAGAAAAACACTTTTTCTTTAAATCTGACTCAAAGTAAACTTTAATATAAACATTTAAGAGCTCCTTACTCTCAGGAGTATCACTAGCACTCCCACTCTCCACAAGAAAACCCTTTAAATTCTGGAAACCACTTTAAACATTCTAAATACTGCTTTTTATCATTTTTAAATTCGGACCATTAAAGTTTACCCCCCCCCCCCCCTAATGAACAAATATATAGTCCAAATTATATACACTCACAGAATTTCAATAGCGATTGAGCCACTTGAATTAGAAAGCTTATATGAGAATGCAAGGAAATTTAGTCCATTTGTTCCAGAACGAATTCTATGATAAATTTTAGAAAGATACTTATTGGGAAAGGGGGAAAGGATAGGATTAATCTTATTAAAATTAATATCTGATAGCCTCCATCGGTAAATATCTCTAATTGGGATTGGTCTCCCACTTGGCTGGTCAATATTTATAGCATTTTTTGCTATTTCATCAACCTGATGATTACCACTTATGCCAGAGTGGCTAGGAATGTACTGAAAGTAAGTTTTTATGCCACTTGAAGCAAGATTATCAATAATACTGAGACAATGATAAGTGTCAATGTCCAACTTATATTGAGGAGCTGAGGCCAGCAACTCAAGGCTTGATAAAGAGTCGGAATAGATGATAATATTATTCGAATTTTCAATCAAAGGTTGGTTTTGCTTAAGGTGTTCTAATGCCATGATTATGGCATTTAACTCAGCAGACATTATAGATAAATTATTAAATAATCTCTCTCCCATTGCAATTTTCAGGTGAGGAAGGAAAACACCACTTGCAACCTTCTCATCCATTTTTGACCCATCAACAAATATTTGGAAGTGATTTTTATAGGTAATTGTATTAAGTTCTGCAAATTTTTTCTGGACAAAAGCAATGGGGGTTAAATCTTTATTCCATTTTGAAAATTCAGTATTTATTATGGGAAATGACCAATTCCATGGAGGGGATTGGGGGAAAGTAGGTGCAATAGACTTTGCTGGTACAGGGAACTTCTTTTGAATATTGGCATACTCATCTGCAATACCTCTATACATGGCTGGATTTCTTAACCAATTATGTAATGTGTGTGAGCTATTTGATTCAATTTTTGTAAGATGTTTTATCAAGAGAAAGCTACGTCTCTCCCTTATTGTTGTTAATCCACTCTCCATAAGCAGAAACTTGGTGCTTGTGGGTTTCCTAAGACCAAATATGAGACGTATTATATCATTTTGTGTTGTTTCAATTAAAAGGAGGCAACTGAGGACTGCTCCCTGAGGTAGGCCTTTGGATATTGTCTTTTGGGGTGAAGAGGCTGAACCAACACAAACAATGAAACTTCGCACTTCTATGAAGGATTTAATAAAGGATACTAGCTTAGGAGGTACTCCAAGGTTTGCAAGTTTATTTAAAAGGATTTGGTGGTTCACATTGTCATAAGCTCCTTCAAAATCTAGGAAAGCTGCCACTAGGATATTATTTTTTGAGAAAGATTCATTTATTGCATTTGTTAGCAAAATGAAAGCATCTGTTGAGGAGTGGTATTTCCTGAATCCAGTTTGAGTGTGTGGGATCATGTTATTTTTCTCAACAAACCAGAGGAGTCTGTGATAAATCATTTTCTCCATTATTTTCCCCATCACAGGTGTAATCATTATGGGCCTATAAGACTCAGGGTTATCTTTGGTTTATTTTTCTTTAGGATTGGTAGGAGGGACGAACATTTCCATATATTGGGGAACCTAGAAGATGCCCAAGCGTGATTATAACAATTTAGCAGTTCTTGTTTGTATGAAGGTGTGAGATTCTTTATCCATGTAGGGTGTATATTGTCATAGCTACTGCTAGTTTTGGACCTAATATGATGTATTGCATTATTCAATTCCTGGATTGAAAATGGATTAGTTATGTACTCGGATCCTGGGCGTGGTTGGTAACTAGGGTTCATAGGAATTGTGGACAGCTTGCTTTGATTATTTGATGTTAGCTTATTAACAAAAAGAGTTGCAAATAGGTTAGCCTTTTCATTATCATTGTCATAATGGGTATTATTATGTATAAGCTCATACAGGAGTGGGTTGGGAGAAGTCTTTTTCCCACATATGTGGCTTATGACTTTATGTATAATTGGCTCATTTGTTTCTCTGGAGAGATTATTTGCAAAATTATTCCAGTATTTATATTTAGCATCTATTATAGTCCTTTTTAGATTAGATTCTGCTTGTAATTTTTTTAAATATGTAGTAGGTGTTGGTTTTTTTATGAATTCTGTCCTAGCTGCCTTTTTTATCCTCCATTTATTTAGGCACTCATTTGTCCACCATGCTTTAGGAATTTGTTTAGGGAATGTTTTCTTAGGTGTTGTCCTGGGGATAGCATGATTAGCTGTATTTATTAGTAAAGATGTCAATGCTTCAGCATGTGTGTCAACTGTTGTCTTAGAAATGCATGAACTTTGGGTGAAACTTGTAATTTCATCATTTAGCTTATTTTGGAAAATAGACCAATTTGCTTTAGTGTTGATATATTTGGATGTATGAGATAAAGTTTCAGCAGGTTCATTTAGGGAGCAAACTATAGCAAAGTGGTCTGTACATAGACTATCAATTTTATTTATGTAAATTTTGTTCAAAAAATTTAAAGACACAATTTGTAGGTCAATTGTGGAGAAATTGCCACTTTTGGGGTTGAAATAAGTATTCAGGTTTGGAGGGGTAGCAACAACTAATTCATTATTATTTGAAGTCATATGCTCAATAAATTTACCAGCTTTATTTGCTGGTTTATTCCCCCACAAAAGGCTGTGGGCATTGAAATCTCCACAAATAATGATATTTTTTAACATATTAGAATTATTTATATAATTAAAGAAATCCTTGGCATCTGTAGTTTGGCCATTAGGGTTATAAAAGCTTATTATGTAGGTTTTTAAATTATTCAGCCAAACACTTATACCAATTACATCAACATCATTTTCAAAATCTGGAAAATTGATGCCACAAAATTTTATATTATTATTAACTAATAAAGCTACACCACCTCCTTTTCTCTCTGAAGATCTATCCTTTCTCAGGATAGTATATCCCAGAGACTTAATTTGTTGATTTTGGGTTAAATGAGTTTCTTGGAGGCAAGCAATATTAATTGAATTATTATTCATAAATGATGTTAGTTCATTTAGCTTATTTTCTGTGAGTGATCTTACATTCCATTGGAGTATTGATAAATGTTGTGTTGTTGATTTATTCTTCATATGAATGTGTATCAATGTTCAGCTTTGTTAAGAGTAAAGCAAGATCTTTTTTTGCTTGAATGAGCATATCATCTGGGATGTAAATTTTTGCCAATTCTGCAATAATTTTTGTTTTCTGTAGTTGATGTATGTTCATGGCCTGAACTGCATTACAGTTTAGAATGAATAAGCATATATTTGGGGATTGCATTTTTGGTAGTGCATCCTGTTTGTTGGTTAATGGATTGATTCCTGGTAGTGTTTCTGGTTTGTTTCTTCTTGGGAGGGAGGGCCAGGCTGGCCTCATCTCACCGGACAAGGAGGCTTGTTGGCTTGGTGATTGCTTCTGATAGGGATTTGAGCTAGGGGGCTTAGAAGATGGTGTTTTATATGGGGTGCTTGATGCATTGGGGGCATTTGACTTGGGGGTTTTGGTTGGTTTCATTACAGGCTTTATTTGGTATTGTTGGGCAGCATTTGCTTCCATTGCTGCAAAGGGGTATGGGATTGCCTTCTCTGTTGATATTTGGAGTGTTAGAGCTCTTTTCTTGTATGCAGGGCATAATGATTTATTTGTAGATTCATGTGGGCCTTTGCAATTGATGCATGTAGGCTGAGTGTTGTTGCAAGTTGTCAGCTCTTTAGGATGGAAAGATTTACAATTACTACACTCTTGGAGAATTTCATTGCATTTGTTTGTTGTGTGTCCCAGTTTGAAACACTTCTGACACTGAATAGGCTTAGGTTTGTATTCCTTGTGTGGTTTGATTTGCCCAAATAGGAATAATTTTTCTGGGATATCAATTTTATCCTTCAGTGTGAATAAGAAGGATCTACTAGTTTTTAGGCCATTAGAGTTGGGTTTTCCAAGTTGGGTAACATCCTCAACTGGGATTGTGTTTCCAGCCCTATCTGAAAGGCCTTCTTTTAACTCCTGAGTAGATATCTCTGGGGGAACATTATAAACTACTATTTTTGTTGGTGATTGTTTTGGGTTCCAATTAGATGCAATAATTGGGGTATTCAGAAGGGATTTAAGGTTAATTATTGTATCTGCTGATTTCTGATCTTCTACAGCTATTAGCAGAGATCCATCACGGTTAATGTTAAGAGAGAACATTGATTTTAGCAATTTAAAAATTGCAACTCTTATTGCAGTGATCATTTTTATTTCAAAGGGGGTAGTGGGAGTAATTTTAAGGTAAATTCCTAAGTTTTTGGAGGGAGGATCTTGGGCAGGGAGAGGGGAAATGCTTTTAATTGGGGAGATTTTTTTCCTTTTTTTAGAACTTCTAGAGAGGACCTCTTGAAACCCATTATCATCATTTATGGTTACATTAGCCCCTACACTTATCATTGTCCTATTCTCCGAATTGGAGCTATCATTTGAACTTTGAGAAAGTGTGCTTGACCAGCCAAGATGGGTATCTTTCACTATGGCACATTCACTGGAATTTGATTTGGGATAACTCTTTTCTTCTTATCAATTTAACGACAAACGACAAACAAGCGGCGGGAAAAGAGTTTCATGATGAAAAGAGGGCTATATATTCGTTCCTTAGGAGAAGGGGGTGGGGTAAAGTTTAATGGCCCGCATTATGGAATGACAAAATAGTGATACCCTCCCAAGAGAACTTTGAGAAAGTAACAAAAACAAAATGTTTGACTGTATAAATACATTACTCTTTAGTTCTTAGTGGAATCAACTTTAAAAAGAATTAAAATTTTTAACTTCTTTCAAATTTTCCCGTGTGGTTTTTCTGTCGTAAACTACAAATTAAGGAATTCAATGAAAAAAAAGGAAGAAAAAAAGAAAGGTTCTTGCTCTCAAGAAATGCTATTAAGTTTCATATTAATACACATTAAACAAATTTTTTACGAGGATCTTCTGATGAATAGAAGCAGAAAAAAGAGAGAAAAAATGTATCTTACTTATTTCGTTATATTCCTAAAATTCAATTGAAGAGGTACACACCCAAAAACTGTTGAACATAAGGAAACTTCACAGGGATGCAAGTTCGGGATGGCAGGCGATTTCCTCCTTATATTTAAAAAAATACACTTTTTGGTATTTTCATCAAAAATCGAAAAAATACCCCAAGATTTGAAAAATATTTTTTATATCTTCGTTTTAAAAAATCGCTATCCCCACCCCCTAAGATTTCGTCAATTGGCACCTCTGTGACTTCATTCAAGACTTCTAGAGAAAAACCACCCTAACTACAACCTTGTTTGTCCTTAAATTACACAATCTCATTTCCAATAAGATTTTAGTAATTTTAGATCTGAATGATGCCAGTTTCTGAGTTATGCCAGTATCGAAATTTATTCAAAATTGAGGTTTAGCTAACATCTAGTTAAAACCAGAGTTAAATTGATTTAAAAGTACTTAAAACTGACACGTCAGGATACTGTCCTGGCAATTCTGATTGGCTATCATTTTGAAATTACAAAAAGTGAAATAAAAAATTATTTCGTTAGCTGGTTTCGAAAAGGCGAAATCTCAGTCTCAGTGAAGTATCATTGTGAATAAGTGTGTCTCATGTGAAGTATTATTGTGAATAAGTGTGTCCCATGTGAAGTATCATTGTGAATAAGTGTGTCTCATGTGAAGTATCATTGTGAATAAGTGTGTCTCATGTGAAGTATCATTGTGAATAAGTGTGTCTCATTGTGAAAAAATGCGTCTCATGTGAAGTCTCATTGTGAATAAGTGTGTTTCATATAAAGTCTCGTTGTGAGTAAGGACATCTCACGTGAAGTTTCATTGTGAATAAGAATATAACTCTTTCAACTATCAATAACCTACCATGAGGTATAAGGGCAAGAACAATTCCTAAAGCTACTTCAAGTCCTCCAATCACTCGCCTATACCATTTTGGCGAGACTTTGAATTCCAATGTTTTAGACAGCGGAAATACTTTTGCGTATTTGACAAATTCTTTCCTCTGAAAGAAAAACTGTTTTATTTCATAATATCATTAAACAAAAATTACATAATAGGGATTAAGTAGGACTTATAAGAGTCCCCAGACACGAAAACAATGGTCAGTAAGTTTTAAGATATATTCCCACCGAAAACAATTCTATTTCCAGCAGAATGTTTTTATTTGTGGCAAAATCAACAACAAAAAAAGAAACCAAGTCATCATAATAACCAAGATTACCAAAAAGAACTAATGAGAGTAAACTGATTAACCAGTTCGTGGTAACGAACTATAAGTAAGGAGCGACACAGCTCAATAGTAACCGAAACTCTAAAAAACGGAATTTTGATATCAATAGATATATAAAAAATCGGCTTATTATGCTGATTCCAAATATATAAGCTTCATTAGGCTTGCTGTTACCTATGAAGGCTAAGAGCCTGATAAAATTTACCTGATTTTCGAAAAAGGGAGGAAACACCCAATAAAAGTCAAAGAATTTTCATGAAAATCCCACCATCAGATTCAGCGTATCAGAAAACCCTACTGTAGAGGTTTCAAGGCCTTATCTGAGAAAATGTGTCATTTTGTATTTTTGCCAGAAGAAAGATCATGGATGCGTGTTTATTCCCCCCCCCCCCAGGGGAGATCGTATCGAACCAATGGTCCTAGAACATCGGAAGAGGGCTCATTTGAACAGAAATTAAAGTTTCACTGTTTATCCCAATTTTTTTAAGAACTACTCCGGAAATACAAGGACGGTTTAATTAAAATAGGAAGCTATTTTAAAAGTGCTAAAAATTTTAGCGTAAAGAGCCTGGTATTGAGGAGGGGCAACCCCTTCATATACGGAATAATTTCGGTTCGTTTCGAGTTTTAATGTTACTCCTTACTTTCAGTTGAAAAAACTTATTATTATTATTAAATATATCATTCCCAGGTGTAAGAGCAATTACCGATTTAATAAAGGTATACAAGAAAAAAGACGTTTAAATATATTTGTTTTCAGTAAAGCACGAATAACGCTCTGGCCTTTAGAAGGTTCAGGAGGCGTTAGCCCTACTCCTGTTTGTGGTGATTTCTGTTCGTTCTAAACTTGACTTGAGTAGTCATTCTAATGTCTGTTCACTTCTGCTAGTACTACTACTAACAACTCACAGCAGCACCAAGCCACCCGAGGCCAACACACCTACGCAAGCTCCTCCTCCATCCCAATCTATTCAAAGGCTCCCTCTTTATACCCCCCCCCCCCCCCCCCAGGAAGTTCCCATTTCCTTTAAACCTTTCTTTATGACATCTTCCCACACCAGACAAGGACAACCTTGTTTCCGTTTAACCCTAGGCGGTTGGCCGAAAAGGCCACTCTTCGGCAATCTGTCAACCTTCATCCGCAGAACGTGCCCTAGCCATTCCAACCTTTCTTTCATTATAGCCCTAAAAAGCAGGATTAAACTACATTTTTTGCACTGCCTACTGTTTGAAACACGGTCAGTCAGCTGGGTACCCAGAACATTTCGTAGGCAATTTCTCTGGAAAACATCTAGCAAATCTTCATCCACTTTTCGGAGAGCCCATGCTTCAGAGCCATATTTGACCACTGCCATCACTAAAGCTTCCAATGTTCTTCTTCTAATTCACAGCAGGCGGGCTATTCAGTTGGTACTATTTAGCCCTCTTCTTTTTGCTTCACTCTGTGGGCTACAGAGCTACTGTCTTGGTTGTCTCTTATTTATTAGATATTCTCAGATATTTTTCAGTAGATCTTTTGACTCAAGGAGTTCAAATGTAAGATGATAGATATCGATTTCTGTGCTCTGTGTGCAGGTATAGTTGGCTAGGCTCTGGGCTGATAGTGAGATTTTGTGGTGTTTGAAGCATTTTAACAGTTTACAAAGCAAGGTATGTTGTGCAGACGTCAGCATATTACATTCAAATAGGCAATGGTCAATTGTTTCATTATTCATATTACAATGCCTGCAAAGAGGGAACAGGGGAATTGAACCACTTGAATTAGAAAACTTATAAGAGAATGCAAGGAAATTTAGTCCATTTGTTCCAGAACGAATTCTATGATAAATTTTAGAAAGATACTTATTGGGAAAGGGGGAAAGGATAGGATTAATCTTATTAAAATTAATATCTGATAGCCTCCATCGGTAAATATGTTCTAATCTTGGTTTGCAGACTTATCTTCCTGTTCTTCCAAAAAAATTTTAACTGTGAAAAAGAAACACCCTGAGCCTTGGCTATTCTACTTTCAACATCTTCACTGCTCCCACCGTTTTAACTGATAATACTACCAAGGTGAGTGAAGCTGCCCACCTGATCAATCTTTTCATTACCCAACGTCACATTTTCATCTTCACTTATACCTAGCCTAAGTGACTTAGTCTTAATTTTCAAACCTATCCTAGCACCCTCGGGTCCCATTTATTCATTGATAGTGATTTCTGTTTGTTTTAAGCTTGAATTATTTCCGTTTGTCTTTGATTTGATGCAGCTCTTTACTTTTCTTTGAAAAAAAAACTCTTTTTTAAAACAATGTATTTCAAAATTAATTTCTCTTCATGTTTAATTAATATTGTTTTTTTTTATTGGTTAATAAAAGGAATATAAGTAAAGTTATTTTTTTCGGTTTTTCCACTCAAGATTCAAGATTATGCCATGCTATTTATAATTTGGGCAAAATTTTGCAACAAATTTTAATTGTAGTCGTACTATTGAGCTTTGGATGGATGGGTAGAAGGGATGCTATTCAAACAGATGCATTGAAAATCTGCACAATTTGCGGCTGAAGACATAGACCCCCATCATGTTACAACTTCGAATATGGCTTAACATTGATCAATCATTCAATTAAGAGCATTTGTTTGTGATATGTTTTTTTTAACTGTTTATTTGATTAAGTAAACACCTTTTGAGTCTATTTGAGTTTTTTTCTACCGTCCAACTGTTTGCTGACAATGTTAGCTAACAGCTTTTTGTTTGGACGGCGGAAACAGAATTTTTAGCTAACATAAATAAATTCTCCAACAATTTTTTCCAACAAGCATTCGATTTGTTAAAGATATTCTCTAACAATGTTAGCTAACAGTTTTCTGTTTGGACGGCGGAAAAAACCCCTTCAGCTTAAAATAAAAACAGTTTTGCTTTGCTGCTTTAAAAATAAAGATAAATGTACAGAGGAGTGGCTCTCCAGATGGAGACATACTAAAACAAACAGAGGCATTTTTAGACCGCCAATTTTATACTTTTCACCCCGCCCTCCGATGGTCCCACATATAGCCTTAGGGCGTATATCAAGCTAAAAGGAAAAACAAATTGAAATTCTAACTTTATAATATGCAACATAGAAATTATTAATTAGATTATCATGTTTCCTTCCATTGTTATTCACGTTTTAATTGATTTAAAATAGTATTTTTAATCCAATACTCAACATAATCACTCAGGCTAGACAAGATATCTTAGAGTCTACACAGTACAACCAGTTTTAGAGCAGATCAAACAATGGAAATAAACAAAAAACAAGTATATTATTATGACTGTATATGGGTCTATCAGGGTAGGGTACATTGTCAGGTTAAGGACTATTGTGCCGAAAAGGAGCATAAAATAAGGAATCTAACCGTATAATTCTTAATCTATGTTAGTTTTGTATATAGTCTCCTTAATATGAGACCATTAAGAAGAGGGGATGGGCGAGGATAAATTTTCGCAAACGCATATTTAACCATGAAAAAGAGAACAAAATTAGACGTGTAAAGATGCCTTTCTTTTTGTTTTAGCACGTCTCTATCTGGAGAGCCGCTACTCTAAACATTTACCTTCATTTTTAAAACAGTACAGAACTCTTTTTTAACAGCCTATGACTCCATCTTCAGTAGCAGCTTATGACTGCTAATGAAGATGGTAGTTTTCTTCTTGAAATCTGCAGGTCAGCATCATATCACTATACATATGCCTGTACACAAAGGTAGGTAGCGTAAGCTGCTTGAGGCAGTTCTCATATGAAGCCAATCCTAGGCCCTTTACACATTTTGTTGCTTGCCTCTAAAAATTTTTGATGAGCCCTACATCTTGCCTATATGAAGGACCAGTAAGGGACATGCCAAAATCGTGATGGAGTGTTATGAAAGCATAATAGTTTTATGTTTTATGTTGCTTTCAACTACTGATGGTCTATTTTAACAGACCAAGACTGGACTTTGCATGGGATGCTACACACTGAACGTGGCAATGAAACTTTAACTTATTGGGTTTCGTTTTTTTGTGATGATTCATATGTGGTTTAATAACGTCATCTATTTTTGGGGAATTAAAATTGGATAGCAATATTACTTATGTAGAAACTAAAATGCCTCAAAATTAAACTGTGTACTCTATGTTATCATCTTTCAAATATTTTAGTGCATTGTATGTCAAACCCTCTTTATTTAAAGACAAAACAATGTTTTTAGGTGCTGGTAACTGGTACATTAATATATTATAAGTATTTACATAACATTATATATAATATTAATATAAACAACAAGCCTGAAACCTAAAACGTCAGTTTTATTTTAACCATGTCTGATAAAAAAACAGCTGGTAAGGCAGAATAATAAAAACGATCCTAATCAGGAAAATCTCACTAAACTAATATTAAATAAGGACTCACAAGGTCTCTATGAAGTTCTCTGCTAATTAAAGGTGTAATTTTTAAAGCACCAACAAGAACGAAGAAGATACCAAGTAAAATGCTTAAAGTTTTCAAAACAACTGATCCCATTTGGTTGAATTTGGAAAACTTGACAGGGCTTCAGAATTCCTTCTCTTCGCTCAGGTGTCTATAAATACATAGATTGATTGATATACTTCTTAAAGCTTAGTAGACAAACAAAATAAATGAACACTTAACAAACAAGTGAAATAAATTACAAGCAAAGAAATACACAAAGGAAACACTTAAATATAAATACTACACTCAAAGCAGAAATTTATTTTAATATATTAATAATGTTCAGTTCTATAATTAAAATATATATATATATATTTCCCTTTCTTTTCTAGTTGTAATACACAACTGCTTTACATTTAGGGCAAATTCAACCAATTTCTTGATTAAACAAAGATTTAAAGAAGATACAATATGAGGAAATGGATAAAATTCAATGCATCATCTCATAGATCTTGAAGGCATCTACAGGTACAGAGGAACCGACAAGAGGAACAGGTACAGAGGCTTGGATAATCCTAATTACAATTTCACACAGGACAAATACTCCTAACCTCCACAGCAATCCTATTCCCTAAATTTTTTTATTTCTAATTTTAAAAGACACACAGAGAACAATTCACACAAATCCAAAACAACCGTTTTATTTCTCACCCTGAATGACCAAATTCAAAATACATATCTTGGTCAAAATTAATTTTGATGCCAACTAAGTTATCATAAATTTTAAAAAATCGTGCTCTATTTTTTTAATATCTATTGAACCCATAATGAATAATGAAAAAATATGGCCCAAATGTTTGACACTATCAATATGTTCAATGTCAGCACTATTGAAATTAAACTGATGTGTTGAAAATTGTTTGTTCTTTAACTCCTTAGAAGATACAGCTTTACTTTTGTTGCCATTTAATTTTAGTTTCTACTCGTCAGACAATCAGATTTCTAGATTTTCAGCAGAAGTGGCAATTAAAACAATATTATAAGATAACAGTAGAGATAAATTCATATTACAAGTATAAATACATGCAAACAAATACAGAAGGCAACACCTTGCTAAAGGATAATCGCTATAGTAAAGGCTATATGGCTCAAATGTTTTATTATTATTATTTTTTTTCCCCAGAGGCACTTCATATGGAAGGGGTCATCGTATAAACTTCAAAGGGTGCTCATTCAATTAGAAATCAAGAGTTCTAGCCCCCTTTTTAAGAGTCAAAAGTGGTTGGAGGTTAACTAGCTCCCCCCCCCCAAATGCCTTCGATACAAAAATTGAGGTAGCCATTTTGTTAAAAATAGTTCAAAGATCATATAACAAAAATCCAGGGTCGACACAAGTTCCCAGGGGCAGGCGTTGCAAGTTATGCCCTGGGGGCAAATATGGTTCTTATAGAAGGGATGCTTGTAAAAACTTCAGAGAGGGCTCATTTGATTGGAAATTAAAACTTTAGTTCACTTTTTTAAAGTCAAAAGAGATCGGAGGGCAATTAGCTCCCCCCCCTTACGCCCTTTTCCCCCAATTGCATCAGATAAAAAATTTGAGATAGCTATTTTGTTAAAAATAAGTCAAAGGTCAGATAACAAAACTCCGATGTCGACACAACCGCTCGGGGCCCAGGGCAGGCATTGTGAGTTATATGCTGGGGGCAAATAAGGTTCTTATGAAAAGCAGGCTTGTATAAACTTCAAAGAGGGCTCATTTGATTGGAAATTGAAAGTTCTAGTTCATTTTTTATAAGTCAAAAGTGATTGGAGGGCAGCTACCAAGTCTATGGTCTGAACTTATGGTCTTTTTGTTATTATGTTATTATGCATTAACATGTATAAGGCAAATATCAACAACAATTTAACTATAACAACACTCTATTTTTCTTATTTGTTTTAGATTTGAAGTAATTCACATTTTCTAGTTGTCTTGTAATGAACATACAGACAATCAGGAGGAAAATAACAAAGAAAAGAATAATACAGAGAAGAGAGGCAATAAGAATGCCAAGAAGAGGCAACATTAGGCACAATTACTTTTCTTTGATAAACTTTTTTTACAGAAAGTTTTTTTTAATGAATTTAAATCAATACAGCAAACGAATTAGTATTACCTGTACTACTTATTTCAATCTTACTTATTATTATTACTTACTTATTACTTAGTACTTATTTCAATTACCTGTAGTACTTATTAAAAGATAAATGAGTGGTAATTTGCTTCATAATTCTTTCAAAGCCAGTCAGTTCACCTATCATGTGCTTGTTGAGCTTGAATTTCTAACCTCTTATCTATAACCTTTTCAAATACCTACCTAAGGGCTGGAATTCTCTGATTCTCAGGAGTATTAATAATGCTTTCTCCTTTTTATTCTCTTATGCTATGAACCGATTTTGTATAGGTTATTTATGAAAAACCATAAGTAGCTTAGGATTATACTTTCTCTCCCTTCTGAAGTACTGACCTTCCATACACTTCGTGTCATAGAATAGAAACTTTCAGAAATAGATATACAGCATAAATCAGGCAAAGTAAAGTGTTTTGAACCCCATAAGTTTTCTAAATTCTGGTTACAGTTTTAAATAATTTGGAATATGTGTCTTGAATTAAGAAGAAAGTACTTAATTCAAATCCTACTATAATCACTGGAGTTAAGGGTAACAATCTTGAGCAAAGCCTCTTGTGAAGTAAACACTATAATAATAGAAGAGTAGTACCATTCAACACTGTTTCTAAATATAAATGTCACTACTGTGACATTATGTGTCCTGTTTTCCCTTGATGAGGTCAGATACAGCTTCAAGGTATGTACAAAAGTTTTTATACGTTGATTTTGTTTGTTTTTTTATTGGCATTGTTTCATATTACAAACCAACTTTGCATGAGAAATTAGCACGAAAAAACAACAACAAAAAACAAGCCAACAGAATCAGAAAAATTTAAATGTAGCTTAAGACTATCTGGTCCTATCTTGTGGGGGGTGGGAACTAGCATGTAATTGTTGGTAAATTTAGAAATTTGTTGATTGAAGTGCTAGCTGTAACTTCAACACACCACTTGATGCATCATTCAGTGTCCTCATCAAATATATAAACTGCTATGGTACCATTACAAATTCATTTTGAATACTAAAATAGGTTTTTTGTCAATTATGTTCAATTTTCTTCGGGTAAATTTTATCCTGTACGAAAAAAATAATGCCATTTAATAACTCTATTTGATGTTTTTTCCAAACGCAATAATCATTGCTGTGATAATTGCATCCAGCCCCCCTCCCTCCAATGCCTAGATATAGTCCTCTGCTACATGTAAACGTTTTCTGGTTGGAAGGTGATATAAAGCAACATTACATTGCACCTATTCCTTTGAATTCAATTTGTCGTTGTATTCTACTGCTAGTTAGTCTATGGTCTGAACTTAAGGTCTTTTTGTTATTAAATAAAAAAAAACAAGTTTTTAAAACTGAAAGTAAGGAGCGACACTAAAACTTAAAACGAACAGAAATTATTCCGTATATGAAAGGGGCTGTCCCCTCCTCAACGCCTCGCTCTTTACGCTGAAGTTTTTTATTGTTTTAAAAAATAAAGTTGTGAGACAGAGTCAAACTTTAGCGTAAAGAGCGAGGCGTTGAGGAGGGGACAGCCCCTTTCATATACGGAATAATTTCTGTTCGTTTTAACTTTTAATGTCGCTCCTTACTTTCAGTTTTAAAAACTTGTTTTTTTTTATTTAATTTCTGATCGTTTTTTAGTTAATGCAGCTTTTATTTTGGCTCACCATCATTGAATAAGCAAACAAAATTTGCATAAAAATTTTACTTTTCTTTTGCTAAATGGATGTTTCTAAATTTGGTTATGACGTAATTTACAAATTAACTTACGTAACTAACTTCTATATTCGTATATTTTTCTTCTGGCAAAAAATACAAAGTTGCAGATTTTCGCAGATATGAGCTTGAAACCTATGTAATAGGGTTTTCTGATACGCTGCATCTGATGGTGTGATTTCCATTAAAATTCTTTCACTTGTAGGGGATGATTCCCCCTCTTTAAAAAATCGGGTAAATTTTCTCAGGCTCGTAACCTTTGATGAGTAATACTAAACTTAATAAAATTTATATATTTAGAATTAGCATTATAAACACATTCTTTTGATACATTTATTGACATCAAAATTCCGTTTTTAAAAGTTTCAATTACTATTGAGCCGTATCGCTTGTTTTTTTTATTGTTTTTTTTATTACGTATATGTTATTACGTATATGAGGGGGTTCTCCCCTTAGTCAATACCACGCTCTTTACGTTAAAAGTTAAAAAAAAATTGATTCACAAACCCCTGAATCACAAAGGCCATTTAATTAGAATAGATAGCTCTTTTGAAAGCACTAAAAAAAACTGTAGCGTAAAGAGCGAGGTATTGACTTGGGGGAGAACCCCCTCACATACGTTATAATTTCTGTTCGTTTTAAGTTCTAATGTTGCTTCTTACTTTCAGTTGAAAAAACTTGTTTTTTTTTATTTAATTTCTGATCGTTTTTGAAATAATGCTTGGAAATCCGGCGCCCCCTTCATAGAAATGTCCCTTACCCCAAAGAAACATCCTCCACGGAAATATTCTCCAGAGTAACCCCCTCCTCTAGCCCCGCCCCCACCTCCAGAAAAAAATCCTTCCTGAAAGTGTCTGTATACTTCCCAATAACCAATAAATAATGCTGGCAAGTCTGGCGCCCCCTTCATGGCAATTTCCCTTCCCCCATGAAAACTTCCTTCATGGACAGATCCTCCAACATAACCCCCGACCCATCCCCCCCCCACTACCAGAAAAAAAACCTCCTGAAAACTTCTGTATACTTCCCAATAACCAATACTATATGTTAACATTGGGTAAAGTTCATAACTTTTAGCCCTCCCCCTGGGGACTTCGGGGGATTAAGTCATCCTAAAAGACATATTTATCATATTTTCGACCATGCTGAACAAAATGGCTATCTCAAAATTTTGATTGGGTGACTTTGGGAAAAAAATAAGCGTGGGAGGGGGCCTAGTTGCCCTCCATTTTTTTGTCACTTAAAAAGGGCACTAGAACTTTTAATTTCCGTTCCAATGAGCCCTCCCACAATATTCTAGGACCACTGGGTCGATACGATCACCCCTGGAAAAAAAAAACAAAAAAAAACCAAATAAACACGCATCCGTGATCTTTCTTCTGGCAAAAAATGCAAAATTCCACATTTTTGTAGATAGGAGCTTGAAACCTCTACAGTAGGGTTCTCTGATACGCTGAATATGATGGTGTGATTTTCATTAAGGTTCTATAACTTTTAGGGGGCCTTTCCCCCTTTTTTTGAAAATCAGCCAAATTTTCTCAGGCAGATATGATGGGTAGCACTATAGCAGATATGATGGGTATATAACTTTTGATGGGTAGCACTAAACTTGATGAAAGTTATATATTTGAAATCAGCATTGAAATCTGATTCTTTTGATGTATCTATTGGTATCAAAAACCCGTTTTCTAGAGTTTTGGTTACCATTGAGCTGGGTCGCTCCTTACTTACAGTTTGTTACCACGAACTGTTTGATAATGTTATTATGCATTAACATGTATAAGGCAAATATCAACAATAATGTTAACTATAACAACACTCTTTTTTTCTTATTTGTTTTAGATTTGAAGTAATTCACACTTTCTAGTTGTCTTGTAATGAACATATAGACAATCAGGAGGAAAATAACAAAGAAAAGAATAATACAGAGAAGAGAGGCAATAAGAATGCCAAGAAGAGGCAGCATTAGACTAAAGAAAACACTAAAACAATGACACTCTCATTGATCATATGCAGCATATTGATATTAATCAGGTTATCATCAGTCACATGGTTAAAAATCACAGCTTTAACTACAAAAGAAAATATAAAATTAGCAATCTAAAGATGCTCCTCTGCATATCTACCAAAAGTAGAAGGCTACTATTAAATTCCTTATTTTATGCTATTTTTAAAAGTCATGGTTGCTTTTCTGACAATGCACTCTACCCCCTCACCCCTGATGTTTCCAGATTCAGCCATAGGAATAGCCTAGGCCTATAAGAAAAATTAAAGGTATATATGTGAGTAGGAGCTCTCCAAAAGGAGGCATGCTAAAAGAAAAATAGGGTCATTTTTAGATTGCTAATTTTATGCTTTTTTTATGGTTAAAGTTATGTTTGTGACAACTCGAAACAACCCCTCCCTGATGGTCCCATATACAGCCTTAGGACAATTAGCCTAGGCAATCAAAATAAAAAAAACCTTCTCCTATTATTTACATTTTTAGCTTATTTAAAATAGTATATTATATCCAATACTGCAATTTTATACTCAATTTTATACGCAATTTCAATTTCCAATCAAAGGAGCCCTTTTTTGAAGTCTCAACAAAACCGCTTTCTATAAAGACCTTATGTGCCCCCAGGGCATGACTTAGAACCCATGCCCTGAGGGGTTTGTCATCCTCAAAATTATAATTTCCAGAACTTTCAGCTATATTGAAGAAAATGCATATCTCACAATTTTAATTGGATGTGTTTGGGGAAATAGTGGGGATGAGAGGGGATTAGTTGCTCTCCAATCACTTTTGACTATTAAAAAAGGCACTATCCCTTTCAATTTCCAATCAAATGAGCCTTTTTGAAGTTTCTACAACAACACTTTCTATAAAAACCTTATATGCCGTCAGGGTATAACAACCCTTGCCCTGATGGCTTTGAGGGGGTTATCATCCTAAAAGACCTAATTTCCAGAACTTTTAATTACTTTGAACAAAATGAATATCTCAAAATTCTGATTGCATGTATTTGGGGAAATGGTAGGCGTGAGAGGGGGGTTAGTTGCCCTCCAATTACTTTTAACTATTAAAAAGGCCACAATCCCCTTAAAATTTCCAATCAAGTGAGACCTTTTTGAAGTTTCATGACAATGCTTTCTATAAAAACATTATATGCCCCCAGGGCATAACCTAAAACCTTGCCCTGAGGGCTGTAGGGGGAGTTTCATCCTCAAAGACATAATTTCTGGACCTTTTAACTATGCTGAAAATATCTATCTCAAAATTTTGATTAGATGTGTTTGGGAAAATGGTGGGTGAGAGAGGGGGTTAGTTCCCCTCCAATCACTTTCAACTGTTAAAAAGGCTACTAGTTTTTTTGAATTTCCAATCAATGAGCCCTTTTTGAAGTTTCTATTTTGAAACACTTTCTATGAAAACCAGGCCCCAGGCCATAACTTACAACCCTTGCCCTGAGGGGTTTGGGGTGGTTGTCATCCTCAAAGACCTAATTCCAGAACTTTCAACTACATTGAACAAAATGAATGTCTCAAATTTTTGATTGTATGTGTTTGGAGAAATGGTGGGCGTGAGAGGGGGGTTAGTTACCCTCCAATCACTTTTGACTATTAAAAAGGGCACTAGCCCTGTGAATTTCCAATCAAATGAGCCCTTTTTCAAGTTTCTACAACAAAGCTTTCAATTAAAACCTTATATACCCCCAGGGCATAACTTATAACCCTTGCCCTGAAGACTGTGGGGAAGTGTACTGCTCAAAGATATACTTTCCAGAACTTTCAACTGCATTGAACAAAATGGCTATCTCAAAATTTTGATTGGATGGGTTTGGGGAAATGGTGGATGTGGAAGGGGTGTTAGTTGTCTTCCAATCACTTCTGACAATTAAAAGGGGTACTAGCCGTTTCAATTTCCAATCAAATGAGCCTTTTTTTAAGTTTCTATAACAACACTTTCTATATAAACCTTATATGCCCCCAGGGTGTAACTTACAAGCCTTGCCCTGAGGGCTCTGAGGGGGTTGTCATCCTTGAAGACCTAGTTTCCAGAACTTTCAACTACATTAAACAAAATGGCTATCTCAAAATTTTGTTTGGATATGTTTGGGGAAAAGGTGAAATGAGAGGGGGGGGGGGTAGTTGCCCTCCAATCAATTTTGACTATTAAAAAGGGCACTAGCCCTTTGAATTTTCAATCAAATGAACGCTTTTTGACATTTCTATAACAAAGCTTTCTATAAAACTTTATATGCCCCCAGGTCATAACTTACAACCCTTGCCCTGAGGGCTCTTTAGGGAGTATCCTCCTCAAAAACATAATTTCTATCTTGAAATCATCTATGTTGAACCAAATGGCTATAACAAAATTTTGATTGGATGTGTTTGGGGAAACAGTGGGCATAGAAGAGGTGTTAGGTGCCTTCCAATCACTTTTGACTATTAAAAAGGGCACTAGCCATTCCAATTTTTAATCAAATGAACCCTTTTCAAATTTCTATGACAACTCCTTTGATTAAAGTGCCTGGGTCTGGAAAAAAAAATTAATATATTGTTCTTTACTTATGCAGCACTATCGCACTGCCTATGAAAGCCACAAATATTTTAGAAGATGTGCAGAGAAATGTCACCAAAGTAATATCCAGCATGCTGGAGCTTTCCAACCCTACAAGACTAGCAAAGCTGAAACTCCCAACACTTGTATTCAGGTGAAATAGAGGTGATGCCATTCTAGCCTATAAGTTAATGAGGGCTAATAGTCTCCCAGCATCATTTCCTACTGTTGATCCTAATTCAAGAACTAGAGATCTTCAACTGGAACTTGTTAATCAGTCTATCCTATCCAGTGTCCACACTCAATTCTTTTCATCAAGAATTGTCAACAGTTGGAGTAAACTCTCTGAAGAAACAGTTGCTGCTGAATCTGTTGAGACCTTCAAATGAAGTCTGGATGCTCAGTGGTCCTCTAGAGAGTGTAAACCCAACTGGGAAGTGTTTGATCCTCCAACTGCACCTGGTCACTAAATAACATAGAAAACAAATTCAATCATCAACTCTGGAGCTCCCACAAGGAGAAATCCTTAGATTGCCTCAAGCTGCAACTTCAAGTAATTAGGGCTATTGGCACATGTTTTCCATTAGGGGGGCTGTATTGTCAGGGTAATGACTATTATGTTAAAAACGATCCTAAAATAAGGAATCAAATGGTACCATTTTTATTTTATGTTAGTTTTGTATATAGACTAGGGCTAGGCATATAGGCCTATATGGAACCATTAGGGCTGCAATTTTATAGCCTAGGTATAACACTTTCACTATAACAAATACGGGATTTGGTAATAAAATGGCCCATAAGTTAATATGGTACTCATATGAAGATAAGATGGCCAACCTTATTGATTATGGTATTGTAAATGAAAGACTAGCAGGATTAATACAGGAAATTAGGGTACACCAGAGAGCTATTATTGAATTTAAAAGCAAAAATCATCATCTAGTAGTTAATCTAAAGCTGAAATTTGGGAAGTGTAACTAATTTCCAGGAAGTTATAATATCAATTCCTCCAGAATTTTAGAGAAACTTTCCAGAAAACAACTGATGATTTATCATTGAATATGACACTGGAGGAATTCGACAATTTAGAAGAAAGACAGAATAATTTTAGGAAATTAGCTAGGAATATCAGCAAAAATGATTTAAGCTTCATAAAGAAGAAGAGGGGTTTGTACAAGAAGTTTTGAGTGACAGATTATATGAGAATAAAAGAAAAGTAAGGGAGTTGCAAAGGCACTGAGGCATGAATTAGGAGGTGTGAAATAGAGGTCAGGGACAAAATTACCAAGGATCTAGAAGATGCAGATGCAGTCAGAGGGGATAATAGTAACATTTTATATTGCCATGTTAAGAAGTTTGGAGGAAGTAGTGAGCCTGGACCTGTCCTAGTTAAAGTAAGTACAGGTGTCAATTAGTGATAAGGAAAGTGTTCAAGAGGGATGGAAAAAACAAAAGACTAATTTATAAAGATTCAAAAGTCTTTCACCTGCCATGATATTGACAATCTTTACATTAGGGAGTGGGGGTTTAATGGTCATAAATGCAACTTTAACCATAGAAAAGAGTAAAACTAGCAATCTAAAAAATGCCTCTCTTTTTGTTCTAACATGTTTTCCTTCTGAAAACCTGATGTTCTATAAATTTACCCATTTTGTACATAGACTAGCCTTGGGCTATAAATGGGACCATCAAGGGGAGGGGTTGGAGATGGTGATTTGTCACAAATGAAACTTTACTCATAAAAATAACAGTTTAAAAATGTGTCTTTTTGTTCTAGTATGTTCCCTTCAGAAGAGCTACTATTCTGCAATTTTACCATTTTGTACAGGGCTTCATCTGACAAACAAAGTCTTGTTCAAACCATTTGGTTTGGAACTGAACCAAATGGTACAGGGAACAGAGTACCATTTGGTGCAGGATTGCCTAGGGCTATATATGGGGCCATCAAGGGGAGAGAATGACACTGGTGAATTGTCACAAATGCAACTTTAACTGGTACCTGTCTGTTATATAAAACACACTTGAGAAGAGAAGTTTGGTGACAATAAAATATGATGAAAATGGAATACTTTGTTAGCAAAATTGCGAGGGTCATTTGTGATTTATTAAATTGGGAGCTTTGGTATTGGCTGACCATTTCTAAGACAAAGAAAGAGTTCATTATTAATGCAATTCTTGACCTAGTTCATTATTAATGTTATTCTTGAGGACACCAGTTAGTTTACTTTGACTAGTGATAGAATATAGTGTTTCACCATGGATGTTCAAGAATCATTTCAGATTGTTTGATGGGCTACAACACAACTGAGCTGGAACACACAGGTTTTTACTCATTTGAAAGTGAACCACAAAAATAATTTTGTTGGACCCAGAAACCAGCCTCTCTACTTGAAAAGTAAAGAGAATGTGGGGTTCTGCAAAGTGGAAGAACAAACAGCACCAGGGTACATCCCACCATCATTTATATTCATACTTAGTAGAGTACATGTGAGGGTGGCATTTTAATGCAATTCTTGAGGACATTTCTGTTATCTGGAAGCATATTTCCAAGGTGCAGTTTTCACAATTTCTCTAATAAAGCATTCTTTTTTCATCATATATTTTTCATTAGGTTAAATAAGCTTGGCTAGGTTAAATTGGATGTGTTTAGGTTATGTATTTAATATACACCTAATTCAGGATGCCCCTCCCCAGGGGTGTCCAAGGGGGACAGGGAGAGGTGCACTGTACCCCCAAATTTTGGCATTTGGTAAAATTTTTTCTGAAGATGAAAATTTTGGCAGAAATTTGGCATAAATCAGGTAGTAATTCAGTAAAATTTACAAAATACTTAAAATATGTACAAAATTACAATAACCATATTGTTGCATAGCTTGGATTTTAAGCTTTCACCTATTTTGCCTTCTCTTCTTTGACATTGCAAAAGCCTTTGATTGTGTATGGCACAAGGGACTTCTTTGTAAACTGAAAGCCTATGGAATTCATGGTCAACTATTTGACATGCTTGCTGACTTTCTTCATCAACAATCATTGCCAGCTGTCCTTGATGGCTTCAAATCAAAAGAACACCCAGTATTATCAGGAGTACCACAAGGAAGTATTCTTGGGCCAACTCTTTTCTTGGTGTCCATAAACAACCTAGGGGACAACCTTGTGAAAAAAACCTCACCACTTTGCAGATGACACAACAACAAAAACATCAATCACAAAAGATGAAGATCCTAGTAAACCCCACAAGGAGCTTCAGGCTGACCTGGTTAAAATTGAGGTGTGTGCAGATGCATGGCTTGTAAGTTTTAACACATTGAAAACAAAAGAGCTCCTAATTTCTAAGGCGCATAATATGAGGGCTCATCCTAATTTCATCTTTAAAGGAGAGGTAATAATGCAAGTTGATACACTGAACCTACTTGGAGTTAATTTCTCTTCAGATCTCTCATGGACTGAGCATCTCAGTAAAATTAGATCCTCTTGCAACAAGAAATTAGGTGTTGTCCTAAGATGCAAAAGTCTTCTCCCTGATGATTCTATTCTGCCACTTTTCAATTTGTGCATCAGACCTGTCATGGAATATGCATGTCCTCTCTTGCTGGTGCACCAAAAAGCCACATTGCTCCACTACCACATATTCAAAATAGAGCAGTGCATGCAGCAACCTCTGGAAACACAAAAGCTAAAACCCACAGCTGATCCAGGAACATTTCAATGTGGCATCCAGGAACATTTTGTTGGTTTTCTATAAATCAAAGCTTGTTCCTGATAAAGCAAAGCCCTTGCAGTAAATATTTACCAAATCATATTATTGAGTAACAACTAAAGTGAATATACCATTTGATGCCTTTTTCTATGCTGATTATGAATATAACAATCATTTCTATCAGAAATGAATTTTAGCCCCCCCATAAATATGTCAATTCAGGATATATATTTGCACATATGGGGGTAGGGGTTAGGCTAGGTTAGGGGGGGGGGCTGAAATTAATTTCTGATAGAAATGATTATTATATTTGTAATCAGCATAAAAAAGGCATCAAAGGATGTATTCACTTTATTCTTAACTCAATAATATGATTTGGTAAATATTTACTGCCCTTGCAATCAACTTGCCAAAGTACAGCTTGTCAGGACTACTTTGAGCAGGGTACTCTTTACCAAGAATATCTGAAAAGGAGTTTTGCCCAGCAATTGGTTGCCACATGGAATAGATTGCTGGCAGAGGTAATCCCAAAAAATCTTCCCTTGACGTGTTCAAGAGAAGGTATAACAAACACTTCAGTGTTAGAAAATAAGGCAACTACCAGGACCATGGGCATAGGCAGCATATTGTCTAGGGGGGGGGGGCAGTTGATAGTGTGATGGAGTTTTATCAACTGCTTTTTCCAACCATCTGCCTTTTCAGCCATATCTACTGTAAATTTGAAGGTCTAGGGGAAGGGGGCAGCTGCCCCCCTCCCTACACCCACAACCAGGACTATGGGAAAATCATCATTTGTGATGGAGCCATGAAGCCTGTAGGCTAATATAAAAAAAAGCTATTCATTGGACTATATATACCTTGGTAAATATCTACCAAATCATACTATTGACTTATGTATAATGTGAATATACCACTTGATGCCTTTTTTTATGCTGATTACAAATATAGGCTAATAATCATTTCTATTAGAAATGAATTTCAGCCCCCCTTCCCTATATATGCCAATTTAGGGTATATATTTCTACATTAGGGGTGGGGGTAAAGTTTAAACTTACCTCCCATTTACATCAGAAACAAAATTTGCCAACCCCCCCCCCCTAATGTAGAAATATATACCCTAAATTGGCATATATAGGGGGGGCTGAGATTCATTTCCGATAGAAATGATTATTATATTCGTAATCAGCATAAAAAAAGGCATGAGTGGTATATTCACTTTATGTGTAAGTCAATAATAGGCCTATGATTTGGTAGATATTTATTTAAAACTTTTCAATTCTAATTTGATAGCAAGATATGAGGTTTTGAGTTTTACATGGTTTTGCTCAATTGGATACTGGTTTTTTACCCTATATTTTCACCATAATTTTGTTTTATTTTGTTAGCATTCAGCAAACTTCACCTCTCAAGTGTGTTTTAGGCCTATATAATAGACAAGTACCCTTTAATCTTAAAAAGAGCATACAAATAGTAATCTAAAAATTGCCCTCTTATTCTTTTAGCAGTTTCTTCTGGAGAGCTATTTCACTACAATTTACTCTAGGCTAGCCTACTTTTGTCTGTTTAACATGTTTCCTTCAGAAGTAGCCAACCCCTGTGTATTTACCAAGTCTTGTAGCCCTAAAAATAGATAAACAATTTCACTACTTAAGCTACTATCATTTATTTACCTTCTTCCGTTTCAGCAAACGTTATTCAAGTTATTCCCTATTCAAATTTATTCAAGCATTAATTCTATTGTTCTCAGGGCTTCCACTCTCGAATATTAAAATTCGGGGACAAGTCTTAAAAATTCGGGGAGTTTTCGGAGACAAGTCCTCAAGATTCGGGGATTTTTCGGGGGAAAAAACAAAACGAAATTTTATTGTCAAAATTTAGGAGCCAAAATGTTTTAGCTTCGTTTTCAGGCTCAAGTAGGGCTTGGATCCGCATAGTAAATCAAGCGTTTCACAGAGTAGGCTAGAGCCAGAGCAGGGGATTGGAACCCATAGCTGAAAACGCTTATTGCTGATATTGCGGCAAAAATTTCAAAATTGTTTTCAAATTAAAAAAATGTGAACACAAGTGAACTGTAAATACCAGAAGCAATTTTTCATCAAGTCATTAATATCAGTAATTCATCAATGATGTTTTTAAAAAAATGTTGTCTGAGGTTCTAAATAGGTAAATTAAATAGACAATTTAAACCTATAAGTATGGGACAACATTAAAACTTAAAACAAGCAAGAACTAAATTAAACAAGTAAATTCAAACTTAAATTAAAAAGGAAGTTTTGACGACAATTGACACATTATTGGTTTTTCTTGCCGATTCTAAGGTCTTAGGTGTCTTAAGTGTCAGCCCCCCCCCCCCCCCCTGCAGAAAATGCCCCTTCGGAACATACATTTTTTTCATTGGTTGTTTCTACTATGCTTTCCTTTATTTTGGTTACCTCATAATCACTATATAATCACCGATTAACCCCCAACCCCTCCATCAACCCTGCGGCCATCCGTGTTCCAAATATAATACTTATTGCAGTCTCATTTTTATATCAGCCCTTCTAATGCCTGGACATGATATCTATAGGCTACAAATTATAAAAAAATCACTTATTTTTTTTCTTCACATTAACATTATTTGGCACTATTAACCAACAGTTCGTGATAAATAAGTCCGAAAATAATGTAAAGTTGACAAGAAAACAATATGAGCCTAATAACCAAATTTTTACTTTCAGCTGTAATGTAAATTTTCTTATGAACAATATTTTTGGGGTCACTTCCGTTTAAATCCCCTATTCCCCGACCTTGTACATAGTCTATAGCAAAATTTCTTCTCATTAGGAAGTTGAGGGGGTTGGTGCATTTTTTTATAGTAAGAAGAATGGATTTTAGGGATTGGTCTTAAGAAAAAATAAACTATACCACAATTTCTTTAAATTCTTTTGTTTCTTTCTCAGGATTACCTTCATACAGGGTTACTAATTTTTCAAGTATTAGAAGTTGTGAGAATAGGCCTAGATATTTAAACAAATTTATTTGGCTATCCCGAATTTGAGCAGAATATATTTTCCGTAAAAATTTTTTCGCCTCACTAACAGCTTTGCAAAACCGTAAAAAGATCCTAAAACTGCAGTTTAAAATATTACACCCTCTAAAAATATTACACGGGTGAAGGGACGAAAATAATAATTGTGAGGGGAGTGCTGGATGAATACGTCTGAGGATAAAAGGTGGTATGACAAGTACAATTCTCAGATAAAAAAAGAAAAGAACTTAAATTTTACATACCAAATGAAACAAAAATTTAAATGGTAAGAATTCCTGGCAAAAAGATCAATTCCTTCAATATATTATGCGTTCAATCATTAAGTATTAAACATTAATACAGTATGTCCCAAACCGAAAATAGCAAAAGAAAGCCAAATTTAAACTTATGATCTGGCTTTCAAAAACAATTCTCCTTCTTTAGAAGTTCAATTTAAGAGCCCAAAATCAAACTGAGCGTTCCGTTAAACAACTTCAAATATAATTCTTGGCTAATTTTGTCAAGATTGTCTTGACCACGAATGGTGTAAATGCAAGAATCTTATAGTGTTTCGAATACTGCATTTCAAATGGTCTAATCTAAATGCAGGAAAATAATGCTTTTGTGAGACTTATTCTTTTTCACTTATTCTTATTCTTATTATTAAAATCACTTATTCTTTTTCTTCACATTAACATTATTTGGCACTATTAACCAACAGTTCGTGATAAATATGTCCGAAAATAATGTAAAAGTTGACAAGAAAACCAATATGAGCCTAATAACCAAATTTTTACTTTCAGCTGTAATGTAAATTTTCTTATGAACAATATTTTTGGGGTCACTTCCGTTTAAATCCCCTATTCCCCGACCTTGTACATAGTCTTTAGCAAAAATTTCTTCTCATTAGGAAGGGGAGGGGGTTGGTGCATTTTTTATAGTAAGAAAAATGGATTTAGGGATTTTCTTAAGAAGAAATAAATTATACCACAATTCCTTTAAATTCTTTTGTTTCTTTCTCAGAATTACTTTCACACGGGGTTACTAATTTTTCAAGTATTAGAAGTTGTGAGAATAGGCCTAGATATTTAAACAAATTTATTTGGCTATCCCGAATTTGAGCACAATATATTTTCCGTACAAATTTTTTCGCCTCACTAACAGCTTTGCAAAACCATAAAAAGATCCTAAAACTGCAGTTTAGAATATTACACCCACTAAAAATATTACACGGGTGAAGGGACCAAAATAATAATTGTGAGGGGAGTGCTGGATGAATACGTTTGAGGATAAAAGGTGGTATGACAAGTACAACTCTCAGATAAAAAAAGAAAAGAAGTTGAATTTTACACACCAAATGAAACAAAAATTTAAATGGTAAGAATTCCTGGTAAAAGATCAATTCCTTCAATATATTATGCGTTCAATCATTAAGTATTAAACATTAATACAGTATGTCCCAAACCAAAAATAGCAAAAGAAAGCCAAATTTAAACTTATGATCTGGCTTCAAAACAATTCTCCTTCTTTAGAAGTTCAATTTCAAAGCCCAAAATCATACTGAGCGTTCAGTTAAACAACTTCAAATATAATTCTTGGCTAATTTTGTCAAGATTGTCTGACCACGAAATGGTGTAAATGCAAGAATCTTATAGTATTTCGAATACTGCATTTCAAATGGTCTAATCTAAATGCAGTAAAATAATACTTTTGTGAAAAAAATTCGGGGATAGTGGAAGCCCTGATTGTTCTTCTCTTCTTATCTGAAACAGTGTCTCTAGTATGACAATTTTTAAAATCCTGTCCCGCCGCCAAAATCCTGAAAATTCTTTTCAGCAGAACCGAAAAATCCTGAAATTTTTCCTGGTGGGAAATAACTAGACCATGTATAGTTATGGTGATTTTCCAGAGCAATGCAATTTCTGTTCATATTTTAATACTTAAGTGATGCTGAAAGTAAAAAAAAGGAATAACATCTAAAGTACACTTGTCAGTCTTGAAAAAAAGAAGTAGTTTACCGGCAGCAGTATTGGTCTGCCTTTTCGGACGTATTGTTTGCAGCTAAATCCGATTTTTTATTTTTCAATTTTTGCAGTTTAGCTACAATTTAAAGTAGTTTCAAAGATTCCTGTTCCTTTGATTTTTGTAATCGAACTGTGAGGAAGAACGAAATCTTATTTTTTAATAATTTCAATGTAAGCGGATTCTTTGGAATGGTGGGAAATAGGATTTTGAAGTTTCATGACAGTTGGATCACAGTCTTTGACATAGTGGATCGTCGAAACTAGCCTTTGTAAGGTTCCTTCTGTGCGTATAATGAAAATCTGCAAATTGCAACAACCTCGAATTACCTCAGACTTAGTGTTTGCAAATCTTTTGCTTCCTAGAAATTCATACTAAAAAGAACAAATAATTGTTAGATATATAAAACATATCAAATATGAGAGGACCAGTAGAAATACAAAAACAACAATAGACTTTGAGGAAAACAGCTCAGACGCATCAACACTTCAAGACTGCATCGTACATAAAGTAAATAAAGCAAGATGAAATCTCGCACTAATCGCCACATGTAACATCTCCCAAGATTTTTTCGCTATGCAACAATGGAGGATAGGATGGCGAGGGTTTTTTCTCAGTAACTCGTATTTCTTGGAGCCAATTCTGAGCTGAGTTTTCCAATCGTGAGTCTACTTTACCTATCGACGGCAGTCTGAGACTAGTTTTTCAATCACATTCGTCAACTGAAGTGTTTGATTTCACATTTTTCCATTTATCAAGAAACTGACTATCCAAGCACAAAGAAACTCGAGTTCTTTTCCTGCATGTCTCAGTAACCGATTTTTAACTGTACAAATGGCTCTTAGCGTAACAGTTTCCAGCTTGTTGCGCTTTTCTGTTTTCCACGTTCTTCACGACCGCTGAATAATCTTTGCAGCAACAGTGTTATAAAAGGGGCAAACTGAGTAAATACATGAGCACCTATAGAACATTCCCAAACCGAGGTGCCCCCAGGTGACGTTCTATCCGCCACCACAACTCGTCCCAAAAGTCAATAATGTCATTTTGGTCGGTCATGGTTACCTGCGTCACCCTCCATTCCTCAACAATTTACTTGGTGTTTCCAACCGGGAATCTTGTATTTTTTTCAACAATGCGCTATCAAAAGCCGAGTGGGCTGATGAGATCCGTGAAGAAATGGGTGTGATTCACCCCCTTGTTGACTATATACACGTTGATTTTCGTATTCAGCATGATTGATTACATCAGATGTGCGTTCTCAAATCTTCCGCTGCTTGCTGATCACCCAAAACCTATAAAGATATTGTTATAGTACCATAAAAGTTCACGTGAATTTTTTCAAATTCTGATGTTCTTGTTTGAGGGAGTGTGACTCGCGCTTCCACTTATCATCCGATTTTTGGCAGTTTTTTGGTCATGTTATTTTTGGCGGACTCTGCTTTTTTGTTTTGATGTTTTCTTTGTTCGTTTCTTTAGTGTTTTTTTCCTGTCTTTGTACCTAGTTTTTAGACTTTCTTTCCATTTTTCATCTGGTGTGGCCAACAAGTAGAATCCGGTATGTGGATATTGTAACCGTGTTGGACGAGATAGAATCCGATTTGTCTGTAACCCAACTTCAACGGCAGCATCAAATCCAAAAGGTGCGTCGATTGATCTTGAAAACCGCTACATTTAAAAAAAAAATCCTAGATTGCGGAGAAAATCTACAGCCAGTTGGACGAGAAGAAACTATAGAATAATTCAGTGAGTATTTGATTCGAACTTTTATCAACTTGCGGCAGAACAAACTAACTTATAATGTGTTCAAGAAACAGGAACGAGCATTAGTCCGGTATTACTGCTACAGAAATAACGAAATTCATTGGAATTCACAATACTATGACTTCCTTCAAGTGTCCCAGATATCACATGTACTAGAACAATGCCAAACTCGGGTGCTACCTCTAACCATATATGAAACTGTTTTTGATAGCTTCTTTACAAGCATACTTTCCGCTACAAAAAACTGGAAAAGAAGGAGTTTTTTAAGGTACAGGTGCCATACGAGCGAACAGGGTACATGGCGCAAAGCTCGACTCTCGACTCGGCTCACGCCTTAAATTTAAAATAGATTTTTCCAACTTTCGGTACTTCTTTCATTTGGTCGACAAAAATGCCAAGGTTGTAGAAGGTGAGACCTATGGTTGACCAAGTCCTGCTTAAAACTGAGACTATTACATCTCCTGAAAATATTTCATTGATGAGCAAATGGTTCCTTATACTGAATCCCTTAGACATAAGCAATAAATACGTGGAAAACTGATCCATGGGATAAAAAGATCTTCATGCTCTGCAAAAGTAACGGCATAATTCTGACCTTCGATGTCTATCAGGGGAAGAAGATTATCCTTACTGACGACAGAAGGAGTTTGGATTAGGTCCAGTATGATTCTAACCTTGGCAAGTCATGTACAACCTCTAACCATATACGAAACTGTTTTTGATAGCTTCTTTACAAGCATACTTCTGCTACAAAAACTGGAAAAGAAGGAGTTTTAAGGTACAGGTGCCATACGAGCGAACAGGGTACATGGTGCAAAGCTCGACTCTGATACAACGCCAAAGAAAAGAGGCAGAGGATCTTACCAAGAATTAGTAAGTGGCAACTTGTGTCTGGTGAAGTGGTTGGACTGCAGGTCAGTAATTATCGCCTCAAATATTATAGGAAGTGGAGAAGTGAAATAAGGGAGAAATGGTGCAAAAAAAAAGGCTGAAGTACCGATAAGGCAACCGGAAGTTATTGCAGTGTATAACCAGTCTTTAGGCAGAGTCGAACTCGACCATATGGTATTGTATAATCAAGTCTGCATTTGGTCCAGGAAGTGGACACTGCGGCTTGTGTTCTACATGATCGACTTGGCGGTAGTAAATAACTGGCATGAATAGACCGAATTCAAAAAGCCCAAAAGTCCAAGAACGATAAGGAATCCCTGACTTTCATCTAGAGGTGGCCAAGTCTCTGATTATGAGCAAAGAGGTGACGCCCATGAGGCGAGTGGGACCACCCTCGGTCCCCTTGGCTAACAACGAGGAAGAGGAGATCAATGGCCCATCTGTTCCTGGACCGTCGCAAAAGACGAAGTCAAAATTCTGAAGACCATGCTCGGCCGTAAAAGGACATTCTTTTGCTCATTGACATGAAAAACATAAACTTTAAAACAGGTTCAAAAGAATATTTATCTCAATTGAGATTAAGATACAGTAGAAAGTATTTGTCCACGAGCAGGGGATGGGAGGAAGAGTGCCACACGACCAAAATTGGGGTTCCTAGCTATGTAAATTCTTTGTCTTTATGTGTTTTTTTATACCACCTTTCTACTAAATGTACCGAAGAACCGGATTGAAGGTACTGGCGTAAGACACAGCATGTCTGCTGTATAAGAAGTAGCCATAGCAGTCACATGAACTTCAAGGAACTTGCAGCAGTTACACTAGTTACAGTAGTAACAATAGCTATAGTACATTATAGCAGTCACAGAAGTTTTAGTAGTCTTAGAATTCATATTAGGGTATATTCGTTAGCTGGATAGTGAAAGTTTCTATTGACATTCGCCATTTCCGGAAAGCTGCCTGTCCAGTAGTTGCGAGTCGAAAGAATTGGCTAAACATGTAAAGCGAATCCAAGTCACTATTTTGTGGATTAGTAGCTTTACGATTTGAATAGTATATTAAAAACTATGGCAGAGTTATAACTCGATCACAACTACTCACTCGAGCTTATTGAAAAACTCGCAGGTGGATCAGAGGACTGAAAGTGTTACCCAATTTTTAAATAGTTCATTTTTTAGTCGTTTAAGTAGAAAATTTTGTCTCAAAAGTAAGCTTGAATTTAAAAAACTTAATCTAAAAAAAAAACTGTTTCCACAAGGAAGCTTTTCAAAGAAAAATAAAAAGCTACATTAAACCAAAGATGGACAAAAATAAAGTCAAATAACTTTTTAAGCGTAGAACGACCGTAGGTCGCTATCAATTAATAAGTAAAATCCAAAACGGACAGGAATTACAACAAAGAACTAAGTCAAACTCAAACAAACCGAAACTACTACAAGAGGAGTAGGGCCAACGCCGCTGTGCCACCTAAAGACCAGAATGTAATTTGTACTTTACTGCAAACAAAATAAATTTAAAAAGTTTTCTCTTTTACATCTTAAATAAATCCAGAACGGTTGACACTGTCAGGAATAACTATCAGCACATGTTAAACTGTCAATCCACATTCATTTGTTCTTTCAATAGTCTTAGCTATTACAGTGATTTTTTATGTTATGAGACATAAAACCAGTTGTTCACATAAGAACTGTTTTCAGTATAATATAGATTTTATTCGGGTCTCTAGAATGGCACAGGGGCCTTAGCCATATTCCTCTTTGTGTAGCTCCTGCTGTTTTTTGAGTTTGAATTGGTTATTTATTGTAATTTCTGTTCGTTTTGCATTTGATGTATTTATTGATAGTGATCAATGGTCGTTTTACGCTCAAAAAGTTGTTTTTACTTCATATTTGCTCACCTTTGGTTGAATGTCTTCACTTTTCTTTCAAAAATTATTTTGCAGAATTTTTTTGAAAATTAATCTAAAGCAGGGTAGTCCATTTCTCAACAAAATAAATCCATAGCTTGCTGTAACGAGGTAAAGAGCGACTTAGCCGCTATAACCGAAACTCTAATAAAACGGAATTTTGCTAAAAATAGATACATAAAAAGAATAAGTTTTTTATGCTAATTCCAAATATCTAATATTTTTAATATTATATCAAATATCTAAAAGTTTAATGTTACCCATCAGAAACTACAATCATACAAAAGTTTGCTCGATTTTTGAAAAAAAGGAGACACACCCTCAGAACATTAAGGGATCTTAATGAAAATCGCACCGTCAGATTTGGCATATCAGAAAACCCCTTTGTAAAGGTTCCATGCTCCTATCTACTAAAAATCTGGAATTCCGCATTTTTCGCCAGAAGAAAGATAACGGATAACTGTTTTTTTTTTCATTATTTATTTATATTTTTTCCCCAGGAGTGGTTGCATGACACCGTTGACCCTAGAAGATCAGGGGAGCGCTCGTTCGAACGGAAGTCAAAAAAAGTTCTAGTGCCCTCTTAAGGGAATAAATGATTGCAGGGAAACTAGCCCCCTTACCACGCCTCTTTTTTTCCCAAAAATATCCGATCAGCATTTTGAGATAGTCATTTGGTTCAGCATAGTTGAACGGTCTAATAACTATGCTTTTGAGGATGACATGCCCCCCCCATAATCCCTGGGGAAAATGCTGTAAGTTATGCAGTTTTTCCGTTGTTCACACAAAGTATTTGTTATTTGGAAATATCTGGTTTTTTTTGGGAGGAATTTTCTGCGGGGGGATTTTCCACGGTGAGAATTTCCCGTAGACAGGAAAGTCTCGGGGGAAATTTTACAGATAAGTTTTACGTGGGGAAGGAGGGAAGAGGATTTCGTGGTATGTTTTGGAAAACCATCAGAAATTAAAGAAAAAAAAAGTGTTTTCAAATGAAAGTAAGGAGCAACATTAAAACTTAAAACGAACAGAAATTATTCCGTTATAAAGGGGGTTGCCCCTTACGCCAAAAGCTTAAGTTTTTGTCACAATTCTTTAAAGAAAGGCTACTCAAACACAAGTTTTGTTGAATTTGAATGAAATATATTTTTAAAGAACATTAAGACTTTAGCGCAAAGAGCTCTGTTAAGTTTCTATGTTGCTGAATACTTTCAGTTAAAAATTTTTTTTTATTTAATTAATTTAAAAAAAAATACCCAAAACATGTTTTGTCAAAGAAAAGTAAAGAGCTCCATTAAGCCAAAAATGGGCAGAAATAAAGTCGAATAACCTTCCAATAACAAAACTACCCCAAATCACCATCAATAAAGAAATGAAACTCAAAATAAACAGAAACTAAAATAATTAACCAAATAGAACTCAAAACGAGAAAAAATAACATAAGTAGGGCTGACGACCCCCATGCCTTCTCAAGACCAGAACATAATTTGCACTTTACTAAAAAAAAAAAAAAAAAAAAAAATGACCTTGGATTGTCAGTTAACACATATACTGATATTTATTCCTTAAAACCTTACTAATTTTTTACTTATTAAAGTAAAAAAGTGAAAAAATTTTAAATGTGTTTTTGTTTTCATTCCCCAACTTATCATCATCAGGACATTAACCAGATGGGTTTTGTCGGATCTTAGTGATAGAGGATGGGAAATAATAGTTAAGGTGCTGGCTTAAGGTAAGGTAGTTAAGGTACCGAGTACCCCAGAAGGGGTTTTTGGATCTCGGCAAAACTCAGAGGGGAGTAAGAACTAGCGTCATGACTGTAGCCTTAGTTAGTCGGATTGAAGGCATTGTTCTAAACTTTGTTGGGGACAGGAGTTGGATCCTTAATTCTTTTTATTAGATCGTCAATCAAAAGAGGACATCGGATTCCCAACCAAGCTTGGTCCAAAGCAAAGTTTCGTACCCTATGTGGCTGTTTGGCGTCGAGAATTAAGCTTGATCCCCGGAGAGATTGTCTGTACTCTTGTGATTAGAACATCTACAAGAAATGGTATGACATTACCCGCCAAAACGTGGCGGAAGTACAAATCGATTACCTGTCCTGGTATTGTCCTATAGGGTCCGTAACTAATCCGACCTTTCATATCATAGTTTTGGACGAAAAATTTACAATATAAATATTACCAGAAATGTTAACTAGGAATCAATATATAAGTGCTGGATTTATTTCAAAAGAAATAGAATATTCTCCTTCTTGTGAAAAAGGGGATGTTTCAGAAGAAATATTCCCTTGGTGTTTATAGCTGAAAAGACTGTCCCAATTCATTTACCATACTCAAAGTGCGAGGAAAATTGCCATAAGATAGCCATAAAAATTTCAAAGCTGTATTTCGTCTCTTTATAAACTGTGCATAAATAAACCTTATTTGGAATTTTTTGTTCTTTGTCTGGTTTAACTTGCAAGTTCGAGTCATTTTCTGGTATTTCTTAGTTGCGAAAACAGACAATTCAAACACCTGAGATTTTATATATTTTGGATCTCAGATAAGTTTTATTCTAGATTAGTTTATTACCTGTCCTCAAAGCAAACATTTACTGCCTCACAGTTTTACCCTCCGTATTCCTGTTGTGGCATACAATGACCTCTAAAAGAGCACTTTTAACCATTAAATAGCCTAGTTTTATCTATACTCTTTAGTTTTACTCTGCTAGATTTAGTTAAAGCTTTATTGCCTGAAAAAATATTATAATATATAATATTAATAATATATAATATAATATAATATAAGAATTAAAAGCACAAGACATGATATTCATTTAAGCCCACACAAAAACATAATAAGACAGTAAGAATTGGTTATATCAATAATAAAATCGCCTATTCTTCTATTGGATGAAGAACAATTTCAAATTCTCCGGATCCGTAGCTGAAATCGTTTTTGTAATGTATAGATACTTCATTTCCATGAAAAAGGTGATTGAAGTACTCAACATTACACTGCCTATCTTTTGTCCAGATGTACCTTTTATGTAAAGAAATGCATTGCGACAGAGCTTCCCAGAGGAATTTACATTAAATTCCGAGTGGCAACACGCACTTGATCAGCTCCTGGAAATCTGATACGAGATATACACTCTTTTGAAGCCATCGATGACGGGGAACGAAGAATTATTGATCCATCTTCATTCTTAATATATGGGCATGTTCTACTCGAGCCATACTTCGGTTCACAAACTGGGTATTTTTTAAATACAACATTGAATGTTATATGACCTTGACGGACTTTGGACTTCAATTTAGACTGATAATCAAGAACTAAGTCAGGCTTACCAATGAAAGAAGTTCCTGGTCTTATTTTAGTCCCACATTTAATTCCATCATCTGGGTTCATACAAACTGGCGGTCCTTACGCTAAAATTCTCATTATAACAAGGATGGTCTAAACTGTTATTTTTACTGACTTTAGCATCCATTAAAGTAACCATTGCAAAATGACATTTAGGTGGTCGGACCACCAAATGCAGATAAGGTTTTTATTGCTCTTTATAGAGCTGTAAATTCCTGTTTCTGTAATATGACCACCGCAAAGTGATGGTGGATAAGCTGGGAGAGGGTAGAAAAGTATTTTTTCACATGATGCACCATGAGTTCCTGGAGGACAAATACATGTACAATTTGGGCCTAGATATCCATAATTTTGGCAATAGTTCCTAGTAGTGCACTTTTTTCCCAGGTTTCAATGCACCCATAGCCATAATTGAGGACAAGTTTATCATAATGACTAACACCATGTTTTTCCATCAATAGATACTGTAATGTAGGATCTCGGGGAAGCATAGTAGGCATGTTTGTCTCCTTACTCTTCGAAAATGAATTAAATGGGTAATGCATACCTGACAAATAATTGTAGGGAACTCCAAAAACCCTATCATTTCCCCTTTTAAAGTCTTCGTTGTGGTTGCCTTTAATGTTGTGGTTGAAAACCATCAAATATTCATCTCTATCTACCCTCTGGTGCTCATGATCCAGGCCGAGAGCATGTCCAAACTCATGGGAAGCTATTAAATCTTTCCAACAGCCTTCACCTAAAGTGATCGTCTGCCTTTTCAAATATCTAGCCCGCCCAAGATAAGAATTACAAGTAAAGGGCTTATTAATAACAAAAAGTCTCGTATTGCCTATAGGAAATAGGTTTTTTCACTGATTCCCAGGGTACAGCCTGGATGCATGTGCCATCTTCCCAAGCTTTGAAGCCATTTATAATAAAGGATGTATCGATTCCTTTAAAGCCTTTTGTATCTATCTCGTATGGCACTAAAACATCACCATTTTCCTGCTTAGGCCAAAGATAATTATCCCTTATTAATGAGGCTCTTCCTTGAATTGAAGCATTTTTTTTACTTTCCCATGTCTCTTTGGTATATAGGATATCTCCTATTATTCTATACGGAGTATTTGCTACCCTCTTGGCCTTATTTATTTTTTTTCCATCTATATATCCGTTATGAAGTCTGGTATATGACAGTGTCTCATCTACGAATTCGCCTGCAGCCCCAGAATATGAGTTCGATTCCTCTGGGTTGCCGTTAGAGCTCAAGAAATATGCCTCTGTCTCATCAGTGTTCTCAGTGGGCTGTACAATGTATGATTCAGACTTATAAGTGCAGAAACCTGTAAAAGAATGATTAATATAGTAAGAATTTGACTTTTTCAGTTTTTAAGGCTCCTTACAGAAACACCCGCAAGCCTTTGGGTCCATCCCCTCCCGAAATTCTAAATTTTTCTGAAATTCTGGGCATTTCTGATTTAAATTACCAAACAAAGTTTGTTTGTTTAATATCGGCCCCCTCTCTAAAATGATTTCTTATTATTGGGTCATCCCAGAAAAAAAAAGTTCCTAGGTACTTGCCGGCTCGTTCATAATTAGATTTAATAACTACAAGATTTAAATTATGCCAAAATTTCAGCTAATGTATTAACCATTTTAATAGGATTAATAAAAAAAGTTTTCCACAAAATAAGTTTTTCAAAGAAAGTAAAGAACTCCATTAAACCAAAAATGAGCATAAATAAAATCAAATAATCTACTAAGCGTGAATCTACCACAAATCGGCATCGATAAATAAATGAACCCAAAACGAACAGAAATTATAATACATAACCAAGTCAAACTCAAACGAGAAAAAATTAAAATGAGTAGGGCTCAAAACCCTATGCCTTCCCAAGGCCACAACATAATTTGCACTTTACTGAAAAAATATAAATGTTTTTACTTTTATAACTTTAATAAATCAAATAATATTAACATTTTGATTCATAAATATCAGTATATTTTATATTAGACTGACAATTAATATTCATTTGTATTTTTTTCAGTAAAGTGCAAGTCATGTTCTGGCCTTGGGTAGGCATAGGGGGTTTTGAGCCCTACTCATGTTAATTTCTGCTCGTTTGAGTTTGACTCGGTTATTTATTGTAATTTATGTTCGTTTTGGGGGTTTCATTTATTTATCGATGCTGATTTGTGGTGGTTTCACGCTTGGTAGATTATTTGATTTTATTTTTGCTCATTTTTTGGTTTTAATGGAGTTTCTTTACTTTTCTTTGAAAAACTTATTTTGGGAAAAAGTTTTTTCAATTAATTTTAGTTTCGTTTTATATTGACATCGAATTTTCAGGGAAAAAGAAAATAATGCTTTAAATCTTTTCGTTTTTTAAGACTTTATAGTGTGTCCTGCTATTTGTATCTGGAAAAATTTTCAGCAATTTTTAGCAACATACATCCTTTTAAAAATCTGGACACAAATAGTAGTGTTTATTTAGTTTCATACCTCCTCTAGTTGAACTGAAATACAAAACTTGATACCATTCGCTAAAAAAATCTGTTTACTTTCTTTGATAGGCTTGGATACACTTACACTATTTTGATTTGGTTAATTTTAAGAGCAGAAGTAGCCCGAAAGTATGAACATAATACACTCAGTCGTTCTTGGGATACTTCTGAGATTGCCTTATGGGAATTAGCATTAAACACAGTGCATTTTGATTTAATCTTAAGGCAACATTTAGTTTTTTAAACATAATGGGCGAATGGGAGGGTGACACGGGAGTGGGACTAGTTTGCCCTCCAATCACTTTCGACTATTAAAAAGGGCATTAGATCTTTCTATTTTCAATCAAATGAGCCCTTTTCGAAGTTCCTACGACAACTCCTTCGATACGAAGTGCCCTGGTCTAAAAAAAAAAAAAAAAATAATAATATAAAATAATACATTGTACCCACATCGATCTTTACTATAAAAATATCAAGCCTTTCAATCACTTTTGGACAATTAAAAGGGCACTAGCCCTTTCAATTTCAAATAGAATGAGCCCTTTTTGAGTTTTCTACGACAACGCTTTCTATAAACACCTTATATGCCCCAGGGTATAACTTACAACCCTCTTCCGAGGGACTATGAGGGGGTTTTTTCTCCTCAAAGACCTAATTTCCAGAACTTTCAACTACGTTAAACAAAACAGCTATCTTAAAAGTTTGATTGGATATGTTTGGAGAAATGGTGGGCGTGAGGGGGCGGTGTAGTTGCCCCTCTAACGTTAAAAAGTTATAAATGTTTTTACTTCTATAACAGTAATAAATCAAATAATATTAACATTTTGATTACTAAATACCAGTATATGTATATTAAACTGACAATGCACATTCATTTGTATTTTTTCAGTAAAGTGCAAATTATGTTCTGGCCTTGGGAAGGCATAGGGTTTTTGAGCCCTACTCATGTTAATTTCTGCTCGTTTTGAGTTTGACTCGGTTATTTATTGTAATTTCTGTTCGTTTTGGGTTTCATTTATTTATCGATGCTGATTTGTGGTAGTTTCACGCTTGGTAGATTATTTGATTTTATTTTTGCTCATTTTTGGTTTAATGGAGTTCCTTAATTTTCTTTGAAGAACATATTCCTTCAAGTATTTTAAGACTTTATAGTTTTGGCCTGCAACACAAATAGTAGCGTTTAATTTAGTTTCACACCTCCTCTATTTGACCTTATATCGAAAACTTGATACTATTTGCAAAAAAATCTGTTTACTTTCTTTGATAGCTTGGTTACACTTACGCTATTTTCAGTTGGTTAAATTTTAAGAGCAGAAGTAGCCCCGAAAGTTTGAACATAATACCCTCCGTCGTTCTTGGGATACTGCTGAGATGCCTTATTGGGAATTAGCATTAACGCAGTGCATTTGATTTAATCTTTGGGCAACATTTAGTTTTTAAACATAATGGGCAAATGGGAGGTTTGGCGTGGGAGAGGGATTAGTTGCCCTGCAATCACTTTCAGCAATTAAAAAGGGTATTATCCCTTTCTATTTTCAATCGAATGAGCCCTTTTCGAAGTTCATAAGACAACTCCTTCGATACGAAGTGCCTTAGTCTATACATAAAATTAAAAAAAATAATACATTGTACCCACATCGATATTTCCTATAAAAATGTTTAGGCCTCGACTAGTAAAAAGGGACTAGTCCTTCCAATTCCAATTGATTGAGCCCATTTTGAGTTTCTACGACATTGTTTTCTATAAACACCTTATATGCCCCCAGGGCAATAATTACAGCCCTTGCCATGAGGGCGGTGAGGGGGTTGTCATCCTCAAAAACTTAATTTCCAGAACTTTCAACTACGTTAAACAAAATGGCTATCCCAAAATTTTGATTGGATGTGTTTGGAGAAATGACGGGCGTGTGAAAGGGGCGATAGTTGCTCTCGAATCACTTTCAAATATTAAAAAAGGTACTAGCCCTTTCAATTTTCAATCGAATGAGCCCTTTTGAAGTTTCTACGACAACGTTTTAATAAAAACCTATTATACCCCCAGAGCATACCTTACAACCCTTGCCCTGAGGGCTGGGAGGGGGTTTGTCATCCTCAAAGACCTAATTTCCAGAACTTTAAACTACGTTGAACAAAATTGCTATCTCAAAATTTGATTGATGTGTTAGGGGAAATGGTAGGCTCGAGAGGGGGGGTTTATTGCCCTCCAATCACTTCCGACTATTAAAAAGGGCAGCAGCCCTTTCAATTTCCAATCGAATGAGCCCTTTTTGAAGTTTATACGATAACGCTTTCTATAAAAACCTTATATGCCCCAGGGCATAACTTACAATCCTTCAACTGAGGGCTGTGAGGGGTTTGTCATCCTCAAAGACATAATTTCCGGACCTTTCAACTACGTTGAACAAAATCGTTTATCTCAAAATTTTTGATTGGGTATGTTTGGGGAAAAGGTGGGCGTGAGAGGGGGTTAGTTGCCCTCAAATCACTTTCGACTATTAAAAATGGCACTAGCCCTTTGAATTTCCAATCGAATGAGCCCTTTTTCGAGTTTCTACGACAAAGTTATCAATAAAAACCTTATATGCCCCTAGGGCATAACTTACAACCCTTACCCTGAGTGTCATCCTCGAAGATATAATTTCCAGACCTTTCAGCTACTTTGAAAAAATGGCTATCTCAAAATTTTGATTAGATGTGTTTGGATAAATGGTGGGCGTGGAAAGGGCGTTAGTTGCTTTCCAATCTGTTTCGACTATTAAAAAAGGCACTAGCCATTTCAATTTTCAATCAAATAAGCCCTTTTTGAAGTGTCTACGTCAACACTTTCTATAAGAACCTGATGCCCCCAGGGCATAACTTACAACCCTTGCCCTGAGGGCTGTGGGGGGGGGTGTTATCCTCAAAGACCTAATTTCCAGAATTTCCAGCTACGTTGAGCAAAATGGCTATCTCAAAATTTTGATTGGATGTATTTGGGGAAAAGGTGGGCGTGAGAGGGGGGTTAGTTGCCCTCCAATCACTTTTGACTATTAAAAGGGGACCCGCCTTTTGAATTTCTAATCGAATGAGCCTTTTTTGAAGTTTCTATGACAACGCTTTCTATAAAAACCTTATATGCCCCCAGGGCATAACCTACAATCCTTGCCCTGAGGGCTGTGGGGGAGTATCCTCCTCAAAAACATAATTTCTACCTGGAAATCAACTACGCTGAACAAAATGGCTCTATCAAAATTTGATTGGATGTGTTTGGGGAAATGGTGGGCGTGGAAGGGGTGTTAGTTGCTTTCCAATCACTTTCGACTATTAAAAAGGGCACAAGCCACTCCAATTTCCAATCGAATGAGCTTTTACCTGAGCTGAAGATCATAGAATGCCTAAACCTTTTTACAGCGACTTCTTGCTGTATGTTGGGTAGCTCAGATAAAACAATTCCGAACGCTTTTTAAAATCCTGTCACTTGACAAACTCTTATGGAAGACCCATTGGACCCAAGACTTGCCTTCTTGCGTGAAGTTACATTTTTTGAGTCGAAAGCTACGACAAAATTTTGTTTCTGTTCTAAAAACTGAAAATTGTAGATCTTCATTTTTCTTGGGGGAAGGAAGATATTTATCAAAGTATTGCAGTGTTATAAGCAAGATCCGTTTACAATAAAAGGAGTTTGAGATACAGCCCCTACCTCCAAAATCAGATGGTTCATAATCTACATTTGAGAAAACATTTCAGGTCTTGTGTTAGCAAATAAATAGCCAAAAAGTCACGGTTTAAATGTGTTTTTTTTTCTTACTATCCGTGTCTATGGTAGCCCAGTTTGTATGAAATCCATAAAAAACAAAATATATAGAAGCAAACGTTGATATAAACTCATAAGCTTCGAATGTTTGTGTAAAAAAAAGGCTTTCGAGTAGCATATAGTTCGCATAATGACGCAGGTTGTTAGCTGAAAATATTAAAACACTTTCTTAAAGTACGTTGGATATGGAACCAAAAGCCTTTTTTGGCTCCTGCACCCATCTTGTCTCTATAGCTGAAAACACCGATTTTCCAAGATATTTCTTTTGGTTGTTGCAATATTATCAAGTTCTTACGGTAGTATTTCATTTTTGCCAATGTTGCCACGTTGCACCATGAAAATCATCAGGAAAAACTATATTGTTAAATTTAAAAACATTTCTTATCTGTAAAAATTCGAACAATAACAGTCTATTGACTACCAATGACAATCCCACCTTGAAAGGAAAATTAAATCTTCTTGATCTGTTTGATACCATATATTTCTTCACCCCACCATTTTATTTTCGACAAAGAAGAATAGAATAACCCCTGGAGACCATATATAAATAAAAAAAAAAAACAAAAAAAAAAAAAAAAAAAAAAAAAAAAACTGAGACACAGAAACGAGCTATTTAACGCTTGCAGGTTCTTATGATTGGTTGTGAGAGGTTTGAGCCTTCTTAGGTAAATAAATTACTTTTTGAAATATGTCTATATTTTTATAAATTTTCCAAAAATATTTCGAAACTATTTAATTAAACACAGAAATTATTTAGCGAGAAACTAAGAAAATAGCTTTAGCTTTCTAACCCAAAGAGATTGCATTCAATTAAGTTGGGAATTCTAATAATACCTAGAAAGAAATGAATTCCCAGGAGGCAAAGTTCACTCTAGCTCAAACTATTATTATAGTTAAGGTCCGCCTAACATAAGGCTTTTATGTTAGGCGGAAGAACTTAAAAACTTACAATTACTAGAAACTAGTCAGAATACCTCTCCCGATTATAATCGCAAGTTTTTTAGACCAAAAATAATGGCTTAGCTCGCTATTTGGATGAGGGCTGCAGGTTAGCTTGAACTGATTCATATTTTAAGCATCACAAGGGTCATGTGTTGAGAGCTCAGATTAACACAGAGAAGAAAGTCATCTAAAGGAGACCCACGGTGGCCGTTTTTCTAACTTTTTTTTACAATTTTAAATTCTTGGTCAACATGCCTGAGACTCTAGACAGGCATGCCTTTCCAAAAACTAACCTGACAAGTATGTATCCAATAAAAGAGTCATGCATACTCCTGCCATTTATTCCTGCCAGTCATTTAAACATTTGCCTCTCAATTACTTGAACTATCTGTCTTGGCTTTTCTCTGTCTACAATTAGCCATGTCTTGATGCAACCTATAAAACCTACTGCAAAATACTTGATAACTTCAATTCAAAATTTGATTTTGATTTTGAATTGGAGTTATCAAGTGTTTTGCAGTAGGTTGCATAGGCTGCATCAAGACATGGCTAATTGTAAACAGAGAAAAGCCAAGACAGATAGTTCAAGTAAAATTCATAGAATACCTACCAGGAAGGAAATATTTAAAAAATTAAAGGGGAAAAATGTTCTTTTTTCGGATCATTATCTATTTAGTGGAAGCTGTTCAAAAAATATTAAAATGGTGGGTGTTAGCAACTTAAAAATATGCCACAAGCCTTAGCTACTAGATAATACTATTTTTCCATAGAGGAGACAAATTTTCCTTCAGTTGGCAAGGAGTAGTTCTAATCGATGAAATGTCCTCCGCAAAATAAATTGTTCCCAATAATCCTCAAAATAGTATAAAACTGTCCCTACCCCACTCTAGGTCCGCATGGACCTAGGTCTGCATGGACGTCCGCATGCAGTGTCACCGCCCCACGTGAAGCTGAAGAGAGCTCTAAGATCGTTGTATAGGCACTAACAAAATACTTAAATATAATCAAGAGCCTAAAATAAAATTACTAAAAATTTCAAAAATACCAGCAAAGACAGGAGTGGAGTAAGTAATATCATAATGACCACTGTGGCAAAAAAGAATTGTAATGAGATTTCAAACACTACTTTGCGTGTCAATATTAGAGATGAAAAGATCATTAAATAAAATATAAACAATAGCGAAAAAATGTGGTACATTTAAAAATAAAGACGAACAATAAAAGTATAATAAATAACAGCTGTGAATATTTAAGGCCACAATTATCTAAACCAATTTTATCAGTAAAAATAGCAATTGGTCTATAAAACCAACTTAACGAAATTGCAAATAATTTCTTATCGGTACATCAATGAAGACACTCACTATTACCGTTTTATTGAGCACCCTCGTGGGTAAGTGTCTAGTGTATTTTCCTGTGCAGGGCCTATATTTTTTTTAAGAGAGCAAAAGCAAAGCCGAGTGTATGTGTTACCGTGAATGACCAAAATGGAGATTGTCGACATTCACCGATGAATGTCCGAAATTCTTTGTTTTTCTGCTTGGATTTAGTCAGCTTCGCCAGTCAGCTTTGTGAGTTTTATGCAAGGTTAAATGGTGAAAGGTTAGGTCTGTAACCCATTTCTGAGATGTATAACCTAATTTAACCTAAGTTTAACTTTTACAATCAAAGCTTGCATATGAATGACAGATCTGACTGGCAAGCTGAATGAATCCAAGGAGATAAAAAGGCATTTCGAACATTCACCTGTGAATTCCACATCACAGTACATAAATTATAGACAGCAGTGCAAAAAAAAAAAAAAAAAAAAAAATAAAAAATTCAGAGACAATGTTACCAGAAAGTGTGAATTTTGCTTTTCAGAATACTAGAACTAGAAATTGGTAGGATTCAGTCTTCATTGACAGATTTCGGCACCATATTCCGAAATCTGAAACAGTGAAGCATTTTTGACTAATTACGTGCGCTTTTGTGGTCGAAATTTCTATTCTCAGTCTCTGGGTTGACGAGAAAGATATTTTTCTTAGTTCTCTGGTATGTCAGAGAATTAAATAAAAAGGGAATTAAAGATGATCTAACAAAAAAAAAAAAAAAAAAAAATACTTGCCAATATCTAAAGTGGTATTTTACATTACTTTTTGGCTAATATGCTGAATTACTCCCTATCAACAATAGAAATTGTGATTAAAGAACTAAAAAAAGAAAAGAAAAGAAAACGGTACTCAGTATACTGGTCTTGCAATATAAATAAGTTATACAAAAATGTGGAAGTTAAAGGCGTGTTTGATAAAGATAACTAATAGATAGGATTATTATCAAACTTAGTTATGAGAACAAAATGTTCGTAGCTTTCAAAATATGAATTAGAACGACAAGAACGACCAAGTCAAAGATAAGAAATTAGACCGGCCGTTGATAATGCACTATCTATAAATTGCAGGCTAAGGACAACGTTCTGAGGTTTTTTCATGAAATAGAAGCCAAAGACATATACATATGAGACAAAATTTTACTTGGCAAGGTCCTTCAACAGTTCCGATTGTTATTTTATTTGTGTTTTCCTTTTAATGAACTCCGAATTAGTTTTGTACATTTTAATCATATATTGTATTTATCTTCGACTAGTATTCAAGATCATTTTCAAAGTTAAACAGCAAACCCTCCTTCTATATCGCCCAAAATTTCTTCGAGAGTTTCATCTTCATTTTCACTGTCATTGGATGGTTTTTTGATGTCATACATGTCAATGGTAAATCTATTCAGCATAGCGGGTGTAGAATCAAAGTCCCTGCAGCATTTTCCCTGGCAATTTAGCCTAAGTCGGATGGTCACAGTAGAGTTAAGCATTTAAAGGTGCATCCTGTTTCGAATTTTGTACTTGACAAGATTCATGACAGAAAACACTCTCTCGACGAAGAGGTTGCTGATGGGTAAGCTTAAGACAGAAAGAGCTGCTTGAGCTATGTCGAACAAAGGTCAACTCTCCCCACTCTTTTCTGTATTTTTTTTTTCGAAATTTGACCACCTTCCCATTTGGTTTTTCACGCTAAGGATAATGCACGCTTTAATATTTGAAATTTAGGTCGTCATGGAGCCTGGAATGCGATATGAGAATCCCTATGGGTTCTGAAAATTCCACCTGTCCTTATAGAGAGATTTCTGAATCTGTTAGTAGAAGTTGTCAGTAAACACTAGACTCTGAAATTTTGATTTTTGTCATTGTGAAGGCAAAATGCACCCAATTTGCGCCGAATTTTTTGACATGCGCAAAATCGGCGCAATGCGCCAATTTGAAAACTTCAATGCGCAATCAACTCAAAAAAGCACCCAAATGGCGCAAATACGCACCTCCTGGCAACTATGATAGGCAGTAGGATCTTTCCCTATCTCACCCATTATTAAAACCCGGACCGAGATGCGAGTGCTCCAGAGAACATATAAACATAAGCGACGTTAGATCTTTTCACTGGTAGACTAGTCAGATTTCTCTTGAACGCGAAACTTGGCTTCAACGTTGGAACACTAAATTTTGAAGAAACTAATTTTAAATTAATTTATTCCAATACATATATGAAAATCGGTAATTAGTAGTGCAATGTTATTATTAGATGTTTTTAGGAATTAAAAGTAGGTTTCGAAGTCTCAAGTTGGTTTCAAAGGCATTCTGAGAAAGTTTCTGCCAAAATACGTGTTCCAGGGTAACTGGACCGCTGATGGCAGGTTAAATGAAAGGAGCTGTTTGTACGCACTAATGCAAGAATAAGTGGGAGGAGCTGTTTGTTCGCACCGAGAATGAAGAGCCAGAAATTATCTGCGGTGAACTTACTGCTATATCTTTATACTGTGGTCCACATTTATGGGATTTCGGTCTTTCAGCGTAACCTATGCACATACTTATTTATAATGGATGGAGGACTAACATATTTTCTCTGAGTATGACAAATCTGATTATATTGCTGTTATTTCTTGTGTTTTCTATTTATCAACACTTTTCTGTACAACACTTATTGTCTTTAAACACTTTTCTATACAACAACAAGAGCACTTGAAAACAACACTTGAAAAAAAACACACTTGGAACATGAACTAGCACAGTTGAACATTACAGTGAATTTAAAAGTGGGTCCCCCCCAGGGGCCGCGGGGGCGAAGGCCGGCCGCGGGCGGGACCCCCCACCTCCCGGGATCCGCGGTGGAAAAACAGTACAATAGTTGTCGTCACTGCTACAGGTTAGGTTGAGGTTGGGTTGGTGGTGGTGGTTAGTTAATTTATGAATGGGTTGGTGGTAGTTAGTGGTTGGGTTAGTCCGATTAGGTTAATTTATCCAGACCAAGTTGATTGCGATAGTCTATGCATTCAACTCGGTCTGAAATACGGTAGTGGCCATGAGGCAGGACACTCACACCATTCTCGAGCACATAGACTTTGTCAGATATACATGACATTGCATTCTTTTCCACTCTCACAGTATAATTTCTATACTGTAGAGAGCGAATTGCAAGCACTTGTGCTCTCGGCACTAGGCTACTTTCTACACAGTCTCTGTACACGCTCATGTTGAAATTGCTCTTTACAAATGTGTAGGCACCCCTTTACACGCCTTCTTTTCATCCCCACTATGAGTTTTAACGCAATAAACTTTAGGGCCCGGGAACACCCCCCTGGATATCAAATCACTCCCCGTCTCTGATTTTAACATTAATAGTTGGTTGGGGGCTTGACGTTTCACCAACTCGGGGTAGAGTGATGGATTCCAGTTGGTGAAATCCATCCGCGAGCTGATGTGTTCCCCCTTTTCTAAATCACCCAATAAATCTTCGGTCCCATTTACCTTTAACAGCAGAGAATCTGTATCCCCATAGTAAACTTGAACCTCCCCCTCCCGTGGCCATTGCACCTTGCACACATTGTAAAAAAACGACAACATGAGCTTTTTGGAAATTTCCAGTACTGAACTGCCGCCTGCTATATTCTTGTTCAGTACCACATTTCGCTTTCGCCTGTGTAGAAGAACCATGCCAGTCTCTATGCTCGTGAACGATGTAAAATTGGGATCGGCAATAATTCGTGCACACTCTAGAGGGTCAGTCACGACGTCGCAGCGAGATCTGTTACGTACGCTTTCACACATTTTGCCAAACGCTGAATTTAGGATGAGTTTGTACATTTCCTTCTCCACCTTTGAGTTTGCCCTAGAGCGTTTATCGACAAAAGTATCGATAAACGTTTTTAAATATGGTCGCTGATTGAACTGCAGGACCCTGTGTATTTTGGTGATTTTGAAACCATTGTTCACCATCCAGTGCAAAAGCACATGGTGAACAACGATATTCTCCTTAGGGTCCAAATCAGCAATCAGTTTCTGTTTAGAGGGAGTCCAGTGCATCCCCATATCCTCAACCAATGATCGATTGTAGGGGCTCAATGAGTCCCTGCTCACGGGTCGATTGATACAGGGAAAAACAAAATCTTTGACTGAGTCGTGAAGCGCCAGCGGAATGTGACCGTCAATTTCAAAGAACCATCCTTGTGGCCCATTGTCCTCGACGGTGGTAATGTCGGGGAACTCACAAGGATTCTCAAGCCATTGATAGTTCCCACACGGCAAAGAGTAGTGAGACATTGCCGAGGGGTACAATGAGTTCATGTCCAAGAACACTGCATTTGACTTTGCACCGCTGCTGTTTTGTCCGCTCGGATCGGTTGACAAGACGCGGTCCCCATGAAAAACATACCCTCCCCTCATTGAACGCTCTACAAAAAGGTGCTGATCTACATCGGTGATTAGGCCTATTTCCTCCCTACTAATTTTTAAAATCAAATCCATCACCAAATGGGGTGTGGAAAAATAATAGCCTATATCTAACCCGAACTCTGAATAGATTTGGTCTGTGTTCTTACAGACTATATCCAACAGAGTTAAAACGTCACTGGCCAAGTACATCCTGCTGTTTAAGCAAGGGAAAGCTATCAAAATTGTCGCTTTTCTGCACTTGAATCAATTGACTCAATGCCTTGGGAAAAAAACTAAAGGAATCTAAAAACCTGATTTTATTCCAACACGTATGCCCATTATCCACTGCCTGCCATTTCAGCTCGAGAAGCAACAACTTCTCGGCCGATTTGGGAATAATGTTATAGGTAAATGAATTGTTTACCCATGGACTATCTACTCCCCCTCCCTCCCTATGCATACGTGCCAGTGCCGGTAAAATAAATTTTAAATCGTAATTTGAGTTGTGAATAAAAACAGGAATAAAAAACTGCTGGCTAACATTTAAGTTACACGATTGATGCGCATCCCCTCTAAAATTACTACCCCCAGATGATATTTCATGCCATAAGTGATTATGATCTCTGACTTTCCCCCTCCCACCGCCCCCTCTTTTCCCTTTAGTCCCCTTATCCTCCCCCTCCACAAACTCCCCCTTACAAACACAACATATTTTTTGATCTTTAATCGCGAGACGATCCTCTGCAGACAAAACCATTGGGTAATGGGTATTTCTCAAACGAGAAATAGTACCATTAGCTGTGCCAATTAGTTTAGTCAGTGCCTTGACCGTACACTCGTTCTCATCCAATGTTTCTACTATTTCTAACAACCGCATGGTGTTAGAACTGTCTCTTTGCGCATGAGCATAGGACACTGCAATAGCTTGATGTTCTTTGACTTGGTTTGGAAATCTAGGATCGTTCACCTCCACCAGCTTAGCTTCACAGTCCAAAGATATTTTGTTGCACTGGAGGAGGATGTTTTGGAAATTTTTAAAACGTAAATGGCCCTATCCCCTGAAACCGTTTCCACTGTCTGGTAGCCATACCGGCTACAATGCTTCATATGATTCCGTAGTTTTATATCACTACGGAATTGTGACAGGCATGTTGGACAGTAGAAACGTTCCCCCTTATGCTTACCACCCCCCAGAACTCTACTGATGTCTGTGATAGGGTTAAAATGTCAATTGAATTGGCAAGGTCACTAGTGGTGTATACAACAACCAAACCCAGTGTCTGACTAATTCAATTGACGGACCCCTTATAGGGAAGACCACCCCCTTCTTTTTAAACGAACCCCATCTTCAAATTCAGTTTCATACTGAACCACAGTAACGCCGATATTTAAATGGGCATTAGCCCTTTCAAAAATGTCAATAGATCGTAGCGTTACTGGGTATTTTCCTTCTAAACAAGAGAAATCAACAATGGGGAAATTGGACCCTTCCTTCCCATGTACAGCCCAATTGTCTAAATTCGTCTTGGTAGCGTCACGTGCTAGAGGCTCGAATGCTGATATGAGGAAAGCATACCTGAAACATTTTTGACCTGTTTCAAAACAGATCCGCTGGACACCTTTACAACCTTCTAGATCAGGATTATATTTTAAAACTGTATCCCTCTCACCACCACCCCCTCTTAAAATAAAATCTTTCTTAAATTTACAAATATTTACACTTAAATTTTCAATAAATAAAACTACAGACCCACTACCGTTTTCGTTAAAGTTCTCAAGATGCGCTATAATTTGACCTACCCAACCCATGAAAACACCCTCAAAATTTTCTAAATTCGAATAAATCAAACGCATCTCGGAATGTATATAATGGTGATAAACTTCGCTTTTCCCCTCATTTAAATAGAATACCTTTAAAACAATAGAAACCTTAATTGAATCCCTCCCCCACAATTGAATTTGGTTCTCCAGTAGTGCACGCATTTTATCTACATACTCATGCACAATTTCTACGGGGTCAAACACAAATTTTCCCCCCATTAGTGAATTAAATGGGTCCCCAAAAGTCGCAGTGTAAACAGCTATTGCATTTAAAATTGTGTTGGACAATTGAAAATCGGGAAAAGTTGTACCCCCCTCACCCTCTTGTATATCATCAACACTCCCTCTCCCAAGTTGTTCAACAATTTTTGGGGTATGCGAATGTTCCACTTCAGTTGTTTGAAATGGATTCGTTAGGGTATCGGAGGCTGAAGGAGGAGGAGGAGGAGGGTTCCTCGTTAATTCGTTTGTGAAATCATTTAAAAGCTGTAGTGTATTTGGGCTCAAGTCCCCCTGCCCAACTGCGCTATAATCTACATTTAAAAATTTTTCTATAAACTCATCAATATTATCTGGAATTTCCAGTACAGAGTCGCTCCATGGTGAATTGCTCTGTAAGTCCACCGATGCGTCCTCTCCTTCACCAGCTGATGAGGACTGATGGTGACATTGAATAAGGGACCAATGCTCGTCCAACCTATAAATGAAAAAAATAGCTTATTTTCAAAGTGTTCAAATCACCCCTACTGTTTTTAAAATTTGGATTATTATTTAAAACGCGCTTAGTAGTAGTAGTAGCAGTATGTGCATAGTAGCATTTGGTTAATTCAACTGAAAGTTCCAAAATAACAAACTTAATATAAGATATTTACAATCTAAAACGCCGCTTTACATAAAATTGACAATTTGATTTTGTTCAAACAACCCCCTTTCCCAATTTCCATTATTTAATGCCCCCCCCCCTCCGAGCCGGCCATCGCGGCGCTTTCCCGCAGCGCTTCCCCTGCAGCACTTCCCGCAGCGCTTCCGCGGCACTTCTCGGGCCCACCGGCGCTTCTCGGCGCGCTACGGTGCAAAAAGCTATCTTTTTCTCAGCGAATTCCTGGCCCATACCCGTTCACCAACGCGTGAAGAAACGTTTTTTTTTCACTTTACAATGAGGCAGTGATAGAATTGTGGCATATTCCCCTCCCCTCCTTTCACCAATGACCTAAATATATTGTTAGACCTTAATTTGAAAATAACGAGATTTCACCGGTTCTCCAGCAAATAGAGATTGCATAGGCATGTGCTTAATGCATTGCAATTGTCTGCATGAATCCGTTTTAATTTGACGGGAGAAAAACAACCCCTTCCCCCCTTTCAGCAATGTCATAAATAGCAATTATTATTTTTGGGAATATAACTTGTTTCGCTCTTACATAGAATTCCAATGTCCTAAATATCTAACGCTAATTTTGCAAACAATTCCGCTATTTTCAGAAATAAACACAGAATTACGTAAAAGCATTGAAATCCTAGACTTGGCCTAACCACTAACCGCTAATGATAGAACAAGACAGGAAAAAGGGGTGAAACAGGTCTATTTATATGCTTGTGCGGAGCTTTAAGCCAAAGATTTAAACAATAATATTCAATTGTGAAAAATAGCATTTTGAGTTTCATAGTGGTGAGAGATAGCAGTAAAAACTAGAAAATTACCTAAAAATATTATTATGAGATATCGAAGCGATAGCAACAGAGAAAATAGCAAAGATTAGAAAAAAAGAGCGGTTTCTTTGCAAAAAAAATACATTATATTTAGATATCTCCGAGGGAGGGGGGAGCAGAGAAAACAATGGTTGGGGGCGAGGGGTTAATATTTTAATATCCCGCTGAGATACACTTTTATACAGTGTTGAAAAATGTGAAAGGAAAAGACTAAAAACATTGGAAGAAATGGATATATATTTCTATAAGATAGGTAGGAAAAAATGCTCACATTTGCAAATCCTGGCTGAACTTGGGTGCTGGATGGTCCAGCTAACGAGTGTTCGAGGGCAACCTCATGATCTTGTGTAGCTGAGCCAGCAATGTCACAGGGCTGTGCAGCCAGGGCAGCTCCTGGGACCCTTGAAAAAGCATGATGAGAGACAACCTCATGATCTTGCATAGGTGGGGCTTCGGCATTGTAGTTATCCGCCCACTCTCTCTTTAACTTTCTGACAGGCTGCATTGGGGCTGCCTCACCTTCTTTTGCTCTCTTAGATGGAGGGGGCACACATTCTTCACAATTGGCCTTAAAGAAGAGAAAAAAGTTAGTATCGAAAATAATTTTCCCCTTTTTTCAGAAAGAAAATTAGTACCCTCATCCATATAATTTTGTCTAGAAAAGCATTTATCACTAAGAAAGCCCCCCTACGCCAGCATTTTCAGTAAAGCAAAAAATAAAAATATACTAAACTCAGAAATCAAATGCTATTTTAATTAATTAAAAAAAAAGCTTATTCATAGACATTCCAGCCTCCCCCCTTACTTTTCATGCAAAGAAAACACTTTGTTTTCATTTTACAATAATGGTGATAGAATTGAGGCATGCCCCCCCCCCCTTTCACCAATGTCCTAAATATATTGTTAGTAATTATTTTTGGAAATAATCCCGGTTCACCGGTTCTCCAAATACAGGTTACGAATCCACAAGCTTAATAAACAGCAATCTCTTTTTGCTTAAAACTGCTTTAATTTGAGAAAGAGAGAAACAAATCCTTTTTATCATTGAAACCTTTTGGTTAAGTCGCTAACGTTAAGGATTAACAAGCAGGAAGTGCAATTGTGGGGTGTCAGCTGTTTAAATTATTGCGGAAAACTGTTTTTAAGTTAAGAAAGCGGCGGCGGCTTAAATGGAAACTGTTTATTAATAGCAATGGGATAGACAGAAGTTGAATGTCACTTTTTGATAGGCTTAGAGAAAGAATAAATTTATCGAAAAAAGAGAAATATTTCTATTAGCAAGAATTATACCTTTAAAATCAGTTGGGGACGGGGTTAGGTTTATGTAATAAAAAGAACATATTTTATGTTTTCTAGTTAGTATAAAGATTGCATGGTGGTTAGGTTTGTGGAGGAGGGGGTACTTACCTAAATATACTAGAGGGTGAGCAAGGAAAATAATTTTATTTTGAAAATAAAAAATGAAATGTACTCACATTGCTAATTGTGGCTGCCAAGGCTTCAAGCTCATCAAAAATTTCAAGTGTTCTATCCATTGTCAGGTAACTTTACTTTCTGATAATTTAATCACAATGCATGCCTGTTATATACGAAATCTCAAGGGTGAATTGTTATGTAACGGGGAAAATCATATTTAAGCAAGCCTCTGATTGGCTGAGAAGGGGGATGTATCCGACTCGCTGATTGGCTGAGAAGGATGCATGTACTTCCGGTTTCCTATTTCTGGACACCTTGACATTCATCCCTAGCGTGCACTTGACCAAAACAACAACAACGAATAAATCCCTCAGGCCTAAAGATTAAAGAAACCATAATGTTTCTTAATTCCCCTTTCGTGAATCAGTAATTCCCCGCCGATTATGTAAATCAATTTCTCAGGTTAGGTTAGCCTAAAGATCAAAGAAGCCATGTTTGTTTCTTAATTCCCCTTTCGTGAATCAATAATTCCCTCGATTATGTAAATCACCCCATTGTCATTACACCTGGACAAACAACAACAAATAAATCGACCTTGAAACATCCATCAAAGTGAGAAAAATCCTGTTTTTCCATTCTCACTGACAAAAACCATAAAACATCCATAAATTGCTGTACTCGTCGCTGTTTTTTTCATTCTCACTGACAAAAACCATAAAACAGACATAAATTGATGTTGAAATCCATGAAAAACATCAAATAATTGACCAACACTCATAACCGTCCAAAAAAACATCCATCAAAGTGAGAAAAATCCTATTTATTCATTCTCACTGACAACGAACAGACATAAAACATGCATAAATTATGTAAAAAAGTTGTAGGTGGCAGCAGGGGTGCCCGTCACGAGTAGCACCTCCCTTTCTACTAACCAATACTATAAGTAAACAATGGGGAAGTTCATAGCTTGCAGCCCTTCCCCCGGGGCCTGTGGGGAGTCAATTCATCCACAATGACGCAGTTATTTGATTTTTCAACCATGCTGAAAAAATGGCTATCTCAAAATTTTGATCAGGCGACTTTGGAAACAAATGAGCATGGGAGGGGGTCTAGATGCCCTCCCACATTTTTAGTCACATAAAGAGGACACTAGAACTTGGAATTTCCGATCGAATGAGCCCTCTCCCAATCGTCTACGATTTCTGGTTTGGTACGGCCACCCTGGAGAAAACAAACAGAAAAAAACAACAACAAAAAACAAAATAAACATGCATCCGTGATCTTTCTTCCGGCAAAAAAGGCAAAATTCCACATTTTCAAACAGTTCGTGGCAACGAACTGTAAGTAAGGAGCGACCCGGCTCAATGGTAACTGATACTCTAGAAAACGGGATTTTGATACCAATAGATACATCGAAAGAACTAGATTTTAATGCTGATTTCAAATATATAAATTTCATCAAGTTTAGTCCTACCCATCAAAAGTTATGCGAGTCCTACCCATCAAAACTTACCCTGAGAAAATTTGCCCGATTTCTGAAAAAAGGGGGAAAGACCCCCTAAAAGCTATAGAACCTTAATGAAAATCACACCATCATATTCAGCGTATCAGAGAATCCTACTGTAGAGGTTTCAAGCTCCTACCTACGAAATGTGGAATTTTGTATTTTTTGCCAGAAGAAAGATCACGGATGCGTGTTAATTTGTTTGTTTTATTTCAGGGGTGATCGTATCGACCCAGTGGTCCTAGAATATTGTGTAAGGGCTCATTGGGATGAAAATGAAAAGTTCTAGTGCCCTTTTTAAGTGACCAAGAAAAAAGGAGGGCAACTAGGCCCCCTCCCACGCACAGTTTTTTCCCAAAGTCACCCGCTCAAAATTTTGAGATGGCCATTTTGTTCAGCATGGTCGAAAATATGATAACTATGTCCTTTAGTATGACTTAATCCCCCAAAGTCCCCGGGGGAGGGCTGAAAGTTATGAACTTTACCCAATGTTAACATATAGTATTGGTTGTTGGGAAGTATTCAGGCGTTATCAGGGGGATTTTTCTGATAGTTGGGGGAGGGGGTTGGTCGGGGGTTTTATGTGGGAGGATATTTTCATGAAGGAAGTTTTCATGGGGAAGGGACATTGCTATGACGGATGCGCCGGATTTCCCAGCATTATTTAAAAAAAGATCAGAAATTAAAAAAAAACAAACAAGTTTTTCAACTGAAAGTAAGGAGTAACATCAAAACTTAGAACGAACATAAAATATTACGCATATGATTGGGTTCACCCGCTAGTCAATACCTCGCTATTTAAGCAAAAGATTTTTTAGTACTTTCATAAGAGCTATTTATTCTAATTAACGGCCTTTGTGATTAAGGGGTCATTTTTAAAGAATTGGAACAAAATTCGAACTTTAGCTTAAAGAGAAAGGTATTGACTCGGGGGCGAACCCCCTAATATACGTATTAAAAATATATGAATATAGAAGGTTCGTCACGTAAGTTAATTCGTAAGTTACGTATATTATTACTAATTAATTAAATAAACTTTCCGAAAAATAAGTTTTTCAAAGAAAAGTAAAGGCCATTTAAACTTAACCTCAGGAGATACAAATACCTGTTAAAATTCAAAGTCAAAACGACCAGAAATTACTATTAAAGAATAAATGAAACCCAAAACGAACAGAAATTAAATAAACAATCATAGCAAAAAATATACAACAAGTAATAATATAAATGAATAAATAGATCTTAAAGCGAGTAATGCTTCGATTGAATATGAAAATCTAGCTTAAAACGAAAACAAATATTTTGCTATTAAAGTATAAATGAAACTTAAAACGAACAGAAATTAAATAAACAATCAATGCGAACAAACATACAATATATATTAATGTAAATGAATAAATAAATCTTAAAACGAGTGAAACTTAAATTGAATATGCAAATCAAGTTTGAATCGAATAAAAATAACTACAAACAAGAGTTTGGGTATCGTCTCACTGCAGAAGCCTAAAACCTACTGCGTCATTGGCGCTTTACTGAAAACAATTCTTTGAAATATTTTCACTTTTGTAACTTTTTTTTCAGTAAACTCATTTGAATTTTTTTTTCAGTAAAGTACAAATTATATTCTGGCTTTGAGAAAGCATAGGGGTTTTGAACCCTACTCACATTAATTTATGCTCGTTACTCTAATATTTATTTTAATTTTTGTTCGTTTTGGGTTTCATTTATTTATTGATACTGATTTGGGGTAGTTGTATGCTCGGTAGATTATATGATAGTCCGGACGCCAGGTGTTGAAAATGTGAACCATACCACGACGGAATGGGGCTGCTACGAGAATTAGCCTACCCTCCACCCCCTAAATTGACCATGCGGATTCAAAAATACCAATGGCACTTGCTTGCGAGTGGTGGAACACTCCGAAACTTGACATTTTATTATATTTTGGTGTTTCATGCAAGAAAATACATGTTCCACAAAGTTTGAGGTGCAGTTTTCCGCTCAAATAGAAATACCTAAAAGCCATAGAATGTTTTCATAACAAACTAACACGATTAGTTACAAAAAATGGCAGACTTAAAAAATTGGCAAAACTATATGAGTCTTGAATTAGTTACAAAAAATCTAAAGTCAGGCCAAAAAGATTAGTTACAAAAAATCTAAAGATTAGTTACAAAAAATGGCAGACTTAAAAAATTGGCACAGTTAAAAAAAAAATGGCAAAACTTTATGAGGTTTGAACAGTCTTGGAAAGTATAAACAAAATCAAATTGAATATTAGATATATAATAATATTAATTGTTGAAAGATCAATCAGTTCAAGTTTTTTGTTTCACAGTAATTTTTATTTTCATTTTCAATGCTGTAAGAACTGGAAAATAATAAATTTGTAATATACGAGTAATTCGTTTTCAGTGAAGTGAAGCACCAATGACGCAGAAGGCTTTAGGTTTTTACAGTTAAAGAAGGGGGCAGTATCCAAATTTTGCTTGTAGTGAAACTATATTTGTCTTGACCAATCTTGAAAAGAACTAATAAATTAAACTGAATATTTGATGCATAATGATATTAATTGCTAAAAGCTCATCAGTTCAAAATTTTACTGTAATTTTAATATTTATTTTCAATATTAAGTACAAAAGAAAACATTTGTAATATAATTCGTTTTCAGTAAAGCGCCAATGACGCAGTAGGTTTTAGGCTTCTGCAGTGAGACGATACCCAAACTCTTGTTTGTAGTTATTTTTATTCGATTCAAACTTGATTTGCATATTCAATTTAAGTTTCACTCGTTTTAAGATTTATTTATTCATTTACATTAATATATATTGTATGTTTGTTCGCATTGATTGTTTATTTAATTTCTGTTCGTTTTAAGTTTCATTTATACTTTAATAGCAAAATATTTGTTTTCGTTTTTAAGCTAGATTTTCATATTCAATCTAAGCATTACTCGCTTTAAGATCTATTTATTCATTTATATTATTACATGTTGTATGTTTTTTGCTATGATTGTTTATTTAATTTCTGTTCGTTTTTGGGTTTCATTTATCCTTTAATAGTAATTTCTGGTCGTTTTGAGTTTGAATTTTAACAGGTATTTGTATCTCCTGAGGTTAAGTTTAAAATGGTCTTTACTTTTCTTTGAAAAACTTATTTTTCGGAAACTTTTTTTTTTAATTAATTTTTGGTCGTTTTTGATTGCAAAAAGTTTCAATTTTTTTTGGCATGGGGGGGGGTGCTTACTGTCCGATTATTCTTGACTTTAAAAAACGGATCTAGAGCTTTCAATTTAAATCGAATGAGGCTTTTATCAAAGTCTATACGATTACCTCTTTGATAAAACCTTATATATGAACAATAATCAGCTTGCATAACTTGTGGACAGCGATTGACAACAATGAATGGATTGAAAAAATAGTTCCAATAAGGGGGTTTAGACCATTTCACTTGCTGACACAAAGGGATCACGGCTGTTTGGAATTGACCTTAATAGGAATTTGTGTGCCAAAGCAATTTTGCATTTATCACAGAGTATGTATTTTAACCTTATAATTGGATAATTACAATAGATTCCCCATGTGTTCTTCCCATACAAAACCCTTTCCCATAAGTTTATAAACCCCCCTTAATAAGTTATGCCCCAGGGCATAACTTACAACGCCTACCCCTGGGCCCTGGTGGGCTGTGTCGACACCGGAGTTTTTGTTATCAGAACTTTGAACTATTTTAACAAAATGTATATCTCAAATTTTTATCCGATGCATTTAGGCGTGGAGGAGGGAGAGGGGCTAGTTGCCCTTCAATATCTTTTGACTCTTAAAAGTGAACAAGAACTTTCAATTTCCAATCAAACGAGCCCTCTCTAAAGTTTATACGAGCATCCTTCCATAAGAAATAATATGAAGGATTCGGAGAATCCTTAAATTACAATCCTTGCCCTGGGGGCTTTGGGGGAGTTGTAATCCTCAAAGACCTAATTTCCAGAACTTAAAAACTACGTTTAATAAAATGGCTGTCTCAAAATTTTGATTGGATGTGTTTGGGGAAAAGGTGGGCGTGAGAGGGGGGTTAGTTGCCCTCAAATCACATTCGACTATTACAAAGGGCACTAGCCCTCGGAATTTCCAATCGAATGAGCCTTTTTTGAAGTTTCTACGACACCGCCTTCTATAAAAACCTTAAATGCCCCCAGGGCATAACTTAAAACCCTTGCCCTGAGAGTTGTGGGGATTGTCCTCCTCAAAAACATATTTTCTATCTGGAAATCAACTACGCTGAACAAAATGGCTATGTCAAATTTTGAATGGATGTGTTTGGGGGAATGATGGGCGTGGGGGGGGGGGGGCTAGTTGCCCTCCAATCACTTTCGACTATTAAAAAGGGCACTAGCCCTTTTCAATTTCCAATTGAATGTGCCTGTTTTGAAGTTTCTATGACAACGCCTTCTATAAAAACCTTATATGCCCCCAGGGCATAACTTAAACTCTTGCCGAGGGTTGTGGGGGAGTGTCCTCCTCAAAAACATATTTTCTATCTGGAAATCAGCTACACTGAACAAAATGGCTATCTCAAAAGTTTGATTGGATGTGTTTGGGGAAATGATGGGCGTAGGGGGGGGGGAGGGCTAGCTGCCCTCCAATCACTTTCGACTATTAAAAAGGGCATTAGCCCTTTAATTTCCAATCGAATGAGACTGTTTTGAATTTTCTACGACAACGCCTTTTATAAAACCTTAAATGCCCCCAGGGCATAACTTAAAACCCTTGCCCTGAGGGTTGTGGGGAGTGTCCTCCTCAAAAATATATTTTCAATCTGGAAATCAACTACGCTGAAAAAAAATGGCTATCTCAAAATTTTGATTGGATGTGTTTAGGGGAATGATGGGCGTAGGGGGGGGGGGGGCTAGTTGCCCTCCAATACTTTTGACTATTAAAAAGGGCACTATCCCTTTGAATTTCCAATCGAATGAACCTTTTTTGAAGTTTCTACGACAACGCCTTCTATAAAAACCTTATATGCCCCAGGGCATATCTTCAAACCCTTGCCCTGAAGGTTCTGGGGGAGTGTCCTCCTCAAAAACATATTTTCTAACTGGAAATCAACTACGCTGAACAAAATGGCTATCTCAGAATTTTGATTGGATGTGTTTGGGGAAATGATGTGCGGGGGGGGGGGCTAGTTGCACTCCAATCACTTTTGACTATTAAAAAGGGCACTAGCCCTTTAATTTCCAATCGAATGAGCCTGTTTTGAAGTTTCTACGACAACGCCTTCTATAAAAACCTTATATGCCCCCAGGGCATAACTTAAAACCTTTGCCCTGAGGATTGTGGGGGAGTGTCCTCCTCAAAAATATATTTTCTATCTCGAAAAAAACTACGCAGAACAAAATGGCTATCTGAAAATTTTGATTGGATGTGTTTGGGTGAATGATGGGCGTGGGGGGGGGGGGCTAGTTGCCCTCCAATCATTTTGGACTATTAAAAAGGGCAAAAGCCCTTTAATTTCCAATTGAATGAGTCTGTTTTTGAAGTTTCTCTACGACAACGCCTTCTATGAAAACCTTATATACCCCAGGGCATAATTTAAAACCCTTGCCCTGAGGGTTGTGGGGGAGTGTCCACCTCAAAAATAAATTTTCTATCTGGAAATCAACTACGCTGAACAAAATGGCTATCTGAAAATTTTGATTGGATGTGTTTGGGGAAATGATGGGCGTGGGGGGGGGAGGGGGGCTAGTTACACTCCAATCACTTTCGACTATTAAAAAGGGCACTAGCTCTTTAATTTCCAATTGAATGAGCCTGTTTTGAAGTTTCTACGACAACGCCTTCTATCAAAAACCTTATATGCCCCCAGGGCATAACTTAAAAACCTTGCCCTGAGGGTTGTGGGGGAGTATCCTCCTCAAAATATATTTTCTATCTGGAAATCAACTACGCTGAACAAAATGGCTATCTCAAAATTTTGATTGGACGTGTTTGGGGGAACTGATGGGCGAGGGGGGGGGGCTAGTTGCCCTCCAATCATTTTCGACTATTAAAAAGGGCACTAGAACTCTCGATTTCCAATCGAATAAGCCCCCTTTGAAGCTGTCTACGACGACCCCTTCCATATAAAGTGCCTCTGGGAAAAAAAAAATAATAATAAAACATTGGAACCGTATGGCCTTTACTATAGGCAACGCTACAGCGTTGCCTCTGATAAAAACGTTCGTAAATAAAATTAAACAACTTTCGAGAAAGCCATTTAACCAGATAAAAGTAAAATTAATATGAAAAATTTTTTTGTAATTATTCATGTACGGTGAGCCAAAGTCAAAGCCTGGATTAATTAAAAAAAGTTCAAAAATTAAATAAAAAAAAAACAAGTTTTTTTAACTGAAAGTAAGGAACGACGTTAAAACTTGAAACGAACAGAAATTATTCCGTATATGAAAGGGGCTGTCCCCTCTTCAACGCCTCGCTCTTTACGCTAAAGTTTGACTTTCTCACAACTCTATTTTTTGAAACAATAAAAAATTTTAGCGTAAAGAGCGAGGCGTTGAGGAAGGAACAGCCTCTTTCATATACGGAATAATTTCTGTTCGTTTTAAGTTTTAACGTCGTTCCTTACTTTCAGTTAAAAAGACTTGTTTTTTTTTTACTTCATTGTACATAGGAGCTTGAAACCTTTACAGTAGAGTTCTCTGGTATGGTAAATCTGATGGTGTAGTTTTCATTAACATCACTTGACGTTTTGGGGGTTGTATTCTCCCCTTTTTCTAAAATTGGGCAAATTATCTCAGGCTAGTAACTTTTGATGGGTATCATTAAATTTGATGAATTTTATATATTTTGAATAAGTATCAAAATTCGATTCTTTTAATGTATCTATTGTTATCAATACTCTGTTTCTTAGAATTTCGGTTAATATTAAACCGCATCGCTCATTATTTATAGTTTGTTACCACGAACTTTTTGAGAATATGAGTGAAAAACTTAAATTTTTTTTTTACAAAATTAACGAAATCTATAAACTAAATAAAAACAGTCTGTTATGATTTAGATTATCTACAAAGCTGTGTGACGGTGTGGGAGCTAATTATATGCCTTACTTTTGTCCTATATTGAAGTACGATGGCTATCTCGTGCCAAGTTGATTCAGTGGATATATGAATTCAAAGTGGAAATACAGTAATTTTTATGGAAGAAAACCAAAAAGAGGGGGAATGATAGGCGTGTGTGTGTGGGGGGGGTCTAGTTGCCCTCCAATCACTTTCAACTATCAAAAAGGGCACTAGCGTTATATGTTTTTGAGGAGGACAATCCCCCACAACCATCAGGGCAAGGGTTTTAAGTTATGCCCTGGGGGCATTTAAGGTTTTTATAGAAGGCGGTGTCGTAGAAACTTCAAAAAAGGCTCATTCGATTGGAATTTCCAATTTCCAATCGAATGAGCCCTTTTCGAAGTTTCTTCGACAACTCCTTCGATACGAAGTGCCCGGGTATGGAAAAAAAAAACACACACACATTGTGCCCACATCGTTCTTTACTTAGGCGGCGCTAGCCCTGCTGCTTATGATATTGAAGTACGATGGCTATCTCGTGCCAAGTTGATTCAGTGGATATATGAATTCAAAGTGGAAATACAGTAATTTTTATGGAAGAAAACCAAAAGAGGTCGCAAATATGTTTAGGGAGGGTAGTTTAACAATTGCACTGACCTGTATGGTGCAAGTTTTAGGAACTATTGAACACAAATGGATCTTTTGAAAATTTAACGTGAAAGCATTCATAAGAAAAATGGAACTATGGAAGACGTATTTGAAAAAGAATTAATGTTTTCACTTTTAAATTTGTGCGCTCATTATAACATAGAAGCAAGCAAAAATACATTTGTTGAACGCTTGGATATTTTGTTAATGCATTTCTCGAATTAGTTTAATAATTTTGATTTAAAAAAATATGCGTGGGTATAGAATTCTTTTATTGACGAAGAAAATGACAAATTTGAATGGACAAGTAACAAAAAAGAAAATTTGAAAGAGAACTTTAAAAGAATTGCTGCCGTTCGCAAGATCTTATTTAAACAAAACAGGATTTTCTGCTTTAGCTGAAATGAAATTGAAATATTGTGTTCGTTTGCTTGTAGAAGATGAGCTTCGTGTAGCTATCTCATCATTGACACCGACATTTGACAGACTTTGTGCTAATTATAGGCAAACACATCCATCTAATTAAAAGGCAATAATATTCGTTTCTTAATTTGTAATAGTTTATCTTAATAAATTTCGTAGCACTAAAAATTTTCGTATCTACATTATTTTATGAAATGGAAGGGAGGCTCCATATTATCAAATATTTTTAAGAAAGCCGCGGTACAATAAAGTTTGGAAACCGCTGCTTTAGAGGGATGTTAGGTCCCGAATAACTAATAATCTGACCAGTATATCATATTTTTACCACTATATGTACTATTCACTTTATATTTTTTTCACAGGGTCCCAGAACTAGCAGGCCTGACTTTAGATGCCTTTGGATATTAATTTTAGTTAAGAGCTTTTTGTAGTGAGAGCTCTTGTTATGCCACAACCAAACTAAAAAGAAATAAAGAAAACTAAAATCCATAGAGAAAAACAATATATGACCCACTTAGGGGTCACTTTGCAAGCTAGATATTTATTCACTTTAGTAGCAGGAAGTAAAATATGGTTTATCCGGTACAAGAGTACTAATAATTGTGGATTCAGTTGTACTGTTTACATTTAAATAAATGTTTTGTTCTGTTTCTGAGAAAGGGTTATTTTAGGAGAGTTTCATAATTCTCTTTATTTTCTGCATTACATATCAATTCTCTAGAGGTAATGATGAAGCCCTCTAGAGACTGAAAGGTTCTGATATTCAAAAATGGTATTTTACACCAAAATGTTTCACGAGAACCTTTGAACTACTATGGAGTCTGGTATCTGGTGTTTAAAATTTCTGCTATAATCGCAAAAGTTAAGTGATAAGCCCTCCAAGGTTATTCTTTCTGGGTGGGATAGAAGTCCATCTTGTGTGCTGATATTTTATGGTATTTTCTTTTTCTAGGTATTGAACATATCAATAAAGTCAAGTCACAATGGATACTTGAACCCATTGACACACAAACGTCTGACGACGAAGAAGGTTTGATAAAAGGTTGGCCTAAGCTTTGGCCAAAACAAAATAACGGTGAAGTTATTATCCCATACAAAATTGAAAAAAGCTTAACTGATGTTAGAAAAAATATATCTTTTATATTGGATGCTTTCAAACTCTGGGAAAAAGATACATGTCTTCGTATGGCTCCTTGGGATAGAAAGCGCGGTGGTATTTCTGGTTGGGGATGGATTTCGATTGTCAACCAAGGATACCTTGAATGCCGGTCGTCTGTTGGGAAGACAGTTAGTACAAAGCATGAGATATCCTTAGGAACTGGCTGTTGGCGTGTTGGGACGGCTGCTCGTGAACTAGGACACGCACTAGGCTTGAGAAACGAGCATCAGCGGTCGGACAGAGACAAATATTTGATGTTTAAGAGTGAAGCTAACACTAAATGGTATGGTAGAAATCATATCAGAAGCTTCAAAACTCCTTATGATTATTTGTCTATAATGCAAATTCCAGTTCCGTGGAATCGCGCCCTCCTACCGAGGGATCCAACAAGGGAGTATCTTCTTAGAGATCACCACGATAATGTTAGCCATTACGATAGGTACCGTGTGGTTCACGCCTATGGCTGTATTAAGGAATGGGAAAAAAAGTGTAAAGTCAGAAACTATTGCCTAAATTATGGGTATTTGGGCCAAAATTGCAATTGCATATGTCCTCCACAAACCTACGGAAGTGCCTGTGAAAGGAAACATGCTCTTACACTGCCCGCGTATCCTCCACCAGAGTGTGGTGGACACATCCACAATCCTGGAACGTATGCATCTGTTAAAGCTAAAAGTGGATTATGCATTTGGTGGATACAACCTCCAAAATGCCAAATAGCTATCGTTACAATAACAGGTTTTAATTTTAAATGTCAGTCAGAAAAATTCGGCATAAGAAGTGCTAACATTTATGAATCAGATGAAGAATATTCATGCGGAAAAATGATTAGGCTACGATCTAACTTTATTGGAAAGCCGGATTTAGTTGTAGATTTTCGGTCTAACTTAAAGCAAATGGCAATCAAAGGACGTATAGCATTCGATGTGTCATTTAACCAAGACCCAGCTTGTATAAATCGTGTTTTTGCATTAGGAGAATGTCCTTATGTGAAATATACTGACGGCTCTATAAAAGTCCCCATACGCTATTACACTTTCAATTGTACAGCCCGATTTGAGTTTCCTGGAGCGGTTTCCGTTCGTGCTACTGCCCGAATTCCTTATTGGAAAGCTTCCAGGTCTCCTATAGAACCTTATAGACCCTTCTACCGAGGTTTTGTTGAAATTTCAAATTTGAACGGCTTATCAAGAAAAATATCAATTTTGGATTATTTTAATCATCTTTTCTGTGGAAACAAAGTAATTTTGGCATTTTATATCCCCACGAAAATTCCTGAATATGAAATTGTCCTGTTTCCTATTATGGCGACTAAAAAATTAGAAACTGACTCACTAGACTCTGCCAATTTTATTTAAGGATAAAAACATGTTTGCCGCTGTATGAAGTGGATTATTACGTTGGCTAAATTTGTAGTTTGTTTGTTACTTTTGAATGGAATATTTGATCTTTTTTATTTTTTTTAATGCTTCAAACATTAGAAAAAAAAGAACAAGAGATTTCAGTAGTTAAAAAAGATTACCAGCAAAAAGTAAAGGGGGATGTCAAGTTTTGAGGGAACTGAAATACATTAGAAGTAAAATTAAAAACTAAGAAAACTATCCCCAGTGGAGAAGCAAATCTTAAGCCAACGGAAACCAGTTCAAATGGTCGTATGGTTCTGGATGGTGGAGTGCCGTCCCCTTTAGTTACTCATAGAGTATAGTGTAACTTACACTTTACTGAAACGAAACCTATTTTGAACAGTTTCTGGTTGCATTGTAATACGTACAAACTTCAAACAATGCTTAAACGTCCAGATAAAAATGTGTTGTTCTCTTTTGTTTTGCATCTTCTATTTTCAAATTCTATCTATCTTGATGTTTTCCAAGTTTTTTCTGCCGCCGTCATTTCTTCTTTTATTTTCTGTCTTCACTCTTTTTTTTAAATTAATCTGTCAATTCGGTCAATTATTGGTGCCCATGTCATATTGAGCCCCCCCCCCAATATTTTAATTATTTTTGTCCCTGTCACATTGCCCCCTCCTCTCAAGTTCTTGCTCTGGACCCCCCCCCCCACTGTCATCAAAAAGAAAAAAGAATCACCATAATAACCAAGATTACTAAGAAGAATCTTAGTCTGAACAGTTTTAGATTTATTAATGTTACTAAAGAGAAAACACTGAAATGTATTTTGTTTTCAGAGAAGTGCAAATGACGCCCTACAAGGTTTGGGGTAATTTGTGTTGTTTGACTGGGCTATGTATTATAATTTCTGTTCGCTTTTGATTTTATTTATTAATTAATAGTGATTTATGGTCGTGTTACACTTGAATTATTATTTGGCTTTATTTCTTCTGATTCTTGATTTAATGCAGTTCTTTACTTTTCTTGGATAGGCTACTTTTGTGGCCCAAGTTTCTTTTAAATTGATTGCTGTTCGTTTTTGATAAATATAGTTTGACTTTATTGCTTAATAAAATAATTTTTTTAATTTTCTCGGTTTTTCTCCTTAAGAATCAATATTTTAGGCAAAATTTTGCTACAATTTTCAATAATTGTTGCACTAAGGAACTTTGGATGGGTGTTAATGGGGAATATTATTCAAATAAATGGGTTAAAAATCTGCATAGTCTTTAGGGTTTTATAGGGCTGAAAGAATTCTGACTCCCATCATGCTGCAGTCTTGAGTGTAGGCAAATGTTAATCAACTATCCTCCTTAATATGCCCTGAAAGTTTCAACTTATTCCCTGAGCCATTCTTAAAAAAATATAGATACACCCTTTTGACAATCTTTGATGCACGAAGTCTTTCCATGTAGTCGAACATCCCCTCAACATGCTCTAGAAGTTTCGCTTTAATATCCTTAGCCTTTTCTTAGATATCGCAGCAGTGCCCCTTTGACAATATTGAATGTATATAGTGTCTTTTGATTTCGAACACCTTGCCTTGAAAGTTCCAACGTTATGCTCTAACCTTTTTCTGGGTTATTGCGCAGACGACCTTTTAACAATTCGAATAAACACAGTGCCTTTGGTTTAGTTTTATATTCCCCTTAACTTTCCCGAAAAGTTTCAGCTTAACACTCTATTCCGTCCCAGAGATATTGCATCTATGCTAATCTAACGACTCGGAAGCATTTTTGATTTAGTTCCAGAGTAGCAGTAATAGTAGTAGTAGTTGTAGTAGCAACAGTAGTAGTAATGGAGGCAGTGGTTGCAGCAGTGTTTGTAGCAGTGTTGTGGCAGCACTATTCGAATTACAGCCATTCGAATTTTCTACCTAAGCAACCTAAGTAAAGAGCAATATGGGTAAATTATATTATTCTGACCAGGGCACATTATATAGAAGAAGTTGTCGTAGAAACTTTGAAAAGGGCTCATTCAATTGAAAATTGAAAGGGCTAGTGCCCTTTTTAATATGCAGAAATGATTGGAAGGCAACCAGCCCCCTCCAATGCCCATCATTCTCCCAAACACATCCAATCAAGTCATTTTGTTCAGCGTAGTTGATTTTGTCATTTTGTTGTGTAGTTGAAAGGTCCAATAATTACGTATTTTAGGATGACAACCCCCCCCCCCCACACACACAGAGCCCTCAAGGCAAGGGTTGTAAGCTATGCCCCAGGGGCGTATAAGGTTCTTATTGAAAGGGTGGGTGTATAAACTTCGGAGGGGAGTCATTGGATTAGAAATCAAAAGTTCTAATAGAGTTTTTAAGAGTCAGGGTGATCAGAGTGCAGCTAGCCCCTCCCTTCAGGTCCTTTTTCCCCAAATGTATCTGATAGAAATTTTGAGATAGCCATTTTATTCAAAATAGTCTCAAGATCATATAACAAGGTCTTTGGGAATGAAACAACCCTTCAGAACCTAGGGGAAAGGGTTATAAGTAGAAAGGGGGGTACCAGCCCCACGGGGGCTACTTATTTGGGCATAGAGTCCCTAGGGGAGATGGATTTCTGAGAAATTGATTGCGTAATCAAAGTGTGTCAATGACCTAAATTTCCAAGGTCGATGTTGTTGTTGTTGTAAGTGCACGCTCTCAGCGAATGTCAAGGTCGATTTATTTGTTGTTGTTGTTGTAAGTGCACGCTCTCAGCGAATGTTATGAGTTTCCAGAAACAGAAAACAGCATTTGTTGTTATTTTGGACATGTACATGCTCGAGGCGAATGTTAAGAGTTTCCAGAAATAGGAAACAGCATTTGTTGTTGTTGTTGTTTTGGGCACGCTCGATGCGAATGTTATGAGTTACCAGAAATAGGAAACAGCATTTGTTGTTGTTTTGGGCAAGTGCATGCTCGAGGCGAATGTTATGAGTTTCCAGAAATAGAAAACAGCATTTGTTGTTGTTTTGGACATGTACATGCTCGAAGCGAATGTCATGGTGTCCAGAAATAGGAAACAGCATTTGTTGTTGTTGTTGTTTTGCTCGAGGCGAATGTTATGCCGTCCAGGAATCCTGGAAACAGTTAGATAACGTGTTTCCTTCTCAGCCAATCAGAGGGCTCGCATACATATTAACGGCGGAGGGAATATAAGGAAAGGGTTTTTTGCTATAGTTTTATTAGTCTGTGAATAGAATTCAAAGGAGTGAGAACAGTTTTGACTTTACTCATTTGGATATATATTTGTGTTGATGGCGATGAGTGGAATGTTTACCCTATTAGAAGTTGATAGTGGAGTTGATGATAATAATACAAGAGCACCAAACATTGCGGTGGAAATCACGAAAGGATCACGGCTTTGTCTGGAATGGGATGCAGTATATGCAAGATATGTGATATCCTTGAGCAAATTTAAAATGGAGGATCAATTATGTTTCGCCGCTAAAGTTGATATAGCACATGTGAATAGACTCAATGTGCTTTAAGTGCATTAGTGAAACATATCGAAGACAATAAACAGTATCGCTAATTGTGCATGCATAGTATAATTGTTGTTATAATTATTCAATAAAATTGTTTCGAAATCGAAAATGTTCCCTTTCTTTTCTGATTAGGTTAGGCTAGCGAATCAGGGTCAGTCTAGAGTCAGCAGTCAGAGTGAAAGGATTGAAAAATGAATAAATTTGAGAAAGAGAGAATTAGATCAAATCTAGTGTTTATGGAAAAACATTTGATTTTGGATGATGATTTTCTCGAGTTATCTCTTAAACGCAGGATATTCTCTTGTCAGGGAACACGTGACAATATAATGAGGAGTGATTCTCCCCCATTGGACTATTGTATGAAACTTTTAAAATGCGATTCAAATGCTTATAGTCAATTTATTGATATATTAATTGGAACAAAGCAGAATCATATCGTGGATTTACTTTTGAAAACATTGCCAATCGATTCAATGTAGATGGCTCCCCTGTCATTCAAAAGAGGTAACGTCACAGAGTTACTCCTCTCCTCATTTCCCCTCAGTGAATTTATCGAGCGAGGACGATCAGTTTCGTTTTAGCTGTGAGTGAGTCAAGTGACATTGGAAACCAAAAATGTTCTATATATGTCCATTGTGCATGTACACTCTTGGTAGTTGGACTCAATGTGAGAATTGTACAATTATTGATGACTATAGTGAAAAGTGTAAATTATGTAATTCTTGTAAATTACATAGAGGCTATGCAGTACAAATTAAAGGATGTAATTCATGTCTTGAAGAGGTGTGTGACTCTCACCCTAGAGGGCACCTGCGCTCCAATTGTCACTATGATAAATGTGATCAGTGGGAGAATACTTACCCCGCTATGATTGGAAAGAATCCCAAACGTGATTTTAGTTTATTTCTACGAGATTGGTATCGTCGTGGATTTAAGTTATTCTGGGAAGAGGAATCTGGTCTACGATTCAACTGTTGGGGTAACAAGACAATTTGGTTTCTACGTCATCGTTGTGACGACACTGCCTACTATGACTATAAACCAAGTGATTTTTATTTGGCAGTTACCGAATGTGATTCACCATTTGAAAACACTGTATGTGATATTGCTTCAAATAGACAGATTGCAACTCGTGAATTTCATAATATGAATGCAAATAGCATCATTGACTATACAAAGAGATATGACAAGAGTGAAGTTACACTGTACTGTAGAAAATGTGACCCTGACTTTGCAGTCAATCAAGATCAATATACAGTGAATCCAAATGATTTACCGGCATTAGTGGTTCACGACAGTTGCCTATACACCGATGAAGAAATCTAAAGTGAAGATTTAAAGACATTGTTGTATATATATATATATATATATATATATATATAATATATATATATATATATATATATATATATATATATATATATTATATATATATATATATATATATATATATATATATATATATATATATATATATATATATATATATATATATATATATATGCATTTTATTAATAAACAAATTCACAAACATTTTTTAAGCACTTTACTCTTAGGGCACTGAAATCAATACTGTATAGGTCTGAGAGGATATTTTCCACTAGAAAGTCGTTCAGACGTGGATTGTCAACATAAATGTGGAGAAACTGCTTGTAAGTATAGCCACGACATCGGAACACAAAATATAGTAGTGCATGGAAGCCACAGCTTTTAGTCGTTAGATCCTGCACCCTCTTCCGATTTTGAATAATAGTTTTCCCACTGCTCTCAATATAGTTGCTGATGTGAAGTGTGTAGAATGTATAGGGTAGACCAAGAGGATCAAAAAATTCAATCGTTTTCATTGTTTGAAAGATGCACAGCCAATGACCCGTCAGCACAGTCGACGGACTGCTATTAACAATAATCAAGGTATTGTTGACACTTTGAATTTTTCCAAGAAAGTCCGAGGGTAGACAATAGGATTTGTACTGGGACATGTAGGGGTCCATATTAAATACATTGATTATTTGACTGGTGTTCATGGCGCCAAGTCTAGTAGAACACTGCCTTCGGGAGTGATTTCCCAATAGGTTTCATATTGATTTAGTGAGATTAGTGCAATACTCTCAGCCAATGGGTCGGCAAATGTACACTCTAAACGCACACTCCCCGTACGTACTATACTCATATCCTGTGTGCCAGACAAATCCAGTACAATGATACCATGTGTTTTAAAAAACATATCTTCGATTATACCATTTTCAAATAGTTGCGAATCATGATCCTGGGTTTGCATGGTCAACTCATACAATGTTCTATAGGATTTGTCAAAAGATAGATTGTAGAGTGGGATACCGTTTACTTTGCACACAAGAGATGAAAGTCCAAACATCTCGAATTTATGTGGGCATTCAGTCCACGATCCTATTGCAATGGCGCTTTTCACAAATGCCAATGCCAGTTTTGACGGAATTTCGCCATTGATAAAGGATGAATCGGTGAAGTTGCGTGAGCCCATGGCAATATGACGTTGATTGGTGATTGTATGAGGAACAAGTAGTTTAATATTATTTCCATTGGCTCTCAGTTTTTCCACTGCCAAAGCAATAGAACTCATAACCTGTTGTTTGCGCACATGTAGTATTGCCGAGGTGAAGGAGAGACTTACATCAGGATTATCAGCAAGTTCTTTTCTCAATATGAAATTGGAGGGTGCAAGCGTCAGTTTTATATCCACTTTAAAATTAGGCGGCAACCATTGGGGTATATTAAATATTTCATGATATATTTTTCCAACTAGATGTAATTCACTAGTTGTAGCATTTTTAAGTGCATCTGTACTATCAGTATTAGTAATATATTCATATCCATTGGAGGTGTCTCTCAATTCCTTGTATGACTTGGGTGTCATCAACATGAATTGCATATAGCTTGTATAATTTGAGAGATTGTTGCTTGTGCTCACCAGTGTGCCATTGATGTAGACACTAATTGGACGAAATAAATTATTTAATATACAATTTTCATAGGATATTCCATCGGCTCGAATTGGCAGTGTATTATCGGATTTTCGGACTTTCATTTGCAAATCTATAAATGTTGAAGACATGTCCATAAAGTAGTCTACATTGGAATAAATTTGAAAGTGGATATTATCCGAGAGGGGTTGTTGTGGATAAAATTGTTCATAGTATCCATGCTTGACACTCACATCAACATTTTCAGCATTGAATAGATTCAATGAGGCGGTGATTGAAGGTTGAGAATCCTTATGCGGTAGGTAGGACATTTTAGGAGAAGAAATCTAGTTTCGATCTAACAATTTTCTTCCTGGGGCTTCTTCTTCTGTTTACAGTACGTGTCGGCTTTTTCCTTCTTTTCTTTGACAAGAGGGATGATGTCTTTTGTTTCCGACCTGAGTGGAGACTGATGAGTGATGCATTGTTTCTCGACCTTTTTAAGCCTTTACCATTTTGTTTTAATCTCTCGCCAAGGGTTCGCGCACTGGACCTAAGATTTTCCGTAGCACTTTTTTTAAAATCCTTGCCAGAGCCCCAATCGTATAGTGTAGAGGATGCAAAATCTGTCGCAGCCGGTACAAGATATTTTCTAGCCAGTGGTAGTGAAAAGCGAAACAGCTTAGCAAACCAACTGCCAAGACCATAGCCAGACATTGACGAGCGACCTTTGTAATAGTCCATTCCATTGCCCTGTTGTCTTTTGGGCCAAGAGTATTAACATAGCAGTCAATATCAGGACAAGTGAATACCACTTTTCTATTAGACATCTTGTTGTTGAACGATGGGACGAAAATGGCATGTAATCACAGCCAGACCTTTTGAAATTGCTATGGGATCACCCAATTCGGTTCTTAGTGTTAACTGACAGAGTTCCAAATAGGAAGTGTTTACGGGAATATACTGAAGATGCTTTATATTGTAGTGGTGAATATGTTTTTAATTGGTTTTTCGTTCAAGAACTCGTAGGAGGGGAACATTTTAATTACCAACCCGTGATGTTTCCACAAATGAAGCGTAGAGAACTATACAAGTGTCTGTGGAGAAGGCAGGCGGGTAGTCAGCAAAAATGAAATTAGTGTTTCCGGCACTTTTACCATTGATTATATTGAGCTTAAAGCCAAGAACATCCGTTAGATTATCATTGAGAATAACCTTTTCGTTGGCAATAGGTGAAATAATGTAGATCTTACCCTCCTCCTTTGAATAGTTGAAATGAAAAGCTCCTTTTTTAAGAGCGGAAATTCTTTTATTAATAGAACGACATAAATCATTCATACAGGTGAGTTCCTCGTAGGGTAATTCAATATATGGATAATTCATCCAATTGATTTTTTGAATTTGTTCTTGATCACCTGAAGGTGGTGGCGGCCAATCATAGGGTCTAATTTTTATATCATATTTACGATCTTTTCTCAGGATGTCGTAGGTATTTTTGAGAATACAGTCAACAAAAGCCACTTCATACTTTCTATTGTCGTCGAATTTGATGGTGGGGGAGAGTTTCGTCCAAAAATCACTTGTTCTATTCAAGTCATTGTAGAGAGGATCGGAAACATTGGACATGAAAGTCACATAGAAATCATTGGGCATTGTTAATATCTTCAGCACTGGCCCAAGAATCAAAATCTGAGTTGTATCCTAGCCAGCGAACAAGCAACTGTCTCTTGCCCCTACGAGTACGACTCTTTAATATCTTTTCAATTTGATAAATTTTACTAGTGTTTCTAACTTTTTGCAGTTCATATTCATAAAAACCGCCGAGAATCTCATCATCTTTGGTGTCTCGCAGACGATATGTCGTGGGCTCGGTGTCCAGGATTTCGGACACTTTAAAAAGTTCTTTGCTCCATAAATAATTCCCCTTTTCAAAAATATTGGTGGTTCTATTAATTCGAACAGTATCTCCAACATTGAATTTCTTCTTCACATTTTTTTTTTCTTTTTCACCATTGGAGTATTGCTTTAGAAAAGCATCAAATGTATTTTCACTGTAGTGAACATCCCGAGGGCTTGAGTTGGACAGAGATCGATGAGGTCGATGGTTGTATATCTGCATGATTTTATCTAAATCACGAATAAAAGCCGATGTATTTTTCAGTGTACAATATCTTGAAATTAATAGACGAATCATTCTTATTAATCGTTCAGCCAATGCAGCCTTTATCGGGCTGTGACTATGATAAAGTGATGTATTATATTTCAATAGAACCTTTTGCACATGGGGATTAACAAATTCACTGCCACGATCCGATTGAATTTTTCTATATGAATCCTGTTCAAGAATACTTTCAAAGGCCTGAGCAACTTCAACACCTCTCTTTGATCGCAGTGGAATGGCATAGGCATAGCGACTAAAGACACTGATTGCCACCAGAATATATTTATAGGGTGCATTGTGACGCCGTTGAAGTGCGTCTAAAGTTAAAAGATCCGTTTGCATTATATGCAGAGGGAAAAAGGCTTTAGTTTGTCGATACTGTTTGCCGCGAAGCCTGTGATTCCGATGCAGTGTGTAACTCGGTTCATTCTCTAGATACTCTTTTGCTTTTTTCAATGTGGTGGTGCCGGAGACAGCTTTAGAAAGCGTTTTGGGAGAACTTAAACTTCCCGCTTCACCAATATTTTCATAGACACCTTTCAGAACTTCATCCATTTTTAACGCAAGCACGTAGTGTAATGTCCACTCCCCTTTTGCACACTGGAGGGTGAATCAATTCGTCTTCGCTTTTGACTAGCAGCCACAGGTGTTGTAAAATCATTACTGCTGCTACTGATAGTATTTTCAAATATTGAATCTTCTTTTTTTTTTTAATGATGTTAGTGTTGGTGTTGTTGGAGGACTATATTCTCTTAGTTTCCTTAGAATTTGCTTATTGCCAATAAGACTTTTGGGAAAGTTTGATACACTTAGAAAGGTGTATAGATTATTGTCAAAGGATAAAAGTCCTTTACGATTCGTCACCATATCACAAATTAAATAAACTAGATTATAACTTTTTCCCTGAATTATAATTCGTTTCCCTGTGTTATCGACTTGAAATTGTTCATCAGCAGTTTCCAACATGAGATATGATAATACTCTTTTACTCTGTTCTCGATAGTTCAGTGGTAATAGGTTTCCAATTTTCGATACAATTGAATTCAATTCCTTCTCCTTTGATTGTGCAGAATCTTGAGGAGATGTTTCCTGTTTAGAGGGATCAGTGGCGGCGGCGACGGTGGGTCTCTCACGATAAGGTTTATGTTTGTCCACACGTCGCAATGCATCTTGAAGTAAAAGCAGTTTTTTGTCATCGGCAATATTCTGTTATCATTAATGAATTTGCTTAGATTGTCTTCAAAATGTTCGACAGGCGAGAGGACAAGTTCAAATGGTGTCAATTTATAGGGTTTAGCCATTCTCTAGAGAAAACTGTTTACAAGTCCTGCAATTATTGGCAGTAAGAGTGTGAAAAAGCTACCGCCCGCTTGAAGGAGCCGTTATCTTTTAAAAATTTTTCCCTTGTTTTTACAAGCTAAGGCGCGTACAGTGGAACGATGTTGCTTTGTCTGTTGTCTAACACCTTCTGGCAGTTGAACATTGCCCTCAGTTAAATTTAAACAAAGTTCAGATATTGGATTAATGAAATCATTGTCAACACCATGTTTGAGTATGGCCTTCCTAAGCAAGGGTTTTGAAGTGCTTAAAACGGAAAATAAATGCCATTGTTCGTGTAGTTTCTTCAGTGTCATAATGGCAACTAATAGCCTTTTCTACGTTCATCGGAAGATATACTGTAATTTCATTGTTGAAAATGTCGGTGACTACTCGTAGATCCTCGGGCGTGCTCTGATTAAGATCCAGCAAAGTGTAACCGTAGGGCTTGCTAGTCGCCTGAGTGTACGCTGACAACAGAAATTTAGGGGCGCCGGGGTATATCTGTTTATTGAGAGTTATGAGCGAGCTAGAATCACGAACAACTCGATAGATAATATAGATGGTGCAATTCAAAGCAAGGGTTCGCATACATTTGCTCTGATGAAACAGATTGTGTAGAACTAGGGTTATCGAAATGTGTTCATGGTGGGAGCGAACGGTGAACAGTTGTAGCATTTCCTGTGAGAACTGTTCAATGGATTCAGCCAAATCGTCAATAATCAACCACGAGTTCGATTCAATACTTTTGAAAACATCAAGTCCCCGTATGAACTGTATTGGTATGGTTGTGGCAATAGCTTTTATTTGATCATAGGACTCCTGCCAAATACTATAGCAATAGTAGATTTTTTTCGGTTTTTCCAAAAACATTTTATCGCAATTTTGAATTATTTTAGTTAAAAGTGTTGTTTTCCCCGACATTGAGGGCCCACACAGAAACGACCTGAAGGGTGTTTTAAATTGATACATGCTGTTGACAACAGTCGGACTACAACTAACTGTAAATCATACGTGTCCAATGAATAAGTAGTAGCAATAATTTTCCCATAGATCTATCTAGTACATTAACAACAAAAAAACAATATTTCATGGCAGCATTTATTTCGGCAACATGAAAACAAATATTTGTTCAACATGAACTGCAATGATAAAAATAACACTTTATGTACAACAAAAAATAAAAACACTTTTTGTCCATGAAGAGCAACACTTTTTGTCTTTAAAAACACTTTTTGTCCATCAACAAGAACAACACTTATTGTCTTTAAAAACACTTTTTGTCTTTAAAAACACTTTTTGTCTTAAAAACACTTTTATCTACAACACTTATTGTCTTTAAGCACTTTTCTATACAACAAGAGCACTTGAAAACAACACTTGAAAACAACACTTGAAAATTCTGAACTAGCATAGTTGAACATTACAGTGAATTTAATGGTGGGGTCCCCCCCCACCCCCCGGGGTCGCGGGCCGAAGGCCAACCGGCCGCGGGCGGGACCCCCCACCCCCCGGGAGCCGGCCGCGGGAAGGGCCCCCCACCCCCCGGGAACCGCGGTGGAAAAAACAGTACAATAGTTGTCGTCACTGCTACAGGTTAGTTTAGGTTGGATTAGTTAAGGTGGTTAGATTAGTTAATTTATGAACGGGTTGGTGGTGGTGGTTAGTTGGTTAGTGGTTGGGTTAGTCAGATTAGGTTAATTTATCCAGACCAAGTTGATTGCGATAGTCTATGCATTCAACTCGGTCTGAAATACGCTAGTGGCCATGAGGCAGGACACTCACACATTCTCGAGCACATAGACTTTGTCGGATATACACGACATTGCATTTTTTTCCACTCTCACAGTATAATTTCTATACTGTAGAGAGCGAATTGCAAGCACTTGTGCTCTCAGCACTAGGCTACTTTCTACACAGTCTCTGTACACGCTCATGTTGAAATTGCTCTTTACAAAGTGTGTAGGCACCTCTTTACACGCCTTATTTTCATCCCCACTATGAGTTTTAACGCAATAAACTTTAGGGCCCGGGAACACCCCCCTGGATATCAAATCACTCCCCGTCTCTGATTTTAACATTAATAGTTGGTTGGGGGCTTGACGTTTCACCAACTCGGGGTAGAGGGACGGATTCCAGTTGGTGAAATCCATCCATGAGCTGATGTGTTCCCCCTTTTCTAAATCACCCAATAAATCTTCGGTCCCATTTACCTTTAACAGCAGAGAATCTGTATCCCCGTAGTAAAATTGAACCTCCCCCTCCCGTGGCCATTGTACCTTGCACACATTGTAAAAGAACGACAACATGAGCTTTTTGGAAATTTCCAGTACTGAACTGCCGCCTGCTATATTCTTGTTCAGTACCACATTTCGCTTTCGCCTGTGTGAAGAACCATGCCAGTCTCTATGCTCGTGAACGATGTAAAATTAGGATCGGCAATAATTCGTGCACACTCTAGAGGGTCAGTCACAACGTCGCAGCGAGATCTATTACGTATGCTTTCACACATTTTGCCAAACGCTGAATTTAGGATGAGTTTTTACATTTCCTTCTCCACCTTTGAGTTTGCCCTAGAGTGTTTATCGACAAAAGTATCGATAAACGTTTTCAAGTATGGTCGCTGATTGAACTGCAGGACCCTATGTATTTTGGTGATTTTGAAACCATTGTTCACCATCTAGTGCAAAAGCACATGGTGAACACCGATATTCTCCTTAGGGTCCAAATCAGCAATCAGTTTTTGATTAGAGGGGGTCCAGTGCATCCCCATATCCTCAACCAATGATCGATTGTAGGGGCTCAGCGAGTCCCTGGTCACTGGTCGATTGATACAGGGAAAAACAAAATCTTTGACTGAGTCGTGAAGCGTCAGCGGAATGTGACCGTCAATTGAACCATCCTTGTGGCCCATTGTCCTCGACGGTGGTAATGTCGGGGAACTCACAAGGATTCTCAAGCCATTGATAGTTCCCACACGGCAAAGATTAGTGGGACATTGCCGAGGGGTACAATGAGTTCATGTCCAAGAACACTGCATTTGACTTTACACCGGTGCTTTGTCCGCTCGGATCGGTTGACAAGACACGGTCCCCATGAAAAACATACCCACCCCTCATTGAACGCTCTACAAAAAGGTGCTGATCTACGTCGGTGATTAGGCCTATTTCCTCCCTACTGATTTTTAAAATCAAATCCATCACCAAATGGGGTGTGGAAAAATAATAGCCTATATCTAACCCGAACTCTGAATAGATTTGGTCTGTGTTCTTACAGACTATATCCAACAGAATTAGAACGTCACTGGCCAAGTACAGTCTACAATAATCCCACCCATTTTTACAATCCCCCTTAGACCACACCTTCTTGGCAAACTCATACTCCTCGGCTGTGCATTCACTGCTGGTCAGTGAATTGTAAAAAGCTTCAATTGGAGGTAGTTTCAACTCGCTTAAGCGAGCGCCAGAACAGTAATAGTCGTATGCGTATACACCTTTGCAGGTTCAACAGGTCATATATTTCACTGTCTGGAATGTGCTGTTTAAGCAAGGGAAAGCTATCAAAATTGTCGCTTTTCTGCACTTGAATCAATTGACTCAATGCCTTGGGAAAAAAACTAAAGGAATCTAAAAACCTGATTTTATTCCAACACGCATGCCCATTATCCAGTGCCTGCCATTTCAGCTCGAGAAGCAACAACTTCTCGGCCGATTTGGGAATAATGTTATAGGTAAATGAACTGTTTACCCATGGACTGTCTGCTCCCCCTCCCTCCCTATGCATACGTGCCAGTGCCGGTAAAATAAATTTTAAATCATAATTAGAGTTGTGAATAAAAACAGGGATAAAAAACTGCTGGCTAACATTTAAGTTACACGATTGATGCGCAACCCCTCTAAAATTGCTACCCCAAGATGATATTTCCTGCCACAAGTGATTACGATCTCTGACTTTCCCCCTCCCCCCTCTTTTCCCTTTAGTCCCCTTATCCTCCTCCTCTACAAACTCCCCCTTACAAACCCAACATATTTTTTGATTTTTAATCGCGAGACGATCCTCTGCAGACAGCACCATTGGATAATGGGTATTTCTCAAACGAGAAATAGCACCATTAGCCGTGCCAATTAGTTTAGTCAGTGCCTTGACCATGCAATCGTCCTCATCCAATGTTTCTACTATTTCTAACAACCGCATGGTGTTAGAACTGTCTCTTTGCGCATGAGCATAGGACACTGCAATAGCCTGATGTTCTTTGACTTGGTTTGGAAATTGGGGATCATTCACCTCCACCAGCTTAGCTTCACAGTCCAAAGATATTTTGTTGCACTGGAGAAGGGTGTTCGGGAAATTTTTAAAACATAAAATGGCCCTATCCCCTGAAACCATTTCCACTGTCTGGTAGCCATGCCGGCTACAATGCTTCATATGATCCCGTAGTTTTATATCACTACGGAATTGTGACAAGCATGTTGGACAGTAGAAACGTACCCCTAGATCCCTACCAACCCCCAGAACTCTACTGATGTCTGTAATCGGATTAAAATGGTGAATTGCATTCGGTTCACTAGGTGGTGTGTATAACAACCAAACCCAGTGTCTGACCAAATCAATTGACGGGCCCCTTACAGGGAAGACCACCCCCTTCTTTTTTAAACGAATCCCATCTTCAAATTCAGTTTCATACTGAACCACAGTACCGCCGATATTTAAGTGGGCATTAGCCCTTTCAAAAATATCAATAGATCGTAGCGTTACTGGGTATTTTCCTTCTAAACACGAGAAATCTACAATGGGGAAATTGGACCCTTCCTTCCCATGTACAGCCCAATTGTCTAAATTCGTCTTGGTAGCGTCATCTGCTAGAGGCTGAAATGCTGATATGAGGAAAGCATACCTGAAACATTTTTGACCTGTTTCAAAACAGATCCGCTGGACACCACGACAACCTACTAGATCTGGATTATATTTTAAAACTGTACCCGTGTCCCTATGCCCCCCTCTTAAAATAAAATCTTTCTTAAATTTACAAATATTTACACTTAATTTTCAACAAAAAGAACTAGAGACCCACTACCGTTTTCGTTAAAGTTCTCAAGATGCGTTATAATTTGACCTACCCAATCCATGAAAGCACCCTCAAAATTTTCTAAATTCGAATAAACCAAACGCATCTCGGAATGTATATAATGATAATAAACTTCGCTTTTCCCCTCATTTAAATAGAATACCTTTAAAACAATAGAAACCTTAATTGAATCCCTCCCCCACAATTGAATTTGGTTCTCCAGTAGTGCACGAATTTTATCTACATAGGCATGCACAATTTCTACGGGATCAAAACAAATTTTCCCCCCATTAGTGAATTAAAAGGATCCCCAAACGTCGCAGAGTAAACAACTATTGCATTTAAAATTGTATTAGATAATTGAAAGTCTGGAAAAGTTGTATCCCCCTCCCTCTCTTGTATATTATCCCCTCCCCCAAGCTGTTCAACAATATTTGGGGTATGCTCCACTTCATTTGTTTGAAGTGGACTCGTTAGGGTATCGGAGGCTGGAGGAGGAGGAGGGTTCCCCTTTAATTCATTTGTAAAATCATCTAAAATTTGTAAGGTGTTTGGACTCAAGTCCCCCTGCCCAACTGAGCTATAATCTACATTTAAAAATTTTTCTATAAACTCATCAATATTTAACGGTATTTCCAGTAGAGAGTCGCTCCATGCTGAATTGCTATGTAAGTCCACCGATGCGTCCTCTCCTTCACCAGCTGATGAGGACGATGGTGATAATGAGTATGGGACCAATGATCCAACCTATAAATGAAAAAATAGCTTATTTTCAAAGTGTTCAAATCATCCCTACTATTTTTAAAATTTGGATTATTATTTAAAGTCAGCGCTTAGTAGTAGTAGTAGTATGTGCATAGTAGCATTTGGTTAATTCAACTGAAAGAAAATCCAACTTAACGAAAATCTAAAACACATTACATAGAAGGCGGCAATTTGATTTTATTCAAAAAATAGCTTATTTTCAGTGTTCAAATCAGCCCTACTGTTTTTTTTTTTCGCGGCGCTTTTCGGGCCCGCAGCGCTTCCTGGGCCCGCGGCGCTTCCCGAGCCCCCACCGAGTGGCTCCCAGCCCCCCTTACATAATGTCCGCCAAAAGCTGAAATATTCGCATAAATAAGCATAAGTCGCTATTTCTCTCTAATTCCCTACAGGCTCTGAACTCATGAGCTTAATTATTGTAACCTGTCGCGCGAGTGTTCCGATTTCCAAGACTGAACTTCAACAGCTAGGAAAATACAACAATTAAATGTCGGGAACCGTTAACTCAGACATTGTCAGAATGTTTCCCACCGCTAGAATCTTGGCAAAGGGTTTTGTAAGATTGAAAGCTATTTTAAAATATCCTTGCGCAAATTAGAACTCCGATATGTGACAGATAGATAAATGGGAATAATCTCTCTCAGTTCCTTCTTCTTCTCTTAAAACTATTGAATATTCAATTGTGAACGGAATAGCATTCACAGAGTTTCAAATGGTGAGCATTAGCAGTAATTGACTGCACTTTTTAAGTGACCAAAAAGATTCGAGGGCAACTAGCCCCCCCCCCTTTTCAGCAATGTCATAAATAGCAATTATTATTTTTGGGAATATAACTTGTTTCGCTCTTACATAGAATTCCAATTTCCTAAATTTCTAACGCTAATTTTGCAAACAATTCCGCTATTTTCAGAAATAAACACAGAATTATGTAAAAGCATTGAAATCCTAGACTTGGCGGCCTAACCGCTAATGATAGAACAAGACAGGAAAAGTGGTGAAACAGATCTATTTATATGCTTGTGCGGAGCTTTAACCCAAAGATTAAAACTAGTGATATTCAATTGTGAAAAAATAGCATTTTGAGTTTCAAAGGCGGTGATTATTAATTGACTAGAAATTACATAAAAATATTCGCTTATGAGATATCGAAGCGATAGCAACAGAGAAAATAGCAAAGATTAGAAAACAAAGAGCGGTTTCTTTGCAAAAAAATTACATTATATTTAGATATCTCCGAGGGAGGGGGGAGCAGAGAAAACAATGGTTGGGGGGCAAGGGGTTAATATTTTAATATCTCGCTGAGATACACTTTTACATAGTGTTGAAAAATAGTGAAAAGAAAAGACTAAAAAACATTGGAAGAAATAGATATATATATATATTTATATAAGATAGTTTGAGGAAAAAATGCTCACATTTGCAAATCCTGGCTGCACTTGGGTGCCAGATGGTCCAGGTAACGTGTGTTGCACCTCATGATCTTGTGCAGCTGGGCCAGCGATGTTATGGGCTTGCATAGATGAGCCAGCAGGGTTCACCATCCTTGTGGCCCATTCTCTTTTTGGTTTATGCCCAGACTGTATAGGGGCTGGCACTGATGGGGCTGCCTCACCCTCTCTTGCTCTCTTAGATGGAGGGGGCACACATTCTTCATAATTGGCCTTAAAAAAGAAGAGAAAAAAGTTAGTATCAAAATAATTTCTCCCTTTTTACAGAAAGAAAGTTAGTACCCTCATCCATATAATTTTGTCTAGAAAAGCATTTATCACTAAGAAAGCACAACGTAAAAAAATTTCGTGAAATATACTAGTCGCATCCTTTTGAATCTGAGAAAGAAGAATTACGGCTCACTGAGCCGTTCAAAATTCAGCCTATATAAGTCGGCTTAATTTCTTATTTTTAGGCGTTTCTGTTCTTTTCTGGTTTTAATCTGCATTGAGCATGCCTTGTTTGATGCATTTAAAGTATTAGCGGTTTTTTTATCTTTCCTTATCCTTTTTCGGTACCTGGTATTTACCCCACCCCCAGAAAAAACCGCCCGAGGAAAATAATCCCCACGGAAAATATCCCTGAGAAAAGACATGGAAAAATACCCCCCCCCCCCGAAAGATATCGCATCCTTTTGAATCTGAGAATTACGGCTCACTCAGCCGTTCAAAAGTCGGCCTAGTTTGTTTGAAGAAAATCCCCCCTAATACTAAGCGTTGAAAATGTGAATATTTAGTCAAACATCGAAGCATTGATCTAAGCTATGGTTCTTTTTCAGTTATCCAATAAATAAAAACATGTTTTTAGTCGCATCCTTTTGAATCTGTGAAATCTTTGGAAACTAAACTGCTAACGAGCAGAAAATGCTTTAAAAAGGGTCAGAGCTAATTATATGCCTCGCGCTGGAGCCTTTTGTCAAACCAGTGCGGGTTAATAACAACAGAGCGACGGATGTCTCAGTTAGAGAAAAGATTACAATAGGGAAAAGCTAAAATATCGAAAAGATAATTATTTCTATTTGCGAGAATTTTGTTTGTAAAAAACAAAGGGGGATGGGTTTAGGTTTTTGAAGGTAAAAAAGAACATATTTTATGTTTTCTAGCGAGTATAAAGATTGCATAGTGATGTTTGTACTAGAGTGGGAGGGGGGAGGGGATTTACCTGAATATACTGGAGGGTGACCATGGAAAATAATTTTATTTTGAAAATAAAAATGAAAACGGAACTGACATGGTAAATTGAGGTTGCCAATGCTTCAAGCTCATCAATTATGTCAGTTGTTATATCCATTGTGTCACAATAGTTTCTGATAATTTAATCACAACGCATGTTCGTTATATACGAAATCTCAAGGGCAAATTGTTATGTAAGCAAGCCCTCTGATTGGCTGAGAAGGAAACACGTGATCTAACTGTTTCCTATTTCTGGAAACTCATAACATTCACCTCGAGCAAAACAACAACAACAACAAATGCTGTTTCCTATTTCTGGACACCATGACATTCGCCTTGAGCATGTACATGTCCAAAACAACAACAAATGCTGTTTTCTATTTCTGGAAACTCACAACATTCGCTGAGAGCGTGCACTTACAACAACAACAACAAATAAATCGACCTTGACATTCGCTGAGAGCGTGCACTTACAACAACAACAACATCGACCTTGGAAATTTAGGTCATTGACACACTTTGATTACGCAATCAATTTCTCAGAAATCCATCTCCCCTAGGGACTCTATGCCCAAGTAAGGAGCCCCCGTGGGACTGGTACCCCCCTTTCTACTGTTATAGGTTATGCCCTTGTGCATATAAAGCTTTTATGGAAGGGTAGTCGTATAAGCTTTAGAGGAGGCTCTTTTATTTTGAAATTAAAAGTTCTAGTTCACTTTTATCAGTAAAAAAGATGGAGGACAATTAGAAACCCCCTCCCAAAGCCCTCAGAGAATTTTGTGTCCCAAATTTCAGTTAATTTTGAGGGGAGTGTTTAACTAGATCAGAACATGTTATGTGTATAGGGGTTGTCAAAAGGGCTTAATTCAGGAATGACTGAGTATATTAATTTGGAATATTCAGGAAATGATAAGGGAGATGACCAATTGACCAAGAAGGCAATATTTGCATGCTATTACTACTGCTACAACTACCACCACTACTACTGCTACCACTACCACTACTACTACTACTACTACTACTACCACATTACTACATTTAAAATTATGACGGTAAATTTGAACTAAATCAAAAGACACTATGTGCATACACATTGTAAAAAGAGCGTTTCTTAAGAATGGATTTGGGCATTAGTTTGGAACTTTCAGAGAATGCTTAAAAAGGCAGATCAATTGACCAAAGGCAATATGTGCATGCAACTATTAATGTTACTACCACTACCATTGCTACATTTACTACTACTACTACTTCAACAACTACTTTTATAGAAACTACTTGTAAGGGTAAGAGCATTAAGATGAAAATTTCAAGCAATTAGTAACGGCTTATTGGATTAAGTTGAAATTTCCAGGACATGATGAGAGGGATGTTCAACTGACAAAAGGCAGTACGTTAATACTACTGCTGCTACCAGTACTAGTGCTATTAATTTTAGTACTTCCATTAACACTAATACTACTATTGTCTGTGACAACTATTACAGCTATGCCTAAGGGCATGAAGGTGAAATTTTCAGGGAATTTTGTGGGGGTAAGGTAAACTGAATCGCAACACCCTGTCTGTATGCAGGTTGTCAAAAGGGTGTATCAGCGATATCTTAGGAACAGTTTTGGTTTGAAGTTGAAACTTACAGGGCTTGTTATGGGGGATGTTGAACTAACCAAAAGACAATATTTGTATCCCATTGCAACTGCTTCTACGTATACCAGTACTGCTGCTACTACTATACCTACTGTTATTACTACTGCTACAACTACTACTGCCACTAAAGCTAAGGCGACTACTATTAATTTTACTGCAACTACTACTACTGCTACTACAATTGCTGCTGGTTCTATTACTACTGCTACTAACGCAAAGGGTACATAAGGTGAAATTTTTGGGGAAGATTAAAGATGTATTAAATTAAATTGGAACACACTATAGTCACACAGGTTGTCAAGAGAACGTATTAGCAATGCTTCGGAAACGGTTGATGTTATTAAATTGAAACTTTACGAGTGTGTTGAAGGTGATGTTGAAGAAACCAAAGGCTCTATACGCATACTACTACAAATAATATTACTGATACTACTGCTGTTGCTATGACGCAAGTTAAGGGTTTTAAGTTGAAGCTTTGAAGGAATTAATAAAAAAGCAAGTTTTTTTTTAACTGAAAATAAAAAGCGACATTAAAACTTAAAACAAACAGAAATTATTCCGTATATGAAAGGGACTGTCCCTTCCTCAACGCCTCGCTCTTTACGCTAAAGTTTTTTATTGTTTTAAAAAATAGAATAATGAGACAGAGACAAACTTTAGCGTAAAAAGCGAGGCATTGAGGAGGGGACGGCCCCTTTCATATACGGAATAATTTCTGTTCTTTTTAATGCCGCTCCTTACTTTCAGTAGAAAAAAAAATTGTTTTTTATTTAATTAATAAAAAAAACTTTTTCCACAAAATAAGTTTTTCAAAGAAAAGTAAAGAACTCCATTAAACAACAAAATGAGCAAAAATAAAATAAAATAATCTACCAAGCGTGAAACTACCACAAATCAGCATCGATAAATAAATGAAACCCAAAACGAGCAGAAATTACAATAAATAACCAGTCAAACCCAAAACGAGCAGAAATTAACATAAGTTGGGCTCAAAACCCCTATGCCTTCCCAAGGCCAGAACATAATTTGCACTTTACTGGAAAAAATATAAATGTTTTTACTTTTATAAATTTAATAAATCAAATAATATTAAGATTTTGATTACTAAATATCAGTAAAAGTATATTAAACTGACAATGCACATTCATTCTATAAAAACGCCTTCTATAAAAACCTTATATGACCCCAGGCCATAATCTAAAACCCTTGTCCTGAGGGTTGTGAGGGAGTGTCCTCCTCGAAAACTTATTTTGTATCTGGAAAACAACTACGCTGAACAAAATGGCTATCTAAAAATTTTGATTGGATGTGTTTGGGGAATGATGGGCGTGGGGGGGGTGCTAGTTGCTCTCCAATCACTTTCGACTATTAAAAAGGGTACTAGCCCTTTGAATTTCAATCGAATAAGCCTGTTTTGAAGTTTCTACGACAATGCCTTCTATAAAAACCTTATATGCCCCCAGGGCATAACTTAAAACCCTTGCTCTGAGGGTTGTGGGGGAGTGTCCTCCTCAAAAACATATTTTCTATCTGGAAATCAACTACGCTGAACAAAATGGCTATCCCTAAATTTTGATTGGATGTGTTTGGGGGAATGATGGGCTTGGGGGGGGGGGGCTAGTTGCCCTCCAATCACTTTCGACTATTAAAAATGGTATTAGCCCTTTGAATTTCCAATCGAATGAGCCTGTTTTGAAGTTTCTACGACAATGCCTTCTATAAAAACCTTATATGCCCCCAGGGCATAACTTAAAACCCTTGCCCTGAGGGTTGTGGGGGAGTGTCCTCCTCAAAAATATATTTTCTATCTGGAAATCAACTACGCTGAACAAAATGGCTATCTCAAAATTTTGATTGGATGTATTTGGGGAATGATGGGCGTGGGGGGGGGGGGGGGCTAGTCGCCCTCCAATCACTTTCGACTATTAAATAGGGTACTAGCCCTTTGAATTTCCAATCGAATGAGCCTGTTTTGAAGTTTCTATGACAACGCCTTCTATAAAAACCTTATATGTCCCCAGGGCACAACTTAAAACCTTTGCCCTGAGGGCTGTGGGGAGTGACCTCCTCAAAAATATATTTTCTATCTGGAAATCAACTACGCTGAAAAAAATAGCTATCTCAAAATTTGATTGGATGTGTTTGGGGGAATGATGGGTGTGGAGGGGGGGGCTAGTTGCCCTCCAATCACTTTCGACTATTAAAAAGGGCACTAACCACTCCCATTTCCAATCGAATGAACCCTTTTCGAAGTTTCTACGACAACTCCTTCGATACGAAGTGCCCGGGTGGAGAGAAAACACATTGTGCCCACATCGTTCTTTACTTAGGCAGCTCTAGCGCGCTGCCTATGATTTCTGAATGTTTTTGAATTAATGCAGCTTTGATTTCGGCTCATCGTACATGAATAATTAAAACAAAATTTGTATATTTTTTTTTGTTTGGCTAAATGGCCTTCTCGATATTTTGTTCTGACGTAACTTATGAATTAACTTACATAACAAATTTCTATATTCGTATGTTTTTATTACGTATATTAGGGAGTTCACCCCTAGTCAATACCTCGCTCTTTATGCTAAAGTTCGAATTTTGTTCGAATCACAAACCCCCTGAATCACAAAGGCGGGTTAATTAGAATAGATAGCTCTTTTGAAAGTACTAAAAAACTTTAGTGTAAAGAGCGAGGTATTGACTAGGGGGCCAACCCTCTCATATACGTAATAATTTCTATTCGTTTTAAGGTTTAATGTTGCTCCTTACTTTCAGTTGAAAAAAACTTGTTTTTTTTTATTCAATTTCCGACCGGTTTTTAAATAATGCTGGGAAATCCGGCGCCCCCTTCATATAAATGTCCCTTCCCCCAAGGAAACATCCTCCATGTAAAGATCCTCCCCCTTAACCCCTACTCCGATCCCTTCCCCAGAAAAAAATCCCTCCTGAAAACGCCTGTATACTTCCCAATAACCATTACTATATGTAAACAATGGGCAAAGTTTATAACTTGTAGCCCTTCCCCTGGGAACTGTGGGGGATTAAGCCATCATCAAAGACACATTTATTAGACTTTCGACTATGCTGAACAAAATGGCTATCTCAAAATTTTTAATTTGGTGACTCCGGGGAAAAAATGAGCGTGGGGGGGACCAAGTTGCCCTCCATTTTTTAGTCACTTAGAAAGGGCACTAGAACTTTTAATTTCCGTTCCAATGAGCCCTCTCACGATATTCTTGGACTATTGAATTGGTACGATCACCCCTGGAGAAAAAAAAAACAAACAAATAAACACGCACCTGTGATCTTTCTTCTGGCAAAAAATACAAAATTCCACATTTTTGCAGATAGGAGCTTGAAACTTCTATAGTAGTGTTTGCTGATACGCTGAATCTGATGGTATGATGTTCATTAAAGTTCTATGATTTCAAGGGGTTGTTTCTCCCTTTTTTTGAAAATAAGGCAAATTTTCTCAGGCGCGTAACTTTTGATGGGTAAAACTAAACTTGATGAAAAGGTTCTATAACTTTTAGGGGGTCTTTCCCCTTTTTTCGAAAATCAGCCAAATTTTCTCAGGCACGTAACTTTTGATGGGTAAGATTAAATTTAATGAAACTTATATTTTTGAAATCATTATAAAAATCTGATTCTTTTGATGTATCTATTGGTATCAAAATTTCGTTTTTTACAGTTTCGGTTACTATTGAACCGGGTCACTCCTTACTTACAGTTTGTTACCACGAACTGTTTGATATTTAGACGGATGTTGAACTAAATATAAACGAACTATGAGTATGTAGATTTTCAAAAAGATGACGAGGCAATATCTCAGGAACAGCTAACATTATTATGTTCGACCTTTAAGGGTAAATCGTTGTTGATTTTTCACTAGGCAGAAGGCACTATGTGTACACTATTAATGCTACCAGTACAGTTGCTATAACTACTAACGCTAAGGGTATTAAGATAAAACTTTTAGAGAAAGTCTAGGGGGATGTTCAATTACACGCAAAAACAATACATGTGCAGGTATTTGAAAGGGCATATAAGCAATATCATAGGCAGCAGTAGGGAGCTATCATGAGTTACGAACAGCACATAATTTATGCATGTTTTTATGGTTTTTGTCACTGAGAATGAAAAAACAGGATTTTTCTCACTTTGATGTATTTTTATGGTTTATTGATTCTAACGGGTCAATGAAACCTCTTTCAAGGTCGATTTATTTATTGTTTGTCTAGGTGTAATGACACTGGGGTGAAGTTTGCACATGTGCATTAACGGGGGAGAGATGTATTGATCTAGGACAACAGGGGGAAGTGGATTTCCGAGAAATTGATTTACATAATCGGTGGGGAATGTATTGATCCGCGAAAGGGGTATTAAGAAACAAATATGGCTTCTTTGATCTTTAGGTCTGAGGGATAAATGGTCTTTAGTGACAGAGATAAATTGATATTCTATTTTTAAATATGGATTCTCTGATCTTTAGTGACAGAGATAAATTGATATTCTATCGAAACCATAATAGTGTAGCTAGGAACACCTATGAGATGAAGAGATTAACGAGGGAAATGGTTTCACGGGAATTTCAAATGTGACAACTCAGGGATGCCAAAACAAAAGGAACACGCAGAAATTACGTTTAGGGATTATTTGGGCGAAACCGTTTGAGACATTTTAGAATATGATTTGGGCCAAACCGTTCGAGACATTTTAGAAGATGATTTTAAAAGATGATTTAGAAGATGATTTGAGGATGAAACTCTGTGGTCGTTATAATACACAAGTTCCATTTGAGCAGTGTTGTGGGATCCCCTACCCCAACCCCAAAGGGCCCCCTACCACAACCCCAAAAAGTCTCCTCTACCCCAACCCCAAAGGGCCCCCCTGCCCCAACCCCCCCCCTACCCACAACACCAAAGTGCCCCCGGGCCCCCAGGCCCCCAATTGCCCCCCGAGCCCCTAAAGGCCCCCGGATCCCCAAAGGCCCCCCGATTCCCCAAGGACTCCCCCGGTCTGCCAAAGCCCCCCGCACCCCCAGAGGTCCCCCGAGCCCCTTCCCTTCGTCCCTCCCTTTTTGGATTTTTTTCAAGTTGTTTCGGACTGAATTTTTTAGACTTAAAAATTATCCAACATTTTTCCGGTTTTTTATTTAACCCATTGGCATAGAGTTTTAGCCTAGAGTCTTAGCTTAGTTTTATTTAGAGTTGAAGTTTAGTTTAGTTATAGTTAAGAGTTTAAAGTTATACCTTAGAGTCTTAGCCTAGATTTTTTGTTAGAGTTCTAGTTTAGTTTAGTTTTAGTTAAGAGTTTAGAGTTTTAGCCTAGAGTTTTAGTTAGAGTTGAAGTTTAGTTTAGTTATAGTTAAGAGTTTAGAGTTTTAGCTTAGAGTCTTAGATTAGAGTTTTTGTTAGAGTTCTACTTTAGTTTAGTTTTAGTTAAGAGTTTAGAGTTTTACCTTAGAGTCTTAGCTTAGAGTTTTAGTTAGAGTTGAAGTTTAGTTTAGTTATAGTTAAGAATTTAGAGTTTTAGCTTAGAGTCATAGCTTAGAGTTTTAGTTAAAGTTGTAGTTTAGTTAAGTTTTAGATAAGAGTTTAGAGTTTTAGCCTAGAGTCTTAGCTTAGAGTCTTAGCTTAGAGTTTTTGTTGAAGTTCTAGTTTAGTTTAGTTTTAGTTAAGAGTTTCGAGCTTTACCTTAGAGTCTTAGCTTAGAGATTTTGTTAGAGTTCTAGTTTAGTTTAGTTATAGTTAAGAGTTTGGAGTTTTACCTTAGAGTCTTAGCTTAGAGTTTTAGTTAGAGTTGAAGTTTACTTTAGTTTTAGTTAAGAGTTTAGAGTTTTAGCTTAGAGTCTTAGCTTAGAGTATTTGTTAGAGTTCTAGTTTAGTTTAGTTTTAGTTAAGAGTTTAGAGTTTTTAGCTTACAGACTTAGCTTAGAGTTTCTGTTGAAGTTCTAGTTTAGTTTAGTTTTATTTAAGAGTTTAGAGTTTTAGCTTAGAGTTTTAGCTTAGAGTTTTAGTTAGAATTGAAGTTTAGTTTAGTTATAGTTAAGAATTTAGAGTTTTAACTTAGAGTTTTTGTTAGAGCTCTAGTTTAGTTTAGTTTTAGTTAAGAGTTTAGAGTTTTACCTTAAAGTCTTAGCTTAGAGTTTTAGTTAGAATTGAAGTTTAGTTTAGTTATAGTTAAGAATTTAGAGTTTTAGCTTAGAGTCATAGCTTAGAGTTTTAGTTAAAATTGAAGTTTAGTTAAGTTTCAGTTAAGAGTTTAGAGTTTTAGCCTAGAGTGTTAGCTTAGAGTTTTGTTGAAGTTTAGTTTAGTTATAGTTAAGAGTTGAGAGTTTTTAGCTTAGAGTCTTAGCTTAGAGTTTTTGTTAGAGTCCTAGTTTAGTTTAGTTTCAGCTAAGAGTTTACAGTTTTACGTTAGAGTCCTAGCTTAGAGTTTTAGTTAGAGTTGAAGTTTAGTTTAGTTATAGTTAAGAGTTTAGAGTTTTAGCTTAGAGTCATAGCTTAGAGTTTTTGTTAGAGTTCTAGTTTAGTTTAGTTATAGTTAAGAGTTTGGAGTTTTACCTTAGAGTCGTAGCTTAGAGTTTTAGTTAGAGTTGAAGTTTACTTTAGTTTTAGTTAAGAGTTTAGAGTTTAAGCTTAGAGTCTTAGCTTAGAGTTTTTGTTAGAGTTCTAGTTTAGTTTAGGTTTATTTAAGAGTTTAGTGTTTTAGCTTAGAGTCTTAGCTTAGAGTTTTAGTTAGAATTGAAGTTTAGTTTAGTAATAGTTAAGAGTTTAGAGTTTTAGCTTAGAGTCTTAACTTAGAGTTTTTGTTAGAGTTCTAGTTTAGTTTAGTTTTAGTTAAGAGTTTAGAGTTTTAGCCTAGAGTCTTAGCTTAGAGCTTTAGTTAGAGTTGAAGTTTAGTTTAGTTATAGTTAAGAGTTTAGAGTTTTTAGCTTAGAGTCTTAGCTTAGAGTTTTTGTTCGAGTTCTAGTTTAGTTTAGTTTTAGTTAAGAGTTTAGAGTTTTACCTTAGAGTCTTAGCTTAGAGTTTTAGTTAGAGTTGAACTTTAGTTTAGTTTAGTTTTACTTTATAGTTTTAGCTTAGAGTCTTAGCTTAGAGTTTTAGTTAGAGTTGAAGTTTAGTTTAGTTATAGTTAAGAGTTTAGAGTTTTAGCCTAGAGTCTTAGCTTAGAGTTTTAGTTAAAGTTGTAGTTTAGTTAAGTTTTAGTTAAGAGTTTAGAGTTTTTAGCTTAGAGTCTTAGCTTAGAGTTTTTGTTAGAGTTCTAGTTTAGTTTAGTTTTAGTTAAGAGTTTAGAGTTTTACCTTAGAGTCTTAGCTTAGAGTTTTAGTTAGAGTTGAACTTTAGTTTAGTTTAGTTTTACTTTATAGTTTTAGCTTAGAGTCTTAGCTTAGAGTTTTAGTTAGAGTTGAAGTTTAGTTATAGTTAAGAGTTTAGAGTTTTGGCTTAGAGTCTTAGCTTAGAGTTTTAGTTAGAGTTGAAGTTAAGTTTAGTTATAGTTAAGAGTTGAGAATTTGAGCCTAGAGTCTTGGCTTAAAGTTTAGTTAGAGTTGAAGTTTAGTTTAGCTATAGTTAAGAGTTTGGAGTTTTAGCTTTGAATCTTAGCTTAGAGTTTTAGTTAAAGTTGAAGTTTAGTTTAGTTATAGTTAAGAATTTAGAGTTTTAGCTTAGAATCATAGCTTAGAGTTTTAGTTAAAGTTGTAGTTTAGTTTAATTTTAGTTAAGAGTTTAGAGTTTTTAGCTTAGAGTCTTATCATAGAGTTGTTGCTGAAGTTCTAGTTTAGTTTAGTTTTAGTTAAGAGTTTAGAGTTTTAGCCTAGAGTCTTAGCTTAGAGCTTTAGTTAGAGTTGAAGTTTAGTTTAGTTATAGTTAAGAGTTTAGAGTTTTTAGCTTAGAGTCTTAACTTAGAGTTTTTGTTAGAGTTCTAGTTAAGTTTAGTTTTAGTTAAGAGTTTAGAGTTTTACCTTAGAGTCTTAGCTTAGAGTTTTATTTAGAGTTCTAGTTTAGTTTATTTTTAGTTAAGAGCTAAGAGTTTTAGCCTAGAATCTTAGCTTAGAGTTTTAGTTAGAGTTCTATTTTAGTTCAGTTTTAGTTAAGAGTTTAGAGTTTTACCTTAGAGTCTTAGCTTAGAGTTTTATTTAGAGTTCTAGTTTAGTTTATTTTTAGTTAAGAGCTAAGAGTTTTAGCCTAGAATCTTAGCTTAGAGCTTTAGTTAGAGTTGAAGTTTAGTTATAGTTAAGAGTTTAGAGTTTTAGCTTGGAGTCTTAGCTTAGAGTTTTAGTTAGAGTTGTAGTTTGGTTTTAGTTAAGAGTTTAGCGTTTTTAGCCTAGAGTCTTAGCTTAGAGTTTTAGTTAGAGTTGAAGTTTAGTTTAGTTATAGTGAATAGTTTAGAGTTTTAGCTTAGAGTCTTAGCTTAGAGTTTTAGTTAGAGTTCTAGTTTATTTTTACTTAAGAGATTTAGCTTAGAGTTTTAGCCTAGATTCGAGGAGGGGGGACAATAGATATTGATGACAATAATGAACTAACATAACCACACAATTCCACATTATTACATAGAAATACCAAAACCATAGGTTAGATTAGGTTAGGTTAGAGGTTAGGTTTCTCTACGTTTAAGTTAGGTTAGCTTATCATGAGCACTCATGATCATGAAACGCTCATGATCATTATCATGAAACTCTAAACTCTTAACTAAAACTAAACTAAACTAGAACTCTAACTAAGACTCTAGCTAGAACTCTAGCTAAGACTCTAGGCTAAAACTCTAACCTCTTAACTAAAACTTAACTAAACTACAACTTTAACTAAAACTCAAAGCTATGATTCTAAGCTAAAACTCTAAATTAAAACTAAACTAAACTAAAGTTCAACTCTAACTAAAACTCTAAGCTAACACTCTAAAGTAAAACTCTAAAGTCTCAACTAAAACTAAACTAAACTAGAACTCTAACAAAAACTCAAAGCTAAGACTCTAAGCTAAAAACTCTAAACTCTTAACTATAACTAAACTAAACTTCAACTCTAACAAAAGCTCTAAGCTAAGACTCTAGGCTAAAACTCTAACCTCTTAACTAAAACTTAACTAAACTACAACTTTAACTAAAACTCAAAGCTATGATTCTAAGCTAAAACTCTAAATTCGTAACTATAACTAAACTAAACTTCAACTCTAACTAAAACTCTAAGCTCAGACTCTAAGGTAAAACTCTAAACTCTTAACTAAAACTAAACTAAACTAGAACTCTAACAAAAACTCTAAGTTAAGACTCTAAGCTAAAACTCTAAACTCTTAACTATTTCTAAACTAAAGTTCAATTCTAACTAAAACTCTAAGCTAAGACTCTAAGCTAAAACTCTAAACTCTTAACTAAAACTAAACTAAACTAGAACTTCAACAAAAACTCTAAGCTAAGACTCTAAGCTAAAAACTCTAAACTCTTATCTAAAACTAAACTAAACTAGAACTCTAACAAAAACTCTAAGCTAAGACTCTAGGCTAAAACTCTAACCTCTTAACTAAAACTTAACTAAACTACAACTTTAACTAAAACTCAAAGCTATGATTCTAAGCTAAAACTCTAAATTCGTAACTACGGTATAACTAAACTAAACTTCAACTCTAACTAAAACTCTAAGCTAAGACTCTAAGGTAAAACTCTAAACTCTTAACTAAAACTAAACTAGAACTCTAACAAAAACTCTAAGTTAAGACTCTAAGCTAAAACTCTAAACTCTTAACTATTTCTAAACTAAAGTTCAATTCTAACTAAAACTCTAAGCTAAGACTCTAAGCTAAAACTCTAAACTCTTAACTAAAACTAAACTAAACTAGAACTTCAACAAAAACTCTAAGCTAAGACTCTAAGCTAAAAACTCTAAACTCTTATCTAAAACTAAACTAAACTAGAACTCTAACAAAAACTCTAAGCTAAGACTCTAAGCTAAAACTCTAAACTCTGAACTAAAACTAAAGTGAACTTCAACTTTAACTAAAACTCTAAGCTAAGACTCTAAGCTAAAACTCTAAACTCTTACCTAAAACTAAAATAAACTAGAACTTCAACAACAACTCTAAGCTAAGACTCTAAGCTAAAAACTCTAAACTCTTAACTAAAACTAAAGTAAACTTCAACTCTAACTAAAACTCTAAGCTAAGACTCTAAGGTAAAACTCCAAACTCTTAACTATAACTAAACTAGAACTCTAACAAAAACTCTAAGTTAAGACTCTAAACCAAAACTCTAAACTCTTAACTATTTCTAAACTAAAGTTCAATTCTAACTAAAACTCTAAGCTAAGACTCTAAGCTAAAACTCTAAACTCTTAACTAAAACTAAACTAAACTAGAACTTCAACAAAAACTCTAAGCTAAGACTCTAAGCTAAAAACTCTAAACTCTTATCTAAAACTAAACTAAACTAGAACTCTAACAAAAACTCTAAGCTAAGACTCTAAGCTAAAACTCTAAACTCTTAACTAAAATAAAGTAAACTTCAACTTTAACTAAAACTCTAAGCTAAGACTCTAAGGTAAAACTCAAAACTCTTAACTATAAAAATACTAAACTAGAACTCTAACAAAATCTCTAAGCTATGACTCTAAGCTAAAACTCTAAACTCTTAACTATAACTAAACTAAACTTCAACTCTAACTAAAACTCTAAGCTAAGACTCTAAGGTAAAACTCTAAACTCTTAACTAAAACTAAACTAAACTAGAACTCTAACAAAAGCTCTAAGCTAAGACTCTAAGTTAAAAACTCTCAACTCTTAACTATAGCTAAACTAAACTTCAACTCTAACTAAAGCTCTAAGCTAAGACTCTAGGCTAAAACTCTAAACTCTTAACTAAAATTAACTAAACTTCAACTCTAACTATAACTCTAAGCTAAGACTCTAAGGTAAAACTCTAGACTCTTAACTAAAACTAAACTAAACTAGAGCTCTAACAAAAACTTTAAGCTAAGACTCTAAGCTAAAACTGTAAACTCTTAACTTTTACTAAACTAAACTTCAACTCTAACTAAAACTCTAAGCTAAGACTCTAAGCTAAAACTCTAAACTCTTAACTAAAACTAAACTAGAACTTCAACAACAAATCTAAGCTAAGATTCTAAGCTATAAACTCTAAACTCTTAACTAAAACTAAACTAAACTAGAACTCTAACAAAAACTTTAAGCTAAGACTCTAAGCTAAAACTCTAAACTCTTAACGAAAACTAAAGTAAACTTCAACTCTAGCTAAAACTCTAAGCTAAGACTCTAAGGTAAGACTCCAAACTCTTAACTATAACTAAACTTAACTAAACTAAACTAGGACTCTAACAAAAACTCTAAGCTATACTCTAAGGTAAAACTCAAAACTCTTAACTAAAACTTAACTGAAGTACAACTTTAACTAAAACTCTAACCTATGACTCTAAGCTAAAACTCTAAATTCTTAACTATAACTAAACTAAACTTCAACTCTAACTAAAACTCTAAGCTAAGACTCAAAGCTAAGACTCTCAACTCTTAACTATAACTAAACTAAACTTCAACTCTAACTAAAACTCTAAGCTAAGACTCTAAGCTAAAACTCTAAACTCTTAACTATAACTAAACTTCAACTCTAACTAAAACTCTAAGCTAAGACTCTAAGCTAAAACTCTAAAGTCTCAACTATAGCTAAATTTAACTTCAACTCTAACTAAACTCTAAGCTAAGACTCTAGGCTAAAACTCTAAACTCTTAACTATAACTAAACTAAACTTCAACTCTAACTAAAACTCTAAGCTAAGACTCTAAGCTAAAACTCTAAACTCTTAACTATAACTAAACTTCATCTCTAACTTAAACTCTAAGCTAAGACTCTAAGCTAAAACTCTAAACTCAACTAAAACTAAACTAAACTAGAAATCTAAGCTAAAACTATAAAGTAAAACTAAACTAAACTTCAACTCTAACTAAAACTCTAAGCTAAGACTCTAAGGTAAAACTCTAAACTCTTAACTAAAACTAAACTAAACTAGAACTCTAACAAAAACTCTAAGCTAAGACTCTAAGCTAAAAACTCTAAACTCTTAACTATAACTAAACTAAACTTCAACTCTAACTAAAGCGCTAAGCTAAAAATCTAGGCTATAATTCTAAACTCTTAAGCTAAAACTCTAAACTCTTAACTATTACTAAACTAAAATTCAACTCTAACTAAAACTCTAAGCTAAGACTCTAAGCTAAAAACTCTAAACTCTTAACTATAACTAAACTAAACTTCAACTCTAACTAAAGCTCTAAGCTAAGAATCTAGGCTAAAATTCTAAACTCCTAACTAAAACTTAACTAAACTACAACTTTAACTAAAACTCTAAGCTATGACTCTAAGCTCAAACCCTAAATTCTTAAGTATAACTAAACTAAACTTCAACTCTAACTAAAACTCTAAGCTAAGACTCTAAGGTAAAACTCCAAACTCATAACTAAAACTAAACTAAACCAGAACTGTAACAAAAACTCTAAGCTAAAACTCTAAACTCTTAACTATTACTAAACTAAACTTCAATTTTAACTAAAACTCTAAGCTAAGACTCTAAGCTAAAACTCTAAACTCTTACCTAAAACTAAAATAAACTAGAACTTCAACAACAACTCTAAGCTAAGACTCTAAGCTAAAAACTCTAAACTCTTAACTAAAACTAAAGTAAACTTCAACTCTAACTAAAACTCTAAGCTAAGACTCTAAGGTAAAACTCCAAACTCTTAACTATAACTAAACTAAACTAGAACTCTAACAAAAACTCTAAGCTAAGACTCTAAGGTAAAACTCTAAACTCTAACTAAAACTAAAGTAAACTAGAACTTCAACAAAAACTCTAAGCTAAGACTCTAAGCTAAAACTCCAAACTCTTAACTAAAACTAAAGTAAACTTCAACTCTAACTAAAACTCTAAGCTAAGACTCTAAGGTAAAACTCCAAACTCTTAACTATAACTAAACTAAACTAGAACTCTAACAAAAACTCTAAGTTAAGACTCTAAGGTATAAAACTCTAAACTCTAACTAAAACTAAAGTAAACTAGAACTTCAGCAAAAACTCTAAGCTAAGACTCTAAGCTAAAACTCCAATTCTTAAATATAGCTAAACTAAACTTCAGCTCTAACTAAACTCTAACCTAAGACTCAAAGCTAAAACTCCAAACTCTAAACTATAGCTAAACTAAACTTCAACTCTAACTAAACTCTAACCTAAGACTCTAGGCTAAAACTCTCAACTCTTAACTATAACTAAACTTAACTTCAACTCTAACCTAAGCTCTAAGCTAAGACTCTAAGCTAAAACTCTAAACTCTTAACTAAACTAAACTAGAACTCTAACAAAAACTCTAAGCTAAGACTCTAGGCTAAAACTCTAAACTCTTAACTAAAACTAAACTAAACTAGAACTCCAACTAAGACTCTAGCTAGAACTCTAGCTAAGATTCTAGGCTAAAACTCTAAACTCTTAACTATAACTAAACTAAACTTCAACCTTAACTAAAACTCTAAGCTAAAACTCTAAGCTAAAACTATAAATTAAAACTAAACTAAACTAAAGTTCAACTCTAACTAAAACTCTAAGCTAAGACTCTAAGGTAAAACTCTAAACTCTTAACTAAAACTTAACTAAACTACAACTTTAACTAAAACTCAAAGCTATGACTCTAAGCTAAAACTGTAAATTCGTAACTATAACTAAACTAAACTTCAACTCTAACTAAAACTCTAAGCTAAGACTCTAAGGTAAAACTCTAAACTCTTAACTAAAACTAAACTAAACTAGAACTCTAACAAAAACTCTAAGCTAAGACTCTAAGCTAAAACTCTAAACTCGTAACTAAAAATAAAGTAAACTTCAACTTTAACTAAAACTCTAAGCTAAGACTCTAAGGTAAAACTCAAAATTCTTAACTATAACTAAACTAAACTAGAACTCTAACAAAAACTCTAAGCTATGACTCTAAGCTAAAACTTTATACTCTTAACTATAACTAAACTAAAATTCAACTCTAACTAAAACTCTAAGCTAAGACTCTAAGGTAAAACTGTAAACTCTTAACTAAAACTAAACTAAACTAGAACTCTAACAAAAGCTCTAAGCTAAGACTCTAAGCTAAAACTCTAAACTCTTAACTAAAACTTAACTAAACATAACTAAACTACAACTTTAACTAAAACTCAAAGCTATGACTCTAAGCTAAAACTGTAAATTCGTAACTATAACTAAACTAAACTTCGACTCTAACTAAAACTCTAAGCTAAGACTCTAAGGTAAAACTCTAAACTCTTAACTAAAACTAAACTAAACTAGAACTCTAACAAAAACTCTAAGTTAAGACTAAGCTAAAACTCTAAACTCTTAACTATTACTACACTAAACTTCAATTCTAACTAAAACTCTAAGCTAAGACTCTAAGATAAAACTCTAAACTCTTAACTAAAACTAAACTAAACTAAAACTTCAACAAAAACTCTAAGCTAAGACTCTAAGCTAAAAACTCTAAACTCTTAACTAAAACTAAACTAAACTAGAACTCTAACAAAAACTCTAAGCTAAGACTCTAAGCTAAAACTCTAAACTCTTAACTAAAACTAAAGTAAACTTCAACTTTAACTAAAACTCTAAGCTAAGACTCTAAGGTAAAACTCAAAATTCTTAACTATAACTAAACTAAACTAGAACTCTAACAAAAACTCTAAGCTATGACTCTAAGCTAAAACTTTAAACTCTTAACTATAACTAAACTAAAATTCAACTCTAACTAAAACGCTAAGCTAAGACTCTAAGGTAAAACTGTAACCTCTTAACTAAAACTAAACTAAACTAGAACTCTAACAAAAGCTCTAAGCTAAGACTCTAAGCTAAAAACTCTCAACTCTTAACTATAGCTACACTAAACTTCAACAAAACTCTAAGCTAAGACTCTAGGCTAAAACTCTAAACTCTTAACTTAAACTTAACTAAACTTCAACTTTAACTAAAACTCTAAGCTATGACTCTAAGCTAAAAGTCTAAATTCTTAACTAAACTAAACTTCAACTCTAACTAAAACTCTAAGCTAAGACTCTAAGGTAAAACTCTAAACTCTTAACTAAAACTAAAATAAACTAGAACTTCAACAAAAACTCTAAGCTAAGACTTTAAGCTAAAAACTTTAAACTCTTAACTAAAACTAAATTAAACTAGAACTCTAACAAAACTCTTAGCTAAGGATCTAAGCTAAAACTCTAAACTCTTAACTAAAACTAAAGTAAACTTCAACTCTAACTAAAACTCTAAGCTTTGACTCTAAGGTAAAACTCCAAACTCTTAACTATAACTAAACTAAACTAGAACTTCAACAAAAACTCTAAGCTAAGACTCTAAGCTAACACTCTAGGCTAAAACTCTAAACTCTTAACTAAAACTTAACTAAACTACAACTTTAACTATAACTCTAAGCTATGACTCTAAGCTAAAACTCTAAATTCTTAACTATAACTAAACTAAACTTCAACTCTAACTAAAACTCTAAGCTAAGACTCTAAGGTAAAACTCTAAACTCTTAACTAAAACTAAACTAAACTAGAACTCTAACAAAAACTCTAAGCTAAGACTCTAAGCTAAAACTCCAAACTCTGAACTAAAACTAAAGTAAACTTCAACTTTAACTAAAACTCTAAGCTAAGACTCTAAGCTAAAACTCCAAACTCTTAAATATAGCTAAACTAAACTTCAACTCTAACTAAACTCTAAGCTAAGACTCAAAGCTAAAACTCCAAACTCTAAACTATAGCTAAACTAAACTTCAACTCTAACTAAACTCTAACCTAAGACTCTAGGCTAAAACTCTCAACTCTTAACTATAACTAAACTTAACTTCAACTCTAACTAAAACTCTAAGCTAAAACTCTAAGGTAAAACTCTAAACTCTTAACTAAAACTAAACTAAACTAGAACTCTAACAAAAACTCTAAGTTAAGACTCTAAGCTAAAACTCTAAACTCTTAACTATTACTAAACTAAACTTCAATTCTAACTAAAACTCTAAGCTAAGACTCCAAGCTAAAACTCTTAACTAAAACTAAACTAAACTAGAACTTCAACAAAAAATCTAAGCTAAGACTCTAAGCTATAAACTCTAAACTCTTAACTAAAAATAAACTAAACTAGAACTCTAACAAAAACTCTAAGCTAAGACTCTAAGCTAAAACTCTAAACTCTGAACTAAAACTAAAGTAAACTTCAAATTTAACTAAAACTCTAAGCTAAGACTCTAAGCTAAAACTCTAATCTCTTACCTAAAACTAAAATAAACTAGAACTTCAACAACAACTCTAAGCTAAGACTCTAAGCTAAAAACTCTAAACTCTTAACTAAAACTAAAGTAAACTTCAACTCTAACTAAAACTCTAAGCTAAGACTCTAAGGTAAAACTCCAAACTCTTAACTATAACTAAACTAAACTAGAACTCTAACAAAAACTCTAAGCTAAGACTCTAAGGTAAAACTCTAAACTCTAACTAAAACCAAAGTAAACTAGAACTTCAACAAAAACTCTAAGCTAAGACTCTAAGCTAAAACTCCAAACTCTTAACTAAACTAAAGTAAAATTCAACTCTAACTAAAACTCTAAGCTAAGACTCTAAGGTAAAACTCCAAACTCTTAACTATAACTAAACTAAACTAGAACTCTAACAAAAACTCTAAGCTAAGACTCTAAGGTAAAACTCTAAACTCTAACTAAAACTAAACTAAACTAGAACTTCAACAAAAACTCTAAGCTCAGACTCTAAGCTAAAACTCCAAACTCTTAAATATAGCTAAACTAAACTTCAACTCTAACTAAACTCTAAGCTAAGACTCGAAGCTAAAACTCCAAACTCTAAACTATAGCTAAACTAAACTTCAACTCTAACTAAACTCTAACCTAAGACTCTAGGCTAAAACTCTCAACTCTTAAATATAACTAAACTAAACTTCAACTCTAACTAAAACTCTAAGCTAAGACTCTAAGCTAAAACTCTAAACTCTTAACTATAACTAAACTAAACTAGAACTCTAACAAAAACTCTAAGCTAAGACTCTAAGGTAAAACTCTAAACTCTTAACTAAAACTAAACTAAACTAGAACTCCAACTAAGACTCTAGCTAGAACTCTAGCTAAGACTCTAGGCTAAAACTCTAAACTCTTAACTATAAGTAAACTAAACTTCAACCTTAACTAAAACTCTAAGCTAAGACTCATTTTTTAGTTGTTTCGGACTGAATTTTTTAGACTTAAAAATTATCCAACATTTTTCCGGTTTTTTATTTAACCCATTGGCATAGAGTTTTAGCCTAGAGTCTTAGCTTAGTTTTATTTAGAGTTGAAGTTTAGTTTAGTTATAGTTAAGAGTTTAAAGTTATACCTTAGAGTCTTAGCCTAGATTTTTTGTTAGAGTTCTAGTTTAGTTTAGTTTTAGTTAAGAGTTTAGAGTTTTAGCCTAGAGTTTTAGTTAGAGTTGAAGTTTAGTTTAGTTATAGTTAAGAGTTTAGAGTTTTAGCTTAGAGTCTTAGATTAGAGTTTTTGTTAGAGTTCTACTTTAGTTTAGTTTTAGTTAAGAGTTTAAAGTTATACCTTAGAGTCTTAGCCTAGATTTTTTGTTAGAGTTCTAGTTTAGTTTAGTTTTAGTTAAGAGTTTAGAGTTTTAGCCTAGAGTTTTAGTTAGAGTTGAAGTTTAGTTTAGTTATAGTTAAGAGTTTAGAGTTTTAGCTTAGAGTCTTAGCTTAGAGTTTTTGTTAGAGTTCTACTTTAGTTTAGTTTTAGTTAAGAGTTTAGAGTTTTACCTTAGAGTCTTAGCTTAGAGTTTTAGTTAGAGTTGAAGTTTAGTTTAGTTATAGTTAAGAATTTAGAGTTTTAGCTTAGAGTCATAGCTTAGAGTTTTAGTTAAAGTTGTAGTTTAGTTAAGTTTTAGATAAGAGTTTAGAGTTTTAGCCTAGAGTCTTAGCTTAGAGTCTTAGCTTAGAGTTTTTGTTGAAGTTCTAGTTTAGTTTAGTTCTAGTTAAGAGTTTCGAGCTTTACCTTAGAGTCTTAGCTTAGAGATTTTGTTAGAGTTCTAGTTTAGTTTAGTTATAGTTAAGAGTTTGGAGTTTTACCTTAGAGTCTTAGCTTAGAGTTTTAGTTAGAGTTGAAGTTTACTTTAGTTTTAGTTAAGAGTTTAGAGTTTTAGCTTAGAGTCTTAGCTTAGAGTTTCTGTTGAAGTTCTAGTTTAGTTTAGTTTTATTTAAGAGTTTAGAGTTTTAGCTTAGAGTTTTAGCTTAGAGTTTTAGTTAGAATTGAAGTTTAGTTTAGTTATAGTTAAGAATTTAGAGTTTTAACTTAGAGTTTTTGTTAGAGCTCTAGTTTAGTTTAGTTTTAGTTAAGAGTTTAGAGTTTTACCTTAGAGTCTTAGCTTAGAGTTTTAGTTAGAATTGAAGTTTAGTTTAGTTATAGTTAAGAATTTAGAGTTTTAGCTTAGAGTCATAGCTTAGAGTTTTAGTTAAAATTGAAGTTTAGTTAAGTTTTAGTTAAGAGTTTAGAGTTTTAGCCTAGAGTCTTAGCTTAGAGTTTTGTTGAAGTTTAGTTTAGTTATAGTTAAGAGTTGAGAGTTTTTAGCTTAGAGTCTTAGCTTAGAGTTTTTGTTAGAGTCCTAGTTTAGTTTAGTTTCAGCTAAGAGTTTACAGTTTTACGTTAGAGTCCTAGCTTAGAGTTTTAGTTAGAGTTGAAGTTTAGTTTAGTTATAGTTAAGAGTTTAGAGTTTTACCTTAGAGTCGTAGCTTAGAGTTTTAGTTAGAGTTGAAGTTTACTTTAGTTTTAGTTAAGAGTTTAGAGTTTAAGCTTAGAGTCTTAGCTTAGAGTTTTTGTTAGAGTTCTAGTTTAGTTTAGGTTTATTTAAGAGTTTAGTGTTTTAGCTTAGAGTCTTAGCTTAGAGTTTTAGTTAGAATTGAAGTTTAGTTTAGTAATAGTTAAGAGTTTTAGCTTAGAGTCTTAACTTAGAGTTTTTGTTAGAGTTCTAGTTTAGTTTAGTTTTAGTTAAGAGTTTAGAGTTTTACCTTAGAGTCTTAGCTTAGAGTTTTAGTTAGAGTTGAAGTTTAGTTTAGTTGAGAATTTAGAGTTTTAGCTTAGAGTCATAGCTTAGAGTTTTAGTTAAAGTTGTAGTTTAGTTAAGTTTTAGTTAAGAGTTTAGAGTTTTAGCCTAGAGTCTTAGCTTAGAGCTTTAGTTAGAGTTGAAGTTTAGTTTAGTTATAGTTAAGAGTTTAGAGTTTTTAGCTTAGAGTCTTAGCTTAGAGTTTTTGTTCGAGTTCTAGTTTAGTTTAGTTTTAGTTAAGAGTTTAGAGTTTTACCTTAGAGTCTTAGCTTAGAGTTTTAGTTAGAGTTGAACTTTAGTTTAGTTTAGTTTTACTTTATAGTTTTAGCTTAGAGTCTTAGCTTAGAGTTTTAGTTAGAGTTGAAGTTTAGTTTAGTTATAGTTAAGAGTTTAGAGTTTTAGCCTAGAGTCTTAGCTTAGAGTTTTAGTTAAAGTTGTAGTTTAGTTAAGTTTTAGTTAAGAGTTTAGAGTTTTTAGCTTAGAGTCTTAGCTTAGAGTTTTTGTTAGAGTTCTAGTTTAGTTTAGTTTTAGTTAAGAGTTTAGAGTTTTACCTTAGAGTCTTAGCTTAAAGTTTTAGTTAGAGTTGAACTTTAGTTTAGTTTAGTTTTACTTTATAGTTTTAGCTTAGAGTCTTAGCTTAGAGTTTTAGTTAGAGTTGAAGTTTAGTTATAGTTAAGAGTTTAGAGTTTTGGCTTAGAGTCTTAGCTTAGAGTTTTAGTTAGAGTTGAAGTTAAGTTTTTTTATAGTTAAGAGTTGAGAATTTTAGCCTAGAGTCTTGGCTTAAAGTTTAGTTAGATTTGAAGTTTAGTTTAGCTATAGTTAAGAGTTTGGAGTTTTAGCTTTGAGTCTTAGCTTAGAGTTTTAGTTAAAGTTGAAGTTTAGTTTAGTTATAGTTAAGAATTTAGAGTTTTAGCTTAGAATCATAGCTTAGAGTTTTAGTTAAAGTTGTAGTTTAGTTTAATTTTAGTTAAGAGTTTAGAGTTTTTAGCTTAGAGTCTTATCATAGAGTTGTTGCTGAGTTCTAGTTTAGTTTAGTTTTAGTTAAGAGTTTAGAGTTTTAGCCTAGAGTCTTAGCTTAGAGCTTTAGTTAGAGTTGAAGTTTAGTTTAGTTATAGTTAAGAGTTTAGAGTTTTTAACTTAGAGTCTTAACTTAGAGTTTTTGTTAGAGTTCTAGTTAAGTTTAGTTTTAGTTAAGAGTTTAGAGTTTAACCTTAGAGTCTTAGCTTAGATTTTTAGTTAGAGTTCTAGTTTAGTTTAGTTATAGTTAAGAGTTTAGAGTTTTAGCTTAGAGTCTTAGCTTAGAGTTTTTGTTAGAGTTCTAGTTTAGTTTAGTTTTAGTTAAGAGTTTAGAGTTTTACCTTAGAGTCTTAGCTTAGAGCTTTAGTTAGAGTTGAAGTTTAGTTATAGTTAAGAGTTTAGAGTTTTAGCTTGGAGTCTTAGCTTAGAGTTTTAGTTAGAGTTGTAGTTTGGTTTTAGTTAAGAGTTTAGCGTTTTAGCCTAGAGTCTTAGCTTAGAGTTTTAGTTAGAGTTGAAGTTTAGTTTAGTTATAGTGAAGAGTTTAGAGTTTTAGCTTAGAGTCTTAGCTTAGAGTTTTAGTTAGAGTTCTAGGTATTTTTACTTAAGAGATTTAGCTTAGAGTTTTAGCCTAGATTCGAGGAGGGGGGACAATAGATATTGATGACAATAATGAACTAACATAACCACACAATTCCACATTATTACATAGAAATACCAAAACCATAGGTTAGATTAGGTTAGGTTAGAGGTTAGGTTTCTCTACGTTTAAGTTAGGTTAGCTTATCATGAGCACTCATGATCATGAAACGCTCATGATCATTATCATGAAACTCTAAACTCTTAACTAAAACTAAACTAAACTAGAACTCTAACTAAGACTCTAGCTAGAACTCTAGCTAAGACTCTAAGCTAAAACTCTAAACTCTTAACTAAAACTAAACTAAACTAGAACTCTAACAAAAACTCTAAGCTAAGACTCTAAGCTAAAACTATAAATTAAAACTAAACTAAACTAAAGTTCAACTCTAACTAAAACTCTAAGCTAAGACTCTAAAGTAAAACTCTAAAGTCTCAACTAAAACTAAACTAAACTAGAACTCTAACAAAAACTCTAAGCTAAGACTCTAAGCTAAAAACTCTAAACTCTTAACTATAACTAAACTAAACTTCAACTGTAACTAAAGCTCTAAGCTAAGACTCTAGGCTAAAACTCTAACCTCTTAACTAAAACTTAACTAAACTACAACTTTAACTAAAACTCAAAGCTATGATTCTAAGCTAAAACTCTAAATTCGTAACTATAACTAAACTAAACTTCAACTCTAACTAAAACTCTAAGCTAAGACTCTAAGGTAAAACTCTAAACTCTTAACTAAAACTAAACTAAACTAGAACTCTAACAAAAACTCTAAGTTAAGACTCTAAGCTAAAAACTCTAAACTCTTAACTATTTCTAAACTAAAGTTCAATTCTAACTAAAACTCTAAGCTAAGACTCTAAGCTAAAACTCTAAACTCTTAACTAAAACTAAACTAAACTAGAACTTCAACAAAAACTCTAAGCTAAGACTCTAAGCTAAAAACTCTAAACTCTTATCTAAAACTAAACTAAACTAGAACTCTAACAAAAACTCTAAGCTAAGACTCTAGGCTAAAACTCTAACCTCTTAACTAAAACTTAACTAAACTACAACTTTAACTAAAACTCAAAGCTATGATTCTAAGCTAAAACTCTAAATTCGTAACTATAACAAAACTAAACTTCAACTTCAACAAAAACTCTAAGCTAAGACTCTAAGCTAAAAACTCTAAACTCTTATCTAAAACTAAACTAAACTAGAACTCTAACAAAAACTCTTAGCTAAACTCTAAGCTAAAACTCCAAACTCTTAACGAAAACTAAAGTAAACTTCAACTGTAACTAAAACTCTAAGCTAAGACTCTAAGGTAAAACTCCAAACTCTTAACTATAACTAAACTAAACTGGAACTCTAACAAAAACTCTAAGCTAAGACTCTAAGGTAAAACTCTAAACTCTAACTAAAACGAAAGTAAACTAGAACTTCAACAAAAACTCTAAGCTAAGACTCTAAGCTAAAACTCCAAACTCTTAACTATAGCTAAACTAAACTTCAACTCTAACTAAACTCTAAGCTAAGACTCAAAGCTAAAACTCCAAACTCTTAACTATAGCTAAACTAAACTTCAACTCTAACTAAACTCTAAGCTAAGACTCTAGGCTAAAACTCTCAACTCTTAACTATAACTAAACTTAACTTCAACTCTAACTAAAACTCTAAGCTAAGACTCTAAGGTAAAACTCTAAACTCTTAACTAAAACTAAACTAAACTAGAACTCTAACAAAAACTCTAAGCTAAGAATCTAAGCTAAAAACTCTAAACTCTTAACTATAACTAAACTAAACTTCAACTCTAACTAAAGCTCTAAGCTAAGACTCTAGGCTAAAACTCTAACCTCTTAACTAAAACTTAACTAAACTACAACTTTAACTAAAACTCAAAGCTATGACTCTAAGCTAAAACTGTAAATTCGTAACTATAACTAAACTTAAGTTCAACTCTAACTAAAACTCTAAGCTAAGACTCTAAGGTAAAACTCTAAACTCTTAACTAAAACTAAACTAAACTAGAACTCTAACAAAAACTCTAAGCTAAGAATCTAAGCTAAAAACTCTAAACTCTTAACTATAACTAAACTAAACTTCAACTCTAACTAAAGCTCTAAGCTAAGACTCTAGGCTAAAACTCTAACCTCTTAACTAAAACTTAACTAAACTACAACTTTAACTAAAACTCAAAGCTATGACTCTAAGCTAAAACTGTAAATTCGTAACTATAACTAAACTTAAGTTCAACTCTAACTAAAACTCTAAGCTAAGACTCTAAGCTAAAACTCTAAACTCTTAACTATTACTAAACTAAACTTCAATTCTAACTAAAACTCTAAGCTAAGACTCTAAGCTAAAACTCTAAACTCTTAACTAAAACTAAACTAAACTAGAACTTCAACAAAAACTCTAAGCTAAGACTCTAAGCTATAAACTCTAAACTCTTAACTAAAACTAAACTAAACTAGAACTCTAGCAAAAACTCTAAGCTAAAATTCTAAACTCTTAACTAAAACTAAAGTAAACTTCAACTTTAACTAAAACTCTAAGCTAAGACTCTAAGGTAAAACTCAAAATTCTTAACTATAACTAAACTAAACTAGAACTCTAACAAAAACTCTAAGCTATGACTCTAAGCTAAAACTCTAAACTCTTAACTATAACTAAACTAAAATTCAACTCTAACTAAAACTCTAAGCTAAGACTCTAAGGTAAAACTATAAATTCTTAACTAAAACTAAACTAAGCTAGAACTCTAACAAAAGCTCTAAGCTAAGACTCTAAGCTAAAAACTCTCAACTCTTAACTATAGCTTAACTAAACTTCAACAAAACTCTAAGCTAAGACTCTAGGCTAAAACTCTAAACTCTTAACTAAAACTTAACTAAACTTCAACTTTAACTAAAACTCTAAGCTATTACTCTAAGCTAAAACTCTAAATTCTTAACTAAACTAAACTTCAACTCTAACTAAAACTCTAAGCTAAGACTCTAAGCTAAAACTGTAAACTCTTAACTTTTACTAAACTAAACTTCAACTCTAACTAAAACTCTAAGCTAAGACTATAAGCTAAAACTCTAAACTCTTAACTAAAACCAAAGTAAAATTCAACTCTAGCTAAAACTCTAAGCTAAGACTCTAAGGTAAAACTCCAAACTCTTAACTATAACTAAACTAAACTAGAACTGTAACAAAAACTCTAAGCTAGGACTCTAAGGTAAAATTCTAAACTCTTAACTAAAACTAAAGTAAACTAGAACTTTAACAAAAACTCCAAGCTAAGACTCTAAGCTAAGACTCTAGACTAAAACTCTAAACTCTTAACTAAAACTTAACTGAAGTACAACTTTAACTAAAACTCTAACCTATGACTCTAAGCTAAAACTCTAAATTCTTAACTATAACTAAACTAAACTTCAACTCTAACTAAAACTCTAAGCTAAGACTCAAAGCTAAGACTCTCAACTCTTAACTATAACTAAACTAAACTTCAACTCTAAGCTAAAACTCTAAACTCTCAACTATAGCTAAATTAAACTTCAACTCTAACTAAACTCTAAGCTAAGACTCTAGGCTAAAACTCTCAACTCTTAACTACAACTAAACTAAACTTCAACTCTAACTAAAATTATAAGCTAAGACTCTAAGCTAAAACTCTAAACTCAACTAAAACTAAACTAAACTAGAAATCTAAGCTAAAACAATAAAGTAAAACTAAACTAAACTTCAACTATAACTAAAACTTTAAGCTAAGACTCCAAGGTAAAACTCTAAACTCTTAACTAAAACTAAACTAAACTAGAACTCTAACAAAAACTCTAAGCTAAGACTCTAAGCTAAAAACTCTAAACTCTTAACTACAACTAAACTAAACTTCAACTCTAACTAAAGCTCTAAGCTAAGACTCTAGGCTAAAATTCTAAACTCTTAACTAAAACTTAACTAAACTACAACTTTAACTAAAACTCTAAGCTATGACTCTAAGCTCAAACTCTAAATTCTTAACTATAACTAAACTAAACTTCAACTCTAACTAAAACTCTAAGCTAAGACTCTAAGGTAAAACTCTAAACTCATAACTAAAACTAAACTAAACTAGAACTCTAATAAAAACTCTAAGCTAAAACTCTAAACTCTTAACTATTACTAAACTAAACTTCAACTCTAACTAAAACTCTAAGCTAAGACTCTAAGCTAAAACTCTAAACTCTTACCTAAAACTAAAATAAACTAGAACTTCAACAACAACTCTAAGCTAAGACTCTAAGCTAAAAACTCTAAACTCTTAACTAAAACTAAACTAAACTAGAACTCTAACAAAAACTCTAAGCTAAGACTCTAAGCTAAAACTCCAAACTCTTAACTAAAACTAAAGTAAACTTCAACTCTAACTAAAACTCTAAGCTAAGACTCTAAGGTAAAACTCCAAACTCTTAACTATAACTAAACTAAACTAGAACTCTAACAAAATCTCTAAGCTAAGACTCTAAGGTAAAACTCTAAACTCTAACTAAAACTAAAATAAACTAGAACTTCAACAAAAACTCTAAGCTAAGACTCTAAGCTAAAACTCCAAACTCTTAACTATAGCTAAACTAAACTTCAACTCTAACTAAAACTCTAAGCTAAGACTCAAAGCTAAAACTCCAAACTCTAAACTATAGCTAAACTAAACTTCAACTCTAACTAAACTCTAAGCTAAGACTCTAGGGTAAAACTCTCAACTCTTAACTATAACTAAACTTAACTTCAACTCTAACTAAAACTCTAAGCTAAGACTCTAAGCTGAAACTCTAAACTCTTAACTATAACTAAAATTCAACTCTAACTAAAACTCTAAGCTAAGACTCTAAGCTAAAACTCTAAACTCTTAACTAAACTAAACTAGAACTCTAACAAAAACTCTAAGCTAAGACTCTAGGCTAAAACTCTAAACTCTTAACTAAAACTAAACTAAAATTCAACTCTAACTAAAACTCTAAGCTAAGACTCTAAGGTAAAACTGTGACCTCTTAACTAAAACTAAACTAAACTAGAACTCTAACAAAAGCTCTAATCTAAGACTCTAAGCTAAAAACTCTCAACTCTTAACTATAGCTAAACTAAATTTCAACAAAACTCTAAGCTAAGACTCTAGGCTAAAACTCTAAACTCTTAACTTAAACTTAACGAAACTTCAACTTTAACTAAAACTCTAAGCTATGACTCTAAGCTAAAACTCTAAACTCTTAACTAAAACTAAACTAAACTAGAACTTCAACAAAAACTCTAAGCTAAGACTCTAAGCTAAAAACTCTAAACTCTTAACTAAAATTAAATTAAACTAGAACTTTAACAAAAACTCTTAGCTAAGACCCTAAGCTAAAACTCTAAACTCTTAACTAAAACTAAAGTAAACTTCAACTCTAACTAAAACTCTAAGCTAAGACTCAAAGGTAAAACTCCAAACTCTTAACTATAACTAAACTAAACTAGAACTCTAACAAAAACTCTAAGCTAAGACTTTAAGGTAAAACTCTTAACTACAACTAAACTAAACTAGAACTTCAACAAAAACTCTAAGCTAAGACTCTAAGCTAAGACTCTAGGCTAAAACTCTAAACTCTTAACTAAAACTTAACTAAACTACAACTTTAACTAAAACTCTAAGCTATGACTCTAAGCTAAAACTCTAAATTCTTAACTACAACTAAACTAAACTTCAACTCTAACTAAAACTCTAAGCTAAGACTCTAAGGTAAAACTCTTAACTAAAACTAAACTAAACTAGAACTCTAACAAAAACTCTAAGCTTAGACTCTAAGCAAAAACTCTAAACTCTTAACTCTAACTAAACTGAACTTCAACTCTAACTAAACTCTCAGCTAAGACTCTAGGCTAAAACTCTCAACTCTTAACTATAACTAAACTAAACTTCAACTCTAACTAAAACTCTAAGCTAAGACTCTAAGGTAAAACTCTAAACTCATAACTAAAACTAAACTAAACTAGAACTCTAATAAAAACTCTAAGCTAAAACTCTAAACTCTTAACTATTACTAAACTAAACTTCAACTCTAACTAAAACTCCAAGCTAAGACTCTAAGCTAAAACTCTAAACTCTTACCTAAAACTAAAATAAACTAGAACTTCAACAACAACTCTAAGCTAAGACTCTAAGCTAAAAACTCTAAACTCTTAACTAAAACTAAACTAAACTAGAACTCTAACAAAAACTCTAAGCTAAGACTCTAAGCTAAAACTCCAAACTCTTAACTAAAACTAAACTAAACTTCAACTCTAACTAAAACTCTAAGCTAAGACTCTAAGGTAAAACTCCAAACTCTTAACTATAACTAAACTAAACTAGAACTCTAACAAAATCTCTAAGCTAAGACTCTAAGGTAAAACTCTAAACTCTAACTAAAACTAAAGTAAACTAGAACTTCAACAAAAACTCTAAGCTAAGACTCTAAGCTAAAACTCCAAACTCTTAACTATAGCTAAACTAAACTTCAACTCTAACTAAAATCTAAGCTAAGACTCAAAGCTAAAACTCCAAACTCTTAACTTTAGCTAAACTAAACTTCAACTCTAACTAAACTCTAAGCTAAGACTCTAGGCTAAAACTCTCAACTCTTAACTATAACTAAACTAAACTTCAACTCTAACTAAAACTCTAAGCTAAGACTCTAAGCTAAAACTCTAAACTCTTAACTATAACTAAACTTCAATTCTAACTAAAACTCTAAGCTAAGACTCTAAGCTATAACTCTAAACTCTTAACTAAACTAAACTAGAACTCTAACAAAAACTCTAAGCTAAGACTCTAGACTGAAACTCTAAACTCTTAACTAAAACTAAACTAAAATTCAACTCTAACTAAAACTCTAAGCTAAGACTCTAAAGGTAAAACTGTAACCTCTTAACTAAAACTAAACAAACTAGAACTCTAACAAAAGCTCTAATCTAAGACTCTAAGCTAAAAACTCTCAACTCTTAACTATAGCTAAACTAAACTTCAACAAAACTCTAAGCTAAGACTCTAGGCTAAAACTCTAAACTCTTAACTAAAACTTAACTAAACTTCAACTCTAACTAAAACTCTAAGCTAAGACTCTAAGCTAAAACTCTAAACTCTTAACTAAAACTAAACTAAACTAGAACTTCAACAAAACTCTAAGCTAAGACTCTAAGCTAAAAACTCTAAACTCTTAACTAAAATTAAATTAAACTAGAACTTTAACAAAAACTCTTAGCTAAGACCCTAAGCTAAAACTCTAAACTCTTAACTAAAACTAAAGTAAACTTCAACTCTAACTAAAACTCTAAGCTAAGACTCTAAGGTAAAACTCAAAACTCTTAACTATAACTAAACTAAACTAGAACTCTAACAAAAACTCTAAGCTAAGACTTTGAGGTAAAACTCTTAACTAAAACTAAACTAAACTAGAACTTCAACAAAAACTCTAAGCTAAGACTCTAAGCTAAGACTCTAGGCTAAAACTCTAAGCTCTTAACTAAAACTTAACTAAACTACAACTTTAACTAAAACTCTAAGCTATGACTCTAAGCTAAAACTCTAAATTCTTAACTATAACAAAACTAAACTTCAACTCTAACTAAAACTCTAAGCTAAGACTCTAAGGTAAAACTCTTAACTAAAACTAAACTAAACTAGAACTCTAACAAAAACTCTAAGCTTAGACTCTAAGCTAAAACTCTAAACTCTTAACTCTAACTAAACTAAACTTCAACTCTTACTAAAACTCTAATCTATGACTCTAGGCTAAAACTCTAAATTCTTAACTATAACTAAACTAAACTTCAACTCTAACTAAAACTCTAAGCTAAGACTCTAAGGTAAAACTCTAAACTCTTAACTAAAACTAAACTAAACTAGAACTCTAACAAAAACTCTAAGCTAAGACTCTAAGCTAAAACTCTAAACTCTTAACTATAACTAAACTAAACTTCAACTTTAACTAAGACTCTAAGCTAAGACTCTAAGCTAAAACTCTAAACTCTTACCTAAAACTAAAATAAACTAGAACTTCAACAACAACTCTAAGCTAAGACTCTAAGCTAAGAACTCTAAACTCTTAACTAAAACTAAACTAAACTATAACTCTAACAAAAACTCTTAGCTAAAACTCTAAGCTAAAACTCCAAACTCTTAACTAAAACTAAAGTAAACTTCAACTCTTAAAACTCTAAGCTAAGACTCTAAGGTAAAACTCTAAACTCTTACTAAAACGAAAGTAAACTAGAACTTCAACAAAACTCTAAGCTAAGACTCTAAGCTAAAACTCCAAACTCTTAACTATAACTAAACTAAACTTCAACTCTAACTAAACTCTAAGCTAAGACTCTAGGCTAAAACTCTCAACTCTTAACTATAACTAAACTTAACTTCAACTCTAACTAAAACTCTAAGCTAAGACTCTAAGCTAAAACTCTAAACTCTTAACTATAACTAAACTTCAACTCTAACTAAAACTCTAAGCTAAAACTCTAAACTCTTAACTAAAACTAAACTAAACTAGAACTCTAACTAAGACTCTAGCTAGAACTCTAGCTAAGACTCTAGGTTAAAGCTCTAAACTCTTAACTATAACTAAACTAAACTTCAACCTTAACTAAAACTCTAAGCTAAGACTCTAAGCTAAAACTATAAATTAAAACTAAACTAAACTAAAGTTCAACTCTAACTGAAACTCTAAGCTAAGACTCTAAGGTAAAACTCTAAACTCTTAACTAAAACTAAACTAAACAAGAACTCTAACAAAACTCTAAGCTAAGACTCTAAGCTAAAAACTCTAAACTCTTAACTATAACTAAACTAAACTTCAACTCTAACTAAAGCTCTAAGCTAAGACTCTTGGCTAAAACTCTAAACTCTTAAGTAAAACTTAACTAAACTACAACTTTAACTAAAACTCAAAGCTATGACTCTAAGCTAAAACTGTAAATTCGTAACTATAACTAAACTTAACTTCAACTCTAACTAAAACTCTAAGCTAAGACTCTAAGGTAAAACTCTAAACTCTTAACTAAAACTAAACTAAACTAGAACTCTAACAAAAACTCTAAGTTAAGACTCTAAGCTAAAACTCTAAACTCTTAACTATTACTAAACTAAACTTCAATTCTAACTAAAACTCTAAGCTAAGACTCTAAGCTAAAACTCTTAACTAAAACTAAACTAAACTAGAACTTCAACAAAAACTCTAAGCTAAGACTCTAAGCTATAAACTCTAAACTTTTAACTAAAACTAAACTAAACTAGAACTCTAACAAAAACTCTAAGCTAAGACTCTAAGATAAACTCTAAACTCTGAACTAAAACTAAAGTAAACTTCAACTTTAACTAAAACTCTAAGCTAAGACTCTAAGCTAAAACTCCAAACTCTTAAATATAGCTAAACTAAACTTCAACTCTAACTAAACTCTAAGCTAAGACACAAAGCTAAAACTCCAAACTCTAAACTATAGCTAAACTAAACTTCAACTCTAACTAAACTCTAACCTAAGACTCTAGGCTAAAACTCTCAACTCTTAACTATAACTAAACTTAACTTCAACTCTAACTAAAACTCTAAGCTAAGACTCTAAGGTAAAACTCTAAACTCTTAACTAAAACTAAACTAAACTAGAACTCTAACAAAACTCTAAGTTAAGACTCTAAGCTAAAACTCTAAACTCTTAACTATTACTAAACTAAACTTCAATTCTAACTAAAACTCTAAGCTAAGACTCTAAGCTAAAACTCTTAACTAAAACTAAACTAAACTAGAACTTCAACAAAAACTCTAAGCTAAGACTCTAAGCTATAAACTCTAAACTCTTAACTAAAACTAAACTAAACTAGAACTCTAACAAAAACTCTAAGCTAAGACTCTAAGCTAAAACTCTAAACTCTGAACTAAAACTAAAGTAAACTTCAACTTTAACTAAAACTCTAAGCTAAGACTCTAAGCTAAAACTCTAAACTCTTACCTAAAACTAAAATAAACTAGAACTTCAACAACAACTCTAAGCTAAGACTCTAAGCTAAAAACTCTAAACTCTTAACTAAAACTAAAGTAAACTTCAACTCTAACTAAAACTCTAAGCTAAGACTCTAAGGTAAAACTCCAAACTCTTAACTATAACTAAACTAAACTAGAACTCTAACAAAAACTCTAAGCTAAGACTCTAAGGTAAAACTCTAAACTCTAACTAAAACTGAAGTAAACTAGAACTTCAACAAAAACTCTAAGCTAAGACTCTAAGCTAAAACTCCAAACTCTTAACTAAAACTAAAGTAAACTTCAACTCTAACTAAAACTCTAAGCTAAGACTCTAAGGTAAAACTCCAAACTCTTAACTATAACTAAACTAAACTAGAACTCTAACAAAAACTCTAAGCTAAGACTCTAAGGTAAAACTCTAAACTCTAACTAAAACTAAAGTAAACTAGAACTTCAACAAAAACTCTAAGCTAAGACTCTAAGCTAAAACTCCAAACTCTTAAATATACCTAAACTAAACTTCAACTCTAACTAAACTCTAAGCTAAGACTCAAAGCTAAAACTCCAAACTCTAAACTATAGCTAAACTAAACTTCAACTCTAACTAAACTCTAACCTAAGACTCTAGGCTAAAACTCTCAACTCTTAACTATAACTAAACTTAACTTCAACTCTAACTAAAACTCTAAGCTAAGACTCTAAGCTAAAACTCTAAACTCTTAACTAAACTAAACTAGAACTCTAACAAAAACTCTAAGCTAAGACTCTAGGCTAAAACTCTAAACTCTTAACTAGAACTAAACTAAACTAGAACTCCAACTAAGACTCTAGCTAGAACTCTAGCTAAGACTCTAGGCTAAAACTCTGAACTCTTAACTATAACTAAACTAAACTTCAACCTTAACTAAAACTCTAAGCTAAAACTCTAAGCTAAAACTATAAATTAAAACTAAACTAAACTAAAGTTCAACTCTAACTAAAACTCTAAGCTAAGACTCTAAGGTAAAACTCTAAACTCTTAACTAAAACTTAACTAAACTACAACTTTAACTAAAACTCAAAGCTATGACTCTAAGCTAAAACTGTAAATTCGTAACTATAACTAAACTAAACTTCAACTCTAACTAAAACTCTAAGCTCAGACTCTAAGGTAAAACTCTAAACTCTTAACTAAAACTAAACTAAACTAGAACTCTAACAAAAACTCTAAGCTAAGACTCTAAGCTAAAACTCTAAACTCTTAACTAAAAATAAAGTAAACTTCAACTTTAACTAAAACTCTAAGCTAAGACTCTAAGGTAAAACTCAAAATTCTTAACTATAACTAAACTAAACTAGAACTCTAACAAAAACTCTAAGCTATGAATCTAAGCTAAAACTTTAAACTCTTAACTATAACTAAACTAAAATTCAACTCTAACTAAAACTCTAAGCTAAGACTCTAAGGTAAAACTGTAAACTCTTAACTAAAACTAAACTAAACTAGAACTCTAACAAAAGCTCTAAGCTAAGACTCTAGGCTAAAACTCTAAACTCTTAACTAAAACTTAACTAAACTTAACTAAACTACAACTTTAACTAAAACTCAAAGCTATGACTCTAAGCTAAAACTTTAAACTCTTAACTATAACTAAACTAAACTTCAACTCTAACTAAAACTCTAAGCTAAGACTCTAAGGTAAAACTCTAAACTCTTAACTAAAACTAAACTAAACTAGAACTCTAACAAAAACTCTAAGTTAAGACTAAGCTAAAACTCTAAACTCTTAACTATTACTACACTAAACTTCAATTCTAACTAAAACTCTAAGCTAAGACTCTAAGATAAAACTCTAAACTCTTAACTAAAACTAAACTAAACTAGAACTTCAACAAAAACTCTAAGCTAAGACTCTAAGCTAAAAACTCTAAACTCTTAACTAAAACTAAACTAAACTAGAACTCTAACAAAACTCTAAGCTAAGACTCTAAGCTAAAACTCTAAACTCTTAACTAAAACTAAAGTAAACTTCAACTTTAACTAAAACTCTAAGCTAAGACTCTAAGGTAAAACTCAAATTCTTAACTATAACTAAACTAAACTAGAACTCTAACAAAAACTCTAAGCTATGACTCTAAGCTAAAACTTTAAACTCTTAACTATAACTAAACTAAAATTCAACTCTAACTAAAACTCTAAGCTAAGACTCTAAGGTAAAACTGTAACCTCTTAACTAAAACTAAACTAAACTAGAACTCTAACAAAAGCTCTAAGCTAAGACTCTAAGCTAAAAACTCTCAACTCTTAACTATAGCTAAACTAAACTTCAACAAAACTCTAAGCTAAGACTCTAGGCTAAAACTCTAAACTCTTAACTTAAACTTAACTAAACTTCAACTTTAACTAAAACTCTAAGCTATGACTCTAAGCTAAAAGTCTAAATTCTTAACTAAACTAAACTTCAACTCTAACTAAAACTCTAAGCTAAGACTCTAAGGTAAAACTCTAAACTCTTAACTAAAACTAAACTAAACTAGAACTTCAACAAAAACTCTAAGCTAAGACTCTAAGCTAAAAACTTTAAACTCTTAACTAAAACTAAATTAAACTAGAACTCTAACAAAACTCTTAGCTAAGGATCTAAGCTAAAACTCTAAACTCTTAACTAAAACTAAAGTAAACTTCAACTCTAACTAAAACTCTAAGCTTTGACTCTAAGGTAAAACTCCAAACTCTTAACTATAACTAAACTAAACTAGAACTCTAACAAAAACTCTAAGCTAAGACTCTAAGGTAAAACTCTAAACTCTTAACTAAAACTAAACTAAACTAGAACTTCAACAAAAACTCTAAGCTAAGACTCTAGGCTAAAACTCTAAACTCTTAACTAAAACTTAACTAAACTACAACTTTAACTAAAACTCTAAGCTATGACTCTAAGCTAAAACTCTAAATTCTTAACTATAACTAAACTAAACTTCAACTCTAACTAAAACTCTAAGCTAAGACTCTAAGGTAAAACTCTAAACTCTTAACAAAAATTAAACTAAACTAGAACTCTAACAAAAACTCTAAGCTAAGACTCTAAGCTAAAACTCCAAACTCTGAACTAAAACTATAGTAAACTTCAACTTTAACTAAAACTCTAAGCTAAGACTCTAAGCTAAAACTCCAAACTCTTAAATATAGCTAAACTAAACTTCAACTCTAACTAAACTCTAAGCTAAGACTCAAAGCTAAAACTCCAAACTCTAAACTATAGCTAAACTAAACTTCAACTCTAACTAAACTCTAACCTAAGACTCTAGGCTAAAACTCTCAACTCTTAACTATAACTAAGCTTAACTTCAACTCTAACTAAAACTCTAAGCTAAGACTCTAAGGTAAAACTCTAAACTCTTAACTAAAACTAAACTAAACTAGAACTCTAACAAAAACTCTAAGTTAAGACTCTAAGCTAAAACTCTAAACTCTTAACTATTACTAAACTAAACTTCAATTCTAACTAAAACTCTAAGCTAAGACTCCAAGCTAAAACTCTTAACTAAAACTAAACTAAACTAGAACTTCAACAAAAACTCTAAGCTAAGACTCTAATCTATAAACTCTAAACTCTTAACTAAAACTAAACTAAACTAGAACTCTAACAAAACTCTAAGCTAAGACTCTAAGCTAAAACTCTAAACTCTGAACTAAAACTAAAGTAAACTTCAACTTTAACTAAAACTCTAAGCTAAGACTCTAAGCTAAAACTCTAAACTCTTACCTAAAACTAAACTAAACTAGAACTTCAACAACAACTCTAAGCTAAGACTCTAAGCTAAAAACTCTAAACTCTTAACTAAAACTAAAGTAAACTTCAACTCTAACTAAAACTCTAAGCTAAGACTCTAAGGTAAAACTCCAAACTCTTAACTATAACTAAACTAAACTAGAACTCTAACAAAAACTCTAAGCTAAGACTCTAAGGTAAAACTCTAAACTCTAACTAAAACTAAAGTAAACTAGAACTTCAACAAAAACTCTAAGCTAAGACTCTAAGCTAAAACTCCAAACTCTTAACTAAAACTAAAGTAAACTTCAACTCTAACTAAAACTCTAAGCTAAGACTCTAAGGTAAAACTCCAAACTCTTAACTATAACTAAACTAAACTAGAACTCTAACAAAAACTCTAAGCTAAGACTCTAAGGTAAAACTCTAAACTCTAACTAAAACTAAAGTAAACTAGAACTTCAACAAAAACTCTAAGCTAAGACTCTAAGCTAAAATTCCAAACTCTTAAATATAGCTATACTAAACTTCAACTCTAACTAAACTCTAAGCTAAGACCCAAAGCTAAAACTCCAAACTCTAAACTATAGCTAAACTAAACTTCAACTCTAACTAAACTCTAACCTAAGACTCTAGGCTAAAACTCTCAACTCTTAACTAAACTAAACTAGAACTCTAACAAAAACTCTAAGCTAAGACTCTAGGCTAGAACTCTAAACTCTTAACTAAAACTAAACTAAACTAGAACTCCAACTAAGACTCTAGCTAGAACTCTAGCTAAGACTCTAGGCTAAAACTCTAAACTCTTAACTATAAGTAAACTAAACTTCAACCTTAACTAAAACTCTAAGCTAAGACTCTAAGCTAAAACTATAAATTTAAACTAAACTAAACTAAAGTTCAACTCTAACTAAAACTCTAAGCTAAGACTCTAAGGTAAAACTCTAAACTCTTAACTAAAACTTAACTAAACTACAACTTTAACTAAAACGCAAAGCTATGACTCTAAGCTAAAACTGTAAATTCGTAACTATAACTAAACTAAACTTCAACTCTAACTAAAACTCTAAGCTCAGACTCTAAGGTAAAACTCTAAACTCTTAACTAAAACTAAACTAAACTAGAACTCTAACAAAAACTCTAAGCTAAGACTCTAAGCTAAAACTCTAAACTCTTAACTAAAAATAAAGTAAACTTCAACTTTAACTAAAACTCTAAGCTAAGACTCTAAGGTAAAACTCAAAATTCTTAACTATAACTAAACTAAACTAGAACTCTAACAAAAACTCTAAGCTATGACTCTAAGCTAAAACTTTAAACTCTTAACTATAACTAAACTAAAATTCAACTCTAACTAAAATTCTAAGCTAAGACTCTAAGGTAAAACTGTAAACTCTTAACTAAAACTAAACTAAACTAGAACTCTAACAAAAGCTCTAAGCTAAGACTCTAGGCTAAAACTCTAAACTCTTACTAAAACTTAACTAAACTTAACTAAACTACAACTTTAACTAAAACTCAAAGCTATGACTCTAAGCTAAAACTGTAAATTCGTAACTATAACTAAACTAAACTTCAACTCTAACTAAAACTCTAAGCTAAGACTCTAAGGTAAAACTCTAAACTCTTAACTAAAACTAAACTAAACTAGAACTCTAACAAAAACTCTAAGTTAAGACTAAGCTAAAACTCTAAACTCTTAACTGTTACTACACTAAACTTCAATTCTAACTAAAACTCTAAGCTAAGACTCTAAGATAAAACTCTAAACTCTTAACTAAAACTAAACTAAACTAGAACTTCAACAAAAACTCTAAGCTAAGACTCTACGCTAAAAACTCTATACTCTTAACTAAAACTAAACTAAACTAGAACTCTAACAAAAACTCTAAGCTAAGACTCTAAGCTAAATCTCTAAACTCTTAACTAAAACTAAAGTAAACTTCAACTTTAACTAAAACTCTAAGCTAAGACTCTAAGGTAAAACTCAAAATTCTTAACTATAACTAAACTAAACTAGAACTCTAACAAAAACTCTAAGCTATGACTCTAAGCTAAAACTTTAAACTCTTAACTATAACTAAACTAAAATTCAACTCTAACTAAAACTCTAAGCTAAGACTCTACGGTAAAACTGTAACCTCTTAACTAAAACTAAACTAAACTAGAACTCTAACAAAAGCTCTAAGCTAAGACTCTAAGCTAAAAACTCTCAACTCTTAACAATAGCTAAACTAAACTTCAACAAAACTCTAAGCTAAGACTCTAGGCTAAAACTCTAAACTCTTAACTTAAACTTAACTAAACTTCAACTTTAACTAAAACTCTAAGCTATGATTCTAAGCTAAAAGTCTAAATTCTTAACTAAACTAAACTTCAACTCTAACTAAAACTCTAAGCTAAGACTTTAAGCTAAAAACTTTAAACTCTTAACTAAAACTAAATTAAACTAGAACTCTAACAAAACTCTTAGCTAAGGATCTAAGCTAAAACTCTAAACTCTTAACTAAAACTAAAGTAAACTTCAACTCTAACTAAAACTCTAAGCTTTGACTCTAAGGTAAAACTCCAAACTCTTAACTATAACTAAACTAAACTAGAACTCTAACAAAAACTCTAAGCTAAGACTTTAAGGTAAAACTCTAAACTCTTAACTAAAACTAAACTAAACTAGAACTTCAACAAAAACTCTAAACTAAGACTCTAAGCTAAGACTCTAGGCTAAAACTCTAAACTCTTAACTAAAACTTAACTACAACTTTAACTAAAACTCTAAGCTATGACTCTAAGCTAAAACTCTAAATTCTTAACTATAACTAAACTAAACTTCAACTCTAACTAAAACTCTAAGCTAAGACTCTAAGGTAAAACTCTAAACTCTTAACTAAAACTAAACTAAACTAGAACTCTAACAAAAACTCTAAGCTAAGACTCTAAGCTAAAACTCTAAACTCTTAACTCTAACTAATCTAAACTTCAACTCTTACTAAAACTCTAAGCTATGACTCTAGGCTAAAACTTTAAACTCTTAACTAAAACTAAACTAAACTAGAGCTCTAACAAAAACCGTAGGCTAAGACTCTAAGGTATAACTTTAAACTCTTAACTATAATTAAACTAAACTTCAACTCTAAATAAAACTAAGCTAAGACTCAATGCTAAAACTCTATGCCAATGGGTTAAAGAAAAAACCGGAAAAATGTTGGATAATTTCTAAGTCTAAAATATTCAGTCCAAAAAACTTAAAAAAAATTCAAAAGGGAGGAAGGAAGGGAGGGGCTGTGGGGGGCCTTTGGGGACGGGGTGTCTTTGGGGGATCGGGGGGCCTTTGGGGGTCCGGGGGCCTTTAGGGAATCGGGGGGCCTTTGGGGGCCTTAGGGGTCCCGAGGGGCCTTAGGGGGCCCAGGGGGCCTTTTGGGGCCCGGGGGGCCCTTTGTTAATGTGGTTAAGGGGGCCCTTTGGGGTATTGGTAGGGGACCCTTTGGGTTTGGGGTAGAGGGGACACTTTGGGGTTGTGGTAGGGGGGCCCTTTGGGGTTGGGGTAGGGGATCTCACAAAACTGTTCAAATGGAACTTGTGTATTAAAACGACCACAGTGTTTCATCCTCAAATCATCTTCTAAATCATCTTCTAAAATCATCTTCTAAAATGTCTCAAACGGTTTCACCCAAATCATATTCTAAATGTCTCAAACGGTTTCGCCCAAATAATCCCTAAACGTAATTTCTGCGTGTTCCTTTTGTTTTGGCATCCCTGCACTGTCACATTTGAAATTCCCGTGAAACCATTTCCCTCGTTAATCTCTTCATCTCATAGGTGTTCCTAGCTACACTATTATGGTTTCGATAGAATATCAATTTATCTCTGTCACTAAAGATCAGAGAAGCCATATTTAAAAATAGAATATCAATTTATCTCTGTCACTAAAGGCCATTTATCCCTCAGACCTAAAGATAAAAGAAGCCATATTTGTTTCTTAATTCCCCTTTGTCGGATCAATACATTCCCCACCGATTATGTAAATCAATTTCTTGGAAATCCACTTCCCCTTCTTGTCCTAGATCAATACATCTCTCCTCCGTTAATGCACATGTGCAAACTTCACTTCAGTGTCATTATACCTAGACAAACAACAAATAAATCGACCTTGAAAGAGGTGTCATTGACCCGTTAGAATCAATAAACCATGAAAATACATCAAAGTGAGAAAAATCCTGTTTTTTCATTCTCAGTGACAAAAACCATAAAAACATGCATAAATTATTTGCTGTTCATAACTCATGATAGCTGGGATTAACAACCCCACCAGCAGTATCTGGGGCAAGGGCTGTAAGTTAAGCTAGTTGCTCATTGCTAACACATAAGGTTTATGTAGAAAAAATCTTGTGTGAACTTTTGGGGGGGGCTCATTCGATTGGAAATTGAAAGTTCAAGTTCAATTTCGAAGAATCAAAGGTAACCACAGGACAATCAGCCTTTCCCTCTTAACCGACATACTCCCCCCCCAAATACATCCGATCAAAATAAAAATAAACATTTTGTCCAAAATAGTCTGAAGATCAAATAACCATGCCTTTGGGGTTAGCAACCCCACCAGCAGTATCTGGGGCAAGGGCTGTAAGTTAAGCTAGTTGCTCAATGCTAACACATAAGGCTTATGTAAAAAAAAATTATATGGACTTTGGAGGGGGGGATCATTCGATTGGAAATCAAAATTTCCAGTTCACTTTTTCAGAGTTAAAAGTGATTTGAGGGCTTCTACCCCACCCTATTCTTCCCCCAAATATATCTGATCTAAATTTTGGGACGGCCATTTTATTTAAAACAGTTTAAAGGTTAAATAACTATACAATAGTTAAATAACTATGGTTCATAGCCCTATTGTGTTTTACCCATTGTATGTACCGTGGTTGAGTTGCACGAGGGTTCAGTAGCACGAGGGTTCAGTTGCACGGGGGTGCAGTTGTACGGGGGTTTAGTTGCACGGGGGTTTGGTTAAACGGTGGTTCAGTTGCACGGGGGTTTAGTTACGTGGGGGTTCAGTTACATGGGGTTCAGCTACACGGGGGATTAGTTAAATGGGATTGAGTTGCACGAGGGTCGAGTTGCACGAGGGTTCAGTTAAAGGGGGTTCAGTTGTATGAGGGTTCAGTAGCACGAGGGTTCAGTTGCACGGGGGTTCAGTTATACGGGGGTTCAGTTGCACGGTGGTTCGGTTATACGGGGGCTCAATTACATGGTGGTTCAGTTACACGGTGGTTCAGTTACACGGGGGTTCAGTTACAGGGGTTCAGGTGCTTGGGGTTCAGTTACACGGGGGTTCAGTTACACGCACACCACAGGCATCGTGTATGGTTGCCAAAAAGACTCTTTAGCAATAACTCAAGAACAACTCGGGGTATTAATTTGAAACTGTCAGGGCTACTACTGTTACAACTTTTGGTCTTAAAATTATAATAAATCAAATGACTGCAAGGGTATTCAGGTTTATGCAAGGGTATTCAAGGGTATTTAGCATAGATATAATTTCTTTGTTTTTTTTATAGGTTTTGTTTTTCAAGTCAACAGTTTTATTTGTGAAGTTTAAACTTACAGGGTTTGTTAACCAAAAGACAATATTTGTATCCCATTGCAGCTGCTTCTAATCATACCAGTACTAATGCTACTACTACTTCTATTATTATTACTACTGCAACAACTACTACTGCCACTAAAGCTAAGGTGACTACTATTAATTTTACTGCAGTTACTACTACTACTATTACTGCCGGTACTACTACTACTGCTACTAAAGCTAAGGGTATTAAGGTGAAAATTTGGGGACTATTGAAGATGTATTGAATTAAACTGGAACACCCTATACCCACACAGGTTGTCAAGAGAACGTATCAGCGATGCTTTAGAAACGATGATAGTATGAAATTGAATCTTTCAGAGTTTGAAAGGGTATGTTGAAGAAACCAAAGGCTCTATATGCATACTACTACTAATACTACTACTGCTACTAATACAACTCTTGCTACGTCGCAAGTTAAGGGTATTAAGGTGGAGCTTTGAAGGAATATTTAGGTGGATGTTGAAATAAACCAAACTGAACTATGAGTATGTAGATTTTCAATAAGATGACGAACCAATATCTCAGGAACGGCTTACACTATTAAGTTGGACCTTTAAGGGTAAGTTGTGGTAGATTTTGAACTAGCCAGAAGGCACTATGTGTATACAATTAATAATACCAGCACAGTTACTGTAACTTATTGCACTAAGGATGAAACTTTTAGGGAGTAGAAAGGCCTCTATAACTCCCACGAGAACACCATATATGGGCATAGCCTCCCTAGGGAGAACACGTGGTTAATGGGGTCAATGACCCAAATTTCCAAAGGTCGATTTATTTGTTGTTTTGGCCAAGTGCACGTTCGAGGTGAATGTCAAGGTGTCCAGGAATAGAAAACAGTTAGATCACGTGTTTCCTTCTCAGCCAATCAGTGAGTTGGTTACATCCCCCTTCTAGGCCAATCAGAGGGCTGGTTACATATTAGCGGCGGAGGGAATATGAGGAAAGGATTTTTGCTATAGTTTTATTAGTCTGTGAATAGAATTCAAAGGAGTGAGAAGAGTTTTGACTTTACTCATTTGGCTATATATATATTTGTGCTGATGATGACGAGTGGAATGTTTACCCTATTAGAAGTTGATAGTGGAGTTGCTGGTAATAATACAAGAGCACCAAACATTGCGGTGGAAATCACGAGAGGATCACGACTTTGTCTGGAATGGGATGAAGTATATGCAAGATATGTGATATCCTTGAGCAAATTTAAAATGGAGGATCAATTATGTTTCGCTGCAAAAGTTGATATAGCACATGTGAATAGACTTCAATGTGCTTTAAGTGCATTGGTGAAACATATCGAAGACAATAAACTCTATCGCTAATTGTACATGCTCTGTATTATTGTTGTTGCTGTAATTATTCAATAAAATTGTTTCGAAATCGAAAATGTTCCCTTTCTTTTCTGGTTAGGGCTAACGAATCAGGGTCAGTCTAGAGTCAGCAGTCAGAGTGAAAGGATTAAAAAATGAATAAATTTGAGAAAGAGAGAATTAGATCAAACCTAGTGTTTATGGAAAAACATTTGATTTTGGATGATGATTTTCTCAAGTTATCTCTTCAACGCAGGATATTCTCTCGTCAGGGAACACTTGACAATATAATGAGGATTGAATCTCCCCCATTGGACTATTGTATGAAACTTTTAAAATGTGATTCAAATGCTTATAGTCAATTTATTGATATATTAATTGAAACAAAGCAGAATCATATCGTGGATATACTTTTGAAAACATTGCCAATGGATTCAGTATAGATGGCTCCTCCTTCGAAAGAGGTAACGTCACAGAGTTACTCCTCTCCACATTCCACCACATTGAATTTATCCGTCGGCAGGAACAATCAGCTTCGTTTTAGCTGTGAGTGAGTCAAGTGACATTGGAAAACCGAAAAAAATGTTCTATACATGTCCATTGTGCATGTACACTCTTGGCAGTTGGACTCAATGTGAGAATTGTACAATTATTGATGACTATAGTGAAAAGTGTAAATTATGTAATCCTTGTAAATTACATAGAGGCTATACAGTACAAATTAAAGGATGTAATTCATGTCTTGAGGAGGTGTATGAATCTCATCCTAGAGGACACCTGTGCTCCAATTGTCACTATGATAAATGCGATCAGTGGGAGAATACTTACCCCGCTATGATTGGAAAGAATCCTAAACGTGATTTTAGTTTATTTCTACGAGATTGGTATCGTCGTGGATTTAAATTATTCTGGGAAGAGGGATCTGGTCTACGATTCAACTGTTGGGGTAACAAGACAATTTGGTTTCTACGTCATGGTTGTGACGAAACTGCCTACTATGACTATAAACCAAGTGATTTTTATTTGGCAGTTACCGAATGTGATTCACCATTTGAAAACATTGTATGTGATATTGCTTCAAATAGACAGATTGAAACTCGTGAATTTCATAATATGAATGCAAATAGTATCATTGACTATACAAAGAGATATGTCAAGAGTGAAGTTACATTGTACTGTAGAAAATGTGACCCTGACTTTGCAGTCAATCAAGATCAATATACAGTGAATCCAAATGATTTACCAGCATTAGTGGTTCACGACAGTTGCCTATACATCGAAGAAGAAGAAATCTAAAGTGAAGATTTAAAGAAATTGTTGTATATATATATGCATTTTATTAATAAACAAATTCACAAACATTTTTTAAGCACTTTACTCTTAGGGCACTGAAATCAATACTGTATAGGTCTGAGAGGATATTTTCCACTAGAAAGTCATTCAGACGTGGATTGTCACCATAAATGTGGAGAAACTGCTTGTAAGTATAGCCGCGACATCGGAACACAAAATATAGTAGTGCATGGAAGCCACGGCTTTTAGTCGTTAGATCCTGCACCCTCTTCCAATTTTGAATAATAGTTTTCCCACTGCGCTCAATATAGTTGCTGATGTGGGGTGTGTAGAATGTATAGGGTAGACCAAGAGGATCAAAAAATTCAATCGTCTTCATTGTTTGAAAGATGCACAGCCAATGACCCGTCAGCACAGCCGAGGGACTGCTATTAACAATAATCAAGGTATTGTTGACACTTTGAATTTTTTTAAGAAAGTCCGAGGGTAGACAATAGGATTTGTACTGGGACATGTAGGGGTCCATATTAAATACATTGATTATTTGACTGGTGTTCATGGCGCCAAGTCTAGTAGAACACTGCCTTCGGGAGTGATTTCCCAATAGGTTTCATATTGATTTAGTGAGATTAGTGCAATACTCTCAGCCAATGGGTCGGAAAATGTACACTCTAAACGCACACTCCCCGTACGTACTATACTCATATCCTGTGTGCCAGACAAATCCAGAACAATGATACCATGTGTTTTAGCAAACATTTCTTCGGTTATACCATTTTCAAATAGTTCAGAGTCATGATCTAGGGTTTGCATGGTCAACTCATACAATGTTCTATAGGATTTATCAAAAGATAGATTGCAGAGTGGGATACCGTTTGCTTTGCACACAAGAGATGAAAGTCCAAACATCTCGAATTTATGTGGGCATTCAGTCCACGATCCTATTGCACTGGCGCTTTTTACAAATGCCAAAGCGAGTTTTGATGGAATTTCGCCATTGATAAAGGATGAATCGGTGAAGGTGCGTGAGCCCATGGTAATATGACGTTAATTGGTGATTGTATGAGGAGCAAGTAGTTTAATATTATTTCCATTGGCTCTCAGTTTTTCCACTGCCAAAGCAACAGAACTCATGACCTGTTGTTTGCGTACATGAAGTATTGCCGAGGTGAGGGAGAGACTTACATCAGGATTGGCAACAAGTTCTTTTCTCAATATGAAATTGGAGGGTGCAAGCGTCAGTTTTATATCCACTTTAACATTGGGCGGCAGCCATTGGGGTATATTAAATATTTCTTGATATATGTTTCCAACTAGATGTAATTCACTAGTTGTAGCATTTTTAAGTGCATCTGTACTATCAGTATTAGTAATATATTCATATCCATTGGAGGTGCCTCTCAATTCCTTGTATGACTTGGGTGTCATCAGCATGAATTGCATATAGCTTGTATAATTTGAGAGATTGTTGCTTGTGCTCACCAGCGTGCCATTGATGTAGACACTAATTTGAGGAAATAGATTATGTAATATACAATTTTCATAGGATATTCCATCGGCCCGAATTGGCATTGTATTATCGGATTTCCGGACTTTCATTTGTAAATCTATAAATGTCGAAGACATGTCCATAAAGTAGTCTTCATTGGAATAAATTTGAAAGTAGATATTATCGGAGAGGGGTTGTTGTGGATAAAATTGTTCATAGTATCCATGCTTGACACTCACATCAACATTTTCTGCATTGAATAGATTCAATTAGGCGGTGATTGAAGGTTGAGAATCCTTATGCGGCAGGTAGGACATCTTAGAAGAAGAAATCTAGTTTCGATCTAACAATTTTCTTCCTGGGGCTTCTTCTTCTATTTACACTACGTGTCTGCTTTTTCCTTCTTTTCTTTGACAAGAGGGATGATGTCTTTCGTTTCCGACCTGAGTGGAGACTGATGAGTGATGCATTGTTTCTTGACCTTTTTAAGCCTTTACCATTTTGTTTTAGTTGCTCACCAAGGGTTCACGCACTGGACCTAAGATTTTCCGAAGCCCTTTTTTTAAAATCCTTGCCAGAGCCCCAATCGTATAGTGTAGAGGATGCAAAATCTGTCGCAGCCGGTACAAGATATTTTCTAGCCAGTGGTAGTGAAGAGCGAAAGAGCTTAGCAAACCAACTGCCAAGACCGTAGCCAGAAATTGACGAGCGACCTTTGTAATAGTCCATTCCATTGCCCTGTTGTCTTGGGCCAAGAGTATTAACATAGCACTCAATATCAGGACAAGTGAATACCACTTTTTTATTAGACATCTTGCTGTTGAACAATGGGACGAAAATGGCATGTAATCACAGCCAAACCTTTTGAAATTGCTATGGGATCACCCAATTCGGTTCTTAGTGTTAATTGACAGAGTTCCAAATGGGAAGTGTTTACGGGAATATACTGAAGATGCTTTATATTGTGGTGGTGAATATGTTCTTGATTGGTTTTTCGTTCAAGAACTCGTAGGAGGGGAACATTTGAATTACCAACCCGAGATGTTTCCACAAATGAAGCGTAGAGAAATATACAAGTGTCTTTGGAGAAGGCAGGCGGGTAGTCAGCAAAAATGAAATTAGTGTTTCCGGCACTTTTACCATTGATTATATTGAGCTTAAAGCCAAGAACATCCTTTAGGTTATCATTGAGAATAACCTTTTCATCGGCAATTGGTGAACTAATGTAGATCTTACCCTCCTCCTTTGAATAGTTGAAATGAAAAGCTCCCTTTTTACGAGCGGAAATTCTTTTATTAATAGAACGACATAAATCATTCATACAGGTGAGTTCCTCGTAGGGTAATTCAATATATGGATAATTCATCCAATTGATTTTTTGAATTTGTTCTTGATCACTTGAGGATGGTGGTGGCGGCCAATCAGAGGGTCTAATTTTTATATCATATTTACGATCTTTTCTCAGGATGTCGTAGGTATTTTTGAGAATACAGTCGACAAGAGCCACTTCATACTTTCCATTGTCTTCGAATTTGATGGTGGGGGAGAGTTTCGTCCAAAAATCACTTGTTCTATTCAATTCAATGTAGAGAGGATCGGAAACATTGGACATGAAAGTCACATAGAAATCATTGGGCATTGTCAATATCTTCAGCACTGACCCAAGAATCAAAATCTGAGTTGTATCCTAGCCAGCGAACAAGCAACTGTCTCTTGCCCCTACGAGTACGACTCTTTAATATCTTTTCAATTTGATAAATTTTACTAGTGTTTCTAACTTTTTGCAGTTCATATTCATAAAAACCGCCGAGAATCTCATCATCTTTGGTGTCTCGCAGTCGATATGTCGTGGGCTCGGTGTCCAGGATTTTGGAAACTTTAAAAAGTTCTGTGGACCACAAGTAATTCCCCTTTTCAAAAATATTGGTGGTTCTATTAATTCGAACAGTATCACCAACATTGAATTTCTTCTTCACATTTTTTTTTCTTTTTCACCATTGGAGTATTGCTTTAGAAAAGTATCAAATGTATTTTCACTGTAGTGAACTTCCCGGGGGCTTGAGTTGGACAGAGATCGATGAGGTCGATGGTTGTATATCTGCATGATTTTATCTAAATCATGAATAAAAGCCGGTGTATTTTTCAGGGTACAATATCTTGAAATTAATAGACGAATTGTTCTTATTAATCGTTCAGCCAATGCAGCCTTTATCGGGCTGTGACTATGACAAAGTGTTGTATTATATTTCAATAGAACCTTTTGCACATGCGGATTAACAAATTCACTGCCACGATCCGATTGAATTTTTCTATACCAATCCTGTTCAAGAATACTTTCAATGGCCCGAGCGACTTCTACACCTCTCTTTGATCGCAGTGGAATGGCATAGGCATAGCGACTAAAGACACTGATTGCCACCAGAATATATTTGTAGGGTGCATTGTGACGCCGTTGAACTGCTTCTAAAGTTAAAAGATCCGTTTGCATTATATGCAGAGGGAAAAAGGCTTTAGTTTGTCGATATTGTTTGCCGCGAAGCCTGTGATTCCGATGCAGTGTGTAACTCGGTTCATTTCTAGATACTCTTTTGCATTTTTTAATGTGCTGCCGGAGACAACTTTAGAAAGCGTTTTGGGAGAACTTAAACTTCCCGCTTCACCAATATTTTCATAGACTCCTTTCAGAACTTCATCCATTTTGAACGCAAGCACGTAGTGTAATGTCCACTCCCCTTTTGCACACTGGAGGGTGAATCAATTCATCTTCGCTTTTGACTAGCAGCCACAGGTGTTGTAAAATCATTACTGCTGATAGTATTTTCAAATATTGAATCTTCTTCTTCTTTTTTAAATGGTGTTGGTGTTGGTGGGGGACTATATTCTCTTAGTTTCTTTAGAATTTGCTTATTGCCAATAAGACTTTTGGGAAAGTTTGATACACTTAGAAAGGTGTATAGATTATTGTCAAAGGATAAAAGTCCTTTACGATTCGTCACCATATCACAAATTAAATCAACTAGATTATAACTTTTTCCCTGAATTATAATTCGTTTCCCTGTGCTATCAACTTGAACTTGATGTTCATCACCAGTTTCCAACATGAGATAAGATAATACTCTTTTACTCTGTTCTCGATAGGTCAGTGGCAATAGGTTTCCAATTTTCATTACAATTGAATTCAATTCCTTCTCCTTTGATTGTGCAGAATCTTGAAGAGATGTTTTCTGTTTAGAGGGATCAGTGGCGGCGGCGACGGTGGGTCTCTCACGATAGGGTTTATGTTTGTCCACACGTCGCAATGCATCTTGAAGTAAAAGCAATTTTTTGTCATCGGCAATATTCTCATCATTAATGAATTTGCTTAGACTGTCTTCAAAATGTTCGACAGGCGAGAGGACAAGTTCAAATGGTGTCAATTTATAGGGTTTAGCCACTCTCTCTCTAGAGAAAACTGTTTACATGTCCTGCAATTATTGGCAGTAAAAGTGTGAAAAAGCTACCGCCCGCTTGAAGGAGCCGTTTTCTTTTAAAAATTTTCCCCTTGTTTTTACAAGCCAAGGCGCGTACAGTGGAACGATGTTGCTTTGTCTGTTGTCTAACACCTTCTGGCAGTTGAACATTGCCCTCAGTTAAATTTAAACAAAGTTCAGATATTAGATTAATGGAATCATTGTCAACACCATGTTTGAGTATAGCCTTCCTAAGCAAGGGTTTTGAATTGCTTAAAACGGAAAATAAATGCCGTTGTTCGTGTAGTTTCTTCAGTGTCATAACGCCAACTAATAGCTTTTTCTACTGTTCACCGGAAGATATACTGTAATTTCATTGTTGAAAATGTCGGTGACTACACGTAGATCCTCGGGTGTGCTCTGATTAAGATCTAGCAAAATGTAACCGTAGGGTTTATTAGTCGCCTGAGTGTACGCTGACAACAAAAATTTAGGGGCGCCGGGGTATATCTGTTTATTGAGAGTTATGAGCGAGCTAGAATCACGAACAACGCGATAGATAATATAGATGGTGCAATTCAAAGCAAGGGTTCGCATACATTTGCTCTGATGAAACAGATTGTGTAGAACTAGGGTTATGGAAATGTGTTCATGGTGGGAGCGAACAGTGAACAGTTGTAGCATTTCCTGTGAGAACTGTTCAATGGATTCAGCCAAATCATCAATAATCAGCCACGAGTTCGATTCAATACTATTGAAAACATCAAGTCCCCGTATGAATTGTATTGGTATGGTTGTGGCAATAGCATTTATTTTATCGTAGGACTCCTGCCAAATACTATAGCAATAGTAGATTTTTTTCGGTTTTTCCAAAAACATTTTATCACAATTTTTAATTATTTTAGTTAAGAGTGTTGTTTTCCCCGACATTGAGGGACCACACAGAAACGATCTGAAGGGTGTTTTAAATTTATACATGTTGCTGCTGCTGTTGACAACAGTTGGACTATAACAAACTGTAAATCATATGTGTCCAATGAATAAGTAGTAGTAGCAATAATTTCCCCATAGATCTATCTAGTACTGGTTAACAACAACAAAAAAAACAATATTTCATGTCAACATTTATTTCGATAGCATGAAAACAAATATTTGTTCAACATGAACAATTGACAACGATAAGAATAACACTTGTTCAACAAGAACAGTTGACAACAATATTTCATGGCAGCATTTATTTCGGTAACATGAAAACTCTATTTGTTCAATGTGAACTGCAACGATAAGAATAACACTTGTTCAACAAGAACAGTTGACAACAATATTTCATGGCAGTATTTATTTCGCTAACATGAAAACATATATTTGATCAACATGAACAATTGACAACGATAAGAATAACACTTGTTCAACAAGAACAGTTGACAACAATATTTCATGGGAGCATTTATTTTGGCACTGCATGCAAACTCTATTTGTTCAACATGAACTACAATGATAAAAATGACACTTTATGTACAACATAAATAAAAAAAAACTTTTTTTTTGTCCATGAAGAGCAACACTTATTGTCCTTAAAAACACTTTTGATCAATCAACACTTTCTGTACAACAACAAATTGTCTTTAAACACTTTTCTGTACAACACTTGAAAACAACACTTGAAAACAACACACTTGAAAATTGAACTAGCACAGTTGAACATTACAGTGAATTTAAAGTGGTGTCCCCCCCACCCCCCAGGGCCACGGGCCGAAGGCCGGCCGGCCGCGGGCGGGACCCCCAACCTCCCGGGAGCTGCGGGCGGGACCCCCCACCCCCCGGGAGCTGCGGGCGGGACCCCCCACCCCCCGGGAACCGCGGTGGAAAAAACGTATACAATAGTTGTCGTCACTGCTGCCACAGGTTAGTTGAGGTTATATTAGTTAATTTATCAACGGGTTGGGTGGTTAGTTAATTTATGAATGGGTTGGTGGTGGTGGTTAGTTGGTTAGTCAGATTAGGTTAATTTATCCAGACCAAGTTGATTGCGATAGTCTATGCATTCAACTCGGTCTGAAATACGGTAGTGGCCATGAGACAGGACACTCACACCATTCTCGAGCACATAGACTTTGTCGGATATACACGACATTGCATTCTTTTCCACTCTCACAGTATAATTTCTATACTGTAGAGAGCGAATTGCAAGCACTTGTGCTCTCGGCACTAGGCTACTTTCTACACAGTCTCTGTACACCCTCATGTTGAAATTGCTCTTTACAAAGTGTGTAGGCACCCCTTTACACGCCTTCTTTTCATCCCCACTATGAGTTTTAACGCAATAAACTTTAGGGCCCGGGAACTCCCCCCTGGATATCAAATCACTCCCCGTCTCTGATTTTAACATTATAGGTTGGGGGCTTGACGTTTCACCAACTCGGGGTAGAGTGATGGATTCCAGTTGGTGAAATCCATCCGCGAGCTGATGTGTTCCCCCTTTTCTAAATCACCCAATAAATCTTCGGTCCCATTTACCTTTGCAGAGAATCTGTATCCCCGTAGTAAACTTGAACCTCCCCCTCCCGTGGCGATTGCACCTTGCACACATTGTAAAAAAACGACAACATGAGCTTTTTGGAAATTTCCAGTACTGAACTGCCAACTGCTATATTCTTGTTCAGTACCACATTTCGCTTTCGCCTGTGTAGAAGAACCATGCCAGTCTCTATGCTCGTGAACGATGTAAAATTGGGATCGGCAATAATTCGTGCACACTCTAGAGGGTCAGTCACGACGTCGCAGCGAGATCTGTTACGTACGCTTTCACACATTTTGCCAAACGCTGAATTTAGGATGAGTTTGTACATTTCATTCTCCACCTTTGAGTTTGCCCTAGAGCGTTTATCGACGAAAGTATCGATAAACGTTTTTAAATATGGTCGCTGATTGAACTGCAGGACCCTGTGTATTTTGGTGATTTTGAAACCATTGTTCACCATCCAGTGCAAAAGCACATGGTGAACAACGATATTCTCCTTAGGGTCCAAATCAGCAATCAGTTTCTGTTTGGAGGGAGTCCAGTGCATCCCCATATCCTCAACCAATGATCGATTGTAGGGGCTCAATGAGTCCCTGCTCACGGGTCGATTGAAACAGGGAAAGACAAAATCTTTGACGGAGTCGTGAAGCGCCAGCGGAATGTGACCGTCAATTTCAAAGAACCATCCTTGTGGCCCATTGTCCTCGACGGTGGTAATGTCGGGGAACTCACAAGGATTCTCAAGCCATTGATAGTTCCCACACGGCAAAGAGTAGTGAGACATTGCCGAGGGGTACAATGAGACATTGCCGAGGGGTAAATGAGTATATATTTCTATATGATAGGTAGGAAAAACTGCTCACATTTGCAAATCCTGACTGCACTTGGGTGCCAGATGGTCTGGGTAGCGCGAGTTGTAGGGCAACCTCATGATCTTGTGCAGCTGTGCCAGCAATGTCACAGGGCTGTGCAGCCGGGGCAGCTCCTGAGACCCTTGAAAAAGCATGATGAGAGACAACCTCATGATCTTGCGTAGGTGGGGCTTCGGCATTGTAGTTATCCGCCCAATCTCTCTTTAACTTTCTGAGAGGCTGCATTGGGGCTGCCTCACTCTCTCTTGCTCTCTTAGATGGAGGGGGCACACATTCTTCACAATTGGCCTTAAAGAAGAGAAAAAAGTTAGTATCGAAAATAATTTCCCCCTTTTTTTACAGAAAGAAAATTAGTACCCTCATCCATATAATTTTGTCTAGAAAAGTATTTATCACTAAGAAAGCACAACGTAAAAAAATTTCGTGAAATATACTAGTCGCATCCTTTTGAATCTGAGAAAGATGAATTACGGCTCACTGAGCCGTTCAAAATTCAGCCTATAAAAGTCGGCCTAGTTTGCTTCTAAGCTGTTTGAAGAATTTCTTATTTTTAGGCGTTTCTGTTCTTTTCTGGTTTTAATCTGCTTTGAGCATGCCTTGTTTGATGTATTTGAAGTATTAGCAGTATTTTTTATCTTTCCTTATCCTTTTTCGGTAGCTGATATTTACCCCACCCCCAGAAAAAACAGGCTCGAGGAAAATAATCCCCACGGAAAATATCCCTGAGAAGAGACATGGAAAAATACCCCCTCCCCCCAAAAGATATCGCATCCTTTTGAATCTGAGAAAGATGAATTACGGCTCACTGAGCCGTTCAAAATTCAACCTATAAAAGTCGGCCTAGTTTGTTTCTAAGCTGTTTGAAGAAAATCCCCCCTAATACTAAACGTTGAAAATGTGAATATTTAGTCAAACATCGAAGCATTGATCTAAGCTATGGTTCTTTTTCAGTTATCCAATAAATAAAAACATGTTTTTAGTCGCATCCTTTTGAATCTGTGAAATCTTTGGAAACTAAACTGCTAACGCTAACGAACAGGAAGTGCTTAGAAAAGGGTCAGAGCTAATTATAGGCCTCGCGCTGGAGCCTTGTGTCAAACCAGTGCGGGTTAATAACAACAGCGACGGATGTCTCAGTTAGAGAAAAGATTACAATAGAGAAAAGTCTAAATTTATCGAGAAAGATAATTATTTCTATTTGCGAAAATTTTGTTTGTAAAAACAATGGGGGATTGGTTAGGTTTTGAGGGTAAAAAGAACATATTTTATGTTTTCTATTGAGTATAAAGATTGCATAGTGATGTTTGTATTAGAGTGGGAGGGGGGAGGGGATTTACCTGAATATACTGGAGGGTGACCAAGGAAAATAATTTTATTTTGAAAATAAAAAATGTACTCACATTGCTAATTGTGGCTGTCAAGGCTTCAACCTCATCAATAATATTAAGTGTTATATCCATTGTGTCACAATACTTTCTGATAATTTAATCACAATGCATGCCCGTTATATACGAAATCTCAAGGGCGAATTGTTATGTAACCGACTCGCTGATTGGCTGAGAAGGAAACACGTGATCTAACTGTTTCCTATTTCTGGAAACTCATAACATTCGCCTCGAGCATGCCCAGAACAACAACAACAACAAATACTGTTTCCTATTTCTGGACACCTTGACATTCGCTGAGAGTGTGCACTTGCCCAAAACAACAACAACAACAAATACTGTTTCCTATTTCTGGACACCTTGACATTCACCTCGAGCGTGCACTTGGCCAAAACAACAAATAAATCGACCTTGGAAAAAAGAGTTCATTGACCCCATTAACCACGTGTTCTCCCTAGGGAGGCTATGCCCATATATGGTGTTCTCGTGGGAGTTATAGAGGCCTTTCTACTTTAGGGTACGTTTAGGGAGTGTTTCAATTACACAAAAAAACTACATTTGTGCAGGTATTCAAAAGGGCATATGAGCAATATCATAGGCAAAACTCTTAAAGGAGCTAATTCGATTGGAAATTAAATAATTCTAGTGGTATTTTCAACTCTATAATAGCTAGCAATATCATTGAAACTTTTAAAGGAGCTAATTCGACTGGAAATTAAAAGTCCTAGTGCCCTTTTTAAGAGTCAAAGTGATTGGAGGGTAGACAGCCCATCTCCCAAGCCCATTCATTTTTTAAATACGTCCAGTCAAAATTTTGAGACAACCATTTTGTTCAGCATAGTAGAGTGGTCCAGTGACTATGTCTATAGGGATATTGGGTATATCAGTCCTCTATAGTTTATGTAATTTGCCCAGTATGCTTTTAAAACAAAATCATTGTGCAAAACTAAATCAAACGGCACTATGTGTATGGTTGCCAATAAGACACTTCAGTGATATCTCAAAAACCGCTGGGGGCTGTAAGTTGAAACTTTTAGCGCCACTGCTGTTCCTCCTCTTAAAATTTAAATAAATTAAAAGAATGTAAGTGTATTCAAGATGTCAAAGAGCACAGATAGAATTTTGGGGAATAGTGTTTAGTTCAATTTTTCAGGTCAACTTGAAGAGGTATAAAACTACATTAAATAATACTATTTGTGTTAGGATTAAAATTTGTTGGAAAACTTCTCCAACATACACATATCAAGCCAAACTAGGAATTCTTAGAGAAGAAACAAAAAAAATATAAATTTTGTATTCCATGAAAAGGACTGTACCAATAGAAAAAAAAAGAACAGAAATTAATATAAAATACTTTTTCCACAAAGCAAGTTTTTCAAGGAGAAGATCAAGACTATGGGATACGCTTCATGTTCTTTCTTAGAGTTTGAGTGAAAGTTTTTAAAGATTAGGGCTTCGGAGTCCGATTTGTGATTTAGTACATGCTCCCCAGGGGTTATCCTATTCCTCTTTGTCGAAAACAAAATGACATGTACGCATATTGACTACTGTAGAAAAAAATTGTTGCGAGGTTTAAAAAACAACTTTGCGTGTTGATATTACACATGAAAATATCATTAAATAAAATATAAGCAATAGCGGAGAAATATGGTACCGAATTAAAAAAGAAAGACAAACAATAGAAGTATAATACAACAACAGCTGTGAATATTCAAAGTTGCAATTAGCTAAACGAATTTTATCGGTAAAAAAAGTAGCAGTTAATCTAAAAAACCAACTTAACGAAATTATAAATAATTTCTTATCGGTACATCAATGAAGACACTCATTACTGCTGTTTTATTGAGCACCTTCGTGGGTAAGTATCTAGTGTATTTTCCTGTGCAGGCCTATATTTTTTCAATGAGAGCAAAAGCATAGCCGAGTGTATGAACAGACTTATTTATAATGGATGGAGAACTAAAATATTTTTTCTAAGTACGTAAAATCTGATTATATTGCTAGTAATTTATCTGTTTTTTTTTTAATGAAAATGTAGGCTATTAGCAATTTTTTTTTAAAGTTGTAAGGAAAGTGGGAACATACCCTTAAAAGCTGCAAAACTGTTGCAGTAATTTTACCATGTCATAAAACCCAAAACAAAGGTCTTAGCACTAATATCACTTGCAGTTGATTTGTGTTATTACCAGTGCTTTCTCCAACAAAGTGATGACAGAATATTACATCTAAAAAGGTGCTAGTTTTGATTACAATTCAGCACATTTGTAGAAAACTGTGCCACTGTTTTTAGTTACATCTGTTTTTTTTTTTTTTTTACTTCATTTGTGTCAAGACCAACGTAAGTAGGGACTCCATTTAAAACTAGAAGGCTTCCAAATAAAATCTCATAAAATCATAAATTCTGAGTCTATTTGCTATCTCAGAGCTATCATCCTATTTGAACTTAAATTGTCGTTTTATGGCCAAATATGGCGATTTTTTTATTTTGTTTTTAATTATTTCTATTTTTTCTTATGTTATTGTGCTGCTTTATCATGAATATATTGTTTAGAATCGTTAACAAATTATAGATTCTGTACTACTTCAATCTCTTTTTCTATATTAGATTGCCTAGTATATTATAAGAAATCAGCTTGAACCAATACCAATAATGTTTGATTGTCGGTTTTTCTTTTTACATTTCTTCCACCTATGATAACTTACCATCTAGTTATTTATCCATTTAGAAATACAAGAGATTGTCTTAATTTTATATTGAAAGCTTATAACCAGAACCATGTATATTTCATCACATTTTGATCCTTCTTAACTGCATTGACCAGCTGATCCAGCTGCATTGACCAGCTGCATTGACCAGCATTGACCAACTGCATCCACTATTTAAGCATAGCGTATATCAATCGGAACAATGAAAATGTCAGAAACAATCATAGGAGTCATAGTGATAGCACCACTATAAGAGTGAAAAGGGCTGGTGCCCTTTTCAAAAAAAAAATGCAAGCTGACCACTGGTCAGTGTAGCGCAGGTGCTGCTCTCCTGATTCTTTGCCTTCCCCCGGGAGTACAATGCGAGGTTGGGGGGAGTCATCCGACGCATCCCGTGTTTTTTCTCAGTTTTTTTTTCAGGTGTCCGTTTAGAGCTGGGTCAAATCTTGCTGAGCGTATAGAGTCACACTAATGACTACCTTTTCAACTAAATAACCTAGACAGAAAAGTTCTTGTATTTGTTTTTGTGGTCAGAAATTACTAATTATTTTTTGTTTAGGATGAAACTACACCAGAATTAGCGTCACTTTAAAAAAACTTTCGATGGAACCCTTACTCTCCACAGTAAGACTAAAAGTGTGTTCTTCAGAACTTGGTTCGATTCTCCATTAGTATCGGGGTTTCGGATTGCTGATTGCGGTGCCTAAAAAAAAAAAAAAAAAAAAAAAAAAAAAAAAAAAAAAAAAAAAAAAAAAAAAAAAAAAAAAAAAATCAATCATTCAATGTGGATAGCAGGGTATTACCCGATGAATAATAAGGTCTACAAGAACTGACGGGATTATTACCTGTTAATTTCACCACCCAGGAAAAATCAATAAAGTAATATAGATAGCATAATAACCTCTCCCTGCGTAAAAAAAAACTAAATAAAATTGGTGACAAGTCTTTGTTAATATACTACCTCTCAGGCCAGACTAAAAATTTTAGTGAAAAATTAAAGAAAGATTTCTTGAAGGAGGAGGGGGGTTTGAAGCCTGATTTTGCTCATTGTCCGATCCAAATTTTTTACTTTTTCGGAAGCGGTCCTTCAAATCAATTTGGAAGTCCATCCCTTTAGAGGAATGTGTTTTGATAGATGCCTTTAGGTTCCGAATTTTCAATAACTAGCAGACCTGAATTTAGATACCTTTGAGTCCAAATTTTAGTTAAGAGCCGCTTTTACTGAGGGCCTCTTTTATGCCACAACCAGACCAAAAAAAAAAAAACAGAAAGAAAAACTAAAACTCACAGAGAACAACAATATATGTCCCCCACCCTTGAGTCACTTTGGAAACTAGAAATTTATTCACTTTAGTCGCAGGAAGTATAATATGGTTTATCCGGTACAAGAATACTGATTATCTTGCATTCTTGTAATGTTTGTATTTAAACAATTTTTATTCTTCTGTTTTTTTTTCAAGAAAGAGTTTAGAAGAGTTTTATAATCTTCTTTTTTTCTGCATAACATATTCATTGACCTTTAGGGGTAACGATGAAGCATTCCAGAGACTGAAAGGTTCTGATATTCAAAAATGGGATTTTACACCAAAATGTTTCACGAAAAACTTTGAACTACCATGGAGTCTGGTATTTAAAATATCTGCTATAATCGCAAAAGTTAAGTTATAAACCTTCCAGGGTTATTCTATCTGGATGGGGTTGAAGCCCATCTTGTGTAATGATATATTATGGCATTTTTTTTTTCTAGGTATTGAACATATAAGTAAAGTCGAGTCACAATGGATACTTGAACCCATTGATACACAGATATCTGACGACGAAGAGGGTTTGATAAAAGGTTGGCCTAAGCTTTGGCCCAAACAACGTAACGGAGAAGTTATCATCTCTTACAAAATTGAAAAAAGCTTAACTGACGTTAGAAAAAACAGATCTTTTATTTTGGATGCTTTCAAGCTCTGGGAAAAAGACACATGGATTCGTTTGATTCCTTGGGATGGAAAGCCAGGCCATATGCCTGGTTGGGGATGGATTTCGATTGCCAACAAAGGCTACCGTCAATGCTGGTCATCTCTTGGGAGGACATATAGCACGAAATAGGAAATATCCTTGGGAGATGGCTATTGGCGTGTTGGGACGGTTGCTCGTGAATTAGGGCACGCACTAGGCTTGAGAAACGAACATCGGCGGTCGGACAGAGACAAATATTTGATGTTTAAGAGGGAAGCTAACACCAAATGGTCTAAGATAAATCATGTTGGAAGCTTGAAAACTCCTTATGATTATTTATATGTAATGCAAGTTCCAATTCCATCATGGAATCCCATCCTCCTACCTAGGGATCCGACAAAGGAGTATCTTCTTAGAGACCAGCAAGATAATGTTAGCCATTACGATAGGTACCGTATGGTTCACGCCTATGGCTGCATCAAAGAATGGGAAAAAAAGTGTAAAGTTCGAAACTATTGCCTAAATTATGGGTATTTGGGCCAATATTGCAATTGCATTTGTCCTCCACAAACTTACGGAAGTGCCTGTGAAAGGAAACATGTTCTGACCCTGCCCGCGTACCCGCCACCAGAGTGTGGTGGACATATCCACAAGCCTGGAACGTATGCATCAGCCAAAGCTAAAAGCGGATTATGCATTTGGTGGGTTCAACCTCCAAAATGCCAAATAGCTATTGTTACAGTAACAGGTTTCAATCTTAAAAGTCAGTCAGAAAAATTTGGCATAAGAAGTGCTAACATTTATGAATCAGATGAAGAATATGCACGTGGAAAAACAATTAAGCTAGGATCTAGCTTTATTGGAAAGCCGGATTTAGTTGTGGATTTCCGGTCTAACTTAATGCAAACAGCCATCAAGAGACGTATAGCATTCAATGTGTCATTTAACGAAGACCCAGTTTGTATAAATCGTGCTTTTGCATTAGGAGAATGTCCTTATGTAAAATATTCTGACGGCTCTATAAAAGTCCCATTACGCTATTCCACTTCCAATTGTACAGTCCGTTTTGAGCATCCCGGAGCCATTTCCGTTGGTGGTATTTCCTGAATTCCTTATTGGAAAGCTTCCAGGTCTCCTATAGAACCTTATAGACCCTTCTATCGAGGTTTTGTTGAAATTACAAATTTGAACGGCTTATCGAGGAAAATATCAATTTTGGATTATTTTAATCACCTTTTCCGTGGAAACAAAGTAATTTTGGCATTTTATATCCCCACGAAAATTCCTGAATATGAAGTTGTTCTGTTTCCTATTATGACAGCTAAAAAAACAGCGGCTGACTCACTGGACTCTGCCAATTTTGGTTAAGGATAAAAAACATGTTTGCCGCTTTATGAAGTGGATTATTATGTTGGCTAAATTTGTTGTTTGTTTGTCAATTATTAAAATAAAATAACTGGTCCGTTTTTATTTTTTCAATACTTCAGACATTACAAAAAAAAAAGAAAATTGAGACGTTAAAAATATTACCAACAAAAAAGTAAAGGGTGATGCAAAGTTTTGAAGGAGCTGACATACATCCAAATTAAAGGTGAAATTAAAGGCGAACAAGATTATTACTAGTGGAGAAGCAAATCAAAAACAAACAAAAATTTGTCCAAACTATGGTATGCTTTTTGAAAGTGGTGTACCGCCCCCTTTAGTCGCTCAGATATTTGAGTATAACTTGAACTTTACTGAAAACGAAATTTATTTTGAACAGTTTTCCTATTTTATTGTAATTCATACAAACTTTAAACAATGCTCAAACGTCCATAAAAATATTGTTTTGACATTTTTTATTATGCACCTTCTATTTTAAAATTCAATCTTATCATGATAGTTCAACATTTTCTATTATTTAATTGAAAACACAAAAAGAACATTTGTTCCTTTGACTAATTAAATAAAAAAAAACAAGTTTTTTTCAACCGAAAGTAAGGAACGACGTTAAAGCTTAAAACGAACAGAATTTATTTCGTATATGAAAGGGGCTGTCCCCTCTACGCCTCGCTCTTTGCGCTAAAGTTTTTTATTTTTTCAAAAAATAGAGTTGTGAGAAAGTCAAACTTTAGCGTAAAGAGCAAGGCGTAGAGGAGGGGACAGCCCCTTTCATATACGGAATAATTTCTGTTCGTTTTAAGTTTTAACGTCGTTCCTTACTTACAGTTGAAAAAACTTGATTTTTTTTTATTTAATTTTTGAACGTTTTTGAATTAATGCAGGTTTTGATTTTGGCTCACCGTACATGAATAATTAAAACAAAATTTTCATATTAATTTAACTTTTATTTGGTTAAATGGCTTTCTCGAAACTTGTTTAATTTTATTTACGAACGTTTTTATTAGTAATAAATATACATAATTTACGAATTAACTTACGTAACGAACTTCTATAGTCATATATTTTTAATACATATATTAGGGGGTTTGCCCCCTAGTAAATACCTTGCTCTTTAAGCTAAAATTCGAATTTTGTCACAATTCTTTAAAAATGACCTCTTAATCACAAAGGCCGTTAATTAGAATAAATAGCTCTTATAAAAGTATGAAAGTAGCTCTTATGAAAAAATCTTTGGCTTAAAGAGTAGAAAGGCCTTATTGAGTCCCACGCGACACCCCCTGCTGCCACCTAAAACTTTTTTACATAATTTATGCATGTTTTTATGGTTCGTTGTCAGTGAGAATGAAAAAACACGATTTTTCTCACTTTTATGGATGTTTCTTGGACGGTTATGTGTGTTGGTCAATTTATTTGATGTTTTTCATGGATGTAAAGATCAATTTATGTCTGTTTTATGGTTTTTGTCAGTGAGAATGAAAAAACAGGATTTTTCTCACTTTTATGGATGTTTCTTGGACGGTTATGTGTGTTGGTCAATTTATTTGATGTTTTTCATGGATGTCAACATCAATTTATGTATGTTTTGTGTTTTTGTCAGTGAGAATGAAAAAACATGATTTTTCTCACTTTGATGGATGTTTTCTGGATTATTGAATCTAATGGGGAACAGGGTCAATGACACTTCGTTCAAGATCAATTGATTTGTTGTTGTTGTTTGGCCAAGTGCACGCTAGGGGCAATGTATTGATCTAGGAATAGGAAACAGGTTCACGTGTTTCCTTCTCAGCCAATCAGAAACTCGGTTAAATCCCCTTCTCAACCAATCAGAGGGCTGGTTACATATTAGCGGCAGAGGTTTGCAGAGAATATGAGGAAAGGATTTTTGCTATAGTTTCTATTAGTCTGTGAATAGAATTCAAAGGAGTGAGAAGAAGAACAGTTTGACTTTACTCATTTGGATATATATTTGTGTGTTGATGAGTGGAATGTTTACCCTCTTAGAAGTTGATAGTGGAGTTGATGGTAATAATACAAGAGCACCAAACATTGCGGTGGAAATCACGAGAGGATCACGGCTTTTTCTGGAATGGGATGAAGTATATGCAAAATATGTGATATCCTTGAGCAAATTTGAAATGGAGGATCAATTATGTTTCGCTGCAAAAGTTGATATAGCACATGTGAATAGGCTTCAATGTGCTTTAAGTGCATTGGTGAAACATATCGAAGACAATAGACTGTATCGCTAATTGTACATGCTTAGTATTGTTGTTGTAATTATTCAATAAAATTGTTTCGAAATCGAAAATGTTCCCTTTCTTTTCTGGTTAGGTTAGGACTAACGAATCGGGGTCAGTCTAGAGTCAGCAGTCAGAGTGAAAGGATTAAAAAATGAATAATTTTGAGAAAGAGAGAATTAGATCAAATCTAGTGTTTATGGAAAAACATTTGATTTTGGATGACGATTTTCTCGAGTTATCACTTCAACGCAGGATATTCTCTCATCAGGGAACACTTGACAATATAATGAGGACTGATTCTCCTCCATTGGACTATTGTATGAAACTTTTAAAATGTGACTCAAGTGCTTATAGTCAATTTATAGATATATTAATTGGAACAAAGCACAGTAATATCGTGGATATACTTTTGAAAACATTGCCAATAGAGTCAATGTAGATGGCTCCACCATTCGAAAGAGTTGACATCACAGAGCTACTCCTCTCCCCATTCCCCTCACTGAATTTATCGAGCGAGGACGATCAGTTTCGTTTTAGCTCTGAGAGAGTTGACATCGGAAACCAATAATGTTCTATACATGTCCATTGTGCATGTACACTCTTGGCAGTTGGACTCAATGTGAGAATTGTACAATTATTGATGACTATAGTGAAAAGTGTAAATTATGTAATCCTTGTAAATTACATAGAGGATATGCAGTACAAATTAAAGGATGTAATTCATGTCTTGAGGAGATTTGTGACTCTCACCCTAGAGGGCACCTGTGCTCCAATTGTCACTATGATAAATGTGATCAGTGGGAGAATACTTACCCCGCTATGATTGGAAAGAATCCCAAACGTGATTTTAGTTTATTTCTACGAGATTGGTATCGTCGTGGATTTAAATTATTCTGGGAAGAGGAATCTGGTCTACGATTCAACTGTTGGGGTAACAAGACAATTTGGTTTCTACGTCATCGTTGTGACGACACTGCCTACTATGACTATAAACCAAATGATTTTTATTTGGCAGTTACCGAATGTGATTCACCATTTGAAAACACTGTATGTGATATTGCTTCAAATAGACAGATTGAAAATCGTGAATTTCACAATATGAATGCAAATAGTATCATTGACTATACAAAGAGATATGACAAGAGTGAAGTTACATTGTACTGTGGAAAATGTGACCCTGACTTTGCAGTCAATCAAGATCAATATACAGTGAATCCAAATGATTTACCAACATTAGTGGTTCACGACAGTTGCCTATACATCAAAAGAGAAGAAGAAATCTAAAGTGAAGATTTAAAGACATTGTTGTATATATATATATATATATATATATATATATATATATATATATATATATATATAATATATATATATATATATATATATATATATATATATATATATATATATATATATATATATATATATATATATATATATATATATATATACATTTTATTAATAAACAAATTCACAAACATTTTTTAAGCACTTTACTCTTAGGGCACTGAAATCAATACTGTATAGGTCTGAGAGGATATTTTCCACTAGAAAGTCGTTCAGACGTGGATTGTCACTATAAATGTGGAGAAACTGCTTGTAAGTGTAGCCACGACATCGGAACACAAAATATAGTAGTGCATGGAAGCCACAGCTTTTAGTCGTTAGATCCTGCACCCTCTTCCGAATTTGAATAATAGTTTTCCCACTGCTCTCAATATAGTTGCTGATGTGGGCTGTTTAGAATGTATAGGGTAGACCAAGAGGATCAAAAAATTCAATCGTCTGCATTGTTTGAAAGATGCACAGTCAATGACCCGTCAGCACAGTCGACGGACTGCTATTAACAATAATCAAGGTATTGTTGACACTTTGAATTTTTCCAAGATAGTCCGAGGGTAGACAATAGGATTTGTACTGTGACATGTAGGGGTCCATATTAAATACATTGATTATTTGACTGGTGTTCATGGTGCCAAGTCTAGAAGAACACTGCCTTCGGGAGTGATTTCCCAATAGGTTTCATATTGATTTAGTGAGATTAGTGCAATACTCTCAGCCAATGGATCGGCAAATGTACACTCTAAACGCACACTCCCCGTACGTACTATACTCATATCCTGTGTGCCAGACAAATCCAGAACAATGATACCATGTGTTTTAGCAAACATTTCTTCGGTTATACCATTTTCAAATAGTTGCGAATCATGATCTAGGGTTTGCATGGTCAACTCATACAATGTTCTATAGGATTTATCGAAAGATAGATTGTGGAGTGGGATGCCGTTTACTTTGTACACAAGAGATGAAAGTCCAAACATCTCGAATTTATGTGGGCATTTAGTCCACGATCCTATTGCACTGGCGCTTTTTACAAATGCCAAAGCGAGTTTTGACGGAATTTCACCATTGATAAAGGATGAATCGGTAAAGGTGCGTGAGCCCATGGCAATATGACGTTGATTGGTGATTGTATGAGGAACAAGTAGTTTAATATTATTTCCATTGGCTCTCAGTTTTTCCACGGCCAAAGCAACAGAACTCATGACCTGTTGTTTGCGTACATGAAGTATTAACAAGGTGAGGGAGAGACTTACATCAGGATTGGCAGCAAGTTTCTTTTCTCAATATGAAATTGGAGGGTGCAAGCGTCAGTTTTATATCCACTTTCCCGGGGGCTGGGGGGCCCTTCCCGCGGCCACCCCCGGGGGTGGGGGGTCCCGCCCGCGGCCGGCCTTCGGCCCCGCGGCTCCCGGAGGGGGGTTGGGGGGGGCCCCACTTTTAAATTCATAATGTTCAACTGTGCTAGTTCAATTTTCAAGTGTTTTTTTTCTGTTGTTTTCAAGTGTTGTTGTTGTTGTACAGAAAATTGTTATTTCTTGTACAGAAAAGTGTTCTTGCCGGACAAAAAGTGTTTAAAGACAATAAGTGTTGTACAGATAGTGTTATAGTTGATGGACAAAAAGTGTTTTTATTTATGTTGTACATAAAGTGTCATTTTTATCATTGTTCATGTTCATGTTGAACAAATAGAGTTTTCATGTTGCAAATAAATGACCATGAAATATTGTCAGGTTCTTGTTGAACATAAAGTGTTATTTTTATCATTGTTCATGTTGAACAAATAGAGTTTTCATGTTGCAAGTAAATGACCATGAAATATTGTTTTTTGTTGTCGTTCTTGTTAACGTAGATAGATCAATGGGAAAATTATTGCTACTACTACTTATTCATTGGACACGTTTGATTTACAGTTAGTTGTAGTCGAACTGTTGTCAACAGCAGCAGCAGTAGCATGTATCAATTTAAAACACCCTTCAGATCGTTTCTGTGTGGGCCCTCAATGTCGGGCAAAACAACACTTTTAGCTAAAATAATTCAAAATTGCAATAAAATGTTTTTGGAAAAGCCGAAAAAAAAATCTACTATTGCTATAGTATTTGGCAGGAGTCCTATGATCAAATAAAAGCTATTGCCACAACCATACCAATACAATTCATACGGGGGCTTGATGTCTTCAATAGTATTGAATCGAACTCGTGGTTGATTATTGATGATTTGGCTGAATCCATTGAACAGTTCTCACAGGAAATGCTACAACTGTTCACCGTATGCTCCCACCATGAACACATTTCCATAACCCTAGTTCTACACAATCTGTTTCATCAGAGCAAATGTATGCGAACCCTTGCTTTGAATTGCACTATCTATATTATCTATCGAGTTGTTCGTGATTCTAGCTCGCTCATAACTCTCGATAAACAGATATACCCCTGCGCCCCTAAATTTCTGTTGTCAGCGTACACTCAGGCGACTAATAAACCCTACGGTTACATTTTGCTATATCTTAATCAGACCACCCCCGAGGATCTACGTGTAGTCACCGACATTTTCAACAATGAAATTACAGTATATCTTCCGGTGAACAGTAGAAAAGGCTATTAGTTGACGTTATGACACTGAAGAAACTACACGAACAACGGCATTTATTTTCCGTTTTAAGCACTTCAAAACCCTTGCTTAGGAAGGCCATACTCAAACATGGTGTTGACAATGATTTCATTAATCTAATATCTGAACTTTGTTTAAATTAAACTGAGGGCAATGTTCAACTGCAAGAAGGTGTTAGACAACAGACAAAGCAACATCGTTCCACTGTACGCGCCTTGGCTTGTAAAAACAAGGGGAAAAATTTTAAAAGAAAACGTCTCCTTCAAGCGGGCGGTAGCTTTTTCACACTTTTACTGCCAATAATTGCAGGACTTGTAAACATTTTTCTCTAGAGAATGGCAAAACCCTATAAATTGACACCATTTGAACTTGTCCTCTCGCCCGTCGAACATTTTGAAGACAACCTAAGCAAATTCATTAATGATGAGAATATTGCCGATGACAAAAACTGCTTTTACTTCAAGATGCATTGCGACGTGTGGACAAACATAAACCTTATCGTGAGAGACCCACCGCCACCACTGATCCCTCTAAACAGGAAACATCTCCTCAAGATTCTGCAGCAGCAGCAGTGCAATTAAAGGAGAAGGAATTGAATTAGATTGTATCGAAAATTGGAAACCTATTGCCACTGACCTATCGAGAACAGAGTAAAAGAGTATTATCATATCTCATGTTGGAAACTGGTGATGAACATCAAGTTCAAGTCGATAGCACAGGGAAACGAATTATAATTCAGGGAAAAAGTTATAATCTAGTTGATTTAATTTGTGATATGGTGACGAATCGTAAAGGACTTTTATCATTTGACAATAATCTATACACCTTTCTAAGTGTATCAAACTTTCCCAAAAGTCTTATTGGCAATAAGCAAATTCTAAAGAAACTAAGAGAACATAGTCCTCCTACAACACCAACACCAACACCATTTAAAAAAGAAGAAGATTCAAAAGTTGTCGATTTCTAAAGTTGTCTCCGGCAGCACACTGAAAAAAGCAAAAGAGTATCTAGAGAATGAACCGAGTTACACACTGCATCGGAATCACAGGCTTCGCGGCAAACAATATCGACAAACTAAAGCCTTTTTCCCTCTGCATATAATGCAAATGGATCTTTTAACTTTAGACGCAGTTCAACGGCGTCACAATGCACCCAACAAATATATTCTGGTGGCAATCAGTGTCTTTAGTCGCTATGCATATGCCATTCCATTACGGTCAAAGAGAGGTGTTGAAGTTTCTCAGGCCATTGAAAGTATTCTTGAACAGGATTCGTATAGAAAAATTCAATCGGATCGTGGCAGTGAATTTGTTAATCCCCATGTGCAAAAAGTTCTATTGAAATATAATACAACACTTTATCATAGTCACAGTCCGATAAAGGCTGCATTGGCTGAACGATTAATAAGAACGATTCGTCTATTAGTTTCAAGATATTGCAGCCTGAAAAATACACCGGCTCTTATTCATGATTTAGATAAAATCATGCAGATATACAACCATCGACCTCATCGATCTCTGTCCAACTCAAGCCCTCGGGAAGTTCACTGCAGTGAAAATACATTTGATGCTTTTCTAAAGCAATACTCCAATGGTGAAAAAGAAAAAACAATGTGAAGAAGAAATTCAATGTTGGTGATACTGTTCGAATTAATAGAGCCACCAATATTTTTGAAAAAGGGAATTATTTATGGAGCACTGAACTTTTTAAAGTGTCCAAAATCCTGGACACCGAACCCCCGACATATCGACTGCGAGACACCAAAGATGATGATATTCTCGGTGGTTTTTATGAATATGAACTGCAAAAAGTTAGAAACACTAGTGAAATTTATCAAATTGAATAGATATTAAAGAGTCGTACTCGTAGGGGCAAGAGACAGTTGCTTGTTCGCTGGGTAGGATACAACTCTGATTTTGTTTCTTGGGTCAGTGCTGAAGATATCAACAATTCCCAATGATTTCTATGTGACTTTCATGTCCAATGTTTCAGATCCTCTCTACAATGGCTTGAATAGAACAAGTGATTTTTGAACGAAACTCTCCCCCATCATCAAATTCGACGACGGAAAGTATGAAGTGGCTCTTGTCGACTGTGTTCTCAAAAATACCTACGACATCCTGACAAAGGATCGTAAATTTGAAATAAAAATTAGACCCTATGATTGGCCACCACCATCCTCAAGTGATCAAGAACAAATTCAAAAAATCAATTGGATGGATTATCCATATATTGAATTACCCTACGAGGAACTCACCTGTATGAATCATTTATGTCGTTCTATTAATAAAAGAATTTCCGCTCGTAAAAAAGGAGCTTTTCATTTCAACTATTCAAAGGAGGAGGTAAGATCTACATTAGTTCACCTATTGCCAGCGAAAAGGTTATTCTCAATGATAACCTAAAGGATGTTCTTGGCTTTAAGCTCAATATAATCAATGGTAAAAGTGCCGGAAACACTAATTTCATTTTTGCTGACTACCTGCCTGCCTTCTCCACAGACACTTGTATATTTCTCTACGCTTCATTTGTGGAAACATCTCGGGTTGGTAATTCAAATGTTCCCCTCCTACGAGTTCTTGAACGAAAAACCAATCAAGAGCATATTCACCACTACAATATAAAGCATCTTCAGTATATTCCTGTAAACACTTCCGATTTGGAACTCTGTCAGTTAACACTAAGAACTGAATTGGGTGATCCCATAGCAATTTCAAAAGGTTTGGCTGTGATTACATGCCATTTTCGTCCCATCGTTCAACAACAAGATGTCTAATAGAAAAGTGGTATTCACTTGTCCTGATATTGACTGCTATGTTAATACTCTTGGCCCAAGACAACAGGGGAATGGAATGGACTATTACAAAGGTCGTTCATCAATGTCTGGCTATGGTCTTGGCAGTTGGTTTGCTAAGCTGTTTCGCTCTTCACTACCACTGGCTAGAAAATATCTTGTACCGGCTGCGACAGATTTTGCATCCTCTACACTATACGATTGGGGCTCTGGCAAGGATTTTAAAAAAAGTGCTACGGAAAATCTTAGGTCCAGTGCGCGAACCCTTGGCGAGAGATTAAAACAAGATGGTAAAGGCTTAAAAAGGTCGAGAAACAATGCATCACTCATCAGTCTCCACTCAGGTCGGAAACGAAAGACATCACCCCTCTTGTCAAAGAAAAGAAGGAAAAAGCCGACACGTACTGTAAACAGAAGAAGAAGCCCCAGGAAGAAAATTGTTAGATCAAAACTAGATTTCTTCTCTTAAGATTTCCTACCTACCGCATAAGGATTCTCAACCTTCAATCACCGCCTCATTGAATCTATTCAATGCAGAAAATGTTGATGTGAGTGTCAAGCATGGATACTATGAACAATTTTATCCTCAACAACCCCTCTCCGACAATATCCACTTTCAAATTTATTCCAATGAAGACTACTTTATGGACATGTCTTCAACATTTATAGATTTACAAATGAAAGTCCAAAATCCGATAATACACTGCCAATTCGAGCCGATGGAATATCCTATGAAAATTGTATATTACATAATTTATTTCGTCCAATTAGTGTCTACATTAATGGCACACTGGTGAGCACAAGCAACAATCTCTCAAATTATACAAGCTATATGCAATTCATGTTGATGACACCCAAGTCATACAAGGAATTGAGAGACACCTTCAATGGATATGAATATATTATAAATACTGATAGTACAGATGCACTTAAAAATGCTATAACTAGTGAATTACATCTAGTTGGAAAAATATATCATGAAATATTTAATATACCCCAATGGCTGCCGCCCAATGTTAAACTGGATATAAAACTGACGCTTGCACCCTCCAATTTCATATTGAGAAAAGAACTTGATGTAAGTCTCTGCCAATCCTGATGTAAGTCTCTCCCTCACCTCAGCAATACTTCATTCTGACGCTTGCACCCTCCAATTTCATATTGAGAAAAGAACTTGATGTAAGTCTCTGCCAATCCTGATGTAAGTCTCTCCCTCACCTCAGCAATACTTCATGTACGCAAACAACAGGTCATGAGTTCTGTTGCTTTGGCCGTGGAAAAACTGAGAGCCAATGGAAATAATATTAAACTACTTGTTCCTCATACAATCACCAATCAACGTCATATTGCCATGGGCTCACGCACCTTCACCGCTTCATCCTTTATCAATGGGGAAATTCCGTCAAAACTCGCTTTGGCATTTGTAAAAAGCGCCAGTGCAATATGATCGTGGACTGGATGCCCACATGAATTCGAGATGTTTGGACTTTCATCTCTTGTGTGCAAAGTGAATGGCATCCCACTCTACAATCTATCTTTTGATAAATCCTATAGAACATTGTATGAGTTGACCATGCAAACCCTAGATCATGATTCGCAACTATTTGAAAATGGTATAATCGAAGAAATGTTTGCTAAAACACATGGTATCATTTTTCTGGATTTGTCTGGCACACAGGATATGAGTATAGTACGTACGGGGAGTGTGCGTTTAGAGTGTACATTTGCCGATCCATTGGCTGAGAGTATTGCACTAATCTCACTAAATCAATATGAAACCTATTGGGAAATCACTCCCGAAGGCAGTGTTCTACTAGACTTGGCGCCATGAACACCAGTCAAATAATCAATGTATTTAATATGGACCCCTACATGTCACAGTACAAATCCTATTGTCTACCCTCGGACTATCTTGGGAAAATTCAAAGTGTCAACAATACCTTGATTATTGTTAATAGCAGTCCGTCGACTGTGCTGACGGGTCATTGGCTGTGCATCTTTCAAACAATGAAGACGATTGAATTTTTTGATCCTCTTGGTCTACCCTATACATTCTACACACCCCACATCAGCAACTATATTGAGAGCAGTGGGAAAACTATTATTCAAAATCGGAAGAGGGTGCAGGATCTAACGACTAAAAGCTGTGGCTTCCATGCACTACTATATTTTGTGTTCCGATGTCGTGGCTATACTTACAAGCAGTTTCTCCACATTTATATTGACAATCCACGTCTGAACGACTTTCTAGTGGAAAATATCCTCTCAGACCTATACAGTATTGATTTCAGTGCCCTAAGAGTAAAGTGCTTAAAAAATGTTTGTGAATTTGTTTATTAATAAAATGCATGTATATATATACAACAATGTCTTTAAATCTTCACTTTAGATTTCTTCTTCTTCTTCGATGTATAGGCAACTGTCGTGAACCACTAATGCTGGTAAATCATTTGGATTCACTGTATATTGATCTTGATTGACTGCAAAGTCAGGGTCACATTTTCTACAGTACAATGTAACTTCACTCTTGTCATATCTCTTTGTATAGTCAATGATACTATTTGCATTCATATTGTGAAATTCACGAGTTTCAATCTGTCTATTTGAAGCAATATCACATACAGTGTTTTCAAATGGTGAATCACATTCGGTAACTGCCAAATAAAAATCACTTGGTTTATAGTCATAGTAGGCAGTGTCGTCACAACGATGACGTAGAAACCAAATTGTCTTGTTACCCCAACAGTTGAATCGTAGACCAGATTCCTCTTCCCAGAATAATTTAAATCCACGACGATACCAATCTCGTGGAAATAAACTAAAATCACGTTTGGGATTCTTTCCAATCATAGCGGGGTAAGTATTCTCCCACTGATCACATTTATCATAGTGACAATTGGAGCACAGGTGCCCTCTAGGTTGAGAGTCACAAATCTCCTCAAGACATGAATTACATCCTTTAATTTGTACTGCATATCCTCTATGTAACTTACAAGGATTACATAATTTATACTTTTCACTATAGTCATCAATAATTGTACAATTCTCACATTGAGTCCAACTGCCAAGAGTGTACATGCACAATGGACATGTATAGAACATTATTGGTTTCCGATGTCAACTCTCTCACAGCTAAAACGAAACTGATCGTCCTCGCTCGATAAATTCAGTGTGGGGAATGGGGAGAGGAGTATCTCAGTGATGTCACCTCTTTCGAATGGTGGAGTCATCTACATTGAATCCATTGGCAATGTTTTCAAAAGTATATCCACGATATGATTCTGCTTTGTTTCAATTAATATATCAATAAATTGACTATAAGCACTTGAGTCACATTTTAAAAGTTTCATACAATAGTCCAATGGAGGAGAATCAGTCCTCATTATATTGTCAAGTGTTCCCTGAGGAGAGAATATCCTGCATTGAAGTGATAACTCGAGAAAATCGTCATCCGAAATCAAATGTTTTTCCATAAACGCTAGATTTGATCTAATTCTCTCTTTCTCAAATTTATTCATTTTTTAATCCTTTCACTCTGACTGCTGACTCTAGACTGACCCTGATTCGTTAGCCCTAACCTAACCAGAAAAGAAAGGGAACATTTTCAATTTCGAAACAATTTTATTGAATAATTACAACAACAATACTAAGCATGTACAATTAGCGGTACAGTTTATTGTCTTCGATATGTTTCACCAATGCACTTAAAGCACATTGAAGTCTATTCACATGTGCTATATCAACTTTTGCAGCGAAACATAATTGATCCTCCATTTTAAATTTGCTCAAGGATATCACATATCTTGCATATACTTCATCCCATTCCAGACAAAGCCGTGATCCTCTCGTGATTTCCACCGCAATGTTTGGTGCTCTTGTATTATTACCATCAACTCCACTATCAACTTCTAAGAGGGTAAACATTCCACTCATCAACACACAAATATACATCCAAATGAGTAAAGTCAAACTGTTCTTCTTCTCACTCCTTTGAATTCTATTCACAGACTAATAGAAACTATAGCAAAAATCCTTTCCTCATATTCTCTGCAAACCTCTGCTGCTAATATGTAACCAGCCCTCTGATTGGCTGAGAAGGGGATGTAACCGAGTCTCTGATTGGCTGAGAAGGAAACACGTGATCCTGTTTCCTATTCCTAGATCAATACATTGCCCCTAGTGTGCACTTGGCCAAACAACAAAAACAAATCAATTGATCTTGAACGAAGTGTCATTGACCCTGTTCCCCATTAGACTCAATAATCCAGAAAACATCCATCAAAGTGAGAAAAATCATGTTTTTTCATTCTCAGTGACAAAACCATAAAACAGGCATAAATTGATGTTGACACCCATGAAAAACATCAAATAAATTGACCAACACACATAACCGTCCAAAAAACATCCATAAAAGTGAGAAAAATCCTGTTTTTTCATTCTCACTGACAAAACTGTAAAACAGGCATAAATTGATGTTGACACCCATGAAAAACATCAAATAAATTGACCAACACACATAACCGTCCAAGAAACATCCATAAAAGTGAGAAAAATCCTGTTTTTCATTCTCAGTGACAACGAACCATAAAAACATGCAAAAAGTATGTAAAAAGTTGTAGGTGGCAGCAGGGGTGTCGCGTGGGACTCAATAAGGCCTTTCTACTTTAAAGAGCGAGGTATTGACTAGGGGGTGAACTAAATCATATATGTAATATTTTTTGTACGTTTTAAGTTTTGATGTTGCTCCTTACTTTCAGTTGAAAAACTTGTTTTTTTTAATTTAATTTTTGATCTTTTTTTAAATAATGCTTGGAAATCCGGTGCCCCCTTCATAACAATGTCCCTTCACCCATGAAAACTTACTTCATGGAAAGATCCTCCAGCATAACCCCCAACCCCTCCCCCCCCCCGCACTACCAGAAAAAAATCCCCCCTGAAAACGTCTGTATACTTCCCGATAACCAGTGCTATATGTTAACATTTGGTAAAGTTCATAGCTTTCAGCCCTCCCCCCGGGGACTTTGGGGGATTAAGTCATCCTAAAACACATAGTTATAATATTTTCGACCATGCTGAACAAGATTGCTACCTCAAAATTTTGATCGGGTGACTTTGGGAAAAATGAGCGTGGAAGGGGGCCTAGTTGCCCTCCATTTTTTTTGGTCACTTAAAAAGGGCACTAGAACTTTTAATTCCGGTTCCAATGAGCCCTCTCACGATATTCTAGGACCACTAGGTTGATACGATCACCCCTGGGAAAAAAACAACAAAAAAACAAATAAACACGCATCCGTGATCTTTCTTTTGGCAAAAAATGCAAAATTCCACATTTATGTAGATAGGAACTTGAAACCTCTATAGTATGGTTCTATGATACTCTGAATATGATGATGTGATTTTCATTTAGGTTTTATAACTTTTTGGGGGTCTTTCCCCCTTTTTTCGAAAATCAGCCAAATTTTCTCAGGCGTGTAACTTTTGATGGGTAAGACTAAAGCTGGTGAAACTTATATATTGGAAATCCGCATTAAAATCTGATTATTTTGATGTATCTATTGGTATTAAAATCCCGTTTTCTAGAGTTTCGGTTACCATTGAGCCGGGTCACTCCTTACTTACAGTTCGTTACCACGAACTGTTTGATTTAAAAAAGAAAAACATGGTTTTGTTCTGGAATCTGGAATTGGAAGTTGGCTCCAACTGGTGAAGCCAAGACATTAAGTGGGAAAATGAAGGACTGATGGGAAAATTCCCACGGGGGTAGGTTGTACCAAGAGACTATTTAAATGGTAATATTTTTTATGTTAGTATTGTTTTATATTAACTTCGAAAGAAAATCATCGTATGAAAAAAAACGAGAGTGAATCGTCATGTTCACTGAGATAGCCAAGATCATAGGCAGCGCAATAGCGCAACCTAAGTAAAGAGCAATGTGGGCACAATGTATTATCTATTTATAATTTTTTTTTTGTCAGACCAGGGCACTCCGTATGGTAGGAGCTGCTGTACAAACTTCAAAAGCGGCACATTCGACTGGAATTTTAAAGTTCTAGCGTCCTTTTTAATAGACGAAAGTAATTAGAGGGCAACCATCCCCCCACCCTATTTCCATCATTTCCTCAGACATATCCAATCAACATTTTGAAATAGCCATTTTGTTCCGAGTAGTTGAAAAGTCCAGTCAATTTGTCTTTGAGGATAACAATACCTCCCCCCAAAGTCCTCAGGGCAAGGGCTATAAGTTATAAAAATACCATTATCAACACGTAAGGTTTTCTTAGAATGGGGGTCGTATAAACTTCGGAGGGGGCTCATTGGATTGGAAATCAGATGCTCTAGTGTTTTTTAAGAATCAAGAGTGACCGAAGGTCAAATAGACTTTCCCCGCACTTCCTCTTTACAGCAAATGCATCTGATAGACATTTTGAGATAGCTATTTTGTTCAAAATAGTCTAAAGATCATACAACAAGGCCTTTGGGGTTGAAACAACTCCTCAGAACCTGGGGTCAAGGGTTGTACCTTGTGCCCCAGGGGTATATTAAGTTTTTATGGAAAGGGTGATTGTATAAGGTTTAGATGAGGCTCATTTGATTGGAAATTGAAAGTTCTAGTTCCCTTTTAGGAGTCAAAAGTGATGGAGGGTAACTAGCCACCCACCCCCACGTCCACTTTTCCCCAAATTCATCTAATCGAAACTGTTAGATAGCAGTTTTTTTTCGAAATAGTCAAAAGGCCTTTTTTTCAAAATAGTCCAAAGGACATATAACAATGGCTCTAGGGCTGATGGAACCCACTAGAGCCCTGGTGCAAGGGTTTTAAAATATGGCCAGATGGCATATAAAACGTTTAGGAAATGGGCGGTCGTTTAAACTTCGGATGGGGTTCATTTGAATGGAATTTAGAAGTTAAAGTACACTTTTAAAAGTCAAAAATGATTTTATGGCAACAGACCCCCCCCCCGTGCACATGACTACCCAAAACAAACAACCAATCAAAATTTTGAGACATCTATTTTCTTCAGCATTGTTGAAAGGTCCCCCCCCCCTGCAATCCTTAGGGTAAGGCAATGCGTTCATTGTATACATATATTGTATGTTTTGAAAAAGATATGCAATGTTTGACTTTTACTTTCCAAAAAGACAAAGGGCATTCAGGTGAGCATTTCAGAGAATGTTGAGGGGAATGTTCAATGGAACCAAACGTGCCATTTGCATACGGGTTGTCAAATGGGCATAACTCAGCAATGATTCAAACTTTCAGAAAATGAGAAGGGACGTGATCGATTGACCAAAAAGACAATTTTTGCATGATACTACTACTACCACAACTGCTAATACTTCTACTACTATTGCTACCACCATGCTACTTCATTTACAATATTGAGGGGAAATTTGAACTAAATTAAAATACACTATGTGCGTGCACATTGTCAAAAGAGCAGAGCACATCTCAAGAATGAATTTGGGTATTAAGTTGTAACTTTCAGAGAAGGCTCAAAGGGGAAGATTGTTGACCAAAGGGCAATACGTGCAGGCTACTGCTAAAATTACTACCATTACTACTGCTACATTTAATAATTTTACTACTACTACTATTTCAAATACTGCTTCTATAACAAAAGTTTGTAAGGCTATGAGCATTAAGAGTAAACTCTAAAAAAAAGTTTATGAATATACAAGCTATCAAAAAGACATATCAGCAATGTTATAGCAATAGATAATTGTATTAAGTTGAAACTTCCGTTGATACAACTGCTGCTACTAGTGTTGGTGATATCACTATTAATAATAATAATACTTTTAAGACTAATGCCACCACTGTGACTTATGGATGTGGCTAAGGGTATGAAGGTGAAATTTTCAGGGAGTTTTGAGTGGGGAATGTGAACTGAATCACAACACTCCGTGTGCATGCAGGTTTTCAAAAGGCTGTTTCGGCAATATCCTAGGAGCAGTTTGGTGTGTGAAGTTGAAACTTACAGGGCTTGTTGTGGGGGATTTTCAACTAACCAAATGACAATATTTGAACCTTAATTCTACTGCTGCTACTCATACTACTACTAGTGCTATTACTACTACTACTATTATTGCCACTTCTACTACTACTACTGCCACTGAAGCTAAGGCTACTGCTATTTTTCTACTGCTACTGCTACTACTATAACTGTTGGTACTACTACTACTGCTTCCAAAGCTAAGGGAATTTCGGTAAAAAAAGTTGGGGATTATTGAAACTGTATTGAACTAAATTGGATCACACTATGCCCACACAGGTTGTCAAGAGGACATACCAGCAATGCCTTAGGAACGGTTGACAGTATTAAATTAAAACTTTCAGCGTGTATTGAAGGGGATGTAGAAGAAACCAAGGTTAATTGTTAAATTAAAAAACATTACAGAATACATAAATAAACATTGCACACACATCAAACAAACATAAAGTTAAGTAGTGGACTCAGCTTTTACAAAGGCTGTCAGCAATGAATTGCTGCAGACGACAGTTGTGTACTGTAAACAAGCTTACGGGTGGGTGATGGTGAGTCTAATAAGCTCGGCTTTTTTGTTTTTCCATTTTTAGAAAACAAAAATTTCAAAAAAGGGTGTAAAAACTCTTCGGAAAGATTTCCCCCCACCCCTGCAAAAATTCTCCTCCATGGAGTGTCCCCCTGGAAATTTTCCTTACATTTGAAATAGCGACCGTATTTTTAATTTAAATTATTCGAAAAAAAAAATTGTGTGAATCGTTAACTTACTCGTTGAGCATTGTTCGATTAAGAATATCCAGGAAATCTGAACAATTCTAAGCAACAATGCGGTAGACACCTTACATTAATTTAAACTTGTCAGGGATGCTAAACGGATGAAATTTTAGTGTTTTTGTGATATTTTGTCTTGCAAGAGGATTCAATCCAACAGACCGGCTTAGGAAAGCTATTGGTGTCAGTGTTGATCGAATAATTTTAGAACCAATGACCCTTTCATAAAACTTTCAGATTTGAAAACAATTTTTTGTTTTTTGCTTAATATAGAAGTTATTCTCCAGTTAAAAATTTAAATAACATCTTCTTAGCTATAAATTGCTCCTGCTGCTTTTACCTGGTTATGGAGCCTTGAAGGACATAATTTTGGCTAAAATTTTGTATTACTAGTAGAGGTGGGGGCGCTACTCCGATCAGGGCTCCTTATATGGGCATAGAACCACGTGGTTAATCCGGGTGGGGCACCTTATATGGGCATAGAGTCATTAGGGGGAATGGGGTCAATGACCTCTTTCTCCAGGTGTGTTTTTGGCACGCCCTCAGCGAATGTCAATGTTGCTATTGTTTCCGAGGCAAAATGCCAAGGTCAATGTTATTGTTGTTTTGAACAGAGTCATTAGAGAGAACACGTGGTTAATGGGGTCAATGTTGTTGTTGTTCGAAGCAAAGTTAATGACACTTCCTTCCTGTTCAAGCCAGATGTTACGAGTTTCCGGGAAACAGTATTTGTTATTGTTGTTTCCGAGCCAAATGTTACGAGTTCCCGGGAAACAGTTAATTAATGTCTGACAGATGACGTCAAGTTAATTAATGTCTTTGCATTTCCAAAGAGAATTGTCTAGGAGAAACAGTTAGATCACACATGATGTCATGATTGATTGATTGACACGAAAGGGGAATTAATTTGTTGTTCTAAAGAGAATTGATTCACGAAAGGGAAATTAATTTATTGTTTCTAACAAGAGAATCGTTTCCGAGCAGACGTTTTGATCTTAGCGTGCGAAAAGGTTTCCAAATAATTTGAAATAAGCCAGCGCAGGGATGCCAAACAAATGGAACATGCTGAAATTCCGTTTAGGGATAATTTTGGCGAAACCGTTTTAGCTATTTTATGGAATTATTTCGGCGAAACAGCTAGAGACATTATAAAATATGATTTTAGAAGAGATTTTGGAAGAGAATTTGAGTGTGGTCGTTATAATACACAAGTTCCATTTGAACAGTGTTGTGAGGTCCTCTACCCAACACAAAGGGTTCCAATCCTCCTACCCCAACCTCGAAGGAAGCCCCCGGTCCTCAAAGGTTCTCTGGGCTTCCAAAGGGCCCCCGACGCCCCCAAAGGCCCTCCCCGGACCCCCAAAGACCCTCACCCAGTCCCCAAAGGTCCCCAGGCACCCAAAGGGCCCCAGACCCTAAGAAGGCCATACCCGAGCCCCAAAGGTCCTCCCCGGTCCCCAAAGGTCCACCAGACCCCCAAAAGCCCTCCCCGGTCCCCAAAGGACCACCAGAACCCCAAAAGCCCTCCCCCGGTCCCCAAAGGCCCTCCACCGGTCCCCAAAGGCCCTCCCCGGGCTCCCAGGGCTCCCAAAGGGCCCCGATTACTCTACCCCTACCCCGAAGGAAGCCTCCGGTCCTCAAAGGTCCCCCAGGCTCCCAAAGGCCCTCACCCGGTCCCAAAAGGTCCACCGGGCTCCCAAAGGGACCCCAGACCCCCAACGGACCCACCGGGCCCCAAAGGGCCCAATCCGTGCTCAGGGCCCCCCCCGGACCCCCAAAGGTTCTCCACCAGTCCCCAAAGGCCCTCTCCCGGTCCCAAAGGTCCACCAGGCACCCAAAGGGCCCCAGACCCTAAAAAGGCCATACCCGAGCCACCAAAGGTCCTCCACCAGTCCCCAAAGGCCCTCTCCCGGTCCCAAAGGTCCACCAGGCACCCAAAGGGCCCCAGACCCTAAAAAGACCATACCCGAGCCCCCCCCCCCAAAGGCCCTCACCGGTCCCCAAAGGTCCACCAGACCCCCAAAAGCCCTCCACCGGTCCCCAAAGGCCCTCCCCGGGCTTCCAGGGCTCCCAAAGGGCCCCGATTACTCTACCCCAACCCCGAAGGAAGCCTCCGGTCCTCAAAGGTCCCCCAGGCTCCCAAAGGACCCACTGGACCCCCAAAGGCCCTCACCTGGTCCCCAAAGGTCCACCGGGCTCCCAAAGGGACCACCGGACCCCCAAAGGGTCCCCCGGACCCCAAAGGTCCTCCCCAGGTCCTCAAGGGTCGCCCAGACCCCCAACGGACCCACCGGACCCCAAAGGGCCCAATCGGTGCTCAAGGGCTCCCCGGACCCCCAAAGGCCCTCACCCGGTCCTCAAAGGTCCACCGGGCTCCCAAAGGACCAGTCGGTCCTCAAGGACCCTCTCAGACGTGCAAAGACCCTCCCCAGACCCCCAAAGGCTCATCCCGGTCCCCAAAGGTCCCCTCAGGCTCCCATATGACCACTCCACCCCTCAAGGGCCCCTGGATCCCCAAACGCCCTCCCCGGACCCCTCCAAAGAACCCCCTCTCCATTTTTAACACTTTTTATGGCTTTATTATATCCTTTTAGAACAAGTTCCTTTCATAATGTCCCTCCTAAACCCATTTTCCAACTTGAAGTACTTATCTTTTTCACCCACTTTCTCAATGAAAAAGAAATTAGTTTTTAATCAATTCTAATTTTCCAAATAATATAAAAATTTTCCACTTTAGTTCAGATCTGTCTCGAAGAGATGAAAAATTTAAAATACTGTTCCAAATTTTTCGCAGAAGATAAAAAAAGTTCAAGTTTTCTTCTGAATTTTACCAAAGAACGTGCTCCAATTCTAATTTCTCCAGAGAAAACAAAATCTTCCACTTCAGTTCTATATTTCACAAAGATATAAAGAAATTTAAAGTTCAAGTCTAAATTTTTCGGTGGAAGATAGAAAAAGCAATACCATACTTGTGAATATTTTCCCGGAAGATAAAAAGTTCTAGTTCAATTTACAATTTCCTCAACGAAGTGAAGAAAAGTTCAAGTTCTCTTCTGAATTTTACCAAAGAATAAAATTCAATTCTAATTTCACCAGAGAAAATAAAAATCTTCCACTTCAGTTCTTTATTTCACAAAGACATAAAGAAATTTAAAGTTCAATTCTAAATTTTTCGGTGGAAGATAGAAAAAGTAATACCATACTTGTGAATATTTTCCCGGAAGATAAAAAGTTCTAGTTCAATTTACAGTTTCCTCAATGAAGTCAAGGAAAGTTCAAGTTCTCTTCTGAATTTTACCAAAGAACACGCTTCAATTCTAATTTTTTCAGAGAAAACAAAATCTTCCACTTCAGTTCTATATTTCACAAAGATATAAAGAAATTTAAAGTTCAAGTCTAAATTTTTCGGTGGAAGATAGAAAAAGTAATACCATACTTGTGAATATTTTCACGGAAAATAAAAAGTTCTAGTTCAATTTACAATTTCCTCAACGAAGTGAAGAAAGGTTCAAGTTCTCTTTTGAATTTTACTAAAGAACACGCTTCAATTCTAATTTTTTCAGAGAAAACAAAAATCTTCCACTTCAGTTCTTTATTTCACAAAGACATAAAGAAATTTAAAGTTCAATTCTAAATTTTTCGGTGGAAGATAGAAAAAGCAATACCATACTTGTGAATATTTTCCCGGAAGATAAAAAGTTCTAGTTCAATTTACAGTTTCCTCAATGAAGTCAAGGAAAGTTCAAGTTCTCTTCTGAATTTTACTAAAGAACACGCTTCAATTCTAATTTTTTCAGAGAAAACAAAAATCTTCCACTTCAGTTCTTTATTTCACAAAGACATAAAGAAATTTAAAGTTTAATTCTAAATTTTTCGGTGGAAGATAGAAAAAGCAATACCATACTTGTGAATATTTTCCCGGAAGATAAAAAGTTCTAGTTCAATTTACAATTTCCTCAATGAAGTCAAGGAAAGTTCAAGCTCTCTTCTGAATTTTACCAAAGAACAAAATTCAATTCTAATTTCACCAGAGAAAATAAAAATCTTCCACTTCAGTTCTTTATTTCACAAAGACATAAAGAAATTTAAAGTTCAATTCTAAATTTTTCGGTGGAAGATAGAAAAAGCAATACCATACTTGTGAATATTTTCCCGGAAGATAAAAAGTTCTAGTTCAATTTACAATTTCCTCAATGAAGTCAAGGAAAGTTCAAGTTATCTTCTGAATTTTACCAAAGAACACGCTTCAATTCTAATTTTTTCAGAGAAAACAAAAATCTTCCACTTCAGTTCTTTATTTCACAAAGACATAAAGAAATTTAAAGTTTAATTCTAAATTTTTCGGTGGAAGATAGAAAAAGCAATACCATACTTGTGAATATTTTCCCGGAAGATAAAAAGTTCTAGTTCAATTTACAATTTCCTCAATGAAGTCAAGGAAAGTTCAAGCTCTCTTCTGAATTTTACCAAAGAACAAAATTCAATTCTAATTTCACCAGAGAAAATAAAAATCTTCCACTTCAGTTCTTTATTTCACAAAGACATAAAGAAATTTAAAGTTCAATTCTAAATTTTTCGGTGGAAGATAGAAAAAGCAATACCATACTTGTGAATATTTTCCCGGAAGATAAAAAGTTCTAGTTCAATTTACAATTTCCTCAATGAAGTCAAGGAAAGTTCAAGTTCTCTTCTGAATTTTACCAAAGAACACGCTTCAATTCTAATTTTTTCAGAGAAAACAAAAATCTTCCACTTCAGTTCTTTATTTCACAAAGACATAAAGAAATTTAAAGTTCAATTCTAAATTTTTCGGAGGAAGATAGAAAAAGTAATACCATACTTGTGAATATTTTCCCGGAAGATAAAAAGTTATAGTTCAATTTACAATTTCCTCAACGAAGTCAAGGAAAGTTCAAGTTCTCTTCTGAATTTTACTAAAGAACACGCTTCAATTCTAATTTTTTCAGAGAAAACAAAAATCTTCCACTTCAGTTCTTTATTTCACAAAGACATAAAGAAATTTAAAGTTTAATTCTAAATTTTTCGGTGGAAGATAGAAAAAGCAATACCATACTTGTGAATATTTTCCCGGAAGATAAAAAGTTCTAGTTCAATTTAAAATTTCCTCAATGAAGTCAAGGAAAGTTCAAGTTCTCTTCTGAATTTTACCACAGAACATGCTTCAATTCTAATTTTTTCAGAGAAAACAAAAATCTTCCACTTCAGTTCTTTATTTCACAAAGACATAAAGAAATTTAAAGTACAATTCTAAATTTTTCGGAGGAAGATAGAAAAAGCAATACCATACTTGTGAATATTTTCCCGGAAGATAAAAAGTTCTAGCTCAATTTAAAATTTTCTCAACGAAGTGAAGAAAAATTCAAGTTCTCTTCTGAATTTTACCAAAGAATAAAATTCAATTCTAATTTCACCAGAGAAAATAAAAATCTTCCACTTCAGTTCTTTATTTCACAAAGACATAAAGAAATTTAAAGTTCAATTCTAAATTTTTCGGTGGAAGATAGAAAAAGTAATACCATACTTGTGAATATTTTCCCGGAAGATAAAAAGTTCTAGTTCAATTTACAGTTTCCTCAATGAAGTCAAGGAAAGTTCAAGTTCTCTTCTGAATTTTAACCAAAGAACAAAATTCAATTCTAATTTCACCAGAGAAAATAAAAATCTTCCACTTCAGTTCTCTATTTCACAAAGACATAAAGAAATTTAAAGTTCAATTCTAAATTTTTCGGTGGAAGATAGAAAAAGTAATACCATACTTGTGAATATTTTCCCGGAAGATAAAAAGTTCTAGTTCAATTTACAGTTTCCTCAATGAAGTCAAGGAAAGTTCAAGTTCTCTTCTGAATTTTACCAAAGAACACGCTTCAATTATAATTTTTTCAGAGAAAACAAAAATCTTCCACTTCAGTTCTTTATTTCACAAAGACATAAAGAAATTTAAAGTACAATTCTAATTTTTCGGTGGAAGATAGAAAAAGCAATACCATACTTGTGAATATTTTCCCGGAAAATAAAAAGTTCTAGTTCAATTTACAATTTCCTCAACGAAGTGAAGAAAGGTTCAAGTTCTCTTCTGAATTTTACTAAAGAACAAAATTCAATTCTAATTTTTTCAGAGAAAATAAAAATCTTCCACTTCAGTTCTCTATTTCACAAAGACATAAAGAAATTTAAAGTTCAATTCTAAATTTTTCGATGGAAGATAGAAAAAGTAATACCATACCTGTGAATATTTTCACGGAAGATAAAAAGTTCTAGTTCAATTTAAAATTTCCTCAACGAAGTGAAGAAAGGTTCGAGTTCTCTTCTGAATTTTACTAAAGAACAAAATTCAATTCTAATTTCACCAGAGAAAATAAAAATCTTCCACTTCAGTTCTTTATTTCACAAAGACATAAAGAAATTTAAAGTTCAATTCTAAATTTTTCGGTGGAAGATAGAAAAAGTAATACCATACCTGTGAATATTTTCCCGGAAGATAAAAAGTTCTAGTTCAATTTAAAATTTTCTCAACGAAGTCAAGGAAAGTTCAAGTTCTCTTCTGAACTTTACCAAAGAACACGCTTCAATTCTAATTTTTTCAGAGAAAACAAAAATCTTCCACTTCAGTTCTTTATTTCACAAAGACATAAAGAAATTTAAAGTTCAATTCTAATTTTTCGGTGGGTGATAGAAAAATTAATGCCGTACTTGTGATTATTTTCACGGAAGATAAAAAGTTCCACTTCAATTTTAAATTTCCCCGGAAGATAAAAAGTTCTAGTTCAACTTGCTATTATCTTTGTGAAAACACACAAACTCAGAAAAAATGTTCAATGTTCCTTTAGTACCTATGCAATTAGACTAAAAATGAAGATATTTATGCAGAGTTTCAACTCGCTATGGCTAAGTTTGCTAAAAACAAGCTATTTTCTTGCGAAAACACACAAAATCAGAAAAAATGTTCAATGTTCCTTAAGCACCTACGCAATTAGGCTTAAATGAAGATATTTATGCAGAGTTTCAACTCGATATGGCTAAGTTTGCTAAAAACAAGCTATTTTCTTGCGAAAACACACGAAATCAGAAAAAATATTGTTAGGTTAGATTAAGTTAGATTAGGCTAAGTTAGGTTAGGTTAGATTAAGTTAGGTTAGGCTAGGTTAGCCTACGTACGCGCGCGTATGTAGGCTAACCTAGCCTAACCTAACTTAATCTAACCTAACCTAACTTAACCTAATCTAACTTAATCTAACCTAACAATATTTTTTCTGATTTCCTGTGTTTTCGCAAGAAAATAGCTTGTTTTTAGCAAACTTAGCCATATCGAGTTGAAACTCTGCATAAATATCTTCATTTAAGCCTAATTGCGTAGGTGCTTAAGGAACATTGAACATTTTTTCTGATTTTGTGTGTTTTCGCAAGAAAATAGCTTGTTTTTAGCAAACTTAGCCATAGCGAGTTGAAACTCTGCATAAATATCTTCATTTTTAGTCTAATTGCATAGGTACTAAAGGAACATTGAACATTTTTTCTGAGTTTGTGTGTTTTCACAAAGATAATAGCAAGTTGAACTAGAACTTTTTATCTTCCGGGGAAATTTAAAATTGAAGTGGAACTTTTTATCTTCCGTGAAAATAATCACAAGTACGGCATTAATTTTTCTATCACCCACCGAAAAATTAGAATTGAACTTTAAATTTCTTTATGTCTTTGTGAAATAAAGAACTGAAGTGGAAGATTTTTGTTTTCTCTGAAAAAATTAGAATTGAAGCGTGTTCTTTGGTAAAGTTCAGAAGAGAACTTGAACTTTCCTTGACTTCGTTGAGAAAATTTTAAATTGAACTAGAACTTTTTATCTTCCGGGAAAATATTCACAGGTATGGTATTACTTTTTCTATCTTCCACCGAAAAATTTAGAATTGAACTTTAAATTTCTTTATGTCTTTGTGAAATAAAGAACTGAAGTGGAAGATTTTTATTTTCTCTGGTGAAATTAGAATTGAATTTTGTTCTTTAGTAAAATTCAGAAGAGAACTCGAACCTTTCTTCACTTCGTTGAGGAAATTTTAAATTGAACTAGAACTTTTTATCTTCCGTGAAAATATTCACAGGTATGGTATTACTTTTTCTATCTTCCATCGAAAAATTTAGAATTGAACTTTAAATTTCTTTATGTCTTTGTGAAATAGAGAACTGAAGTGGAAGATTTTTATTTTCTCTGAAAAAATTAGAATTGAATTTTGTTCTTTAGTAAAATTCAGAAGAGAACTTGAACCTTTCTTCACTTCGTTGAGGAAATTGTAAATTGAACTAGAACTTTTTATTTTCCGGGAAAATATTCACAAGTATGGTATTGCTTTTTCTATCTTCCACCGAAAAATTAGAATTGTACTTTAAATTTCTTTATGTCTTTGTGAAATAAAGAACTGAAGTGGAAGATTTTTGTTTTCTCTGAAAAAATTAGAATTGAAGCGTGTTCTTTGGTAAAATTCAGAAGAGAACTTGAACTTTCCTTGACTTCATTGAGGAAACTGTAAATTGAACTAGAACTTTTTATCTTCCGGGAAAATATTCACAAGTATGGTATTACTTTTTCTATCTTCCACCGAAAAATTTAGAATTGAACTTTAAATTTCTTTATGTCTTTGTGAAATAGAGAACTGAAGTGGAAGATTTTTATTTTCTCTGGTGAAATTAGAATTGAATTTTGTTCTTTGGTAAAATTCAGAAGAGAACTTGAATTTTTCTTCACTTCGTTGAGAAAATTTTAAATTGAGCTAGAACTTTTTATCTTCCGGGAAAATATTCACAAGTATGGTATTGCTTTTTCTATCTTCCTCCGAAAAATTTAGAATTGTACTTTAAATTTCTTTATGTCTTTGTGAAATAAAGAACTGAAGTGGAAGATTTTTGTTTTCTCTGAAAAAATTAGAATTGAAGCATGTTCTGTGGTAAAATTCAGAAGAGAACTTGAACTTTCCTTGACTTCATTGAGGAAATTTTAAATTGAACTAGAACTTTTTATCTTCCGGGAAAATATTCACAAGTATGGTATTGCTTTTTCTATCTTCCACCGAAAAATTTAGAATTAAACTTTAAATTTCTTTATGTCTTTGTGAAATAAAGAACTGAAGTGGAAGATTTTTGTTTTCTCTGAAAAAATTAGAATTGAAGCGTGTTCTTTAGTAAAATTCAGAAGAGAACTTGAACTTTCCTTGACTTCGTTGAGGAAATTGTAAATTGAACTATAACTTTTTATCTTCCGGGAAAATATTCACAAGTATGGTATTACTTTTTCTATCTTCCTCCGAAAAATTTAGAATTGAACTTTAAATTTCTTTATGTCTTTGTGAAATAAAGAACTGAAGTGGAAGATTTTTGTTTTCTCTGAAAAATTAGAATTGAAGCGTGTTCTTTGGTAAAATTCAGAAGAGAACTTGAACTTTCCTTGACTTCATTGAGGAAATTGTAAATTGAACTAGAACTTTTTATCTTCCGGGAAAATATTCACAAGTATGGTATTGCTTTTTCTATCTTCCACCGAAAAATTTAGAATTGAACTTTAAATTTCTTTATGTCTTTGTGAAATAAAGAACTGAAGTGGAAGATTTTTATTTTCTCTGGTGAAATTAGAATTGAATTTTGTTCTTTGGTAAAATTCAGAAGAGAGCTTGAACTTTCCTTGACTTCATTGAGGAAATTGTAAATTGAACTAGAACTTTTTATCTTCCGGAAAATATTCACAAGTATGGTATTGCTTTTTCTATCTTCCACCGAAAAATTTAGAATTAAACTTTAAATTTCTTTATGTCTTTGTGAAATAAAGAACTGAAGTGGAAGATTTTTGTTTTCTCTGAAAAAATTAGAATTGAAGCGTGTTCTTTGGTAAAATTCAGAAGAGAACTTGAACTTTCCTTGACTTCATTGAGGAAATTGTAAATTGAACTAGAACTTTTTATCTTCCGGGAAAATATTCACAAGTATGGTATTGCTTTTTCTATCTTCCACCGAAAAATTTAGAATTGAACTTTAAATTTCTTTATGTCTTTGTGAAATAAAGAACTGAAGTGGAAGATTTTTATTTTCTCTGGTGAAATTAGAATTGAATTTTGTTCTTTGGTAAAATTCAGAAGAGAGCTTGAACTTTCCTTGACTTCATTGAGGAAATTGTAAATTGAACTAGAACTTTTTATCTTCCGGGAAAATATTCACAAGTATGGTATTGCTTTTTTCTATCTTCCACCGAAAAATTTAGAATTAAACTTTAAATTTCTTTATGTCTTTGTGAAATAAAGAACTGAAGTGGAAGATTTTTGTTTTCTCTGAAAAAATTAGAATTGAAGCGTGTTCTTTAGTAAAATTCAGAAGAGAACTTGAACTTTCCTTGACTTCATTGAGGAAACTGTAAATTGAACTAGAACTTTTTATCTTCCGGGAAAATATTCACAAGTATGGTATTGCTTTTTCTATCTTCCACCGAAAAATTTAGAATTGAACTTTAAATTTCTTTATGTCTTTGTGAAATAAAGAACTGAAGTGGAAGATTTTTGTTTTCTCTGAAAAAATTAGAATTGAAGCGTGTTCTTTAGTAAAATTCAAAAGAGAACTTGAACCTTTCTTCACTTCGTTGAGGAAATTGTAAATTGAACTAGAACTTTTTATTTTCCGTGAAAATATTCACAAGTATGGTATTACTTTTTCTATCTTCCACCGAAAAATTTAGACTTGAACTTTAAATTTCTTTATATCTTTGTGAAATATAGAACTGAAGTGGAAGATTTTGTTTTCTCTGAAAAATTAGAATTGAAGCGTGTTCTTTGGTAAAATTCAGAAGAGAACTTGAACTTTCCTTGACTTCATTGAGGAAATTTTAAATTGAACTAGAACTTTTTATCTTCCGTGAAAATATTCACAAGTATGGTATTACTTTTTCTATCTTCCATCGAAAAATTTAGAATTGAACTTTGAATTTCTTTATGTCTTTGTGAAATAGAGAACTGAAGTGGAAGATTTTTATTTTCTCTGGTGAAATTAGAATTGAATTTTGTTCTTTGGTTAAAATTCAGAAGAGAACTTGAACTTTCCTTGACTTCATTGAGGAAACTGTAAATTGAACTAGAACTTTTTATCTTCCGGGAAAATATTCACAAGTATGGTATTACTTTTTCTATCTTCCACCGAAAAATTTAGAATTGAACTTTAAATTTCTTTATGTCTTTGTGAAATAAAGAACTGAAGTGGAAGATTTTTATTTTCTCTGGTGAAATTAGAATTGAATTTTATTCTTTGGTAAAATTCAGAAGAGAACTTGAATTTTTCTTCACTTCGTTGAGGAAATTGTAAATTGAACTAGAACTTTTTATCTTCCGGGAAAATATTCACAAGTATGGTATTGCTTTTTCTATCTTCCACCGAAAAATTTAGACTTGAACTTTAAATTTCTTTATATCTTTGTGAAATATAGAACTGAAGTGGAAGATTTTGTTTTCTCTGGAGAAATTAGAATTGGAGCACGTTCTTTGGTAAAATTCAGAAGAAAACTTGAACTTTTTTTATCTTCTGCGAAAAATTTGGAACAGTATTTTAAATTTTTCATCTCTTCGAGACAGATCTGAACTAAAGTGGAAAATTTTTATATTATTTGGAAAATTAGAATTGATTAAAAACTAATTTCTTTTTCATTGAGAAAGTGGGTGAAAAAGATAAGTACTTCAAGTTGGAAAATGGGTTTAGGAGGGACATTATGAAAGGAACTTGTTCTAAAAGGATATAATAAAGCCATAAAAAGTGTTAAAAATGGAGAGGGGGTTCTTTGGAGGGGTCCGGGGAGGGCGTTTGGGGATCCAGGGGCCCTTGAGGGGTGGAGTGGTCATATGGGAGCCTGAGGGGACCTTTGGGGACCGGGATGAGCCTTTGGGGGTCTGGGGAGGGTCTTTGCACGTCTGAGAGGGTCCTTGAGGACCGACTGGTCCTTTGGGAGCCCGGTGGACCTTTGAGGACCGGGTGAGGGCCTTTGGGGGTCCGGGGAGCCCTTGAGCACCGGTTGGGCCCTTTGGGGTCCGGTGGGTCCGTTGGGGGTCTGGGCGACCCTTGAGGACCTGGGGAGGACCTTTGGGGTCCGGGGGACCCTTTGGGGGTCCGGTGGTCCCTTTGGGAGCCCGGTGGACCTTTGGGGACCAGGTGAGGGCCTTTGGGGGTCCAGTGGGTCCTTTGGGAGCCTGGGGGACCTTTGAGGACCGGAGGCTTCCTTCGGGGTTGGGGTAGAGTAATCGGGGCCCTTTGGGAGCCCTGGAAGCCCGGGGAGGGCCTTTGGGGACCGGTGGAGGGCTTTTGGGGGTCTGGTGGACCTTTGGGGACCGGTGAGGGCCTTTGGGGGGGGGCTCGGGTATGGTCTTTTTAGGGTTTGGGGCCCTTTGGGTGCCTGGTGGACCTTTGGGACCGGGAGAGGGCCTTTGGGGACTGGTGGAGGACCTTTGGTGGCTCGGGTATGGCCTTTTTAGGGTCTGGGGCCCTTTGGGTGCCTGGTGGACCTTTGGGACCGGGAGAGGGCCTTTGGGGACTGGTGGAGAACCTTTGGGGGTCCGGGGGGGGGCCCTGAGCACGGATTGGGCCCTTTGGGGCCCGGTGGGTCCGTTGGGGGTCTGGGGTCCCTTTGGGAGCCCGGTGGACCTTTTGGGACCGGGTGTGGGCCTTTGGGAGCCTGGGGGACCTTTGAGGACCGGAGGCTTCCTTCGGGGTAGGGGTAGAGTAATCGGGGCCCTTTGGGAGCCCTGGGAGCCCGGGGAGGGCCTTTGGGGACCGGGGGAGGGCCTTTGGGGACCGGGGGAGGGCTTTTGGGGTTCTGGTGGTCCTTTGGGGACCGGGGAGGGCTTTTGGGGGTCTGGTGGACCTTTGGGGACCGGGGAGGACCTTTGGGGCTCGGGTATGGCCTTCTTAGGGTCTGGGGCCCTTTGGGTGCCTGGGGACCTTTGGGGACTGGGTGAGGGTCTTTGGGGGTCCGGGGAGGGCCTTTGGGGGCGTCGGGGGCCCTTTGGAAGCCCAGAGAACCTTTGAGGACCGGGGGCTTCCTTCGGGGTTGGGGTAGGAGGATTGGAACCCTTTGGTGTTGGGTAGAGGACCTCACAACACTGTTCAAATGGAACTTGTGTATTATAACGACCACACTCAAATTCTCTTCCAAAATCTCTTCTAAAATCATATTTTATAATGTCTCTAGCTGTTTCGCCGAAATAATTCCATAAAATAGCTAAAACGGTTTCGCCAAAATTATCCCTAAACGGAATTTCAGCATGTTCCATTTGTTTGGCATCCCTGCGCTGGCTTATTTCAAATTATTTGGAAACCTTTTCGCACGCTAAGATCAAAACGTCTGCTCGGAAACGATTCTCTTGTTAGAAACAATAAATTAATTTCCCTTTCGTTAATCAATTCTCTTTAGAACAACAAATTAATTCCCCTTTCGTGTCAATCAATCAATCATGACATCATGTGTGATCTAACTGTTTCTCCTAGACAATTCTCTTTGGAAATGCAAAGACATTAATTAACTTGACGTCATCTGTCAGACATTAATTAACTGTTTCCCGGGAACTCGTAACATTTGGCTCGGAAACAACAATAACAAATACTGTTTCCCGGAAACTCGTAACATCTGGCTTGAACAGGAAGGAAGTGTCATTAACTTTGCTTCGAACAACAACAACATTGACCCCATTAACCACGTGTTCTCTCTAATGACTCTGTTCAAAACAACAATAACATTGACCTTGGCATTTTGCCTCGGAAACAATAGCAACATTGACATTCGCTGAGGGCGTGCCAAAAACACACCTGGAGAAAGAGGTCATTGACCCCATTCCCCCTAATGACTCTATGCCCATATAAGGTGCCCCACCCGGATTAACCACGTGGTTCTATGCCCATATAAGGAGCCCTGATCGGAGTAGCGCCCCCATCTCTACTATTACTTTAAAAAGCGGAGTTGTGAAAAAGAGTCAAATTTTAACGGAAAGAGCGAGGCGTTGAGGAGGGGACAGCCCCTTTCATATACGGAATAATTTCTGTTTGTTTTAAGTTTTAATGTCGCTCCTTATTTTCAGTTTTTTTTTTTATTTAATTTCTTAACATTTTTCAACTAATGCAGGTTCAAATTTGGCTCACCGTACATGGAAAATTAAAACAGAATTTGCATATTAACTTTGGCAAAGTTTCCCCCGTGTAATTTCCTGTGGAAAGTTCACCTCCAGAAACTACCCTCCTAATTTGAATTCCTCCCTGCATAAAAGAACCACTCCCCGACCGAAAATATTTCCCTCGAAAAACATCTGTATATCTCCCAATAACCAATAAAACTCGTTTAATTTCATTGTTGAGAATTTTACGGGGGGTTTCCCCTATAATTATAAAATTAGGCACATTTTCTATATTTATTTTCTATATGTTATCTATATTTATTTTCTGTATATTACTGTGTTATAAGCATAGTCTACATTTTCACTTTCAGTTAAAAAAAAAACTTGTTTTTTATTTTCTGATCGTTTTTCAAATAATCCCGGTAAATCTGGCTCATCCTCCATGAAATACCCCCCCCTCAACAGAAACTCCTCCGTAGAAATTTCATCCTGTGTAAAGTGCAAATTTTCCCCAGACAGTTTCATCCTCGCTGAAAATCCCCCCCCCCTCCGTAAAATTTCTTGCAGACGATTCTGCCAGAAAAATTCTCAATAGCACACATACATTTGAAAATGACTTTAATTTTTAATTGTTTTCTCGATCACTCTGGAAATTCCCCCTCGGGGGCAATTTCTTCCTGGAAATCAAAACAGGCGGAAAATACCCCCCGGATAATTATCTCCACGTGCAAAGTTGAGTTGGCAAAAATAATGTAAGAAAATTAACAAGAATTTCGCATAGGGATTCTGCCAAAGTCCCAGTGTGAAGCTTTCCCTGGAAAATTCACCCCTCGGAAATTTCCCTCCCCAAGGACAATTGCCCCTATTAAAACCACTACCAAGCATAATACCCCCCCCCCACCCGAAAAATGTCTGTATATTTCCCAAGAACAAATACTATGAGTAAATAATGGGCAAATTTCATAACTTATAGGCCTCTCCCCACGGGCTTGGGGGGTGGGGTGAGTTTACCCTTAAAACATAGTTATTGGATCTCTCAACTATACTGAACAAAATGGCTATCTCAAAAATTTGATCAGATAACTTTGGAGAAAAAGGGGCGTCGAAGGGGGGCCAGTTGGCCTTAAATTTTTTGGATACTTAAAAAGGGCACTAAAAATTTTAATTTCAGTTTGAATAAACCCTCTCCCGATCTTCTAGAACCGTTTTTTGATGCAATCACCCCTGGGAAAAAAATAAACACGCATCCGTGATCTTTCTTCTGGCAAAAGTATCAGAATTCTACATTTTTGTATACGTGAGCTTGGAACTATTACAATAGGGTTCTCTGGTACACTGAGTCTGATGCTGCGATTTTCGTTAAGATTCTTTGAATTGTAAGAGATGACCCCCCCTCCCTATGTGAAAAATCTAGCAAATTTTCTCAGGCTCGTAACTTTTGATGGGTAAAAGTAGACTTGATGAATTTTTTATATGTGGAATCAGCATAATAATTTGATTCTTTGGATGTATCTTTTGATATTTTAGTTTCGGTTACTATTGAGCTGAGTCGCTCTTTACTTGCGGGTCGTTACCTCAAACCATTTGAAAATTGAAAAGATGTAAGTTTTTTTCCATGAGAAAGACTATGTAAGTAAAAACGAACGATGATTAATTTTAATTTTTTTTCCCTAAAGCAAGTTTTTCAAAAAAAAAAAGTAAAGAGCTCCATTAAACTAAAATGAGCAGAAATTAAGTCAAATGATCTTTCAAGCGTCACCATCAATAAATAAATCACCACCAATAAATAAATAAAACTCAAAACGGACAGAAATTACAATAAATAATTGAGTCAAACTCAAAATGAGCAAAAATTAAACATCAATGGGTTGACAACCCCCCATAAAGTGCAAATTATGTTCTGGCCTTGAGAAGGCACGAGGTTGTCAATCCTACTGATGTTAATATTTGCTCGTTTTTTAGTTTGAATCGGTTATTTATTGCAGTTTATGTTCGTTTTGGGTTTCATTTACTTATTGATAGTGATTTGTGGTAGTTTTACTTTTGGAAGATTATTTGACTTTATTTCTGTTCATTTTTGGTTGAATAGAGCCCTTTACTTTTCTTTGAAAAACTTGTTTCGTGAAAAAATTGTTTTAAATTAATTATTAAAAAGAACAAATTGATACACTAGAATGAAACTATCGTACCTTCAAGCAGGCTCCGATTGAAACTATCCTTTGTCCAATCAAACAGTTCGTGGTAACGAACTGTGAGTAAGGAGCGACCCGGTTCAATGGTAACCGAAACCCTAAAAAACGGAATTTTGATACCAATAGATACATCAAAAGAATCATATTTTAATTCTGATTTCAAATGTATAAGTTTCATCAAGTTTAATTTGTACCTATCAAAAGTTAGGCGCCTGAGAAAATTTGGCTGATTTTCAAAAAAAGGGGAAAGACCCCCTAAAAGTTATAGAACCTTAATGAAAATCACACCATCATATTCAGCGTATCAGAGAACCCTACTGTAGAGGTTTCAAGCTCCTATCTACAAAAATGTGGAATTTTCCATTTTTTGCCAAAAGAAAGATCACGGATGCGTGTTTATTTGTTTTTTTTGTTTTTTTTTCCCAGGGGTGATCGTATCGACCCAGTGGTCCTAAAATATCGTGGGATGGCTCATTGGAACGGAAATTAAAAGTTCTAGTGCCCTTTTTAAGTGACGAAAAAAAATGGAGGGCAACTAGGCCCCCTCCCACGCTCATTTTTTTCCCAAAGTCACCCGATCAAAATTTTGAGATAGCCGTTTTGTTCAGCATGATCGAAAATATTATATCTATGTCTTTTAGGATGACTTAATCCCTCAAAGCCCCAAGGAGGAGGGCTGAAAGTTATGAACTTTACCCTATGTTAACATATAGTATTGGTTATTGGGACCCTGCTCAATGGTAACCGAAACTCTAGAAAACGGTATTTTGATACAAATAGATACATCAAAAGAATCGGATTTTAATGCTGATTTCAAAAATATAAGTTTCATCAAGTTTAATTCTACACATCAAAAGTAACGCGCCTGAGAAAATTTGGCTGATTTTCGAAAAAAGGGGAAAAAACCCCCCTAAAAGCTATATAACCTTAATGAAAATCACACCATCATATTCCGCGTATCAGAGAACCCTACTGTAGAGGTTTCAAGCTCCTATCTACAAAAATGTGGAATTTTACATTTTTTGCCAGAAGAAAGATCACGTGTGCGTATTTATTTTTATTTTTTTTTCCCCAGGGGTGATCGTATCGACCCAGTGGTCCTAGAATATCGTGGGAGGGCTCATTGGAACGGAAATTAAAAGTTCTAGTGCCCTTTTTAAGTGACAAAAAAAATGGAGGGCAACTAGGCCCCCTCCCACGCTCATTTTTTCCCAAAGTCACCCGATCAAAATTTTGAGATTGCCATTTTGTTCAGCATGGTCGAAAATATTATAACTATGTCTTTTAGGATGACTTAATCCCTCAAAGCCCCCAGGGGGAGGGCTGAAAGTTATGAACTTTACCCAATGTTAACATATAGTATTGGTTATTGGGAAGTATACAGACGTTTTCAGGGGAGATTTTTCCTGGTAGTGAGGGAGGGGGGGGGGGGGGTCGGGCAGGGAAATACGCAGGGAGGGGGCCTCCGGGCCCGGGCCCCCCCGAAATGTCACGATTTTTTTCATTTTCCCATAATTTTCTGATTTTTCTCACAGAATAATGGGTTTGAAGGATTTGCCCCCCCCCCGAAACAAATTGCCCCCCCCCCCCCTCCCCCCGAAACAAATTCCTGTGTACGTGCCTGGGGTAGGGGGTTATGTAGGAGGATCTTTCCATGAAGGATGTTTTCATTGCTATAAAGCGGACGCCGGACTTCCCAGCATTATTTAAAAAAAGATCAGAAATTAAATATAAAAAACAAGTTTTTCAACTGCAACAGCAGCAACATCAAAACTTTAAACGGTTGATTACACATTGCCTGACATGATTAGTGTTTGGACAAGCTGGGTAGCTGAAGACGCCAAGATGATTGAAGCTATCAAGAGGTTGAGAAGGAGGAAAGTAGCAGCGAGAATGTCAGCAGAGTCATGCGAATTGTGAAAACAGTATTCTGTTCCGGTTCCAATCTGCAAAAAAGTGTATCAGGATCTTCAAGATCTTTGTACAAAAAAATTGATTCCCAAACCTTATCACCAGTTTTTTAGAAATCATCCGTTTGATCCTTCAAAAACACATTCCGCTGTGTCAGAAGATTGTGATTAATTTGGTTTTATTTTTCCCTTCTAATGCTTCGAATATTAGTTTTTCACTTTGTCATAATTTTTATATGAAATAAAATTAAATGAAAATTATATTAGTCTGAAAGGGAAATTATATATATATATATATATATATATATATATATATATATATATATATATATATATATATATATATATATATATATATATATATATATATATATATATATATATATATATATATATATATATATATATATATATATATATTGAAAGAAAACTTTGATATAATACAAACATAGGATGGACTCTGATTTTCTCTATCAGGGATTCTCAGATTTGCAAAAATCCTATTTCCAATAGTGAGACTTAGTACTATTTTGTTCTGATGTAAGTAGTATGATTAGTATCCTATGTCCAGTTTTTGACGTTCTGTCATAAGCAGGTCAAAATCTCTCCACTAATACATAACTACTTATTACGAGGTAGCGCCAAAGTTCGGGTTTTCTTCTATAATTTCTTTGGAATTACTGAAAAACAATCTTAAAAGCTTCAAACACTTTCCTGGAAAGGAGCAGTTTTAGACATAGAATAGTTCCTAAAGTCAAGGTTTAACAGTTTCCGACTTTACACGGTGACTTTTTCCTGGCGTCCAAATTTTGCTAATATATTTGACTATCAGCGTACTCTCTAACTTTGAAAACAATGAAGCGTTTGAATGTCTTGCTCCATATATGATGCTTATTGTGGTGTTTGAATTACATTCAGATTTGCTAGTGCATATTTGATGGCCATTCCATATACGACTGAACCATGATTTATTTTTGTCAATATAAACGAAAGTAATGAAACAGGGAATCAGAAATTAGGCCACAGGACCTATACCTGAATATAGAATGGGGGTGGGGTCTGTTTTTTTTTGCAAATACGGTCTCCCCCCCCCCCCCTCCCCTAGACTTTGAAAATACTTCTTTCCTTCGATTTTTATTAAATAGTTCTTTTTTTTGTATTTTGGGTGAAAGGTGACAAAATCATTTCCTATGATTTTGACCTCTTTCATGCCTCTTGTGATCGTGGCGTAAAAACCATCGAGTTCTAGAAAATACTAGCTAATTCTAGGATGACATTTTTTTTAATTCTATTTTCTAGCGAATTTTGATCTCTGGGAAAGAGCTTCATCTGTCAACAGTGTACATAAAAGAAAGAACAAGAGCACATTATTTAAATGATGTGGAACACTGAAACTGAAAAACAATTAATAACTTTTGTTTCTCAAATACCAGCAATATATGATAGTAGGCCTCCCAAGCTCAAAGGAAAACTACTTATTGAAAAGAAATGGATTGAGATCAGCCAGCTGATGAATTCGACTTTTAGTGATCTTGAATTCACAGGTAGGCCTAGGCAAATCCTGTTAAGCAGAGAGTCAACTGCCCTTTGGCTTCTGTTTTTGATCATGCTAAAATAAATTAGTGGTAAAGGGGAAGCATCTTTGTAAAGTAAAAGTTGCCTAATACCACTAGCCTAGATTTCATATGCTTATTTTGTATATTTTCTGAATAGCCTATTAGCCTGCTAGCTAGTTTGTGTTTCTGGCAGTGTAGTCTAGCTCTGATAACATATTTCTTTGTGCTGTTATTATCTTGTGGTGGGTTTTAGGCCTATAATGGGCTGGCTAGCACCAGTCTTTGCTTGATGAAATCCAGCTTTGCCTGAGTAAGTGAAATTAGACTTGTATACATAATAGCTTTCAGTTTGAAATGATTTAGGAATAATAGTATACATAAATAATGGTAGCCTACTGGGGCTCTTAAGAAGGAAATAGGCCTATGTTTAAAAACCTAGGCTATTCTTATGTCAAAATATAAAGAAACATTGTTATTAACAAATTTTGAAGACACTTCCACTATACTTTACCCCTGACCCCAGTACCATAATTTGCAGATATATAGCTCAGATTGTGTATTTTTCAATATATTTTGCTATCATCACTCTTGTTTCAGCTTAATATTCATAAATTAAATCAACACAGATGAAACCAAGAAACATAAAAACACATGGTATGTATGCTACTATGAATGTCCAAAATCTGGTTAATGTCAACATTTACCAGTGAATGGCCAAACTTTCTTTTTCTCTGCTTAGATTCAGTTAGCTTAGTGAATCAGCCTTGATGCAAGTTTTGATGGTAAAAGTTAAAATTAATTGTGCTAGGGTAGGTTAGATTAGTTAATAAATCTCAGAAGTGGGTAAAAAATCTAACCTAACCTGTCACCATCAAACCTTGCATAAAACTAAAAAAGTTGACTGACAACACTGACTAAATCCAAGGAGAAAGAACAGCAACATTTTAAGAAATTTAAAAATAAGTCTCTTGTGAATTATTGTCTTGATTTATCAGTAGTTGTACTGAACCAATTGTGCTCAAACTCCTCCTCAGGGCCAAACTGTGGTGTTTTCTTTTGTGGATTGTGAAGTTTTCCCCATAGTAGAGTGCAGACAGTCTTGTATCATATTATTATCTTTTCCTGTTTAGCTTAAAGCTTATTCCCATAGGCAATGCAAAGAACTCCCCCTAAAAAAAGTCCCTCCAGATCCCACCCTAAATACTAATGAAATTGATCCATTTTTGCCCCATCTTGGCTGGTCAGGCTCTCTATCACAAAGCTCAAATTCTGAGAATAGGACAATGATCAGTGTTGGAGCTAATGTCACCATAGATGATAATGGATTTCAAGAGGTCCTTTCTAGGAGCTCCAAAAAAAGGAAAAAAACGTCCCCAATCAAAAGTATTTCCCCTCCCCCTGTCCAAGTTTCTCCTTCCCAAAACTTAGGCATTTACCTCAAAATTACTCCTAATACCCCCTTTGAAATAACAAAGATTACTACAATAAGGGTTGCAATTTTCAAAATGTTAAAATCAATGTTTTCTCTTAACATTCACCGTGATGGATCTTTGCTAATAGCTGTCCAAGATCAGAAATCAGCAGATATAATACTTAATCTAAAATCTCTTCTTATTTACACTGAAGGAAAAAATTAATATCCCAGAAAAGTTATTCCTATTTGGGCAAATCAAACTGCACAAGGAATACAAGCCAAAGCCTATCCAGTGTCAGAAGTGTCTGAAACTGGGACACACAACAAATAAATGCAATGAAATTCTCCTAGCCTGTAGTAATTGTAAAGGCTCCCATCCTAAAGAGTTGACAACTTGCAACAACACTCAGCCTACATGCATCAATTATAAAGGCCCACATGAATCCACCAATAAATCACAATGCCCTGCATATAAGAAAAGAGCACTAACACTCCAAATAGCAACAGAGAAGGCCATTCCATACCCTTTTGCAGCTATGGAAGCAAATGCTGCCCAATCACACCAAATAAAACCTATATTGAAATCAAATAAAACTCCCAAGTCAAACACTACCAATGCATCAAGTACTCCTTACAAAACACCATCATTTAAGCCCCCTAGCTCACATCTCTATCAGAAAGAATCACCAAGCCAACAAGCCTCCTTGCCTATTGAGATGAGGTTGGCCTGGCACCCCCTCCCAACAAGAAACAAACCAGAAACACTACCAGGAATTAATCTCTTAACTGACAAACTGGATGCACAACAAAACATGCAAGCCCCAAATATATGCTTATTCATTCTAAACTGCAATGCAGTTCAGGCCATGAATATACAACAACAGCAGAAAACAAAAATCATTGCTGAATTGGCAAAAATCTACATCCCTAATCATATGCTCATTCAAGCAAAAAAAGATCTTGCTTTACTATTAGCAAAGCTGAACATTGATACACAGTCATATGAAATATAAATCAACAACACAACACATATCAATACTCCAGTGGAACATAAGATCACTCGCAGAAAATAAGTTAAATTGACCAATATCTTTTATGAATAATAATTCCATCAATATTGCTTGCCTCCAGGAAACTCATTTAACCCAAAATCAACAAATTAAGTCTCTGGGATACACTATCCTGAGAAAGGATAGATCATCAGAGAGAAATGGAGGTGGAGTAGCTTTAATAGTTAAAAATAACATAAAATTCTGTGGCATCAACTTTCCAGATTTTGTAAATGATGTTGATGCAATTGGTATCACTGTTTGGCTGAATAATACAAAAACTTACATATTAAGCTTTTATAACCCTAATGACCAAACTACAGATGCCATGGATTTCTTCAGCTATATAAATAATTCTAATATGTTAAAAAATATCATTATTTGTGGAGACTTTAATGCTCACAGCCTTTTATGGGGGAATAAACCAGCAAATAAAGCTGGTAAGTTCATTGAGCACATGACTTCAAATAATAATGAATTAGCTGTTGCTACCCCTTCAAACCTGAATATATATTTCAACCCCAAAAGTGGCAGTTCCTCTACAATTGACCTACAAATTGTGTCTTTAAATATTTTGAATAAAATTTATATAAATAAAATTGATAGTCTATGTACTGACCATTTTGCCATAATTTGCTCCCTAAACAAACCTGCTGAAACCCTATGACATACCTCCAAATATATCAACACTAAAGCAAATTGGCCTATGTTCCAAAATAAGCTAAATGATGAAATTACAAGTTTCACCCAAAATTTATGCATTTCAAATGCAACAGCTGACACACATGCTGAAGTTTTGGCATCTTTACTAATAAATACAGCTAATCATGCTATCCCCAGGACAACACCCAGGAAAACCTTCCCTAAACATATTCCCAAAGCATGGTGGACAAATGAGTGCGGTAAACCACAACAAGACACTACTGAAATATTCCAACTCTTGCATTTCAACAAAAGAAATTCAAAATGAACTTTGAAAAATCAAGAGAATGTAACTGTGACAATATAAAACACAACAAAACACTACTGAAAGATTCCAACTCTTGCATTTCAATGAAAGAAATTCAAATGAACTTTGAAAAATCAATAGAATGTAACTGTGACAAGGTAAACCACAACAAAACACTACTGAAATAATCCAACTCTTGCATTTCAGTGAAAGAAATTCAAAATAAACTTTGACAAATCAAGAAAATGTAACTGTGACAAGGTAAACCATGACAAAACACTACTGAAATATTCCAACTCTTGAATTTCAATGAAAGAAATTGAAAATGAGATTTGAAAAATCAAGAGAATGTAACAGTGACACTGTAAACCACAACAAAACACTACTGAAATATTCCAACTCTTGCATTTCAACAAAAGAAATTTATAAATGAACTTTGAAAAATCATGAGAATGTAACTGTGACAAGGTAAACCATAACAAAACACTACTGAAATATTCCAACTCTTGCATTTCAATGAAAGAAATTCAAAATGAACTTTTGAACTTTGAAAAATCACGAGAATGTAACTTTGACAAGGTAAACCACGACAAAACACTACTGAAATGTTCCAACTCATGCATTTCAATGAAAGAAATTCAAAATGAACTTTGAAAAATCACGAGAATGTAACTGTGACAAGGTAAACCACGACAAAACACTACTGAAATGTTCCAACTCTTGCATTTCAATGAAAGAAATTCAAAATGAACTTTGAAAAATCAAGAGAATGTAACTGCGACAAGGTAAACTACAACAAAACACTACTGAAATATTCCAACTCTTGCATTTCAATGAAAGAAATCCACAATGAACTTTGAAAATCAAGAGAATGTAACTGCGACAAGGAAACCATGACAAAACACCACTGAAATAATCCAACTATTGCATTTCAATGAATGAAATTCAAAATGAACTTTGAAAAATCAAGAAAATGTAACTGCAACAAGGTAAACTACAACAAAACACTACTGAAATATTCCAACTCTTGCATTTAAATGAAAGAAATCCACAATGAACTTTGAAAATCAAGAGAATGTAACTGCAACAAGGAAACCACGACAAAACACTACTGAAATAATCCAACTCTTGCATTTCAATGAAAGAAATTCACAATGAACTTTGAAAATCAAGAGAATGTAACTGCGACAAGGTAAACTACAACAAAACACTACTGAAATATTCCAACTCATGCATTTCAACGAAAGAAATTCAAAATGAACTTTGAAAAATCAAGAGAATGAAAGTGTGACTGGGTAAACCACGACAAAACACTACTGAATTATTCCAACTCTTGCATTTCAACAAAAGAAAACCAAAATGAACTTTGAAAAATTAAGAGAATGTAACTGTGACAAGGTAAACCACAACAAGACACTACTGAAATATTCCAACTCTTGCATTTCAACGAAAGAAATTCAAAATGAACTTTGAAAAATCAAGAGAATGTAACTGTGACACGATAAACCACAACAAAACACTACTGAAATAATCCAACTCTTGCATTTCAGTGAAACAAATTCAAAATAAACTTTGACAAATCAAGAAAATGTAACTGTGACAAGGTAAACCACGACGAAACACTACTGAAATATTCCAACTCTTGCATTTCAACGAAAGAAATTTATAAATGAACTTTGAAAAATCATGAGAATGTAACTGTGACAAGGTAAACCATAACAAAACACTACTGAAATATTCCAACTCTTGCATTTCAATGAAAGAAATTCAAAATGAACTTTTGAACTTTGAAAAATCACGAGAATGTAACTGTGACAAGGTAAACCACAACAAAACACTACTGAAATGTTCCAACTCATGCATTTCAATGAAAGAAATTCAAAATGACCTTTGAAAAATCACGAGAATGTAACTGTGACAAGGTAAACCACGACAAAACACTACTGAAATGTTCCAACTCTTGCATTTCAATGAAAGAAATTCAAAATGAACTTTGAAAAATCAAGAGAATGTAACTGTGACAAGGTAAACTACAACAAAACACTATTGAAATATTCCAACTCTTGCATTTCAATGAAAGAAATCCACAATGAACTTTGAAAATCAAGAGAATGTAACTGCGACAAGGAAACCACGAGAAAACACTACTGAAATAATCCAACTATTGCATTTCAATGAATGAAATTCAAAATTAACTTTGAAAAATCAAGAGAATGTAACTGCAACAAGGTAAACTACAACAAAACACTACTGAAATATTCCAACCCTTGCATTTCAACGAAAGAAATTTATAAATGAACTTTGAAAAATCATGAGAATGTAACTGTGACAAGGTAAACCATAACAAAACACTACTGAAATATTCCAACTCTTGCATTTCAATGAAAGAAATTCAAAATGAACTTTTGAACTTTGAAAAATCACGAGAATGTAACTTTGACAAGGTAAACCACGACAAAACACTACTGAAATGTTCCAACTCATGCATTTCAATGAAAGAAATTCAAAATGAACTTTGAAAAATCACGAGAATGTAACTGCGACAAGGAAACCACGACAAAACACTACTGAAATGTTCCAACTCTTGCATTTCAATGAAAGAAATTCAAAATGAACTTTGAAAAATCAAGAGAATGTAACTGTGACAAGGTAAACCACAACAAAACACTACTGAAATATTCCAACTCTTGCATTTCAATGAAAGAAATCCACAATGAACTTTGAAAATCAAGAGAATGTAACTGCAACAAGGAAACCACGACAAAACACTACTGAAATAATCCAACTCTTGCATTTCAACGAATGAAATTCAAAATGAACTTTGAAAAATCAAGAAAATGTAACTGCTACAAGGTAAACTACAACAAAACACTACTGAAATATTCCAACTCTTGCATTTCAACGAAAGAAATCCACAATGAACTTTGAAAATCAAGAGAATGTAACTGCGACAAGGAAACCACGACAAAACACTACTGAAATAATCCAACTCTTGCATTTCAATGAAAGAAATTCACAATGAACTTTGAAAATCAAGAGAATGTAACTGCGACAAGGTAAACTACAACAAAACACTACTGAAATATTCCAACTCATGCATTTCAACGAAAGAAATTGAAAATGAACTTTGAAAAATCACGAGAATGTAACTGTGACATGGTAAACCACTACAAAACACTACTGAAATGTTCCAACTCATGCATTTCAATGAAAGAAATTCAAAATGAACTTTGAAAAATCAAGAGAATGTAACTGTGACAAGGTAAACCACAACAAAATACTACTGAAATATTCCACCTCTTGCATTTCAACGAATGAAATTGAAAATAAACTTTGAAAAATCAAGAAAATGTAACTGTGACAAGGTAAACTACAACAAAACACTACTGAAATAATCCAACTCTTGTATTTCAATGAAAGAAGTCTGCAATGAACGTTGAAAATCAAGAGAATGTAACTGCGACAAGGTAAACCATGACAAAACACTACTGAAATAATCCAACTCTTGTATTTCAATGAAAGAAATCCACAATGAACTTTGAAAAATCAAGAGAATGTAACTGTGACACGATAAACCACAACAAAACACTACTGAAATATTTCAACTCATGCATTTCAACAATAGAAATTCAAAATGAACATTGAAAAATTAAGAGAATGTAACTGTGACATGGTAAATCATGACAAAACACTACTGAATTATTCCAACTCTTGCATTTCAATGAAAGAAATCCACAATGAACTTTGAAAATCAAGAGAATGTAACTGCGACAAGGAAACCACGACAAAACACTACTGAAATATCCAACTCTTGCATTTCAATGAAAGAAATTCACAATGAACTTTGAAAATCGCGAGAATGTAACTGTGACATGGTAAACCACTACAAAACACTACTGAAATGTTCCAACTCATGCATTTCAATGAAAGAAATTCAAAATGAACTTTGAAAAATCAAGAGAATGTAACTGTGACAAGGTAAACTACAACAAAACACTACTGAAATATTCCAACTCTTGCATTTCAATGAAAGAAATCCACAATGAACTTTGAAAATCAAGAGAATTTAACTGCGACAAGGAAACCACGACAAAACACTACTGAAATAATCCAACTCTTGCATTTCAATGAAAGAAATTCACAATGAACTTTGAAAATCAAGAGAATGTAACTGCGACAAGGTAAACTACAACAAAACACTACTGAAATATTCCAACTCATGCATTTCAACGAAAGAAATTCAAAATGAACTTTGAAAAATCACGAGAATATAACTGTGACATGGTAAACCACTACAAAACACTACTGAAATGTTCCAACTCATGCATTTCAATGAAAGAAATTCAAAATGAACTTTGAAAAATCAAGAGAATGTAACTGTGACAAGGTAAACCACAACAAAATACTACTGAAATATTCCACCTCTTGCATTTCAACGAATGAAATTGAAAATAAACTTTGAAAAATCAAGAAAATGTAACTGTGACAAGGTAAACTACAACAAAACATTACTGAAATAATCCAACTCTTGTATTTCAATGAAAGAAGTCTGCAATGAACGTTGAAAATCAAGAGAATGTAACTGCGACAAGGTAAACCATGACAAAACACTACTGAAATAATCCAACTCTTGTATTTCAATGAAAGAAATCCACAATGAACTTTGAAAAATCAAGAGAATGTAACTGTGACAAGGTAAACCACGACAAAACACTACTGAAATAATCCAACTCTTGCATTTCAATGAAAGAAATTCAAATAAACTTTGAAAAATCGAGAGAATGTAACTGTGACACGATAAACCACAACAAAACACTACTGAAATATTTCAACTCATGCATTTCAACAATAGAAATTCAAAATGAACATTGAAAAATCAAGAAAATGTAACTGCGACAAGGTAAACTACAACAAAACACTACTTAAATATTCCAACTCTTGCATTTCAATGAAAGAAATCCGCAATGAACGTTGAAAATCAAGAGAACGTAACTGCGACAAGGTAAACCATGAGAAAACACTACTGAAATAATCCAACTCTTGCATTTCAACGAAAGAAATTCAAAATGAACTTTGAAAAATCACGAGAATGTAACTGTGACAAGGTAAACCACGACAAAACACTACTGAAATATTCTAACTCTTGCATTTCAACGAAAGAAATCCAAAATGAACTTTGAAAAATCAAGAAAATGTAACTGCGACATGGTAAACCATAACAAAACATTAATGTTGTGAGGGGGAGTCAAAAGTTGGGGGGTGGGGCCCTTTCGTGTCCCAAAATGCGCAAATTAAAAAATATTAAAAATGGGGGCTCAGGGGCCTTTGGGGGTCCGGGGGCCCATTGGGGTCTTTGGGGGTCCGGGGGGCCCTTTGGGAGCCCAGGGGACCTTTGGGGACCGGGCTTCCTTCGGGGTTGGGGTAGGGGGATCGGAGCCCTTTGGGGTTGGGGTAGGGGACCTCACGACACTGTTCAAATGGAACTTGTGCATTATAACGACCACAGAGTTTCACCCTCAAATCCTCTTCTAAAACATCTTCTAAAATCATCTTTTGAAATGTCTCTAACTGTTTTGCCGAAATAATTCCCTAAAATGTCTAAAACGGTTTCGCCCAAATAACCCCTAAACATAATTTTTGCGTGTTCCTTTTGTTTTTGGCATCCCTGCGCTGTCACATTTGAAATTACTAAGAAACCCTTTCCGCGTTAATCTCTTCATCTCTAAGATCAAAACATTCGCCCGGAAACAATTCTCCTGGAAGAACTCCAAAGACATTAATAAACTTCGCCCAGAGACAATTCTCCTTGGAAATACATCAAAGACATTAATAAACTTTGCCCGGAGACATTTCTCGGAAACGTGTTCTCCCTGGGGATTCCATGCCCATATTTGGTGCCCCGTCGGGACTGACAGTACAGGTGTTCTCCCTAGGGACTCTATGCCCATATTTGGTGTACTCGTGGGACTGAGATCACAGGTGTTCTCCCTAGGGACTCTATGCCCATATTTGGTGCCCCGTCAGCATTAAAATAAATTGTAGATGGCAGCAGGGGTGACTTCTGGGACCTTTAGATAGGTATCTACTGATAGGAGCTTAAAACCTCTATAGTATGGTTTTTATTATACGCTGAATCTGATGGTGTAATTTTCGTTAAAATTATATCACTTCGAGGGGGTCTTTCCCCGTTTTTTTTTTTTAGAAAATCAGTCAAATTTTCTCAGGTTTCGTAGCTTTTGATGGGTAAAACTAGACTTAATAAAGCTTATATATTTGGAATACCCAAACTCTTGTTTGTAGAGATTTTTGTTCATTTCAAGCTTGATTTGCATATTCAATTTAAGTTTCACTCGTTTTAAGATTTATTTATTCATTTCCATTAATATCTATTGTATGTTTGTTTGCATTGATTGTTTATGTAATTTCTGTTCGTTTTAAGTTCCATTTGTGCTTCAATAGCAAAATATGTTTTTTTGTTTTAAGCTTGATTTTCATATTCAATATAAGCATTACTCGCTTTAAGATCTATTTGTTCATTTATATTATTACTTGTTGTATGTTTTTTGCTATGATTGTTTATTTAATTTCTGTTCGTTTTGGGTTTAGTTTATTCTTTAATAGTAATTTCTGGTCGTTTTGAGTTTGAATTTTAACAGGTATTTGTATCTGCTGAGCTCAAGTTTAAAATGACCTTTACTTTTCTTTGTAAAATTTATTTTTCGGAAAGTGTTTTTTAATTATTTTTTGTTCGTTTTTGACTGCAAAAAGTTTTAAGTTCTTTAAAAATTCCCTATTTCAAAAACAAACTTTCCTTAAAAAATCAAATGTTCTTCAAAGTATCAAAACTGGTATCAAAGTCACAATATCAAAGTGAAAAAAGCTTTTATTGTCTGATGTCTGAACTATTTTTGACAAAATGGCTATCTCAAAATTTTTATCAGATGTGTTTGGGGAAAAAAGGGTGCGGGGGGGACTAATCGCCCTTCTGTCTCTTTTCACTCTTTAAAAGTGAACTAGAACTTTCTATTTTCAATCAAATGAGCCCTCTGAAGTTTATACGAGCATCCCTTCTATAAGAACCATATATACCCCCAGAGTATAACTTACGACACATGTCCACGGGCCCTAGGGGGTTGTGTCGACCCCGGAGCTTTAATAACTGATGTTTCAACTATTTTTAACAAAATGGTCACCTCAAATTTTTATCGGATGGGTTTATCCATCCGATAGACCCAGACGCGTTGAGGGCGGGGGGGGGGGGGCTAGTTATACCCAAGTCCCTTTACTACAGGCAACGCAATTGTGTCGCCTACTGATGTTGTACGTTTAATTTGTGTCTTTAAAGATCAGTCTTTATTAAGATTAAAAATAAACTTATTCCTACGAAAAATATTTCCTGAAATATATTCCCTGTCAAAGAACCACCATTTCTATGTTGGCGTTTGCCCCCCCCCCCCTGTCCTTAGAAAATTTTCTTCCCTTCCCTTGGAAAGTATGGTTCTGAAGCCTGGGCCCTCGGAAAAACGGAGGAAGATTTGCTAAATGTTTTCCAGAGAAATTACCAACAAGTTGTTTTGAGTACCGGACAGACCGATCGTAAATCAAACAATAAGCTCTAAGATAAATGTGGTTCAACCCCACTTTCCAGGGCAATAACGAGAGAAAGGTTGAGATAGCTAGGAAACGTTGTGGGAATGAAGAATGAGAAATCACCAAAAATAGTCCTTTTCAGTCAATCGTCTAGGGCCAAACGATAAGCAGGTCGTCCCCAAATGGGATGGGAGAATGTTGTAAGGAAAGATTTAAAGGAAATGGGGACTTCCTGGAATGGCTTAAGTAGATAGGTTTTGAATATATTGGGATAGAGGAGGAGCGTGCGTAGGTGTGTTGGCATCAGGTGGCTTGGTACTGCAGTGAGGTGTTAGTATTAGTAGTAGTAGTAGTTTTAGAAGGTTTAGGGGAATTAGCCCCACTTCTGTTTATTGCATTTTTTTTTTCGTTTTAAGTCTGACTTCCTTATTCATTTCAATTTCTATGTGTTCGAGGTTCATTCATACACTGAATTTAATTTCTGTTCGTTCTAAGTTTAATCATCATGTGGCTTTATTTCGGCTCCTCTTTGATTTTAATATGGCTCTTTACTTTTCTTTTAAAAGCTTGTTTAATAGAAAGTATTTTTTGAAATTAATTTCAGAGAAGGCGAAATGGAACAAAAAAGAAAATCGCATTTCTCTACCATTTGTCCCTTCTTTTTTATCACAAAATTTTTAAGAGAGAATGCAAAAATATAATATAAAACCAGTTTTTCGTACTTTAAGGTTATTTTCATACATGTTGTGGTTGTTTTTTTGCTTGATTTGTTTGAAGGTTTTTTTGTTTCTTTTTTTTTGTTTTTTTGTTATAGCTGTTCTCGAATGTGGTGACGAAATATCAAGGCTTATGTAGTTTGTTTTATTCACTTGCTTAGTTAAAAAGCGTCACCCACTTGCTTCATATCTCCACGTTTTTATTTCATTTCTTCACGTAGTCACGAACAAAAATTCAGCTTTTTCTATACAGTATTTATAATCACAGCAAATGGAAAAGTCCTGCATTTTGTTTTGTTCTTCTCTTGCGAAAGAAGATGTTAACACAAATACTATAATATAAATGTTATTACATGTTGTATCCCCTATTTAGAACTGAGACAAATTATACCCAAGAGGCATTCTTGGGCCTTGGATACAATTCATATCTAACTTTTTTTTTTATTTTATCAAAATATTCCAAAACACTAAATACTACAAGCGAGCTGAATTAATGGTGATAATCAGGGCACATATTTATATGTGATAAAAATTATAAAATATGTGCACATATATGTAATTATTTATTGCATAATATGTAAGTAAAAAAGGCAGAATATGTCAACAGAATATATAGACGGGATTTCAAGTAGAAATATGGTATTTGCATTAGGGGATTTGGTAAGAATAATACCTATTATTGCTACGAAGTTAAAAAGTTGTTATTTTTATATGGCGTTATCGCAAATTAATTGTCTAATTTGAAAGATTAAGAGAAACAAGATGTTGAATGACGTCATGAGAAGCGAGTCTATTCTGGCTGCAAATCAGGCGTATTTAATGACGTCACCTCATGCACGTAAATGACGTCACCTAATGCATATAGCAACGGTTTCAGGTATTTTTTACAATTAGTATTTTATATAACACCAAGCAAATAAGATTATGCCAACTGAACTTCAGAAAGAAATGAGAAATTTTCAGAAGAAAAAAGATATAAACCTTCCTGTTGAAGAGAAGAGCAGAGTAGTGAAGATAAAGAATGTCTCTGAATCTACTAAACTTTCCAAATTGGAAATTGCTGAGATGGCCAAAAAGACCACCAATTTTTCAAAATTGAAAAAGATGGCTGGCAGTAAACAGATTGATCCATTCGAAAAACTTTGCAATGAGCTTGCGACAATTACCAACACACTATCACAATTTTACAAATCCCCAGAAATGAAGAAAGCAGTAAGAGCACGATGGGAAGTAATGAATTGTATCCGATGCGCAAACTCACTTATGGAAAAATTAAAAAAATACCAAAGCCAAACTGGGAGAATGGATTTAGATGGAATTTTGTCCAGCTTTTACTATCAAATGGTCAAAATAAGTTCAACCATGACAAACTTGGAGAAAGAAGTGAAAAGGCAGCAACAGATAGAACACAAAGCAATTGAAAACCTATCTCAGTCTGAGAAAGCGTGGCTTGATTCTAAAAAAATTGTTGAAACTAAGAGGGAAAAAGTTAGCAAAGAGGTTCAGCAAAAGGATTGCCTTGAAAAAGAAACCATGTTCCCAGATAAGAAGAATTCAGATAATTTTTCTGCTGATAGCTTGAATCCCATATTTTTTGTGAATGCAGTCCCTGATATTGGTCATTGTTTTACAAGTGTTTCGGACATAGAACGTCTCAAGAACGATATGAGCCAGGAAAAACAAAATGAAGCCCCTGAAAAAAAGAGTTCTGATGAAGCCAAGAAAAAAAACGGTGGAAAGAAAAAACGAAGAGGAAAAGTTTCAGTTAAAACACGGCAAAATTCTATCCAAGGCTCATCATCAGATAGTTGGTGGAGACGTGGTCCAAACCCTAACTCAGAGAAAGATCCTCCTTCCTCCTTCCTTCCTACTATAAAAGGTGACGGAGCCAACACTTCAGATGCAGAAAACCATTTAAAAATAGATGCTGTTACAGAAAAAGACAGTTTAAAGAAAAAATCAATTGTCGAAAACCGAGACGAAATCACAGTTACTAATGTGTATGTGCCACCGCACAAAAGAGGTGCAAGCTACAAAAAAGATTAGCCATATTCTGGTCCCAGAGCTATTTTAATTGAGCAGCCAAGAGGACCAGATTGAACCAAAGGTTTTAAAAGAGACTGTTTTCAAAACTTCCATAAAACACGTGATGGCGTTGATGGCGGGAGCACGTCTCCAGGGGGAAATTCTGTGGGATTAAGTAGTTCCAATTAAATTTAATGTTGTTTTATTTTTGTTAAAGTGTGTTTAATAAATGTATAAAGAACCCAAATGTTGTATCTTATACAAATAATGGTTGGTAGAAACAGCAAGATTCATAAGAGTTAGAAGGTAAGATGTAAGATACCTATAAGAAGCAAGCTTCTCGGTAAAACTACAAGCCAGTTCTTTGGTGCCTAGGTTGGTCCCCTTAGCAGTGGCGACAATTCACGAAAATTTAGGTTAGGGCACAAAATTATCAAAATCAAGGGATGGGAAACTTAATTGTTTTTTCTTTCAATTTTCCAGTGAACAAAAAACAAGAAAAAAAGCTTTTAATGAAAATACCGAAAAAGCGTATTTTTCGAAATCTATGCGGAGGTAGGCAAGCAAATCTTGGAGGGTGGTACCGCCCTCGTTCTTCACCTCCAAATTGACACCATTGACTAAGGTATATCAGGGTGACAAAGACTATTAGAGGCAAAACATTCAAGGGGGGCCAGGCTTAAAAAAAATCACCTCATTTTTCTTTTATTTATAGTAATGTGAGATGGCTACGGAATTTCTGATAAAGAATTAAATAAAAAAAAACAAGTTTTGTTAACTGAAAGTAAGGAGCGATGTTAGAACTTAAATCGAACAGAAATTATTCCGTATATGAAAGGGCCTGTCCCCTCCTCAACGCCTCGCTCTTTACGCTAAAGTTGTTTATTGTTAAAAAAAAATAGAGTTGTGAGAAAGAGTCAAACTTCAGCGTATAGAGCGAGACGTTGAGGAGGGGATTCATATACGGAATGATTTCTGTTCGTTTTAAGTTTTAATGTCGCTCCTTACTTTCAGTTAAAAAAACTTTTTTTTTTTATTTAATTTTTGAACGTTTTTGAATTAATGCAGGTTGTTTGGCTCACCGTAGAACAATAATTAAAACGAACCTTGCATATTAATTTTACTTTTATTTGGTTAAATGGCTTTCTCGAAAGTTGTTTAATTTTATTTACGAACGTTTTATTAGTAATAAATATACGTAACTTACGAATTAACATACGTAAAGAACTTCTATTTTCATATATTTTTAATACGTATATTAGGGGGGTTCGCCCCCTAGTCAATACTAGAAAGGATTGCTTTTAACTTTAATATTAAGAAATGCTGTTAACTTTAGTGCTATGACATAGAAAAGTTACCCTTGCCTTCTTAATGGTATTACGAATCCTTTATATCTGAAGAAGAGTCCTTTCACCTGGGGCACTGAAATTGCTACATCTTGTTCCTTTTGTAAGTAATTAATTTAAAAAAAATCTCCAAAAAATAAGTTTTTCAAAGAAAAGTAAAGACCATTTTATATAAATTTTATCCATTTTATACAAATACTTGTTAAAATCAAACAGTTCGAGGTAACGAACTGTAAGTAAGGAGCACAGTTTATAGACAGTAAGCTTATCGCAGATAATTTCTGGTCTTCGGTCTCGGTGCGAACAAAAAGCTCCTCCCACTTGTTTCTGCCTTAGCGGATTAGTCTGTTATCGTCAATCACTGAGAAATGGTTACCAAGTGCATTATTCGTAATTGCGAAAGCAGAAAAAAACTTGGTGAGCCAGCTACCTGTTTTGGCGGAGAGCCTAGATAAAACTAGTTTTGTTTTCAATCAATGTTTTCATATGAAATGGGCAGACCTTTCCTGAACTTTAAACAATAAACACCTCTGTTTGAAAATCTTTGCACTTTCTGAATTTAGATAGCGATAAGGGTTCCTGATTGAGAACAATCTTTCCATTCTTAAACCAATGTTATATTTACCTTTTGCATTATTACAGCCCACTATATATACATTCATATAAATTTATATGCAGTGTTACCGCCATACCAATTATTCTCCTTTCCTTATTTATTCTTTAATAATAATTTCTGGTCGTTTTGAGTTTGAATTATTGTAGGCTTCTATTTCTACTGATCTTAAGTTTAATATGGCCTTTACTATTCTTTAAAAAAACTTTCTTTTTCGTAAAGTTTTCGTAGTATATATATATATATATATATATATATATATATATATATATATATATATATATATATATATATATATATATATATATATATATATATATATTATATATATATATATATATATATATATATATATATATATATATATATATATATATATATATATATATATATATATATATATATATATATATATATATATATATATATATATATATATATTTATATTTATATCGGTGCGTACAAACAACTCCTCTCATTTGATCTGCCATTAGCGGTCCAATTACCCTGGAACACGTATTTTGGCAGAAACTTTCTCAAAATGCCTTTGAAACCAACTTGAGACTTCGAAACCTATTTTTAATTCCTAAAAACATCTAATAATAACATTACACTACTAACTACCGATTTTCATGTATGTATTGGAATAAATTAATTTAAAATTAGTTTCTTCAAAATTAGTGTTCCAACGTTGAAGCCAAGTTTCGCGTCCAAGAGAAATCTGACTTGTCTACCCGCGAAAAGATCTGATAACGCCTATGTTTCTATCTGCAAAAACGTTCTCCGGAGCACTCGCACCCCTGTCCGGGTTTTTATAATGGGAGAGATAGAGAATGATCATACTGCTAATTCTATAAACCGTGGTAAGGAGCGACCCGGCTCAATGATAACCGAAACTCTAGAAAACGGGATTTTGATACTAATACATACATCAAAAGAATCAGATTTTAATGCTGATTTCAAATATAGAAGTTTTATCAAGTTCAGTCTTACTCATCAAAAGTTACGTGCCTGAGAAAATTTGGCTGAGTTTAGAATAAGGGGGGAAAGACCCCCTAATTGTTATAGAACCTTAATGAAAATTACACCATCCTATTCAGCGTGTCAGAACCCTACAGTAGAGTTTTCAAGCTCCTATCTACAAAAATGTGGAATTTTGCATTTTTTGCCAGAAGAAACATCACGGATGCGTGTTTATTTGTTTGTTTTTTTCCAGGGGTGATTGTGTCGACCCACTTGTCCTAGAATATCGTGGGAAGGCTCATTGGAACAGAAATCAAAAGTTCTTGTGCCCTTTTTAAGTGACAAAAAAATGGGTGGCAACTAGGCCCCCTCCCAAGCTCATTTTTTTCCCAAAGTCACCCGATCCAAAAATTTTGAGATAGCAATTTTGTTCAGCATGGTCCAAAATATGATAACTATGTCTTTTAGGATGACTTAATCCCCCGAAGTCCCCGGGGGGAGGGCTGAAAGTTATGAACTTTACCCGACGTTAACATATAGTATTGGTTATTGGGAAGTATACAGACGTTTTCAGGGGGGATTTTTTCTGGTATTTGGGGGGGGGGGTAATTAAAATAAAAGTATATAAAACTCGAAAAAGAAAACTAAGGTATGAACGCCCATCATTCAGTTCTGTTGAGCAATGCCGAAACGTTGGACGGATATTTTTTAACAATATCGACAGTTTTGAACACCAAAATATTTAATGCCTTTAGACTCAATCGTTTATAAAAAGTACCGCAGAATCAAAATTAGTTTGTTCAAAGTAAAACACTAAAAACTAAGATTAAGAAAATAAAATAAATATTTTAAATTTAATTTTCAATACCAAAAACCAATATATTTGACACCTTTATACTTCATAACTGTAAAAAATTAAATCCTTTTCAGAACTACAATTAGATAAATACAATCACTCCTGGAAAAATAGATACATGATAATAAGACACACAAAACGTATCATACAAAAATTCCCAGCATTCCGTTCAGGGGAAACATTTCTGATTATAGTGGCTTTATATTGCAGCTCATGTATACTCTCGCAATGCAAGCAAAAGTTGACGGCAATTTTCTTTTTACCAAAATTGCCCATTATTAAGTTGTTTTCTTTAATTATACAAACTTTCTTGTTTACTAATAACTGCACTAATTACTAATAAACAAATACATACCTAGGATTGCCATAAATAGCTGATTCTTAGATTTAGAGTTATCAATAGTCAGGCTCTTACACTTTCGTTATAGGGTCAAAATATATTGGCAGGCTGTCAACAATGGGGCAACACAGATTTTTCCATGGTTTTTCCATATCCTGCCTTTTTTCTTTTAGTTTCCTTATAATTGCTTTAGAGTCCCAAATTTCCAGGGGAGGGGGGGGGGGCATGCCCCCCCTGCCGGCACCCATGAAGCAGTATCCAAACTCAGGTTTGTAGGGAAACTATAATTGTCTTGGACAACTTTAGAAAGAACTAATAAATTAAACTGAATATTTGATGTATAATGATATTAATTACTGAAAGCTCATGAGTTCAAAATTTTACTATAATTTTAATGTTTATTTTCAATATTAAGTACAAAAAAAAAATATTTGTAATAAAATTGGTTTTCGGTAAAGCGCCAATGACGCAGTAGGTTTTAGACTTTTATAGTGAGAGAAGGAGGTGATACCCAAACTCTTGTTTGTAGTGATTTTTGTTCGTTTCAAGCTTGATTTGCATATTCAATTTAAGTTTCACTCGTTTTAAGATTTATTTATTCATTTACATTAATATCTATTGTACGTTTGTTTGCATTGATTGTTTATTTAATTTCTGTTCGTTTTAAGTTTCATTTATAATTCAATAGCAAAATATTTTTTTTCATTTTAAGCTTGATTTTCATATTCAATCTTAGCATTACTCGCTTTAAGATATATTTATTCATTTATATTAGTACTTGTAGTATGTTTTTGCTATGATTGTTTATTTAATTTCTTTTCGCTTTAGGTTTCATTTATTCTTTAATTGTAATTAAATAAATAAAAAGTATTTTTTTTAACTAAAGGAAGGAACGACGTTAAAACTTAAAACGAACAGAAATTACTCCGTAAATGAAAGTGGCTGTCCCCTTCTCAACGCCTCGCTCTTTACGCTGAAGTTCTTTATTGTTAAAAGAATAGAGTTGTAAGAAGGTCAAACTTTAGCGTAAAGAGCGAGGCGTTGAGGAGGGGACAGCCCCTTTCATATACGGAATAATTTCTGTTCGTTTTAAGTTTTAACGTCGTTCCTTACTTTCAGTTAAATAACTTTTTTTTATTTAATTTTTGAACGTTTTTTGAATTAATGCAGGTTTTGATTTTGGCTCACCGTACATGAATAATTAAAACAAAAATTTGCATATTAATTTTAATTTTATTTACGAACGTTTTTATTAGTAATAAATATACGTAACTTACGAATTAACTTACGTAACGAACTTCTATATTCATATATTTTTAATACGTATATTAAGGGGTTCGCCCCCTCGTCAATACCTCGCTCATTAAGCTAAAGTTTGAATTTTGTTCCAATTCTTTTAAAATGACCCCTTAATCACAAAGGCCTTTATTTACGTAGAATAAATAGCTCTTATAAAAGTACTAAAAAATCTTTGGCTTAAAGAGCGAGGTATTGACTAGGGGGTGAACCCGATCACATACGTAATATTTTCTGTTCGTTTTAAGTTTTGATGTTGCTCCTTACTTTCAGTTGAAAAACTTGTTTTTTGAATATTTAATTTCTGATCTTTTTTTTAATAATGCTGGGAAATCCGGCGCCCCCTTCATAGCAATGTCCCTTCCCCATGAAAACTTCCTTCATGGAAAGAACCCCCCACATTACCCCCGATCCCCCCCCCACTACCAGAAAAAATCCCCCTGAAAACGTCTGTATACTTCCCAATAACCAATTACTATATGTGAACGTTGGGTAAAGTTCTTAACTTTCAGCCCTCCCCCCGGGGACTTGGGGGGATTAAGTCATCCTAAAAGACATAGTTATCATATTTTTCGAGCATGCCGAACAAAATGGCTGTCTCAAAATTTTGATCGGGTGACTTTGGGAAAAATGAGCGTGGGAGGGGGCCTAGTTGCCCTCCATTTTATTTTGGTCACTTAAAAAGGGCACTAGAACTTTTAATTTTATGTTCAAATTAGCCCTCCCACGATTTTCTAGGGCCACTGGGTTGATACGATCACTCCTGGGGAAAAAAAACAACAAAAAAAAACAAATAAACACGCATCCGTGATCTTTCTTCTAGGAAAAAAATACAAAATTCCACATTTTGAGATAGGAGCTTGAAACCTCTATAGTAGGGTTCTCTGATACACTGAATCTGATGGTGTGATGTTCATTAAGGTTCTGTAACTTTTAGGGGGGGGCTTCCGCCCTTTTTTTGAAAATCAGGCAAATTTTCTTAGGCGCGTAACTTTTGATGGGTAGGACTAAACTTAATGAAACTTATATATTTGAAATCAGCATTAAAATCTGATTCTTTTGATGTATCTATTGGAGATATCCATTTTGTTCAGCATGGTCAAAAAGACAATAACTATGTCTTTTAGGATAATTTAATCCCCCAAAGTCCCCGGGGGAGGGCAGAAAGTTATGAACTTTACCAATGTTTACTTATAGTATTGGTTATTGGAAAGTATACAGACGTTTTCAGGGGGATTTTCGCTGGTAGTGGGGGGGGTCGGGGGTTATGTGGGAGGATCTTTTGATGTGGGAAGCTTTCATGGGGGAAGGGACATTGCTATGAAAGGGGCACCGGATTTATCAGCATTATTTAAGAAACGATCAGAAATTGAATAAAAAAAAAGTTCTTCAGCTTAAAGTAAGGAGAACCATCAAAACTTAAAACGAACAGGAATTATTACCTATATGATTGGGTTTGTCCCCTACTCAATACCTCGCTCTTTAAGCCAAAGATTTTTTTTAGTACTTTCATAAGAGCTATTTATTCTAATTAACGGCTTTGTGATTAAGGGGTCATTTTTACAGAATTGGAACAAAATTCAAACTTTAGCGTAAAGAGCGAGGTATTGACTAGGGGGCGAACCCCCTAATAAACGTATTAAAAATATATGAATATAGAAGTTCATTACGTATGTTAATTCGTAAGTTACATATATGTATTACTAATAAAAACGTTCTTAGATAAAATTAAACAACTTTCGAGAAAGCCGTCCAGCCAAATAAAAGTAAAAGTAACATGCAAATTTCGTTTTAATTATTGATCTACGGTGAGCCAAAATCAAAACCTCCATTAATTCAAAAACGTTCAAAAATTAAATAATAAGAACAAGTTGTTTTTTTTTTAACTGAAAGTAAGGAGCGACATTAAAACTTAAAACGAACAGAAATTATTCCGTATATAAAAGGGGCTGTCCCCTCCTCAACGTCTCGTCATATACGCTAAAGTTTGACTCTTTCTCACAACTCGTAATTTTTTTAAACAATAAAAAACTTTAGCGTAAAGAGCGAGGCGTTGAGGAGGGAACAACCCCTTTTATATACGGAATAATTTCTGTTCGTTTTAAGTTTTAACGTCGCTCCTTACTTTCAGTTAAAAAAACTTGTTTTTTCTTATTTAATACTTTATCAGAAATTCCGTAGCCATGTCACATTACTATAAATAAAAGAAAAATGTGGTGATTTTTTTAAGCCTGGCCCCCCTTGAATTTTTTGCCTCTAATAGTCTTTGTCGCCCTGATATATACCTAGTCAATGGTGTCAATTTGACGGTGAGGAACGAGGGTGGTACCACCCTCCAAGATTTGATTGCCTCCCTCCGCATGGATTTCGAAAAATACCTTTTTTCGGTATTTTCATAAAAAGATGATTTTCTTGTTTTTTGTTCACTGTAAACTTTCCCATCCCTTGATTTTGATATTTTTGTGCCCTAACCTAAATTTTCGTGAATTGTCGCCACTGCTAAGGGGCCCAACCTAGGCACCAAAGAACTGACTTGTAGTTTTACCGAGAAGCTTACTTCTTTCAGGTATCTCACATCTTACCTTCTAACTCTTATGTGTCTTGCTGTTTCTAGCAATCATTATTTGTATAAGATACAAAATTTGGGTTCTTTATACATTTATTAAACACACTTTAACAAAAATAAAATAACATAAAATTTAATTGGAACTAATTCATCCCACGGAATTTCCCCCAGGAGACGTGCTCCCGTCATCAACGCCATCACGTGTTTCGTAAAAGTTTTGTTTGTATGATTGGGTTCGCCCCCTAGTCCATACCTGTCTCTTTAAGCCATAAGATTTTTTAGTACTTTCATAAGAGCTATTTATTCTAATTAAGGGCTTTATGATTAAGGGGTCAATTTTACAGAACTGGAACAAAATTCAAACATTAGCGTAAAGAGCGAGGTATTGACGAGGGGGCGAAACCCCTAATATACGTATTAGGAATATATGAATATAGAAGTTCGTTACGTATGTTAATTCGTAAGTTACGTATATTTATTACTAATAAAAACGTTCGTAAACAAAATTAAACAACTTTCGAGAAAGCCGTTTAAAAAAAACCAAATAAAAGTAAAATTAATATGCAAATTTTGTTTTAATTATTGATCTACGGTAAGCCAAAATCAAAACCTCCATTAATTCAAAAATGTTCAAAAATAAACAAAAAAACAAGTTTTTTTTAACTGAAAGTAAGGAGCGATATTAAAACTTAAAACGAACAGAAATTATTCCGTATATGAAAGTGACTATCCCCTCCTCAACGTCTCGCTCTATACGCTAAAGTTTGACTCTTTCTCACAACTCGTAATTTTTTTAAACAATAAAAACTTTATCGTAAAGAGCGAGGCGTTGAGGAGGAGACAGCCCGTTTCATATACGGAATAATTTCTGTTCGTTTTAAGTTTTAACGTCGCTCCTTACTTTCAGTTTAAAAAAAACATGTTTTTTTTTATTTAATTCTTTATCAGAAATTCCGTAGCTATCTCGCATTACTATAAATAAAAGAAACGTGAGGTGATTTTTTTAAGCCTGCCCCCCCCCCTTGAATGTTTTGCCTTTAATAGTCTTAGTCGCCCTGATATATACCTAGTCAACGGTGTCAATTTGGCGGTGAAGAACGAGGGTGGTACCACCCTCCAAGATTTGTTTGCCTCCCTCCGCATAGATTTCGAAAAATACCACTTTCGGTATTTTCATTAAAAGGTGTTTTTTCTTGTTTTTTGTTCACTGTAAACTTGAAAAAAACGATTAAGTTTTCCATCCCTTGATTTTGATATTTTTGTGCCCTAACCTTAATTTTTGTGAATTGTCGCCACTGCTAAGGGGCCCAACCTAGGCACCAAAGAACTGACTTGTAGTTTTACCGAGAAGCTTGCTTCTTATAGGTATCTTACGTCTTACCTTCTAACTCTTATGAGTCTTGCTGTTTCAACCAATCATTATTTGTATAAGTTACAACATTTGGGTTCTTTATACATTTATTAAACACACTTTAACAAAACTAAAATAACATTAAATTTAATTGGAACTAATTCATCCCACGGAATGATGACGGGAGACATGCTCCCGTCATCAACTCCATTATGTGTTTTGTAAAAGTTTTGAAAATATTCTTTTCTAAAATGTTTTGTTCAATCCGGCCCTCTTGGCTGCCTAATTACAATAGCTTTGGGAGCAGAATATGGTTCTTCTTTTAGTAGTTTGCACCTCTTCTGTGCGGTGGCACATGAGTTAGGGTTTGGACCACGCCTCCACCAACTATCTGAGGATGAGCCTTGGATAGAATTTTGCCGTTTATTTGCTGAAACATTTCTTCTTCGTTTTTTCTTTCCACCGTTGTTTTTTTTCTTGGCTTCATCAGAAGTCTCTTTTCTGGGGCTTCATTTTGTTTTTCCTGGCTCATATCGTTCTTGACACGTTCTATGTCCGAAACACTTGTAAAACAATGACCAATATTAGGGACTGCATTCACAAAAAATATGGGATTCAAGCTATCAGCAGAAAAATTATCTGAATTCTTCTTATCTGGGAGCATGGTTTCTTTTTCATGGTTTCTTTCGGGGGGGCCAAGTTTCGCAGCTGGTTGGAAGCAAGGAGCGGTTGATTGTCTCATAAGGTGATTTTTGTCTTTAATAGGACAGATTTTTGCCTCCGTTGGTTTTCCTAAGTTGTGTAAAGACTGCGGATGCGGATATTCTAATCTGAACTTATTTACTGCAACTACCTGATATGTCAGTCAAAGACCCCAGATATTTGGACTAATCCAAGATTTGTAATCGGGTACTGTCTAGAGAGATACCTTTCATCAGCACGTCTTCAGAATTCGTCAGAATTTCGGTTTTGTCATTGTTAATCTTCAGCCCGACCAGCTCCGCCGTGACAGCCACATTATGCAGCATGGCTTGTGCATCCTCCACAATTTTCACCATCAGACCAATGTTGCCTGCATAGTCAAGGTCACTAAGGGGGAAAACTGGACTGACTTTGAAAACTCTAGCAGAATGCATGGCACGCTTCATACAGAAAGAAAATGACGGAGCACTACAAAGAGAAAAAAACAAAACAAAAGTAAAATATCACTATACAACTATGATGACAAAACTAGAGCTGTAGAAGTTGGCTCCAAGCATGTCTTGAAGTCTTTTTTATTGTGTTTTTTTTCATAAGTTTAGCAACGGCTATAGTAGGATTTGCTAAACAAAAACAGCTGATGAGCTTTGAATTGCGTGTCCAAATTGGATATCTCAGCAGATATTTTGCGAAACGGAAGAAGAAAGTGGAACGGATTTTCAATTTATCAGCATTATTAAGAATCTTCCAGTAGGGTGCAATGTGAAGGATGTAAAGGAGAGCAACAGTAGTGTACAGCGTTTCAAAATAACGGTTGAAACGAAGCTTAGCAGAGACTATGGAAGCATATGTAGCTTATATGCGGCGTTTGATAGCTTCTATTAAAAGATGACGAGTGTGTATTTCCAACGGGATTACCAAGATTAACGATTTGGTTCACAAGGGCAGATCTTTGAATTCCCAACTAAAATTTTGTGAGCAAGTGGGCCTTCAAGTTAAAAAGCACTACATCAGATTTTTCAGCAATAAATTCAAGACCAGATTTTAAGCATTCTGCTTGCGGTTTTTTGGAAAGTTTCAGAAGTTTTGTCCAAAGTTTGGCTAATGTTAAAATGTCATCAGCATACGTGACTAAGGAGATATTGAGGCCAGAAAGAATGCAAAAGACACCACACTGGTCCTTAGCCTCTAGGACATAGCTATTGAAATAACAATGTGAGACAATTACACCTTGCCTGGCTCCTCTCTTAACTGGTACAGTTTTACCCAGTGACCTTGCCATTTCGTCTTGCTTAGGAGGTATTTTAAGACGGACTTGTAGCTTAGCATACATATCCCTTTGAGATCTGATTATATCCATACTTACTCCTCTTTTAACAGCCCTTAAAAGCATAAGGGCATGGATCAGGGAGTTAAAGGCGTGGCGAACATCATGACTCGCTAAGGCGAGTGAACTATCTGTACAAAAAGTATTGAGCAGAGCATGAGCAACAACTGCAAGCTCTTCAGCATATTTGTGTTCAAGTTGGGGGCGTGGCGCACAGCAGACTCGCTAAGAGGCGAGTGAAACTATCTGTACAAAAAGTATGAGCAGAGCCAATTGAGCAACACAATGCAAGCCAGAGAATTCGGCCACGTGGAGAGAATTCGGCCACATAGAAATAATACCACTCAGATAGAGGAACATCGACAGCGAAATGGGAGGCTTTTAGAATCCTTGGAAGGAGTGTCAACCAAAGGAAATAAGGGTCACCTTTGATTTTTTGAGCTGACTATTCTGTGATTTTCTTGCGGTGGTTCTGAAGTTCCTTGAAAAAAAATTTCTTTGTTGTGATGCAGTTGGAATGAACATGACCAGACCGTGGTCGGTCGCATAAATTTGTGATCGATGAATGGAGAAACTGTATCCAGATTTGAAGATGACTTTCGATCCATATCGATCGAAAGTCATGCAACAATGCCATTTAAGTCCAACAGAAATTAATATCAAAATAATTAAGTGATAAGGCAAATGAATATAAATTTAGAAGAATGTTCAAATCGAACTTAAAACGAACAGAAATTTATTTTAATTAAAAGTACATTTAAACACCCTGTCAGGCTCCTAAGGGTCAGCTCATCATTTTTGCACTTTACTACACCCAAAACATATTTGAAACATTCTCTCGCTTATAGCATTAAAATGCGAGTAATTGCTGAGCAATTAAAAAAAATGAAACTTACTCAAATTTTTCGTAATTTTCTAATAGATAATAAAAAAGAAAATACAAAAAAACTTATTATTACTTATTATCGTGTAGGTCTTTATGCTTCAGCTTTACTTCTCAATTCTTCACCAACGGAATTACTCACAAGACACTGGATGCAGCGATTTCTTTTCAAATGAGCCCTCTAACGTCTCTTTATGATGTGTCAGTTCCCTACTAGTGGCGACAGAAAAAAAAGCAGAGAAGAGGAAAAGACGGGCGAAAAATTAGAAATAAGACGTCATTGCTTCCCATGGGAAAAAGTTAATTTCCTTGTTTTCATTTATATAACTGTGATTTTTGGGGCGTTTCCTCCCTTTTTTGAAAAACAGGCAAATTTTCTCAGGTTCATAGCTTTTGATGGGTAGCCTGACATTAAACTTAATAAAGAATGTTATGTATTTGGAATTAGCATAAAAAGCCAATTCTTTTTGTGTATTCCTTGACTGGTAACAAAATTCCTTTGTTTTGAGTTTTGGTTACAATTGCCCTGAGTTTCTCCTTGCTTGCAGTTTGTTATAGCAAACTTGGGATATTACTTCTTAGATACCATAAACTGAAATGTATTTTTGTCTAATCAGTTGTCATAGTACAGAGGTGAAAGGACTCTTGTTCATATATGAAGTATTCTTCCTTTACTATAGTCCTTTACTAGATTGAATAAAAAAAAACCTATTTTTTTTTAACTGAAAGTAAGGAGCGACATTAAAACTTAAAACGAACAGAAATTATGCCGTATATGAAAGGGGCTGCCCCCTCCTCAACCCCTCGCTCTTTACGCTAAAGTTTGACTCTCTCTCACAACTTTTTTTTAAAACAATAAAACACTTTAGCCTAAAGAGCGAGGGGATGAGGAGGGGAAAGCCACTTTCATATACGGAATAATGTCTGTTCGTTTTAAGCTTTAATGTCGCTCCTTGCTTTCAGTTAAAAAAAAACTTTTTTTTATTTAATTTCTGAACGTTTTTGAGTTAATGCAGCTTTTATTTTGGCTCACCGTACATGAATAATCAAAACGAAATGTGCATTTTAATTTTACAAATATAAGTGTTTTTACTTTTATAACTTTAATAAACAAAAATCATATTAACATTTTAATTACTAAATATCAGTATATGTATATTAAACTGACAATGCACATTCATTTTTTCTTTTTTCAGTAAAGTGCAAATTATGTTCTGGCCTTGGGAAGACATAGGGGTTTTGAGCCCAACTTATGTTAATTTCTGCTCGTTTTGAGTTTGACTCGGTTATTTATTGTAATTTTTCTATTCGTTTTGGGTTTTCATTTATTTATCGATGCTGATTTGTGGTAGTTTCACGCTTGGTAGATTATTTGATTTTATTTTTGCTCATTTTTTGTTTAATGGAGTTCTTTACTTTTCTTTGAAAAACTTATTTTGTGGAAAAAGTTGTTTTGATTAATTTCTGTTCGTTTTATATTGACATAGTCTTTTCAGGGAAAAAGAAAATAATACTTTAAATCATTTCGTTTTTTTTTAAGACTTTATAGTTTGGCCTGCTATTTGTATGCTGGAGAAAAATTGTCAGCAATTTTTAACAACATACACGCTTTTAAAAATCTGGACACAAATAGTTCGTGTTTAATTTAGTTTCATTCCTCCTCTAGTTGACCTGAAATGGAAAACTTGATACAAAAAAATCTGTTTACTTCGTTTGATAGCTTGGATACACTTACGCTATTTTGATTTAGTTACATTTTAAGAGCAGATGTAGCCCCGAAAGTTTGAACATAATACCCTCAGTCGTTCTTGGGATACTGCTGAGATGCCTTATTGGGAATTAGCATTATCACAGTGCATTTTGATTTAATCTTAAAGCAACATTTAGTTTTTAAACATAATGGGCAAATGGGAGGGTGGGCGTGGGAGGGGGATTAGTTGCCCTCCAATCATTTTCGACTATCATTAAGGGCATCATCCCTTTCTATTTTCAATAGAATGAGCCCTTTCCGAAGCTCCTACGACAATTCCTTCGATACGAAGTGCCCTGGTCTAAACAACAACAACAAAAAATAATACATTATACCCACATCGATCTTTACTATAAAAACGTCAAGCCTTCCAATCACTTTCGACAATTAAAAAGGGCACTAGGCCTTTCGATTTCCAATGGAATGAGCCCTTTTTGAGTTTCTACGATATCGCTTTCTATAAACACCTTATATGCCCCCCAGGGCATAAATTTCAACCCTTACCCTAAGGCTGTTAGGGTGGTTGTCATCCTTTAAGACCTAATTTTCAGAACTTTCAACTACGTTAAACAAAATGACTATCTCAAAATTTTGATTGGATGTGTTTTGTTAAATTGTGGGCGTGAGAGCGGCGCTAGTCGCCCTCCAATCACTTTCAACTATTAAAAAAAGGCACTAGCCCTTTGAATTGACAATCAAATTGGTCCTTTTGAAGTTTCTACGACAACGTTTTCAATAAAAAACCTTATATGCCCCTGAGCATGACTTACAACCCTTTCCTTGAGGGCTTGAGGGGTGGGGGGTTGTCATCCTCAAAGACCTAATTTCCAAAACTCTCTACTACGTTGAACAAAATGGCTATCTGAAAATTTTGATTGGATGTCTTCGGAGGAATGGTGGGCGTGAGAGGGGGGTTAGTTTTCCTCCAATCACTTTCGACTATTAAAAAGGGCACTAGCCCTCTCAATTTCCAATTGAATAAGCCCCTTTTGAAGTTTTTACAACTACTATCTATAAAAAACCTTATATGCCCCCAGGGCATTGCTTACAACCTTTGCCCTATGGGCTCTGGGGGGTTTGTCATCCTTAAATACATAATTTCCAGAATTTTCAACTACGTTGAACAAAATGGCTATCTCTAAGCTTTGATTGAATGTTTTTCGGGAAAGGTGGGCGTGAGAGGGGGGTTAATTACTCTCCAATCACTTTCGATTATTAAAAAGGGCAATTTTCAATTTACAATCAGATGAGCCCTTATTGAAATTTCTGCAACAACTTCTATATAAACCTTATATGCCCCCAGGGCACAACTTACAACCCTTGCACTGAGGGCTCTGAGGCGGTTATTATCCTAAAAGACCTAATTTCCAGAACTTTCAACTACTTTGAACAAAATGAATATCTCAAAATTTTGATTGGATGTGTTTGGGAAAATGGTAAGCGTGAGAGGGGGGTTAGTTGCCCTTCAATCACTTTCGACTATTAAAAAGGGCACCTTTCAATTTCCAATTGAATGAGCCCTTTTTGAAGTTTCTACAACATCGCATTTTATAAAAACTTAATATACCCCCAGGGTATAACTTACAACCCTTGCCTTGAGGGCTGTAGGGGGGGAGGGTTTTCATCCTTAAAGACCTTATTTCCAAAACTTTCAACAACGTTGAATAAAATGGCTATCTAAATATTTTGATTGGATGTGTTTGGGGAAATGGTGGGCGTGTGAGAGGGGGGTTAGTTGCCCTCAAATCACTTTCGACTATTAAAAAGGGCACTAGCCCTTTGAATTTTCCAATCGAATGAACCCTTTTTCAAGTTTCTACGACAAAGATTTCAACAAAAACCTTATATGCCCCCAGGGCATAACTTATAACTCTTGCCCTTAAGACTGTGGGGGAGTGTCCTGCTAAAAGGTATAATTTCTTAAACTTTAAACTGCGTGGGACAAAATTGCTATCTCAAAATTTCTATTGGATGTGTTTACGGAAATGGTGGGCGTGGAAGGGGTGTTACTTGCCTTCCAATCACTTTTGACAATTAAAAAGGGTACTACCCATTTCAATTTCCAATCGAATGAGCACTTCATGAAGTTTCTACGACAATGTGTTCTATAAAAACCTTATATACCCCCGGGCACAACTTACAACCCTTGCCCTGAGGGCTGTGGGGGGTTGTCATCCTCTAAGACCTAATTTACAGAACTTAAAACTACGTTGAATAAAATGGCTATCTCAAAATTTTGATTGAATGTGTTTGGGGGAAAGGTGGGCTTGAGAGGGGGGTTAGTTGCCCTTCAATCACTTTCGACTATTAAAAAGGGCACTAGCCCTTTGAATTTCCAATCGAAGGAGCTTTTTTGAAGTTTCTACGACAACGTTTTCTATAAAAACATTATATGCCCCCAGGGCATAACTTACAACCCTTGCCCTGAGGGATGTGAGGAAGTGTCCTCCGCAAAAAAATAATATAATATATTATTTTTGTTGTTGTTGTTGTTGTTTAGACCAGGGCACTTCTTATCGAAGGAGTTGTCGTAGGAACTTCGAAAAGGGCTCATTCGATTGAAAATAGAAAGGGCTGATGCCCTTAATGATAGTCGAAAGTGATTGGAGGGCAACTAATCCCCCTCCCACGCCCACCCTCCCATTTGCCAATTATGTTTAAAAACTAAATGTTCCCTTAAGATTAAATCAAAATGCACTGTGTTAATGCTAATTCCCAATAAGGCATCTCAGCAGTATCCCAAGAACGACTGAGGGTATTATGTCCAAACTTTCGGGGCTACTTCTTCTCTTAAAATTTAACCAAATCAAAATAGCGTAAGAGTATCCAAGCTATCAAAGTAAGTAAACAGATTTTTTTGCGAATGGTATCAAGTTTTCCATTTCAGGTCAGCTAGAGGAGGTATGAAACTAAATTAAACACTAGTATTTGTGTCCAGATTTTTAAAAGGATGTATGTTGTTAAAAATTGCTGAAAATTTTTCTCAAGCCTACAAATAGCAGGCCAAACAATAAAGTCTTAAAAGAAAACGGAAAGATTTAAAGTATTATTTCTTTTTCCCTGAAAAGACTATGTCAATATAAACCGAATAGAAATTAATTAAAAAAACTTTTTCCACAAAATAAGTTTTTCAAAGAAAAGTAAAGAACTCCATTAAACAAAAAATGAGTAAAAATAAAATAAAATAATCTACCAAGCCCGAAACTACCACAAACCAGCATCGATAAATAAATGAAACCCAAAACGAATAGAAAAATTACAATAAATAACCGAGTCAAACTCAAAACGAGCAGAAATTCACATAAGTTGGGCTCAAAACCCCTATGTCTTCCCAAGGCCAGAACATAATTTGCACTTTACTGAAAAAAAATACAAATGAATGTGCATTGTCAATTTAATATACATATACTGATATTAAGTAATCAAAATGTTAATATGATTTTATTTATTAGAGTTATAAAAGTAAAAACACTTATATTTGTAAATTAAAATGCACATTTCGTTTTGATTATTCATGTACGGTGAGCCAAAATAAAAGTTGCATTAACTCAAAAATGTTCAGAAATTAAATTAAAAAAAAACAAGTTTTTTTTTAACTGAAAGTAAGGAGCGACATAAAAACTTAAAACGAACTGAAATTATGCCGTATATGAAAGTGGCTGCCCCCTCCTCAACCCCTCGCTTTTTACGCTAAAGTTTTTATTGTTTTAAAAAACAAAGTTGTTTGACAGAGTCAAACTTTAGCGTAAAATAAGATAAGATTTATTGCTGAAAAACGGCTATCACAAGCCGAAAAGGGCCGAATTCGCACTTTAGCGTCAAATAAAGCGAAAAAAGAACAACAAAAACAAACAATCAAATAACAACAGAAAATTATAAAAGGTCAATGTCAAATACGTAAAAATGTTAAAAACAAAAACAAATTAAACTCATAAAATTAGAAGTACAATGTCAGGTCAGCAAAAATGCCAAAAACACGAAAACTCGTAAAATTAACAAGGGGATAAAGTAAAATTAAAACAAAAACAGAAGTTAGTTGACTAAAAAACATAAATAAAAAACCTCCAAATTTTCAAAATGGGCATTAAAATTAATAACCGTGAGGTTAAAAGTGAGTGAGGGGGGGGGGGGGGGGGGGAGGGGGGAGGCTGCGGAGATTCACCTGTTGAAAATGTCAACTATGTAAGGGATAAAAGTTCTCCTATATCTTTCAGTGCTAACTCTTATTGAGGCAAGAAGGGGGGATTTTTGTTGACACAGAACGCGGGAGGTGGGGTCGAAGGGTTGAATATTGACCAGGAAAAAGGGGAGTTATTCGAGGGTTGTGAAGGGCATTGTTAGCGAAACGCAAGGTAATTTTTGCTCTCCTTTCCTTAAGGGTGACACGATCAGCTCTCCTAAGAAGGGAAGTATAAGTTACTTTACCCTCATTGAAGATAATTCTTAGGCACCTTTTTGGACTGCCTCTATTCTGTCCGACAATTCAATGGAAATGCCAGGATGCCAAACAGGACAGGCGTACTCAAGGGTTGGGCGTACAAATGACAGGAAAATCCTCAAACAATGCGATTTAGGGCATTTAAATTTTTTAAGGGGTTTAAGAAGGAAAATGCGGTATTTGCACGTTTTAAGATGCCATTAATATGACAATCCCATTTTAAGTCGTGAGTCTTGAGATGGTAACGCCCAGTAATTTCATAGTGATAACAGACATTTCAGGGGGGATTGGACAGGAGAAAGAAGGGGAGTTTTAAGGAAATTAATAGTAAGAACAGTTGACTTTAAAGGGGTGACTTTCATATCATCAGTAAGAGCTTCTGCTGATATCGATTCCAAGATGTCCATTGGGTTGCTTTTTGAAACATGTCTCTAAGACAGTTAGATCAATAACGAATTTCCATCTATCCGGAAAATAAACACCAAGGTTGTTTATCATTGTAAGAAATAAAATTGGACCTAAGAGGGTTCCTTGGGGCACAACATTATAAATTGGGAGGGGATCAGAATATACATTCAGGTATTTCACGACTTGCGTTCTATTAGAAAGGAAAGACGCAATTATTCTAATTAAGAATGGGTCAACTTGAAAGTCATTAGATAGCTTTTCTAATAGTATATTGTGGTTGATTAAATCAAAAGCTTTTTGCCAGTCAACAGCGATAACATTGAGCCAGGTATTGGGTTTTTTCGACTGTCTTAAATATTGTGTCAACAAGGTGAACAAGATAGTGGGTAGTAGATGTAGAGCGTAGGTTTCCGAATTGTCTTTGGTCAACATTTGGGATTATCTTTACTTTCAACTACTCAGCTAAAAAGCTGTCATATAACTTCGAAAAAACTGGAGTAAGAGTAATGGGACGGACACCATCAAAATCTTGATTGTTATCTTTCTTTTTTACAGGAGTAATAAAACCTAATTTCCAACAATTTGGAAATTTACCAGTAGAGGTAATTTCATTAAAAAGTAAGGACAAAGGCTCTGAGAGATTGTCGGCAAAGGCTTTAGTTAGTACAATCGGGATGTCTAGAGGACATGTACTACACTTTTTAATGTTCTCAATTTTTGCCTCCACATCCGAGGGCGAAATGATGGGGAAATTGAGAGAGCACAAATCATAAGGAGTGTCAAAAGAAAGGGGAGGGAGGTTCTGAACTATCGAAGAAAGAAACCTGTTCAGATCATTGGCTGTAACTGAAGTGTCTTCTTGGAAATGGAAATCTATATTATTATGTGTTTTCCCACAAATTTTCTTTATTCTATTATACCATTGTTTTGGCTTTGTAGAAAATAAATCCTGGACCTTGCATTTGTAATACGAAGAAGCAGATTTACGTATTTCTTTTTTTATGTGTTTACGCAGTGAGTTCGCTTCGGATGTTTTACCACTCTAGTAGATTCAATTTAATTCTAATTAATTTTTTTCAATTGGCTAGTAATGTATGGTTTGTAATTAGAACATGTTTTTACTTTTTTCACAGGGAAGGAATTTATGTATTTTGTTTTAATCAGATTTTGGAATTCAGAGACTTTAAAATTAATGTCATTTTTTCCTTTGAGAGCCAGCCAGTTTTCATTGGTAATCCAAAAGTGTAAAGGCCATCATTGGAAATTGGGCGATAAGAGAATTCATTAACAGAAAAAGTATGATTAAAGCTGTTGAGAGGCTTCGTTAATAAACAAAAATGGTAACTTCCTCCTAACTGGGGCAAGGGGGAGAGAAGGGGCATAGAATGCCTGCATATTGGTGCAAATCAAATCAAGGGTAGAATTTCCTTTTGTTGTTGGTATTTTTACAATTTGTTTTAAGTTTAGGGAACTACAAAGGGAATTTAACTTTAGATCATTAGCATCACCTACTAAGAAAATACCGGCGTTCGGGAATTTGCATAGGACAAAGTCGGCACTACTATGCAGTTGTTGGTAGAATCGCTGTCTTTGTGCAGCGTTTTCATTAGGGGAATAATAGAAGCAGCAAAACACAATCAAATTAAAGGGGCGTGGTAAAACTTTGGGTCTTACACTTATCCAAATGATTTCATCATAATCTGAAAGGTTGGGAGTATGAATTAATTTAGGAAAGAGATAATTATTTACAAATAATAGTATTCCACCTCTCGTTTTGCCCAGGGGGTGATCATGAGGACGAAGTTTTTTGAATTGGGAGTGGTTATTAATTTTCAATAAATCAGGGTCCTGTGCTTGGACCTCAGTTACGGCAATTACATCAATTTTATGTACTTGACAGAGGGCCTCTAGCTTGATCAATTTGTCGAAATTCAGGCTTTCAGCGTTCGTAACAAGTAACTTTGGGAAAGTAAAACGGTTACTAAAGAGGGCAATTTTTTGTTTGTTAATTGTGGGAGACAGTGGGGGGGGGGGGGTGGGAGGAACGTGGATCTGGGAGAGGAGAGGCATCTTTTTCGGGATGAAGGCTGGGATTCGTTTGAGAAGCAGGATTAAAAAGCGGGGCTGGACCGGGCTTGAGAGAAAAAGAGAACAGCGGACAAATTATGGGGATATTATTAAGTTGAAATTTGGGGGGACATAAGTTAGAACTAAAACACTGGTTTACACTAGAGTCACGTAATTCGATGCTTCCACAACCCGAAGTACCTACGAACGAATGGATGGAAGTAGGGTCTTCTTTGTGGTTATAGAATACGGTGAGGGTCTTAAATTCCCCGGAATGAGCTGGTGGTGGTGCTTCAATGGACACTGGTGTGTTACTTGACAGGCTCGGTGACTCTCGTTTTTTGACAGAGATATTTTTGCCACTGTTGGAGGGGGGGGATAATTTGTTTTCGTTGAGCTGAACTGCTTGCGGTATCTCACTGACCTTTGATGTAATGGTGGGAAGGTTTGATGTAAATCGTTTTTTGACAGGTCCAAACTGATGAGAGAAGGAATTGGAGGGCGTGCTGACTGTGGGTTTAAATTTTTTTTCGGCACTATTTAAGAGATTTTTATCCATATTTCAAGTGGATTTGACTGTATTCACCGAAGCAAAGCCCACTTCTAAAACTGTCACAAACCCTGGAATGCAAGAGTTTGCACCCAGGGACACTATATTCATTCTTCAAATAATAATTCTTGCACAAATGAAGGTATTTACACGACTCTTCCTTCTTGCAAACCCCTCTCCAGGCATATTTGCATATACCTTTATTAGCATTAACTTTCTTCCTGGATAGTTCATTACTAGTATTGAACTCACACCTGGTTTTACATGTATAATTAAGGTCAATTTCAGAATGAACTTGACCTTGAACACTTGTGTGCTGAGAGAGGATTAAAACCAAGACAGTTTAATCCTTTAAACACACAAACTTGTCTTTTTATCTTAGTTGAACCGGAAATCACTGAATTCGTATCTATAATTTTGTCCTTGACCTTGTCTTCTGTTAAATTTTGATTTTTGATGATGTTATCAGGAGCCACATTAGCATCAATAAGTCTTGTTTTAAAAGGGTTGAGGTTGAGGGTTGAGGAGGGGGCAGCCCCTTTCATATACGGAGTAATTTTTGTTCGTTTTAAGTTTTAATGTCGCTCATTACTTTCAGTTAAAAAAAAGCTTGTTTTTTTTTATTCAATCTAGTAAAGGACTATGGTAAAGAAAGAATACTTCATATATGAACAACAGTCCTTTCACCACTGTACTATGACAACTGATTAGACAAAAATACATTTCAGTTTATGGTATCTAAGAAGTAATATCCCAAGTTTGCTGTAACAAACTGCAAGCAAGGAGAAACTCAGGGCAATTGTAACCAAAACTCAAAACAAAGGAATTTTGTTACCAGTCAAAGAATACATAAAAAGAACTGGCTTTTTATGCTAATTCCAAATACATAACATTCTTTATTAAGTTTAATGTTAGGCTACCCATTAAAAGCTATGAACCTGAGAAAATTTGCCTGTTTTTCAAAAAAGGGAGGAAACGCCCAAAAAAACTGAGTTATATGAATGAAAATAAGGAACTTTCCCAAGGGAAGCAATGACGTCTTATTTCTAATTTTTTGTCCGTCTTTTCCTTTTCTCTGTTTTTTTTTTTTTCTGTCGCCACTAGTAGGGAACTGAGACATCATAAAGAGACGTTTTAGGGCTAATTGAAAAGAAATCGCTGCATCCAGTGTCTTTGTAAGTAATTCCGTTGGTGAAGAATTGAGAAGTAAGCTGAAGCATAAAGACCTACACTATAATAAGTAATAATAAGTTTTTTTTGTTTTGTTTTTTTTATTATCTATTAGAAAATTACGAAAAATTTGAGTAAGTTTCATTTTTTTTTAATTGCTCAGCAATTACTTGCATTTTAATGCTATAAGCGAGAGAACGTTTCGAATATGCTTTGGGTGTAGTAAAGCGCAAATGATGAGCTGATCTTTAGAAGCCTGACAGGGTATTAAATGTACTTTTAATTAAAATAAATTTTTGTTCGTTTTAAGTTTGATTTGAACATTCTTCTAAATTTATATTCATTTGCCTTATCACTAATTGTTTTGATATTAATTTCTGTTGGGCTTAAATGGGCATTGATGCATAACTTTCGATCGATATGGATCGAAAGTCATCTTCCAATCTGGATCCAGTTCATCTATTCATCGATCACGAATCGATGCGACCGACCACGGTCTGGTCATGTTCATTCCAATTGCATCACAACAAAGAAAAAATTTTTTTCAAGGAACTTCAGAACCACCGCAAGAAAATCACAGAACAGTCAGCTCAAAAAATCAAAGGTGACCCTTATTTCCTTTGGTCGAAACTCCTTCCAAAGATTCTTAAAACCTCCCATCTCGCTCCTGATGTTCCTCTATCTGAGCGGTATTATTTCTTTGTGGCCGAATTCTCTCCACCTGACCCACAGCTTGAACACAAATATGTTGAAGAGCTTGCAGTTGTTGCTCATGCTCTGCTCAATACTTTTTTACGGATAGTTCACTCGCCTTGGCGAGTCATGATGTTCGCAGGGTTCGGACTCGCCTATAAATTCCTATATTTAATGCACTCCTATAAAATGCCTATATTTTGGCTAAAATCCTATTATTCCTATATTTTTGGCGGAAGAGCACCAAGAACATTGCTCATGATTTGCAATTTTCACTCCTCGTTAAGTAAGCCAAGACGTGCTTTTCTTTGCTTTTGACTCTGCTTGTAGACTGTGCTGTCTTTCGGTGTGGATCGATAATTAATTACAACTGTTGAGCTGTTTGAACTTAACTAATACTTTGTGTTGGGATTAGTAAGCTGCTTCTGCCTGGGCTATGCTGTTGTGTTGACTTAGTAGCCTATGTTTTGTTTTTTGTCATGTTGGGCCTGTCCGAAATGAGCGAAGATCAGTATATAGGCTAGCAGTCTCTGCTTAATGAGACTCTGAGTTCTTGCGACTTATGTGTTTCCTGGCTGAACGCTATAAAATGCTGATGCAAATACGGCCCAGTTTCGGACATATCCACATTTTTTTCTTTTTATGGCCTTTTAATCGTGGGATACTATTTTGCAGGTGATGCTTAGTAATTAAGTATGGGGCCTACCAAGTTCAATAGTTCATGGCTTGCTAAGACGGATTGCAGCGGTAGAAAGATTGACGAAAGGTGTAAGACTGGGAACGACCAGTACTCGTTCTTTTGCAAACTCTGCTTGAAAAATCCTGGTAGCACAGCTGGGGTTGCTCAGCTAAACCAACATGTGCGATCTGCAGAACACAAAGCCGCAGTTACTGCTCAACTACATCCACTACAGCTTCACCTGACCGGACAATCTTGAGTTGATGAAACAACCAGGGATAAACCATTAGTTGGTACAAGCATGTTTTGTGAGCGTGATGCCGCTTATAAAGCTGAGTTAATATGGGCACTTCAGACGGTACAGAGTTCTATGTCTGCTAACTCTTCAGACCATATTGTCGCAACCTTCCATGCGATGTTCCCAGGTAAGATCCCCGACGGAATGTCCCTATGTGCGAAGAAACTCACGTATCTGAACACCGATAGGCTGCATCCTTACTGTAAGCAAATGCTTGTGAAGGACATTCAGTCATATTTTGTACTAGAATATGACGAGACAATAACGACGCTGGTATGAAAGAGTTACAGATACGTGTTCGATATTGGTCCTCATACGGAAATGAAATCCAGAGCAGACATTTATGCACAAGTTTTATGGGCCACGCGACAAGTGATGACCTGTATAGGAAGATTATGTCAGCCATTTAGCAGAATCAGCTGCCACTTGAAAAGCTGATCACGCTTGGAAGTGACGGACCAAACGTCAACAAAAGCGTTTGAAACAAGTTCAATGCCGAAAAAAAGAAAGTGACGAGAAAGGAATGTTGAACATAGGTACTTGCAACATCCATATAATTCATAACGCTTTCTTGAAAGGTCTTCAGGTGTTCGGAGAAGAAAGTTCAGACTTTGTTATTCTTGTGCATTCATTTTTTGACGGCTGGCCTGCACGTTGTGAAGACTATCGAAAGTGCCAAAAGAAAGTGGGAGTGCCAGAGAATGCTTTCATGAAGCATGTCCCAAGCCGCTGGCTGACGACATGCAGCAGTGGCCGGCAATCTTAGAGTACTTCCTGAACATCGTGCCGAGAGAGAAAAAACTGAAGAATCTTCTGTCCACTCCCCAATTTCTGAAGATTGTGGCTTATATCAAAAATGCGACGATGAAGGCCCAACTCGAGTTTGTTCTAGCCTCAGCAGAACTGTTCATGAGTTTCACCCAACTGTTCCAGAAATAAGAGCCTCTCATTCATGTTCTGCACTCAGAGATCAAAAGAATAGTTGTGACGCTTTGGGGACGGGTCTTTACTCCAGATTTCCTGACCGAGACTGAAAATTTCTCACCCATAGCTTCAGAAAATGTGGAACGAGCTTTCGGTGAGAAAGCAACACTGAACAAGGCCATTTTCTATGTCAATGTGCGAAAAAATTTTATTGCGGGTATTCGCCATATTTTGAACAAATGTCCTCTGGAAAAGGATGGTTTTCTAGAGCCTTTACGCTGTTTGAGTCCGATCAACATGAAGGATTCAAAAAGCATTGCAGACATAGCGGTTGTGGCACGCGAGATTGTGATTGGAGTAAGCTCAGACGTCGCCCAGGCTGAGTGGCTGCTTTTGCGTACGGAAACTGGATTCCGTGAGGACATTACTCGGATCGATCATTTTTGGACCCATTATTTTGGATTGGTGAATGAGCGCGGGGACAGCAAGTACCCGGAACTTACCAAGCTTATCAAAGCGGTGCTGACGTTGTCGCATGGCAGCGCAGATGTTGAGTGGGGGTTCTCGCGTTCTGGTAGGATTCTCGGTGAAGACCAAGCGTTGATGTCTGAACGCGTTCTGGATGCGAGACTCATGGTATATGACACGTTGAGGTTTTATGGAGGAAAACCAGAACGGTTTGTTATTACAAAAGAGCTGTTGAATCTTGCACGTTCCGCACGGTCTCGGTAAAAACAAAATCTGGATGAAAAGAAAAAAGAAGGGCTATCCGAGAAGGAGAAAGCAGCTTTCGAAGAGGAAAGCAAGCGGAACTTGCAGGAGGTCCACGACAAAAAGAAAGAAATTGAAGACCTGGAAAGCAAAAGGAAAAAACTTAGAGCATCAGAGCAAGAAAAGAGAACAGTAGCAGATACTCTACTTCAGGAAGCGACCGATAGAATGAAGAAGGCTGCCGAGTCCAGGAGTTCAAAAGACATTGCCCTAGCTGTTTCTTTGCTCGAAGAAGCTGTGAAGTCCAGAACAAGTGAAAGAGAGCAGATGGTGGAATCTGCGAGAATGGAGCAGTCTCTGAAAAACTGACCTCATATCGAAATTGATGCCCAAGAAGCAGCAAGAGTGATTCCAAATATTTTACCTGTATCAGTCAATCGTTGGCACAGTATATGTATCTGATTTTTTACTGTTTTTTACTATTTGTACAGTTTGTGTTTGAAAAAAAATAAATAAATAGGTAAATGCAAAAACTCGGGAAATGACGAATTTATGTGACCAGGCATCCCACGCCATCTACCACAGATCTGATCCCGAAGACTTCCGAATCCTATATTAGGCCTATATTTTGGCCCGGGAAATCCTATAAAAATAGGACAGAGCCTATAATTTGATACGAAAAACCGACCTGTCCGAAACCCTGTGTTCGCCACGCCTTTGACTCCCTGATCCATCCCTTTATGCTTTTAAGGGCTGTTAAAAGAGGAGTAAGTACGGATATAATCGGATCTCAAAGGGATATGTATGCTAAGCTACGAGTCCGTCTTAAAATATATTCTGAGCAAGACGAAATGGCAAGGTCACTGGATAGAACTGTACCAGTTAAGGGAGGAGGCAGGCAAGGTGCATTCGAATATTCATGCCTAAGACAATTCCTCAACGTCCTTACCATAGATAGAGTCAGTAACGCCGAATTACAAACGTACTCCCGTCAAAAACATGACATCAGTGCAATAATAAGTAAAACACCACCTAACATGGTATGGCCATGTTTGTAGGATGCCAGAGAGCACCCTTGCCAAACAAGTGCTAAACGGTAAACCCCTGAGCCATTGGAAGAAAAAGCGTAGAGGGCAAGTAAAGACCTGGCTCAATACAACTAAGACCGAACTGGGGCCTATTGAGGGCTCTAGACATCACGGGCGAAAAAGGGAAAAAAATGGCTAGAGATCATTGGACCATAAAACTGATGATCGAGCAGCGTGGTGCTCAACCGTCTGTCAAATCATAACGCCAGGGAGAGCTGAAGAGCTTGTGTCCCGATGACAAGCAGAAATAAATAAGCACACGAACAGGTTATCGTAAATGAGAGTAGAGCCATCACTCCCTCAAACTCGACTCTTTTAATTAAAGTTTAACTTTTGGCAAACAATGCTTCTAGAAAAGAGCTTATTCATGCTTACATTCTTCCTAATGAAACGAGGTCAAGTACTGAATCCATAATCATCTAAAGATTCAGTCAGTTCATCTGAAGCACCTCTTGTAGAAAGTTTGACGACAAAGGCCCAAAACGGTTTTTTGGGGCTTCAGAGCCCCTCTTCACGCCAATAAAATCCATCGGCTAGCACCGTAATAGATAATGTGCAAATATTCCATACTCTATGGTCATAAGTTTTATTGGAAAATGGTCTATTGTATTAACTGCTTATATATATTGACTGCATTTACATTCAATGACAAATGGTATACTGCACATTAACATTCCCTGTGAGACTGGAGGCTTAAATATATATCATTTAAATAGTTTCTAGAATTTTCGCTTCAGAACATTAGGCCGTGTATGCTCCGAAGCTACCGCTTTACGGGTCAAAGGCCTTGAAACGGGCAACTTCCTATGGCGTGATCTATTTTGTCAAACAGTTCGTGGTAACGAACTGTAAGTAAGGAGCGACCCGGCTCAATGGTAACCGAAACTCTAGAAAACGGGTTTTGATACCAATAGATATATCAAAAGAATCAGATTTCAATGCTGATTTCAAATATATAACTTTCATCAAGTTTAGAGCTACCCATCAAAAGTTACGCGCCTGAGAAAATTGGCTGATTTTCAAAAAAAGGGGGAAAGACCCCCTAAAAGTTATAGAACCTTAATGAAAATCACACCATCATATTCAGCGTATCAGAGAACCCTACTGTAGAGGTTTCAAGCTCCTATCTACAAAAATGTGGATTTTTGCATTTTTTGCCAGAAGAAAGATCACGGATGCGTGTTTATTTGTTTGTTGGTTTGTTTGTTTGTTTTTTTTTTTTTTTCCCAGGGGTGATCGTATCGACCCAGTGGTCCTAGAATATCGTGGGAGGGCTCATTGGAACGGAAATTAAAAGTTCTAGTGCCCTTTTTAAGTGACCAAAAAAAAAATGGAGGGCAACTAGGCCCCCCTCCCACGCTTATTTTTTTACCAAAGTCACCCGATCAAAATTTTGAGATAGCCATTTTGTTCAGCATGGTCGAAAATATGATAAATATGTCTTTTGGGATGACTTAATCCCCCGAAGTACCCAGAGGGAGGGCTAAAAGATATGAACTTTACCCAATGTTAACATATAGTATTGGTTATTCGGAAGTATACAGAAGTTTTCAGGAGGTTTTTTTTCTGCTAGTGGGAGGGAAGGGTGGGTCGGGGGTTATGTTGGAGGATCTGTTCATGAAGGAAGTTTTCATGGGGGAAGGGAAATCGCCATGAAGGGGGCGCCGGACTTGCCAGCATTATTTATTGGTTATTGGGAAGTATACAACCATTTTCAGGAAGGATTTTTTCTGGAGGGGGGGCTAGAGGAGGGAGTTACTCTGGAGAATATTTCCGTGGAGGATGTTTCTTTGGGGTAAGGGACATTTCTATGAAGGAGGCGCCGGATTTCCAAGCATTATTTAAAAAACGATCAGAAATTAAATAAAAAAAAAAAACAAGTTTTTTCAACTGAAATGTAAGAAGGAATATTAGAACTTAAAACGAACAGAAAATTATAACGTATGTGAGGGGGTTCTCCCCCAAGTCAATACCTCGCTCTTTACGCTACAGTTTTTTTTAGTGCTTTCAAAAGAGCTATCTATTCTAATTAAACGGCCTTTGTGATTCAGGGGTTTGTGAATCAAATTTTTTTTTAACTTTTAACGTAAAGAGCGTGGTATTGACTAAGGGCAGAACCCCCTCATATACGTAATAACATATACGTAATAAAAAAAACAATAAAAAAACAAGCGATACGGCTCAATAGTAATCGAAACTTTTAAAAACGGAATTTTGATGTCAATAAATGTATCAAAAGAATGTGTTTATAATGCTGATTCTAAATATATAAATTTTATTAAGTTTAGTATCAAACAGATCGTGGTAACGAACTGTAAGTAAGGAGCGACCCGGCTCAATGGTAACCGAAACTCTAAAAAACGGGATTTTGATACCAATAGATACATCAAAAGAATCAGATTTTAATTCTGATTTCAAATATATAAGTTTCATTAAGTTTAATCTAACCCATCAAAAGTTACGTGCCTGAGAAAATTTGGCTGATTTTCGAAAAAAAGGGGGAAAGACCCCCTAAAAGTTATAGAACCTTAATGAAAATCACACCATCATATTCAGCGTATCAGAGAACCCTACTGTAGAGGTTTCAAGCTCCTATCTACAAAAATGTGGAATTTTCCATTTTTTGCCAGAAGAAAGATCACGGATGCGTGTTTATTTGTTTGTTTGTTTGTTTGTTTGTTTTTTTTTTCCCAGGGTGATCGCATCGACCCAGTGGTCCTAGAATATCGTGGGAGGGCTCATTGGAACGGAAATTAAAAGTTCTAGTGCCCTTTTTAAGTGACCAAAAAAATGGAGGGCAACTAGGCCCCCTCCCACGCTCATTTTTTCCCAAAGTCACCCGATCAAAATTTTGAGATAGCCATTTTGTTCAGCATGGTCGAAAATATGATAAAAATGTCTTTTAGGATGACTTGATCCCCAAAGTCCCCAGGGGGAGGGCTGAAAGTTATGAACTTTACTCAATGTTAACATATAGTATTGGTTATTGGGAAGTATACAGACTTTTTCAGAGGAGATTTTTCTGGTAGGTGGGGGAAGGAGAGGGTCGGGGGCTATATGGAAGGATCTTTCCATGAAGGAAGTTTTCATGGGGAAGGGACATTGCTATGAAGGGGGCGCCGGATTTCCCAGTATTATTAAAGAAAAAGATCAGGAATTAAATAAAAAAAACAAGTTTTTCAACTGATCAACTGATTGTGATTAAGAGGTCATTTTAAAGAACTGGAAAAAAATCGAACATAGTTTAAAGAGCAGGGTATTGACTAGGGGGCGAACCCTCTAATATACGTGTTAAAAATTTATGAATATAGAAGCTCGTTACGTAAGTTAATTCTAAGTTACGTATATTTATTACTAATAAAAAGGTTCGTAAATAAAATTAAACAAGTTTCGAGAAAGCCATTTAACCAAATATAATATGCAAATTTTGTTTTAATTATTCATGTACGGTGAGCCAAAATCAAAACCTGCATTAATTCAAAAACGTTCAAAAATTAAATAAAAAAAACAAGTTTTTTTAACTGAAAGTAAGGAACGACGTTAAAACTTAAAACGAACAGAAATTATTCCGTATATGAAGGGGGCTGTCCCCTCCTCAACGCCTCGCTCTTTACGCTAAAGTTTGACTTTCTCACAACTCTATTTTTTTAAACAATAAAAAAACTTTAGCGTAAAGAGCGAGGCGTTGAGGAGGGGACAGCCCCCTTCATATACGGAATAATTTCTGTTGGTTTTAAGTTTTAACGTCGTTCCTTACTTTCAGTTAAAAAAACTTGTTTTTTTTATTTAATTACTGAAAAGACACGAGACCTTCAAATGTTCATTCGAATGAAATCTCTTTCAATAATCTATGATTACAGACTGTGGATATTCCCATGTCTGCCGATCCTTCTTCGGGAAATCAAGAAATTCGATATTTTGTTGATAGTAGCTTTAAGTTTCTTATAAATGATCAATCTCATTTTATAATCAAACAGTTCGTGGTACCGAACTGTATAGTAAGAGCGACTCGTCTCAATAGTAACCGAAACTCTAAAAACGAAATTTTAATACCAGTAGATGCATCAAAAGAATTGCATTTTATTCTGATTTTAAATATGTAAGTTTCATCAAGGTTAACCTTACCCATCAAAAGTAAAGAGCATGGAAAAGTTTAGCTAATTTTCGAAAAAAGGGTAAAAATACCCCTTAAAAGTAATAGAATCTTAATGAAAATCTCACCATTGGATTCAGCGTATCAGAAGACCTTACTGTATAGGTTTTCAAGTTCGTATCTTCAAAAATGTGGAATTTGTTATTTTTTGCCAGACGAAAGATCCCCCCCCCCAAAAAAAAAAAAAAAAAATATCAGATGAATTTACTGAAAAAAAATGTATATTGTCAGTTTAATATACATATGCTGATATTTATTCCTTAAAATCTTAATTAATTTTTGATTTCTCAAAGTTATAAAAGTGAAAACATTTAAAAGATGTTTTTCAGTAGAGTACAAATCATATTCTGGCTCTTCGAAATCATAGGGTTTAGAACCCTACTCAGATTAACTTCTGCTCGTTTTGAGTTTAGCTTATTTTAATTTCTGTTTCTTTTGTACATTTTGGTTTAATGGAGTTCTTTACTTTTTTTTTGAACAACTTATTTTGTGCAAACAGTTTTTTGATTAATTTCTGTTCCTTTTATATTGACATAGTCTTTTTCAGGGAGAAAGAGTGAGCCTCTTCTGAAGTTAAACAACCATCCCTACTATAAAAACCTTTATTACCCCCTGGGCATAACTTACAACCCTTGCCCCTAGTCTTTGGGGTTTGTTTCAACCCCAAAAGCCTTGTAATATGATATTTAGACTATTTTGAATAGAATAGCTATCTCAAAATTTCTATTAGACGCACTTCGGGACAATATGACGTGTGTGTAGGGGGGAGAGGGTAGCTACCCTCTGATCATTTTGACTCTTAAAAAGGACACTAGAGTGTCTTGATTACCAATCCAATGAGCCCCCTTTGAAGTTTACATGACCACACTTTCTATTAAAACCCTATATGTCCCCAGGGCAAAACTTACAACCCTTGCTTGAGGGCTGGGGGGGATTTTTTTATCCTCAAAGACATAATTTCCAGACCTTTCTGATAAGCTTAACAAAATGGCTATATCAAATTTTGATTGGAATCGTTTGAGGAAATGACAGGTCTGGAAGGAGACATTTGTCTATGATTCTTTCGTCACCACCATCGAGGACAATAATTTCCACATCGTTTTTTTATCTCTCTTGACTCCTTTGGGACATCATTTAGTATTTTCAGCTTTTCTCCGTTTCTCTGAGTGTTTCGGCATGCTTTTTAGTCGTTTTCTGTCAGCTAATACCATAAACTTATACTGATAAAATGGCAAAATATTGTCCTTAAAAACTAAAATAAAAGAAGTTTTAAAAATTTGTTGAATAAGAGAAGAGGATTCTTGATGAACTAAGGTATGCAAGAACGGATTGATGGAGAACCATAGTTGCATTTTTTCCTTCTATCATCTGAAGCCTTGATTCATTTTCCCATTGTTTTGGCCAAGGCCATTCGTCTAAGGCCTCTAAAAAAAGGAGAGCGGCGGGTCTGAGGTCAGTTTTCCTATCTCCTCTTGGAATTAGTGTAAGAATCGAATAAAATATGAAATATGGCTGATAGTTATAAAGCAGTGAAGCTTACAAGAATGGAAAACGCATTTTGGAATTCAAGGTTATGATATACAGTTAAATTTCAAAATGTAGATAATACCTTTTATCAGACAGTGAAAACAGATATTAAAAAAATCTGGATATTTTGACCACATATACCAGTTGTCGTCATCAGCAGAAAAACTGATGTGGCCGAAATATCCGATTTCTTATATGTGTTTTCACTGTCTAATAAAAGAACTAATTTCTGATTTGAACTTCTGTTTGTTTGTCATAGTAAGGCAATGTAAAGGGAAGCGGACTTAGGAGGAAGGCCTGTGGTCGTTTTGAAAAAATCTTGACAAATGTTGATGAACAGGTTCAGAATGTTCTATTTTTTGTCTCAATGTCTGAAAAACATTTAAATGCTTTAGTTCAAAAAATTTTGAATTAAATCAGCTTTTCAAGCTATTAAACAACTTTTAAGTTGTTTCAAGCTAAATTCAACTTTAAAGCTAAAACAAACGTGGGAGGGAGGGGTGGCTGTCCTCTATTTTGACTCTTAAAAGGACACTATAACTTCCGATTTACAATCAAGTGAGCCCACTCTAAAGTTTCCTTGACCATCCCTTTCACATGAAGTGGCTTTGGAAAAAATAAATAAAAAATACACTGAAAGCTTCTGGTTCTTTACTAAAACGTTGCCTCTGACTCTGGTTCACGATGGAAACAAACCCAATATGTGCCAAAAAATTGTTTTTAACTGTGTGTGACATGAAATCCTGAAAATAAAAAGAAAAACTTGACTTCTCTCAGAGACTAGCTTCGGTTTGTTTCTTGCTTTTTTCTTTACCTACCTCTTATGTAGGATTTTATTGTGTGACCAGTCACTCTTTTTTTAATTTTGTTCAGTTATGTAGAGTAAATTGATTCATCCCTTTCAGCCCAGGATTGTGAGAGCCAATGGACAAAATTAAGAATTGCGTATGGCAGACATAGAAAAATCCTGCAAAAACAATCATATCCAACAAAACAAAAATGGGTTCATTACCAAAGCATGCATTCATTTATGGCTGGAAATTTCAAACAAAGAAACACTCAGAGAAAACGAAGAAGTCCATTGAGTACAGACAGGTTCTCTTCTCAAATTTATCTCCTTCTTAGTTTTATAATCTGCAATATTGGTTAATCTAAGGGGATTTCCCATTTCTGCATTCCATCTTTTCCTCTATTGATGGAATACTGGTTAAAATGCACAGAAAAGGAGAGGAAGTGCAAAACAAAACTTATTGAGCTGGTATATGAATAATGGTAGACATAGGTTTATTTATTTGAGGTAACTAATGTTTTGCAAGCATTATTTTATTCTTGAAGCATCAGACAGAAAAAACACAATTAATAATGGGTCAAGTCAGACACAATAGAAAAAGGGTCTTCCAGCTGGTAAAAAACGGTTGCCTGTTCTAGAAAATGTGCCTGTGTACTTTATTTCTTCTTCATTTTTTCAAGTAGAAACAAAAAGTCTGTCTGATTAATTTTCAGTTTCTTGTTAAATATGTGTAAACAGTTCCTTGAAGAAAGTATCTCAAACTAACAGAACCAGCAGTACCACAGGGGCCATAGCTGCTCACAAGGATTGTATAAATTATGTTGAACACCCCATACCCCCTTGAGAATGGATCTGTGTATACTTATTGAGAGGCTATTGAATTCTATCCAAGATTATCATAACTGATACTTAACCTGTAAAGTGCACCTGTCTCTATGGAAAACAGAAAGAAACAAATGGGTATTTTTCAAAGTCAGCTTTGACACTAATTGGTTGGGCTATAGACAAATCCAGCTGAATTAGAACAGGGTGGAGCTGAACAGCTGGATCTTATCACCTTATAGTCTAGGCCTTGCACCTAGCGGTTCCCATTTCTTCCAGTATTTAAGTTAGACCCATTGGGGTCAAAGGCGATAAAGCGAGATCCAACGAGAAAAGCTTAATGATGATGAATATGTGAACAATTCATCCAGGACTTGCATATACAGACCTAATATATTCGATACTTTTGACTAATCTGAACAAACAGCTTACCGCCAGAAGGCTTTATGCTGTGAATAGCTTCATGATCAGGAATTTTGTTAATAGCGTGAGCCCGTTTCGAAGGATCGTCAAGTTTAGTAGGCACTTTTGAAATGGTAACGGCGGCGCTGCTTTCAATTTGGGACTAGCATAAGGAATGAGAAAATGACGGAATATTTTAATTATAAGCTGTTTTCTTTCTTTGATGAAGTTAAGGGTACTATCCAGAGCACAAATTTAGGAAGCAAGTTTATGCTAAGCAACAGCAGGAATTACAGGCACTTCAGTGGGTGAAATAATTACACACTTTGGCACTGTTAACTCCTCATTTTCTCACTTGCAAAGCAAATCAATCATATCAATCAATCATATCTTTCACATGCCGAACGGAGGCATTATCATCTTGTCTCTTTGGTGATGTTTTGCTACTAGGGTATATTTCTGCCCATAAATCAACTTTAGCATCTTTGAGAATATTTTCAGGAAAACTCCACTGCATGACTAATAATAACTTCATCATCAATACCCGATCGAATGTTTGATTGGATTAAAATTAAGAATAGCTGAAAGCGAATACATTATTATTCTTCCTCAGCTCAAAACAGTCTAGGTCCAAAACCTAGCCGAAATTAATCCATTGTCCAGGTAAAATAAAGTCCATCAAAATTTCATATGCAATCATTAAAACCAGTGTTAAAGTCCATATATTTCTGCACTCTCAATATTATAGTATATTCCAAAATTAATCCGGCTTAAAATGGAACTATTGTACACTGGTCAGATGCCAAATGAATGCGGGAACCTCCCGGGAGGTTGTAAAGGGGAAAACTTTGAATAGATTGGGATGGAGGAGGGGCGTGCGTAGCTGTGTGGACATCAGGCGGCTTGATTCTGCGGTGAGTTGTTAGTACTAGTAGTAGTAGTAGTTTTTACGTCAGATTTTTGACGTGGGAATTTTATCCAAAACCTTAGCCCAAACGTGTTTTAAGTATATTAACTGTTTTTTTTCTGTAGTAGTGTGGAAGAATGGAATGTTTGACTATCACTTCCTAGAAATTAAAAAGTCATAGAAGAGCTCTAGCTCTCACTACTCGTCAATTTACATATTACGCTTTTATTTAAATCATCCAAATGCGCATTATGGCAGTCCGTTCTATTGTCAAAGGGTTTAGTTTCAGTGGTAAAGACAGTTAAAACATCAGCAAATTTGAAAAGTTTATGGCATGATAATATATGTAGTTAAATACATAAATGTATTTAACTATATATAAAATATATAAAATAAATAAATGTAGTTAAGTACCTGAAATTTCAGTTCCTTAAAATCAATCAAGGAGATTCAAAGTCGTAAATAGTAAGCAATCATTGAATATTCGCTCTTCTTTCAAAAAATAAATATTTTACTGCTATCACAAAAAATAGCTCGATCTCTAAGTTACTTTTCTCTAAGTTCTAAGTTACTCTAAGTTACTATCTCTTTTGTTGACGTTGGATCCTCAATGATGTAGAGAATTTTATTTTGTTATTTATTGTCGGGTGATAGGAGGGTCGCTGTTTCGTGTGGACTGTCGGTGAGTTAACTTCTTTTCCTTATAGATAAATTAGACATTGTTTAGTATTGTTTATGCCAAGTTTTAATATTAGTCTTTTATTCTATGTCGCTTCCCAAATAACGGGCCATTGAACCCTTTGGGATACTGTTTTTGTTATTGTTATTTATGGAAAATAAATGGAACTTGAACTTGGATTTGAACTTACTTTAGAGTGGCTTAAAATTTAACACAGTAAAAACAATCAGTTGAAATTTAACTTCTTTATTATTTTAACTGGCTTAAAATTTCACACAGAAGAAACAATCAGTTGAAATTTAACTTCTTTATTATTTTAACTGGCTTAAAATTTCACACAGAAACCAATCATGTTTCAGAAAACCGAAGCTATTGGATTCTCTGTATGATGTACGCGTAAGGAGCAGTGTCATTGGCATATGCAATACGTTGGAGATTTGAACCAATGGCTTTAAAGCCCATTATCTGCCACATAATTACAAGAAACTAATATCTCTTTTTCCCTGCAGTTGCAATTGGAGACAAGATGTTTTTTTTTTAATAATATCCTGTATTTTTACGTTACAGTGATGCAAACAGCGCAGATCACGTTGCTGAAATGCTTGAATTCACGGTGACGTAAGTCTATTTTCTTTCTTTCTCTTTTTTGCCTTTCTTTCTTTTTACTCCTTCATTTCTTTCTTTTTCTTTTTTGTTCGAAATAATTTTTTACTTGAGCTTTATGAAAAAAAAAAAAAACTATTAGCCGGCTGAAGTGCGTAGAATTAGTTACAGTTGTGATCATATCGCACTTCAAGGCCTCTTATAGACTTCCGAGAAATTGCCTACGGATTGTTTTGGGTACCTGATTGACAGACCGTATCTCAAACAGTAGGTTGTGTGAAAAGTGAGGTTCAATTCCGCTTTCTAGGGCTATAATGAATAAATGTTGAGATGGATAGGGAACGTTCTGCGGATGAAGGATGACAGAATGCCCAAGATTTTCCCTTTGGCTAACCGTTTAGAGCCAAACGAAAAGCAGGTCATCCCTAGTTCGGGTGGGAGGATGTCGATAGGAAAGATTTAAAGGAAATAGAAACTTCCTGGGAGGGTTTAAAGAAGAAGCTCTGAATTGCTCGGGCTGGAGGAGGATCGTGCGTGGATCTGATGGCTTCTGGGGGCTTGGTGCTGCAGTGAGTTGTCAGTAGTAGTAGTAAAGGAAATCTTAGCGAATACTATATTATAGGACTAAAGCTGTCCAAGGATAAAGTACTTGTATAGCTTACGGTAACTTCCTAACTTATTAATGTCGCCAGCAAGTGTGCCGCACACAGAGACATTTCAGCCTTCTCTTTTCGGAAGATCAAAAATAGGCAAAAACCTGAAGATTCTATAACATCTTGACAGGATATGATGTTTTCCTGCCAAAATGACCCTTATTACAAGCCTTAACCCCCTTCCTACACAAAATGTTCCCTCCACCCTCCAACCTTGGGTTAAAATTATATAGGTCTTCTTGATCCACATTAAACATGCTTATCTGGAACCAATACAGGTTTGAGCTTAAAGGGAGAGGGAGCTCTTTGGATCAATCTCGAGGGATGTTCATCTCCCTCCCTCTGACCAAAGTTATTTTATTCTTTTTATATCACCGTTGACTGAAGTTGATCGGATCACCATTGGCTGGTTGTTTCGTTAAATAAAAATGAAGTGGGGAAGTATTGTAAAGAATGAAATAGGATTTGGAAACGGAATAGGAAATGTAAAAAGAATAGGAAATGCAACACAGTTGAGCACAGTTACAAATCTAAATGTTTCTTTAAATTTGTTTCAACTGGCTCTAGTATAAATTGATTTTACGAGCAATTATGTTTTTATTCAAGTCTACCGTGATGGAAAACAGCCATTGATTATTTTCCTTTCCTGATTTTTATTTAGATATGTTTGTTTTTCTAATTTATTTTAGTATATGTGAATTTACAAAATAATATTTGTGAAAAGGAATCGGAAAAAGAAAAATTGTGTTCTCCAAAGACAAAAGAACACACTTTATTATATCTAATAACCTAATAATTATATCTAATAACCATAAAATGGAAACAAAATGTGAAAATACTTCAAAGTCTAGTTTCTCTATATATTTTAAATTAATTGTAAGTTATTTATTAAATTAATTCATTTATTTCTAGTTAATTAATTATCCAAAATTAATTTATAGAATCATCGAGTGTTTGGATACGCAATACATTGGTTTTGAGAGAATGTATTTGATAATATATATATAATATATATATATATATATATATCGATATATATATATATATATATATATATATATATATATATATATATATATATATATATATATATATATATATATATATATATATATATATATATATATATATATATATATATATATATATATCGATAATATATATTCGATAATATATATATTCAGTATCTGAACTTCTGTATTCGTTAATCCAACATGTATGTTCGAATTACTAAACTTAAAACTCTAAAACGTTTTTCGAATGCCTGGTCTGCCTGGTCATGGTCTGCGTTGTGCAGATACCGATCTCATGATGTGATGCCTTCGATCGGGAGTGCAATGCGTGGTTGGGGACAGATCATCCGACGATTCCCGTCTTTTTCGCTCAGATTTCTCCAGGCTCCCATTTAGAGCTGGGTCGACTCTGGCTGAGCTTACAGAGTCACATCATTGGTCCCTGTTCCAAACCAAATAAGCAGCGACATCAGGATTCGAACCCTTGACCTCAGGATTTCAAGTTTTTGTTTTTTTTTTTTTGTCTTGATAAATTAGCAAGGGCAAGTTTTAAATTTTTGAAAATTTTTTTCAAAAATTTCAGTTTCAAAACCCAAATTATTCATACCCACGGGTCAGTAAAGCCATGATTAATTGAACACCTAAAAAAAGCAATTAAGATAAATTGCATAATACCCCATACATCAGAATATTTTAGATAATAAAAATAGAAGTAGATAGTTCTGTAATAAACGCCTAGAATTACAAAAGGAAACAAATGACTAAATATTGTCAGTCGGGATCGCTTAGAGAGATGCCACCCCTTTATGTGAACTTGGTGCTTATATCAATTATATAATACTTTCCGAATATTATGAATCTTTGTGTTAAAAAGAAAAGAAATTGCGAATTCTGTTTATAATTTGATTGATTTTAATTCCAAAAACTTGTTGAAAAAAAAAATGAGAATTGTAAAATATAATTCATATACTACCAAGATATTCGAACTCTCTGACGTCTTCGAAATCGGTACCCTCGTTATTGATGCCTTCAGCCAGGGTCCTTAAACTTCACTTGGCATCCTTTTTGTTTCATCAGTGTTTATTTGCAGGCCAGTAGGGCAGCTTTTGCTGCTAGTTTATTCAGATGTCTTTGTGTTGTGTCTGTGTTGAATGTCTGTGTTGAATGTCTTTGCAGGTGCAAGAGCAATAGCGTCGTAGTGTACTTGACGCTCAAAACTTAGTTGAATACGGTAGCCTACCTTCTCTAAACGGCACCTCGTATCATAGCGTCTACAGGCATTGAAAAAAAAAACATACTTGACGAACACAGGACTTGATTTGGAAACATTCTAATAGACCAACCTCCGTCTGGACTTCATACATCTCCCCTGCACAGAGGGTCTTAATCATATTACAATTTTGAGATGAATTTGAAGTGCTAGGAGAATTTCCACATAGCCTCTTTATGCACGGAGTTGAATGCCTTCAAAAAGTCTATAAATACCAAAATAATCTCTGCTTGCAATTCGTTTGATTCTTCTAAAACAGATAAGTTAAATGTCAAATCACGGCACTTGATTGTGAATTCTACTTAGTAGAATCTAACTTAGCCCTTTGATTCTGGCTGGCTGCAGTGTAACGCTTCTCCACCTATCACATACTGTGCATCTTCCTTTCCTAAAACAGTTTCAAAATGTACCTTTATCGCAGTTGAAAGGGACAGTCTCAACCTGCTAAGTAATTGAAATATTTTACCAGCAAATCCTCCTCTTCTATATTTCAGTAGCTTGGGAGGGACGTCATTATATCCAGGCACTTAGGGCTGCGTTAACTTCCTGTAAGATGATTGGACTCGAATAGATGCCCAAAAATAAACCCCCGTTCGTCAAGAACATCCAAAGGTTTTTGAGGGATCGGTTGTTCAGAACATTCAAAAATTTCCCTCCCAACTGTTCTGAACATCTTCCTGATTAGTTAGAAAACACTCGCTTTTGTCATCTACGAAGACATTCCTTACAGGCATTTTCACTCGTTTGTTTGCTCTTTTATACGGTTGTGTTTTTAAACTAAAACCAGCATTGCCTATCAACTGGCTGACTAGATTTTCAGATCTGTTTGCTCGCGTGTCAGCTGCTAAGTTGGATCGCCAACCCGGTCATCGTCCTTTCGTTTTTTATAGCCAATGACTTCGACTGCTGTATCTTAAATACTTTCCAGCAGTGATTTCCAGAGAAAGTCTGCATTCTCTCCAACGAGATATTCAAGTCTAAGAGTGGCAATCTATTTCTAGCGCCAGACTATCCGTCTTACTGTGGAAGTTCTGAACTTCTTTGAACTGAACAAACTTCTTCGCTGTCACTAACGGTTGTGTCACAGTCTTCAATTTAGCCGAAGTGGTAAGAGATGAAAGCTCAAAATTTGTCCTGGGTATGGGAATCGTGAAACGGAACAGAAAAGTTCCTGTGACGTTGGTAAAATTTCCAATAGTCATAGGCAGCACGCTAGCGCTGCCTGAGTAAAGAACGATCTGGGCACAATGTGTTTTTTTTTTTTTTTCTTTTCCATACCCGGCCACTTCGTATCGAAGGAGTTGTCGTAGAAAGTTCGAAAAGGGCTCATTCGATTGGAAATTGGAGTGGCTAATGCCCTTTTTAATAGTCGAAAGCGATTGGAGGGAACTAGCCTCCCCCCCACGCCCATCATTCCCCCAAACACATCCAATCAAAATTTTGAGATAGCCATTTTGTTCAGCGTAGTTAATTTCCAGATAGAAAATATGTTTTTGAGGAGGACACTCCCCCACAATCCTCAGGGCAAGGGTTTTAAGTTATGCCCTGGGGGCATATAAGGTTTTTATAGAAGGCGCTGTCGTAGAAACTTCAAAACAGGCTCATTCGATTGGAAATTCAAAGGGCTAGTACCCTTTATAATAGTCGAAAGTGATTGGAGGGCAACTAGCCCCCTCCCTTCACGCCCATCATTCCCCCAAACACATCCAATCAAAATTTTGAGATAGCCATTTTGTTCAGCGTAGTTGATTTCCAGATGCCACATATATATAATTCCCGCAATACATATAATGAAGGCTTGTCATAGAAAATTTTGAGATAACCATTTTGTTGAGCGTAGAAAATATGTTTTTGAGGAGGAAACTCCCCCACAACCCTCAGGGCAAGGATTTTAAGTTATGCCCTGGGGGCATTTAAGTGTTTTTATAGAAGGCGTTGTCGTAGAAACTTCAAAAAAGGCTCATTCGATTGGAAATTCAAAGGGCTAGTACCCTTTTTAATAGTCGAAAGTGATTGGGTGGCAACTAGCCCCCCACGCCCATCATTCCCCCAAACACGTCCAATCAAAATTTTGAGATAACCATTTTGTTGAGCGTAGTTGATTCCCATATAGAAAATATGTTTCTAAGGAGAAACACTCCCCTACAGCCCTCAGTGAAAGGGTTTAAGTTATGCCCTGGGGGCATATAAGGTTTTTAATGAAGGCGTTGTCGTAGAAACTTCAAACAAGGCTCTTTCGATTGGAAATTCAAAGGGCTAGTGCCCTTTTTAATAGTCGAAAGTGATGATTGGAGGGCAACTAGCCCCCGCCCCCACACACACCCATCCTTCCCCCAAACACATCCAATAAAAATTTTGAGATAGCCATTTTGTTCAGCGTAGTTGATTTCCAGATAAAAAAACATATTTTTGAGGAGGATACTCCCCCACAACCCTCAGGGCAAGCATTATAAGTTATGCCCTGGGGGCATATAAGGTTTTAATTGAAATCTTTGTCGTAGAAACTTGAAAAAGGGCTCATTTGATTTGAAATTCAAAGGGTCAGTACCCTTTTTAATAGTCGAAAGGGATTTGAGGGCAAATACCCCCCCCCCCTCTCTCACGCCCACCTTTTCCCCAAACACATCCAATCAAAATTTTTAGATACCTTTTATTCAACGTAGTTGAAAGTTTTGGAAATTAGGTCTTTAAGGATGACAACCCCTCCCCCCACAGCCCTCAGGGCAAGGGTCGTAAGTTATGCCCTGGGGGCATATAAAGTTTTTATTGAAATCGTTGTCGTAGAAACTTCAAAAGGGCTCATTCAATTGGAAATTGAAAGGGCTAGTGCCTTTTTTAGTAGTTGAAAGTGATTGGATAGCAACGAACGCCCACCTTTTCCCCAAACACATCCAATCAAAATTTTTAGATACCTTTTATTCAACGTAGTTGAAAGTTTTGGAAATTAGGTCTTTAAGGATGACAACCCCTCCCCCCACAGCCCTCAGGGCAAGGGTCGTAAGTTATGCCCTGGGGGCATATAAAGTTTTTATTGAAATCGTTGTCGTAGAAACTTCAAAAGGGCTCATTCAATTGGAAATTGAAAGGGCTAGTGCCTTTTTTAGTAGTTGAAAGTGATTGGATAGCAACGAACGCCCACCATTTTCCCAAACACATCCAATCAAATTTTTGAGATATCCATATTGTTCAACGTAGTTGAAAGTTCTGGAAATTAGGTCTTCTAGGATGATAGCCGCCTCAGAGCCCTAATTGCAAGGGTTGTAAGTTATGCTCTGGGGGCATATAAAGGTTATATAGAAAGTTGTCATAGAAATTTCAAAAAGGGCTCATTTGATTGGAAATTGAAATGGCATTTTTTTAATAGTCGAAAGTGAGTGGAGAGTAATTCACCCCCCTCTTACGCCCACCATTTCCCAAAAACATTCAATCAAAGTTTAGAGATAACCATTTTGTTCAACATAGTTGAAGATTGTAGTTTTATGCCCTGGGGGCATACAAGATTTTATAGATAAAGTTGTCATAAAACTTCAAAAGGGTCTCATTCAATTCGAAATTGAGAGGGCTAGTGCCCTTTGTAATAGTCGAAAGTGATTGGAGCGCAACTAACCTCCCTCTCACGCCCACCATTCCTCCAAACACATCCAATCAAAATTTTCAGATAGTCATTTTGTTCAACAAAGTAGAAAGTTCTGGAAATTAAGTCTTTGAGAATGACCTTAGGGTAAGGGTTGTAATTTATGCCCTGGGGGCATATAAGGTGTTTTTAGAAAGCGTTGGCGTTTCCAAAAGTGCTCATTCGATTGGAAATCGTAAGGCCTAGTGCCCTTTTTAATAGTCGAAAATGATTGGAAGGCTTGACATTTTTTATAGTAAAGATCGATGTGGGTATAATGTATTATTTTTTGTTGTTGTTGTCGTTTAGACCAGGGCACTTCGTATCGAAGGAGTTGTCGTGGGAACTTCGAAAAGGGCTCATTTGATTGAAAATAGAAAGAATTGATGCCCTTTTTAATAGTCGAAAGTGATTGGAGGGCAACTAGTCCCCCTTCCACTCCCACCCTCCCATTTGCCCATTATGTTTGAAAACTAAATGTTGCCTTAAGATTAAATCAAAATGCACTGTGATAATGCTAATTCTCAATAAGGCATCTCAGCAGTATCCCAAGAACGACTGAGGGTATTATGTTCAAACTTTCGGGGCTACTTCTGCTTTTAAAATTTAACCAAATCAAAATAGTGTAAGTGTATCCAAGCTATCAAAGAAAGTAAACAGATTTTTTTGCGAATGGTATCAAGTTGTCCATTTCAGGTCAACTAGAGGAGGTATGAAACTAAATTAAACAGTACTATTTGTGTCCAGATTTTTAAAAGGGTGTATGTTGTTAAAAATTGCTGAAAATTGTTCTCTAGCATAGAAATAGCAGGCCAAACTATAAAGTCTTAAAAAACGAAAAGATTTAAAGTATTATTTTCTTTTTTCCGTATCTCTCATTATTTGAGATACGGAAAAATTTTCCGTATCTCTCATAATTTTTTTGGGAACTATTTCTGAATATCCCGTTTTCGAAATAGAAGTTTAAGTTTTTTTCTTCTAAAATTTGCGGTTTTGATGTTTATGATATTTTGGGCTTTAATACTATGAAAATTAAGCAAGAAGACATACATTCTTCTATATCCGAAAATAATTTTTAAAGTTGTCGTCGCGCATAGATATTTTTGACATCCTAGAGGTAACTTTTTCTGGAAAAGATACAGAATTTTTTTCCAAGAACTGGAGCTGACATTGGTTTTCCAGGAATACAATTCCTTCTGTGCCCTAGCTTTGAAGCCTAGCTTTTTAGAAATCAAAGAACTTTGAATGTAGATAGAAATTCATATTATCTCTTCGACAACCTAAGCGAAATTTCCGCATCTCTCAGAAATTTTGGGAAACAACAACGAAATCCTGATTTCGAAATAGTAGTTCCGATCTTTTATTTTTTCTACAGTTTGATTTCTATGTTTATTATATTTTAGAATTTTAATGCCATGAAAAACAAGTAAGGAGACGCTCTTTAATATATGAAAACGAACCGTATACTAAGAAATAATTTGTATAGTTGTCATCGCGCATTGACTTTTATGATATATGTTTTTATGGAAGGGGTGGTCGTATAAATTCTGGAGGGGGGCACATTTGACCTTTTTTTTACATAGACTCTAGGATAAAAAGGATCTAGAGGTAACTTTTTTTGAGACAAGATATAATTTATTTACCAATGCTGATTAACAGGTCTTGATCTTCCAAAAGCTGGAGCTAATATTTATTTTTCCAAAATAAAATTTTTTCTGTGGCTTCTTCAATTTGGAAGTTTTGATTTTGTGAATTCTGGACGTTCCGTTTTTTTTTAGTCTTTTTCAATTTACAAAATGTATGGTTTTTATTTGAAACTTATTGTTGAAACTATAAATAACTGAAACAATTTTAATTAGTTAAAAGAAACCAACACTATCGTTAAGTTTACAGATTAAACTGTTTCGCAAACCCCATTACAGGTAAAGCCAAAAACAATGCTCATACAAAGTTTGACTAATACTTCGACACGCAGAACTTATTTCAGAAGTTCTCTATTTGCGCACTGACATTACAAATAATATTATAAATAAGTATGAATAATAAATATAAATAAATAACTATAAATATATATAAATAAGTCATAACGCATCTGCAAACTTGATACGGCAACATAAAGGTTTATTACCTGTGAAATATAGTTGCACGTGTTGCTACGCAACTGCGACCCATATGTCTTAGTTGCTACGTCATTGCACTGGGTCTTGGCACCGGAGGTCTCATTAATCGACGGTCGGAATCCGTGGTAAGCCTTAACATCTTCAAGGGTCGTTTTTTAGCGCTTGCTGCCGAGTATATGGTCAATTTCGTTTCAGGTGGTGCTTTCAGGAAGTTCCGCATGGATTTAAGAATAGTATTATGTGGGACCAGTGTACCCCTCCCCCACACAATTCAGTCATAAAGACCTCAAAAATCTATCAGAGACAAACTCTTATCGCTTTTTTCCTCAAGTCCTTGCGAGCCAATCACTGTCGGTGCTTAACCCCTGTTGCAGCCAACTTTTCGACTGAAATCATCGCAAACGACCGATAAATCGTCTCTGTGGACCTTATTGGTGACACTACTTTGCAACTGACAGAAAATGTCTTCATCAGAATCACTTGATTGATTTGTCTATGCAAACGCAGCTGTAACCGTCAATTTTGCCGAAGTAGTCGCTAAACATGCTTGCAAAATAGGATCGTTAATTGGTTCCCAATCTAGATTTTCTTCGTTGCCACCAGCTCAAAAATAAAATCCCGATTTTTCTTCAAAAAAAATCCCGAAACATGGTTTTTAGGTTATACAACATAGGGCTGCACAGTGATTATGTAAAAATCAAGGCGCCCAATACGAAGTACGGTGAAACGTGGTTTCTAGAATTTCTTCGTTGCCACACTTAAAACCGAAAACGACACCAGCAGATTTTATACGCTCTTTTCCAGAATATATCACATATAATAATTCTTGCAATTTTGGAACCAAAACTGGGGAATTCACCCCCTCCCCCCCCCCCCAATTGACGATCCTATCTGGTATCTCCCGGGTAGTCAATGTAAATTATGATTAAATACGAGGTAATGGCTTTATAAAGTTTTTAATGCTACATTTAGCTATTTAGATGAACACAATGATTAATTTTGTTTTACCCACTTCTCATATTAAAACAGTAGTTCCCATTGATTGTTGTATTCAATTTATTTTAGGACGGATGACGCAGATAGTTCAAGAAACGACGGAACTCCCCTTAAAGAAGAAATGGATGATGATAGTGCAACTTGGAAACAAAGCAGTCAAAGTTTACCAATGCAGTATTTGAATCTACCCAGTGGAATCGTTAAACCGCTGAATCATACTAACGGAAATGTTAGACTATTAAATTGCCAAAATGGAATGACTGAAGCATTGCACCCACCCGGTTTTCCTCCATTGTAAGTTCTATTTTTACAATCCGCTCTATTATTGGTTACGAGAACCAAGCCAATAGATAAGATTTTGATTGGGCAAGAAGGTTCAATTATAGAACAAGGCTTTTGACCGTAAATACAAAAACAAATGATGGATAGAATTTGTCATATACATGATGGTTTTATGATGATTTTATTACGTGATAGCACCAAACAGGTATTTCACGCTACAATAGTATATAACTACATTTATACACAAACACTAAAATACTTACAAAAAAAAATAAATAAAAAAAATAAAAACTACACATTCACTAAACACTCCTCAGAAAACTTTCACAATAACCTCAAGCATCAAATCTATTTGTGCTATACAGGAATTTCTTCACTATGTTCCTGACATTTTTATCACCAGTTATCAAACTTAAATCAGAAGGGAAGCTAACATTATGTTCTCTCAATTCAAAAATCATATTAAACCTCTGACGAACATAAAAAGGACAATCATACAGGACATGCTCACAGTTTTCTATACATCCACATTCACACGTTGGGCTATCAGTCATGCCTATTCTATGTAAAAAATAATTCAGTTTCGAATAGCCTGTTATAAACTGAGTTAAGATATAGCTTGGTTCAAGTTTTTGCGCACAAATTAAATCTTCTTTACATTTAAGAAATCTAACAGGCCAACTACTCATATAATTTTCAAATATTACATACCATTTATTATATAGAGCATTTTTTAAAACACTACGGTTCAATTGGAAAGGTGAAAAATAATTTTCCATCAGAAACTCAACTCCTAGCAACTCAGCAACTTTTTCATCGGTAAAAACGCTATGATCAACGGAGTATCTATTTAACGGAAAACTAGGATGCACAATATCTGGCCAAAAAGGGGGACGTCCCTTTTTAACAAACCTCATCACTGCCAGTTCTATTGCTCTTAGACCGATTGGAAGGACACCAGAAAGGGCCGTAATAACATGATTTTGAGCAGTTCTAAACGACTTTGAAATACTAAGGGGTTGAACATCTTTGTGCTGACTGTAACATATTCTGTATATTTTTATTCTTAAGGCTCCAATCCATACTGGAGCAGCATACAAATTAGTACTTTCAATTACTGGCTTATACAATTTTCTAAGAGCGAAAGGCTTTAAGCCCCAGGTCATCCTTGCCGCGCTTAAAAGACGACTCGAATATTTCTTAGCTTCATTAATTCTGCATGTTACATGTTCTGTCCAAAGAAGTTTTCCTATCTAAAATTACACCCAAATATCGAATTTTATCCTTAACTTCAATAATGTCGCCTCCAAATACTAAATTAACGTGGGGTGTTTTATGTCTATTTGTGAATAAGACGGCCTCTGTTTTTAATGTGTTAAATGTTAATTTATTATTTACTGCCCATTTATCAAAACTCTCGAAAATCTTATTTGCTACTTTTTCCAGTGTACTTACATTCTTTGCTGTAATAATAGCACATATGTCATCAGCGTATGCTTGAATCAAACAATTTTCATTTATATTAATTTCAAGAATATCATTAATATTAACAAGCCAGAGAAAAGGAGATAGAATTCCACCTTGTGGACATGACTTTTCTAGTAAATGTAAGTTTACATTTTCATATGCAACTGTTCGATCTGATAGATAACTATGAATTAATTTTATTAAGCCAGAAGGGTATTCTTTTTCCTTTAACTTTTTAATAATTCCTGGATGCCAAGCATTATCGAACGCCCCTTTTATATAAAAAAAATATACACAATGTAAATAACTTCTTCTTTTTATTTTTTTTTCAATCATAGTCACCAAATTATCAGCCGCATCTACCGGGCTTTTATTTTTCGAAAAACCAAACTGGTAATTAGAAATCCAATTTTTATCATTACTTAAATTATTCAGTCTACCCATTATTAACTTCTCAAAATTTTTCCTAAATTAGAAAGTAGACTTATAGGGCGATACGATCGGGCGTTACCGTCATTTTTTTTACCCTTTTATTTATTACAATCACATTAGCCCTTTTCCATTCTTTAGGGAAATACGAAACTTTCAAACACGCGTTTAAAATTTTCAAAAGAGTTGGTGCAATTACATTCATATTTTTTTTCAAAATTAAATTTAAGATTCCATCTGGGCCTGGGGCTTTCATTGGTTTTAATTTTTTGATAATTTCTAAAATGTCTTGAAACTGAAAATACTCGCTATTTTCTACATCTTCTTCTAATATCTGCTTTACTTCTTGTTGAATTGTATGATGATAGCTATTGTCATCTGATATCTCATCTTTCGTGAACCACTTATTTAAAAGTACATCCCCAGCTTCAGTTATTGAATTCCTAAAAGTACCATCACTCTGTTTAATATGGATAGGCTTTGCAGTCCAACCCTTCAACCTACAAATCTTATGAATTGTATTCCACGGATCCGTAGTCCCCTTTTCTTCACAAAAACGCCTCCAATCTTCTTTTTTAGCCTTGAAAATTTCCATATTATATTTACTTTTAGCATTTTTCATATTTAATTTGCTTTCTATCGATCTTGATATTTTAAAAATTCTCGTATTACGTCTATATTCTTTCCTTAGTTCACTTAATTGTGGTGTCCACCAGCGGCAGTATCTTTTTAAAAAATTATTATGACACATAGGAGTCGATTCTTTTATAGCATTCTGTAATAATTTAGTTAAATGATCAACGGCTGAATCAATTGCTTCTTCTGAAGCCAAATTACATGCAAAAACTTCATCAATACGGTTCAGTAAAACAGCACTAAATACGTCCCAATTAGTCTTCTTAAAATTATATCGCTGATTCACATTTTTCTCTCTAATCTCATCATTAAAACTGAGATCAAAACTTATATACAAATGGTCTGACAGTGAAGGAGGGTCTTGTAGGACTCTCCAATTTTCAATATATGTCAAAAGTAGTATACTAGCAATCGTTACATCTGGGCTAGAATAATGATGATCATATGTGGGTGAATCAGGATCATTAGTAACAACAAGTTGTTTACAATTTACAAAATCATCTAATTCTTTTCCTTTATGATCAGTAGAAAACACCGTTTAGCCATATTTGACTTTTAGCGTTAAAATCCCCACCTATCACGTAGAAAGAATTACACATTCTATCCAAAGTACTCAGCTGATAATCTAAGGACTGCAGTGAAGGGGAGCAATATACTGATGACACTCTAATGATTCTTGACTTCAAGTAAAAAGATACGGTGACACAATCGTTTGTAGACTCATCATAATGAATATCGCACTTAAATTCTTTTTTAACTAACACTGCAGCACTAAAGAATCTTTTCTCAGAATCAAACTTTGAGAATACTGCATAATCACTTGGTACACATGTTATTTTTCCAAACTTGTTGACATACGGTTCTTGTACCAATACCACATCTGGTTTTAAGTCGCAAAGTGTTTTCTGAAGCTGAACTAGAGCTCTATAGGAGTGCTGAAGGTTAATCTGAAAAAATGTCAGTTTGTTTGCACTAAGTAAGTCTTTTTGAGTATTCAGTTATACTGAATGTTCTTCTTGAGACGGTCCGTGATTTCGCGAGCAATTGGGCATTTTTTAAATTCATAGGATGCATGTGGCTCACATTTGACATTTTTTGATTACATGACCGACACCGGGCGACTTGTAAACGGTTTTTCACAGTCCTCGTAAGCATAGTTACCCATGCACCATGAGCACGCAAAATCACCCTTACAAACCGAACGTTTATGACCATAGAGACAGCACTTCGTACATCGAATGATGTTGATGTGATCCTCGCAATCAACCATTAAAAACCCGAACTTAAGTCCACGATTTGAAAGGATTTCCTTCCGTAATACTGGGCTGACTTCAATAATCACGTTTTTTCTCGTTCCTCTTTCCACAACACTGATAACCTTGAAGGTTTCTCCTTTCGCTACGAGGTCTTTAACTGAGGGGTTCGAGTCCATCACACAACTCATACATTCTTCGCGTGTTACGTAACCTGGTATTTCTTTCGCTACCATTCGTGGGAGACGCTTCGTCACTGGTTTTGGTTTGAACTGCAACTGTTCAGATTTTTCTGTTAAAACCATGAGGGCTTCATCTAAGTCATTTTTGCTGTGCATTTCAAGAATATATTTACCTCCTCGTCCAGGTACAATTTTCTTTGCTGCGAACTTTGTGTTATCGCCCTTTAGCACTTGGGATATCTATTTGGTAAAAAGGTTCAGTATTTTGATTTCTATGAGATCTGTTCCTTCCATCTTGGTTCTTTAGGGTAGTGTTCATTGGTTCGAGGACCAGGCAATGCGACTCGGATCCTTTTGCTACGCTGGCATACGACGGGCACGATTCTGAATGATGGGTGAACTTCGACGAATTTCTTGCAACTCGGTCTGTAGTTCGACAATTTTTTGCAGGTGTTTATTCTTGTTACGGAGAAGTTCCGAATTTTCTTCTATTACAGTCTGGTGCAGAGCCAGGATCCGGTCGCATATTTCTCTAACATTATCTTTCCCACCAGGGACTTTTTTAACGTTTCCGAAGACCTCTTTCAGAAGTCTCAGTAATGCAACGACGCTTTTTTGTTGATCGACGGGGCATAAACTTCGTTTTCATTTTTGCCGCCGGTATCATTGCTCGAAGCCATAGTCACTGTCACTGGTGAAAACGAAAGTCAAACCCGGTCAACGAAACTATGGTCTTGCCTTGGGAAGATAAAATTCACTGGATTGTTTTCATAATTTGCTGGTGATTAATACACTGATTAATTCGAATAATGTAATAGATTTTGTGCCATCCTGTACTGCACTTTATTGTCTACAATGTAGTATAACTTTTATCACTGTTCACTGAAAGCTAAGCAATACATCCGCTCTTTTCCGAATCTTTCTGTAATAGAGGTCTTGACACCTTGAAAGCTAAACTAAGACTCGTCATATACGTGAGTAAAGGGAGAAGTTTTGCATCCAAAATCTCCAATAGTGATGCCTTGGTCGAGACATGGTTAAGTCGGAACCAAGACAGGGTTGTCGTAACCAAAAATATTCCTGAGTTTGGCCATAATTGGTACGTCGACAGAACCGGGTTGGAATTATTTGACTCCATTCTTGGTCTTTATCATTCTTGATTGTTGCATTACTTTTAAAAACTTTTTCCACAAAATAAGTTTTTCAAAGAAAAGTTAAGAACTCCATTAAACAAAAAAATGAGCAAAAATAAAATCAAATAGTCTACCAAGCGTGAAACTACCACAAATCAGCATCGATAAATAAATGAAACCCAAAACGAATAGAAAAATTACAATAAATAACCGAGTCAAACTCAGAACGAGCAGAAAATTAACATAATTTGGGCTCAAGACCACTATGTCTTCCCAAGGCCAGAACATAATTTGCACTTTACTGAAAAAAATACAAATGAGTGTGCATTGTCAGTTTAGTATACATATACTGATATTTAGTAATCAAAATGTTAAAATTATTTGATTTATTAAAGTTATAAAAGTAAAAACATTTATGTTTTTTCAGTAAAGTGCAAATTTTGTTCTGGCCTTGGGAAGGCATAGGGGTTTTGCGCCCAACTTATGTTAATTTCTGCTCGTTTCGAGTTTGACTCGGTTATTTATTGTAATTTCTGTTCGTTTTGGTTTCATTTATTTATCGATGCTGATTTGTGGTAGTTTCACGCTTGGTAGATTATTTGATTTTATTTTTGCTCATTTTTTGTTTAATGGAGCTCTTTACTTTTCTTTGATAAACTTATTTTGTGGAAAAAGTTTTTTAAATTAATTTCTGTTCGTTTTATATTGACATAGTCTTTTCAGGGAAAAAGAAAATAATACTTTAAATCTATTCGTTTTTTAAGACTTTATAGTTTGGCCTGCTATTTGTATGCTGGAGAAAAATTTTCAGCAAATTTTAACAGCATACACCTTTTTAAAAATCTGGACACAAATAGTACTGTTTAATTTAGTTTTATGCCTCCTCTAGTTGACCTGAAATGGAAAACTTGATGCCATTCGCAAAAAAATCTGTTTACTTTCTTTGATAGCTTGGATACGCTTACGCTATTTTGATTTGGTTAAATTTTAAGAGCAGAAATGGGAGGGTTGGCGTGGGAGGGTGGGAGTGGAAGGGGGATTAGTTGCCCTCAAATCACTTTCGGCTATTAAAAAGGGCATCCGCCCTTTCTATTTTCAATCAAATGAGCCCTTTTCGAAGTTCCCACGACAACTCCTTCGATACGAAGTGCCCTGGTCTAAACAACAACAAAAAATAGTACATTATACCCAGTTTGATCTTTGCTATAAAAATGTCAAGCCTTCCAATCACTTTCGACTATTAAAAAGGGCACTAGGCCTTTCGATTTCCAATCGAATGAACCCTTTTGGAAACGACAACGCTTTCTATAAACACCGTATATGCCCCCAGGGCATAAATTACAACCCTTACCCTAAGGTTCTGTTAGGGTGGTTATCATCCTCTAAGACCGAATTTCCAGAACTTTCAACTACGTTAAACAACATAGCTATCTCAAAATTTTGATTGGATGTTTGTTTGGGGAAATGGTGGGCGTGAGAGGGGTGTTAGTCGCCTTCGAATCACTTTCGAATATTAAAAAGGGCACAAGCCACTCCAATTTCCAATTGAATGAGCACTTTTCGAAGTTTCTACGACAACAAATTCGATACGAAGTGCCCTGCTCCAAAGGAAAAATTAATAAAGAACACATTGTGCCAACATCGTTCTTATATGCCCCCAGGGCATAACTTAAAACCCTTGCCTTGAGGGTTGTGGGGGAGTGCCCTCCTCTTTACTTAGTCCCCGTTTCTTGTCTCGTTCTCGAGTGTCCCCGTTCTTTACTTAGGCAGCGCGATCCTGCTGCCTATGATTTATACAACAACTTTCTATATAAACCTTATATGCCCCCAGGGCATAACTTACAACCCTTGCATTGAGGGCTCTGAGGGGGTTATCATCCTAAAATACTTAATTTCCAGAAACGTTCAACTACGTTGAACAAAACAGATATCTCAAAATTTTGATTGGATGTATTTTGGAAAATGGTGAGCGTGAGAGGGGCGTGGTCGCTATCCAATCACTTTCAACTATTAAAAAAGGCACTAGCCCTTTCAATTTCCAATTGAATGAGCCCTTTTGAAGTTTCTACGACAACGCTTTCAATAAAAAACTTTATATGCGCTAGGGCATAACTTACACCCTTGCCCTGAGGGCTGTAGAGGAGGGGTTGTCATCCTTAAAGACCTAATTTCCAAAAACTTTCAACTACATTGAAAAAAATGGCTATCTCGAAATTTTCATTGGATGTGTTTGTGGAAATAGTGAGCGTGAGAGGGGGGTTAGTTGCCCTCAGATCACTTTCGACAATTAAAAAGGGTACTTTCCCTTTGAATTTCAAATCGAATGAGCTCTTTTTCAAGTTTCTACGACAAAGATTTCAATAAAAACCTTATAGACCCCCAGGGCATAACTTATAATCCTTGCCCTGAGGGTTGTGGGGAGTGTCCTCCTCAAAAATATATTTTCTATCTGGAAATCAACTACGCTGAACAAAATGGCTATCTCAAAATTTGGATTGGATGTATTTGGGGGACTGATGGGCGTGGGGGGGGGGGGTTAGTTGCCCTCCAATCACTTTTGACTATTAAAAAGGGCACTAGCCCTTTGAATTTCCAATCGAATGAGCTTTTTTGAAGTTTCTACGACAACGCCTGCTTTTAAAACCTTATATGCCCCCAGGGCATAACTTAAAACCCTTGCCCTGAGGGCTGTGGGGGAGTGTCCTCCTCAAAAACATATTTTCTATCGGGAAATCAACTACGCTGAACAAAAATGGCTATCCCAAAATTTTGATTGGATGTGTTTGGGGGAATGCTGGGCGTGGGGGGGGCTAGTTGCCCTCCAATTACTTTCGACTATTAAAAAGGGTACTAGCACTTCGAATTTCCAATTGAATGAGCCTGTTTTGAAGTTTTCTACGACAACGCCTTCTATAAAAACCTTATATGCCTCCAGGGCATAACTTAAAACCCTTGCCCTGAGGGTTATGGGGGAGTGTTTCTCCTCATAAACATATTTTCTATCTAGAAGTCAGCTACGCTGAACAAAATGGCTATCTCAAAATTTTGATTGGATGTGTTTGGGGGAATGATAGGCGTGGGGGGGGGCTAGTTGCCCTCCAATCACTTTCGACTATTAAAAAGGGTACTAGCCCTTTGAATTTTACAATCGAATGAGCCTGTTTGGAAGTTTCTACGACGGCCCCTTCCATATGAAGTGCCCAGCTCTAAAGGAAAAAAATAATAGATAGTACATTGTGCCAACATCGTTCTTATATGCCCTCAGGGCATAACTTAAAAAAACCCTTGCCCCGAGGGTTGTGGAGAAGTGTCCTCCTCAAAAAACATATTTTTCTATCTGGAAATTAACTACGCTGAACAAAATGGCTATCTCAAAATTTTGATTGGATGTGTTTTGGGGGAATGATGGGCGGGGGGGGGCTAGTTGCCCTCCAATCACTTTCGACTATTAAAAAGGGCACTAGCCACTCCAATTTCCAATCGAATGAGCCCTTTTCGAAGTTTCTACGACAACTCCTTCGATACGAAGTGCCTGACTGAAGAAGAAAAAAAAAAAACACATTGTGCCCACATCGTTCTTTACTTAGGCAGCGCTAGCGCGCTGCCTATGATTGCTTTAATATTTAAGGAACGACTTACGGCTTCCATATTCGTATTTTGATGAGGTGTAGAAGTGAACTTGCCATATAAAAACGTAAGAAGTTGTAATTTTACGAATCTGTGTTTCCAGTTGGTCCTATGCAATACAAGTCAGATTTGCTGTTTCTTTATTTATTTGTCGTAATCAAACAGTTCGTAGTAACGAACAGTAAGTAAGGAGCGACCCGGCTCGATAGTGACCGAAACACTAAAAAACAGAATTTTGATATCAATAGATACATCAAAAGAATCGGATTCCTGCCCATCAAAAGTTACGAGCCTGAGAAAATTTGTCTTATTTTCGAAAAAAAGGGGGAAATACCCCCTAAAAGTCATGGAATATTAATGAAAATCGCACCATCAGGTTTAGCGTATAAGAGAGAACCATACTGTAGAGGTTTCAAGCTCCTATCTGCAAAAATATGGAATTTTGTATTTTTTGCCAGAAGAAAGATCACGGTGTGTGTTTATTTTTATTATTATTATTTTTTTTTCCCAAGGGTGATTGTAACGACTCAGTGGTCCTAGAATATCGCGAGCTGGCTCATTCGAACGGAAATTAAAAGTTCTAGTGCCCTTTTTAAGTGACCAAAAAGTTGGAGGGCAACTAGGCCACCTCCCCCGCTCACTTTTTCCCAAAGTCACCCGATCAAAATTTTGAGACAGCCATTTTATTCAGGATAGTCGAAAAAAAAATCAATAACTATGTCTTTGAGGTTGACTTAATCCCCCACAGTCCCCGGAGGAATGGCTGTAAGCTATGAACTTTGCTCATTATTTACATATAGTATTGGTTATTGGGAAGTATTCAGAAGTTTTCAAGGGTGATTTTTTTCTGGTGAGGTGGGGGGTCGAGGGGAGGGGGTTACGTGGGAGGAATTTTTCATGGGGGAAGGGAATTTACCATGAAGTGTGCGCCAGATTTCCCAGCATCATTAAAAATGATCAGAAATTAAATTTAAAAAACAATTTTTTTCAACTGAAAGTAAGCAGCAACATTAAAACTTAAAATGAACAGAAATAATTGCGTATACTAGGGGTTTCGCCCCCTCGTCAATACGTTGCTCTTTACACTAAAGTCTTTTTAGTACTTTCAGAAGAGCTATTTATTCTAACTAAACAGCCTTTGTGATTCAGGGGTCATTCTTAAAGTATTGGAACAAAATTCGAACTTTAGCGAAAAGAGCGAGGTATTGACGAGGGGGTGACCCCCTAATATACGTGATAATTTCTGTTCGTTTGAAGTTTTAATGTTGCTCCTTTCTTTCAGATGAAAAAGCTTGTTTTTTATTTAACGATAGTTTAAAAACCAGGTACTTCATATGAAAACAAAGAACAAAATCAAAACCCACAACTATTAGAAGATGTCCTCAATATTATGCGCCAAATGTTTTATTATTAAATAAATTACCATAAATACGCTTAAGGTATAAGCGTATTTATACGCTTAGGTAAGCGTATTTGGCGCATTTATTACCATAAATACGCTTAAGGCCCATGCGCCAACAAGCATGTTATTGTGATCCCTAAAAGTAAAGCCTAAAACTAGCCTAAAAAAAGATTAAATTTTTACTGACTTATATGTGAATTATGAGAAAACAATGTTATTTACGAAACCAAGATTAGAGTATTTTCATGCATGTTGATGTAATCACTCAAAATAAAGTTTCAAACTATCGCAGATAAAAAAAAAAAGTGTTAGCTTTATATTGATTGCTTATGTGTTAATTTTTAGATTTTATTTAAGAGGGGGTTATATGTTTAGAGGGGGGGGGCATTCCACCACGCAGCAGTACATCCTTGGAAACTGAGGGGTTGGAAATATGTTTTCTGAGCTATAAAATTATTGGCTATCCCAGAACTTCCACTCGATGATGTTCTATTCGGTGAAACTTGCGATCGGTAATTGCCCTTTATTATAGCTGAAAATGAGCAACATATTTTAGCATTCCTTTTCAAATGAGTCCTCCTCTTGTTTTCTACATCAATTGGTTTTATTTGATCATCCCCAACTCTTCCCTCCGCCCTCCTTATACAAAATATGTGATTTTATATGAAATAAACGATTGGGGTAAATCACGTTGAGACGTTGAGAAAGGGGGTTGAACTCGGATGTAATACTCCTCTTACTTAAGTCCCATCCGTCCTTGAAGGTCGTCTTGGGGCCTCTTTCTTCGTAATAGCGTGGATGTGCCTTTTGTATGCTTCACGGTCTTCTGCTAAGCGAAGAAGGTCCGAGAGGCGGTGAGGTGCAAAGTTTTACTCCTCTAATATTGTCTAATTGTGTAATGCAAATTAAGTCAACTTCAAGCATGAATGAACCTTTCTCTTCACCCCTCCTCCTCCCGCTCTTTGCGCTAAAGTTGTACAGTCCTTCTTATTCCAATTATATAGAATATTCCAATTAAATTAAATTCAATTATTCCAATTAAATGTGTTTGAGCATTCGTTCTTAAATAATTGGACAAAAAGTCAAACTTTAGCGTAAAGAGTAGTAAGGAGGGGACAGTATCCCCTCATATACGGAATAATTTCTGTTCGTTTTAAGTTTTAATTTTGCCCTTTACTTTCGTTTGAGGAAACTTGTGTTTTTTGCTTAATTTTATTAAAGATTGAATAAACGAATGTTTTTTTCCTTATATTTTTTTTTTTTCAAAGCAGAATTTTTTCATTTATTTAGCTTTTTGGGTAAATCTAATGTTGTTCTGCTCTGTTTAGTCTGTAGGTATACTAAAACTTTTTACGGATGTGTGGCTTAACAAGTAAATTTAGTCACAAATTGTCACTGCTAATGTGAATTCTTATGAGCGTTCAAAGATAGAAAGAAATATATTCAAGAAGAAATAGAACTGAACAAGGTAAACTAAAAAGTGTATACAGCATAAAATAGAAAGCTCGCTTTTTTCTGTTTTTATTTGGAATAGCAAAATGTACCTTTGAAATGAGAGCCAGAAATGGTTCACAGTTCTTATTCCAAGTGTAACACGAAATGTGGTTTGAAAAGAAAGCCCAAAAAATGTGTTTACAAAATATTACCAGGAAGTTTTGCTTTAGTTTTCTTAATAAGGTAATACTTGTTACTTGTTTAAAAGCTTTTAATTATAATTCTATTGAAATTATAGCTTAAAAGTGATATACTAGCTACTGACATCTAAAAACCTGACTGTTACTTGAGAGAATGTTTGGTTAACTTAAGCGTATTAAAATTCAAGAAGTATATTCTGTTGTAAGATGAACATAATGTTATAAATTTAACATCTATATAATCACGTCTTTACAAATAAAAGACGTCCATATATAAATAATACTGCTGTCTAATTTTTAATTACTGAAAAGTGTGCATTATCAATTATTGGACTACTGACGCCTCCAGAAATTTGCATGGCAGAAAACATGGCGTTCTAGTGGTCAGTTGTATGGACATAAAATAGTGCTGATGGAAACATAACATGTTGGTAACAGGCACACTATTAAAGTTTCTAGCAATTTTTGTTTCTACTATACCATGGCGGATCCCATGGCGGAAAACATGGCCTTTTAGTAGTTGGTAGTAGGGACATAAGCCTATAACCAATTTCAATGTTGCTCGTTGGAACACTATTAAAATTTCTAGCAATTTTTGTTTTACTATACCATGGCGGAAACCATGACTAACACCATGGCGGAAAACTTGGCGTTTTAGTAGTAGGTAGTAGGGACATAAGCCTATAACCAATGAAAATGTAGCTTGTTGGTACACTATTAAAGTTTCTAGCAATTTTTGATTTTACTATACTATGGCGGACACCATGACTAACACCATGGCGGAAAACTTGGCTTTTTAGTATTAGGTAGTAGGGACATAAGCCTATAACCAATTAAAATGTAGCTTGTTGGTACACTATTAAAGTTACTACCATTTTCGTTTTTACTATATCATGGCGGACACCATGACTAACACCATGGCAGAAAACTTGGCATTTTAGTTGTAGGTAGTAGGGACATAAGCCTATAACCAATGAAAATGTAGCTTGTTGGTACACTGCTGAAGTTTCTAGCACATAAAGAAAGAAAAACGAGCAAAAACGGGGTTTTTATAGGCCAAATGAAGATACTGAAAAAACAAAACGAATATTTCGAGAGGACAAACGCCTCTCTTCTTCAGCGCGAAACGAAAACGATGTATCAATAAAAGCTAAAAAATTAAAAGAATTAAAACCAACTACCTAACAACCATAAAAGCGAGTTATTCGCCAATATCCGCGATTTGCACAAAATCCAAAAAAAATATGAACTGCCATCGACGGATACTAGCGAACAACTGACAAAGAGAAGGAAACCAATTCATTCACTCGAAAAAACAAAACGAACCAGCAATTAAATAAATTGGAGAATTATGTAATTTGATTTCGGATTTTAATTAATGCATTTCTTGCAGACACCCTTTGAGACCTAAGGGGTTGTTCACGTGTTGATTAGATGACTGGGAAAGTGGTTCAAGGTTTATTTCAGGGATTACTAAAGTATCGGCTTCTCTTTTGAGAAAACCGAAATATGACTCGTTTATTCTTAAATCACCGAAATCTCTGTTTAAAGCTAGACCTAAATGTTGGTATTTATAAATTTCAACAGCTTCTCTGTAGTGCTGGACAATACCTTTGTCATGCGAAATAAGACTAGCTTGATAAACAAAATAGTATGGTCTGGTTTTTCAAAAATGTGCTCTGCAAGGGCAGAGTCAAAATTTTCTGTTTTTTTCCGCTTTTTAAGTGTATTATTAATTGAACTAGAGTGCTGAGTTAATCTATCAGTTAGTCGCTGATTAGTTCTTCCGATATACCAAAGACCACACGAACAAGGAATTCTGTAGACACGGGAGTTTTCACCTATCGGGATAGGGTCTTTACCTTGATAAATTTGGGACCTGATAGTTTTCTGGGTCTATAATAAGTGTAAATGTTATTTTTCCTTAGATTTTTTGAAATGTGGTCTGAAATCCCTTTAACATATGGGAGACCAAGATAAACTGAATTTTTCCCTTTGATTTGTGTTTTCTGTGGAACTATCTGATAATCTTTTAATGCGTTTTGCAATTACAGAATTTATTAAACTAATTGGATAACCATTCCCAAATAAAATATCTCTAAGGTGGTTGAGCTCTAAATACAAGAAACGTGTTGAACAAACTTTCAATGCTCTATCAACTAGAGAAGTAACAACCCCTCTTTTCACAGCAGGAGAATGATTTGAGGAATAACTTAAGTAACGGTCATTATGTGTGGGTTTTCTATAGACACTAAACTCGAAACATGAATTATTTCGGTGCACCAGAACATCTAAGAAAGGAAGACGCCTCTCTATCTCTGATTCCTGAGTAAATTTCAGTTTTGGATCCAAAGAGTTGAGCAAGTGAAGAAAAGAACCCAGAGACTCGTCACCATGCTCCCATAAATAAAAAATGTCATCTTTAAAACGAACCCAAAATTCAGGTTCACAAGAACTTTGCAAAATAGCCCTTTCTTCAAGGTCTTCCATGAAAATATCAGCCTGTATTGGAGAAAGAGGGGCACCCATGGAGAGCCCATATTTCTGTCTATAAAAAATGCCTCTATAATGGAAGTAAAAAGAAGTTCTGTTACAAAGGCTGTAAGCGAAAGAAGTGTCTGATTCGAAAGAGTAGAATTTCTGATATAGATGGGTTAGAATTAAGTTTTTGCTCCAAAAACAGTTCGGCCTTTTGAGGATCACAATTGGTATACATTGAATCTGCATCAAAACTGCCAATTCTTGTGTTTGGTTTAACCGAAACTTGCTTTACCTTGGAGACAAAATCAGCGGAATTTTTAATATAAGATTCTTGAGCCTGAATTAGTGGGCGAAATATCACTGATAAGATTTTCCCAATTTTTGCTGTAGGAGAATTAAAAGAAGAAACAATGGGTTCGAAGTGGATTACCGGGCTTATGAACTTTAGGAAGACCATAAAAGCGAGGCGACGTGCATCCGCGTGGGTAAAACCTTTCGTACAACTGATCTGTAATTTCACCTTTTCCTTTTAGATAAGAAAGCTCTTTTCGGACTTCCTGTACAAAATTTTCTGTGGGATCGGTAGCTAATTGTTCATATGTGTTAGAATCATTAAAATTTCTCTGACTTTTTGTCGTAATCATCTGAATCTAATACAACAACAGTATTGCCTTTATCGGCTTTCGTAATAATCCTAGAATGATCTTTATGTAGTGCGTGTAAGACCAAGTGTTCATTTTTACTAAATTTTTTTTAATTTCGATTATTAACAGAAGGCGAATCCAACAAAGTTTCAACAAATTGTGCTCTAACCTCAGCAATCTCTCCAATATCCGCACGAGAGTCATGAAAAGCCCCCTCTGTGTTCGCGATAATTTCACTATAAGGTATTTTCGAAGGGGTTATCGAAAATTTCAATCCTTTCGACAGAACCTGATTTTGCTCTGTTGTAAGGGGCGTGGAACTGAGATTTATCACAGCAGGACCAGGATACGCATTTGGGACAAAAGGTGGATTATTAGAGAGTTTTTCCAACTTCAAACGGTGTAATTTCTCAGAAAGTCTTTGTCTAGAAATGCTAAAATCATGCTGAAAAGAATTTTCAGCAATAGCCTTAATTTGATGAAAATCAAGGAGGCACACTTGTGCCTCTATAAAGAGGCGACCCACCACAATGTTAAGCGATTTCAGGTCCTAGAGGTCGCAGAGAGACGGTGGTAATCGCATTTTGTAGCCCAAGCTCAAACTAAGAAACTTGCAAAATTTCATCCTCCTCCGACTTTATCTTCATGGGGTAAACTGGGCCGGAAGTTTGGACCCTCCCACCACAGCCCCCCTTTAACGTTGTCCGATTGGGCTGAAATTTAGAGGTTAAGCTTTCCTAGGGCCCGGGAGCTTATCCTTGAAATTTAAGCTCAATCCGATCACTCCTTCCCTGTTTTCAAAAAACCAAATATAGCCACTTAAAAATTCATTTCTTTTTTTTTTCTTAGCCACGCCTACAGGCCACAGTTGGCAACGGATCCGGTTGAATGAGGACTCATTCGAAGCAGAATTCGACCTGTTAGGGCTTTTGATATTTTCAGACCGAAAAAATTATCCCCCGAATTTACATTTACGAAAAACCTTAGTGTTTTTTTTCAAATAATACAGATAAACAGGTTAGACATGCTTTGTTATGAAAATATCTGCGCGTCAATTTTCATAACAAAGCATGTCTAACCCTGTTTATGTTTATTATTTGAAAAAAACTACGTTTTCTAAAGAGTTAAAGAGGCTGAGTTACAAGGTCAACCCTTAAAACGTACAGGGATTAGGAGGCACAGTTGGGGGGGCTGTTAAAGAGGCTGAGTCACAAGTTCGAACCTTAAAACGTACAGGGATTAGGAGGCACCCTGTACGACGTGATTTGAGTATTCAGGAATTAAAAGCCTTAACACAAGAATGTTCAAGAGCGGGGGGTTTGGGGGGCGGCAGCCCCCCAACTTCAACTCCTGACACGATCAGCTAACAGTTAGTCAAGCAATAATAAGTAATAAACTGTACAAAAACGTACAGAAATTATTTGAAAAAAACTACGTTTTCTAAAGAGTTAAAGAGGCTGAGTTACAAGGTCGAACCTTAAAACGTACAGGGATTAGGAGGCACAGTTGGGGGGCTGCCGCCCCCCAAACCCCCCGCTTTCGCAGCCTTTAAATATAAAAAAAATTTCGTTTAAACTGAAAGTAAGGAGCGACATTAAAACTTCAAACGAACAGAAATATATTCCGTATATGAAAGAGGCTGTGCCCTCCTCAACGCCTCGCTCTTTACGCTAAAGTTTGACTTTCTCACAACTCTTTTTTAAACAATAAAAACTTTAGCGTAAAGAGCGAGGCGTTGAGGAGGGCACAGCCTCTTTCATATACGGAATATATTTCTGTTCGTTTTAAGTTTTAATGTCGCTCCTTACTTTCAGTTTAAAGAAATTTTTTTATATTTAAAGGCTGCGAAAGCGGGGGGTTTGGGGGGCGGCAGCCCCCCAACTGTGCTTCCTAATCCCTGTACGTTTTAAGGTTCGACCTTGTAACTCAGCCTCTTTAACTCTTTAGAAAACGTAGTTTTTTTCAAATAATCAGCATAAGAAAGCGTACATAATATTTCTCGCTCTAGCCTGAAAATATCCTGATTTAACCGGTAGCGCTTGCTTTTGCAGTCGCTAATAACATGATTTAAAATACCAAACCCTATACGTTTTGTAAATTGCCGTTCGTTACGTGTGTTTAAGTGAAGTGAAGGTCGCATTGACTTGGGTAAAATACGGTTCATTTTACAATTATGAAGAAAATACTGTTGATTAATCAAATTAGCTTTTTTTTCTCAGAAGAGATATGAATGTAGTGACAACATTGGTTGAATGCTCCCCATAAGCATGACGAAGATAATTTCTTAAACCACATTGGCCTGACATCACATAAGAAAGAAAAACGAGCAAAAATGGGGTTTTTTATAGGCCAAATGAAGATACTGAAAAAACAAAACGAATATTTCGAGAGGACAAACGCCTCTCTTCTTCAGCGCGAAACGAAACGATGTATCAATAAAAGCTAAAAAATTAAAACCAACTACCTAACAACCATAAAAGCGAGTTATTCGCCAATATACGCGATTTGCACAAAATCCAAAAAAATAATATGAACAGCCATCGACGGATACTAGCGAACAACTGACAAAGAGAAGGAAACCAATTCATTCACTCGAAAAAACAACAAACGAACCAGCAATTAAATAAATTGGAGAATTATGTAATTTGATTTCGGATTTTAATTAATGCATTTCTTGCAGACACCCTTTGAGACCTAAGGGGTTGTTCACGTGTTTGATTAGATGACTGGGAAAGTGGTTCAAGGTTTATTTCAGGGATTACTAAAGTATCGGCTTCTCTTTTGAGAAAAACCGAAATATGACTCGTTTATTCTTAAATCACCGGAATCTCTGTTTAAAGCTAGACCTAAATGTTGGTATTTAGGCCAATGTGGTTTCTTCATAATTGTAAAATGAACCGTATTTTACCCAAGTCAATGCGACCTTCACTTCACTTAAACACACGTAACGAACGGCAATTTACAGAATGTATAGGGTTTGGTATTTTAAATCATGTTATTAGCGACTGCAAAAGCAAGCGCTACCGGTTAAATCAGGATATTTTCAGGCTAGAGCGAGAAATATTATGTACGCTTTCTTATGCTGATTTTCATCAAATTAAGGCTATTGCTGAAAATTCTTTTCAGCATGATTTTAGGATTTCTAGACAAAGACTTTCTGAGAAATTACACCGTTTGAAGTTGGAAAAACTCTCTAATAATCCACCTTTTGTCCCAAATGCGTATCCTGGTCCTGCTGTGATAAATCTCAGTTCCACGCCCCTTACAACAGAGCAAAATCAGGTTCTGTCGAAAGGATTGAAATTTTCGATAACCCCTTCGAAAATACCTTATAGTGAAATTATCGCGAACACAGAGGGGGCTTTTCATGACTCTCGTGCGGATATTGGAGAGATTGCTGAGGTTAGAGCACAATTTGTTGAAACTTTGTTGGATTCGCCTTCTGTTAATAATCGAAATTTAAAAAAATTTTAGTAAAAATGAACACTTGGTCTTACACGCACTACATAAAGATCATTCTAGGATTATTACGAAAGCCGATAAAGGCAATACTGTTGTTGTATTAGATTCAGATGATTACGACAAAAAAGTCAGAGAAATTTTAAATGATTCTAACACATATGAACAATTAGCTACCGATCCCACAGAAAAATTTGTACAGGAAGTCCGAAAAGAGCTTTCTTATCTAAAAGGAAAAGGTGAAATTACAGATCAGTTGTACAAAAGGTTTTACCCACGCGGATGCACGTCGCCTCGCTTTTATGGTCTTCCTAAAGTTCATAAGCCCGGTAATCCACTTCGACCCATTGTTTCTTCTTTTAATTCTCCTACAGCAAAAATTGGGAAATTCTTATCAGTGATATTTCGCCCACTAATTCAGGCTCAAGAATCCTATATTAAAAATTCCGCTGATTTTGTCTCCAAGGTAAAGCAAGTTTCGGTTAAACCAAACACAAGAATTGGCAGTTTTGATGCAGATTCAATGTATACCAATTGTGATCCTCAAAAGGCCGAACTGTTTTTGGAGCAAAAACTTAATTCTAACCCATCTATATCAGAAAATTCTACTCTTTCGAATCAGACACTTCTTTCGCTTACAGCCCTTTGTAACAGAACTTCTTTTTACTTCCATTATAGAGGCATTTTTTATAGACAGAAATATGGGCTCTCCATGGGTGCCCCTCTTTCTCCAATACAGGCTGATATTTTCATGGAAGACCTTGAAGAAAGGGCTATTTTGCAAAGTTCTTGTAAACCTGAATTTTGGGTTCGTTTTAAAGATGACATTTTTTATTTATGGGAGCATGGTGACGAGTCTCTGGGTTCTTTTCTTCACTTGCTCAACTCTTTGGATCCAAAACTGAAATTTACTCAGGAATCAGAGATAGAGAGGCGTCTTCCTTTCTTAGATGTTCTGGTGCCACCGAAATAATTCATGTTTCGAGTTTAGTGTCTATAGAAAACCCACACATAAGGACCGTTACTTAAGTTATTCCTCAAATCATTCTCCTGCTGTGAAAAGAGGAGTTGTTACTTCTCTAGTTGATAGAGCATTGAAAGTTTGTTCAACACGTTTCTTGGATTTAGAGCTCAACCACCTTAGAGATATTTTATTTGGGAATGGTTATCCAATTAGTTTAATAAATTCTGTAATTGCAAAACGCATTAAAAGATTATCAGATAGTTCCACAGAAAACACAAATCAAAGGGAAAATTCAGTTTATCTTGGTCTCCCATATGTTAAAGGGATTTCAGACCACATTTCAAAAAATCTAAGGAAAAATAACATTTACACTTATTATAGACCCAGAAAAACTATCAGGTCCCAAATTTATCAAGGTAAAGACCCTATCCCGATAGGTGAAAACTCAAGTGTCTACAGAATTCCTTGTTTGTGTGGTCTTTGGTATATCGGAAGAACTAATCAGCGACTAACTGATAGATTAACTCAGCACTCTAGTTCAATTAATAATACACTTAAAAAGCGGAAAAAACCAGAAAATTTTGACTCTGCCCTTGCAGAGCACATTTTTGAAAAACCAGACCATACTATTTTGTTTAATCAAGCTAGTCTTATTTCGCATGACAAAGGTATTGTCCAGCACTACAGAGAAGCTGTTGAAATTTATAAATACCAACATTTAGGTCTAGCTTTTAAACAGAGATTTCGGTGATTTAAGAATAAACGAGTCATATTTCGGTTTTCTCAAAAGAGAAGCCGATACTTTAGTAATCCCTGAAATAAAACCTTGAACCACCTTCCCAGTCATCTAATCAAACACGTGAACAACCCCTTAGGTCTCAAAGGGTGTCTGCAAGAAATGCATTAATTAAAATCCGAAATCAAATTACATAATTCTCCAATTTATTTAATTGCTGGTTCGTTTTGTTTTTTCGAGTGAATGAATTGGTTTCCTTCTCTTTGTCAGTTGTTCGCTATTATCCGTCGATGGCAGTTCATATTTTTTTTTGGATTTTGTGCAAATCGCGGATATTGGCGAATAACTCGCTTTTATGGTTGTTAGGTAGTTGGTTTTAATTCTTTTAATTTTTTAGCTTTTATTGATACATCGTTTCGTTTCGCGCTGAAGAAGAGAGGCGTTTGTCCTCTCGAAATATTCGTTTTGTTTGTTCAGTATCTTCATTTGGCCTATAAAAACCCCATTTTTGCTCGTTTTTCTTTCTTTATGTGATGTCAGGCCAATGTGGTTTAAAAAATTATCTAAGTTTCTAGCAATTTTTTTTTTACTATATTATACAAGATACTAGGGTATATAGGAGTGCTGTTATTGATGTTAAAAGTAAAGATAACCATCTAGTAGTGTCAAGGGTTAATTAAAACTGAAATATCGGAAGGGTAACTACCTCCCGGGAAGCTATGATGTTGGTAGACTCCAGGATGAGAATTTGAGAGAAACTTTCCAGGAACAGTTGAATATTAAACTTGAGAGTTTAAAATTTGATAATGTAGAAGATGGTTGGAATAATTTTAGAAAAATAATTTGTGAAGTTGCTGAAGGTGTATTAGGGAAGAAAGCTAGAACTGCAGCTAAGAATATTAGTGAAACAGCTTTATGTTTAATAGAAAGGAGAAAGGACTTGTACAAGAATTATCTGAGTGATAAATCGTATGAAAACAAAAGAAATGTAAAGAAAGTGGAAAAAGCATTAAAATATGAACTAAGGAGGTGTGAAGTGGAGGCCATGGATAAAATTGCCGAGGATCTGGAAGATGCAGCTAGACGGCGTAATAGTAAAATTTTGTACTGGCACGTTAACAAATTGAGAGGGAGTAGTCAATCCGGACTTGTCCCATTTAAAGATAGGAATGGGGTCGCAATTAGCGATAAGGAAAAAACTAAAGAGGGATGGGCCGAACATTTTGAGAACTTGCTTAACCGAGATAGAGTTGCAGGAAAAAATATAGAGGAAAATGAAAAAGTTTGTGATACTTTGGATGTGAAGGAAGATTTGTTTTGTGAGGAGGAATTAGCAACAGTACTAAAAGGATTTAAGAATAATAAGGCTCCAGGTGCTGATAGGGTGGTAAATGAGTTTCTTAAATATGGTGGCTCTGAGGTCAGAAATAAGTTATTGAAGATTATGAATATGATTTTTGAAAAAGGGAAGTACCTAACGATTTTAGGAAAACCTTAAATAAGCCACTTTATAAGAAAGGTGATAAAAGTGAGTGTGGTAATTATCGAGGCATTAGTCTGGTCTCTGTAGGTAGTAAATTACTTAGTAATATGATACTTTTTAGACTGAGAGATGCCGTAGACAAAGTTTTAAAAGAAGAGCAGAGCGGTTTTAGAAAAGGTAGAGGATGTGTCGACCAAATTTTCGCTCTTAGGCTAATAATTGAGAAGTGCCTGAGTTTTCAAACACCTTTGGTCCTCAGTTTTATAGATTACGAGCAAGCGTTCGATTCTGTTGATAGAAGAGCTTTAGTAAAGGTTTTATCCTTGTATGGTATACCAGACAAATACATTAAAGTGATTAGTGCTATGTACGAGAATAACACTACTGCGGTTAAGGTAGGAAATGAGGTTAGCAGCTGGTTTTGTATTAAATCAGGAGTTAAGCAGGGCTGTGTTCTATCCCCCTTTATATGGATTATTTCGATGGACTTTTTTTTTAAGGAGCACAGGAAAGGCAATGGGAGACCACGGAATCAAATGGGGAGGAAAAAGTCTCCTGGGCTTGGATTATGCTGATGATTTAAGCATCCTAGATGAAAGTGTGAGCAAAATGAATGAAGTGTTAGAGGTTTTGCGAGTTCAGGGTGCTAGAATTGGTTTGAAAATTAATGTTAGGAAGACTAAGTCACTAAGGCTAGGAATAAGTGAAGATGAAAAGGTGACGTTGGGTAATGAAAAGATTGATCAGGTGGGCAGCTTCACTTACCTTGGTAGTATTATTAGTAAAGATGGTGGGAGCAGTGAAGATGTTAAAAATAGAATAGCCAAGGCTCAGGGTGTTTTTCACAGTTAAAAAAAGTCTGGAAGAATAGGAAGATAAGTCTGCAAACCAAAATTAGAATATTAGAAGCTACAGTGATGACAGTGGTCAAATATGGCTCTGAAGCATGGACGCTCCGAAAAGCGGATGAAGATTTGCTAGATGTTTTCCGGAGAAATTGCTTAAGGATTGTTCTGGGTACCCGGCTGACTGACCGTATTTCAAACAATAGGCTATACGAAAAATGTGGTTCAATGCCGCTCTCTAGGGCTATAATGAAAGAAAGGTTGAGGTGGTTAGGGCACGTTGTGTGGATGAAGGATGACAGATTGCCGAAGGTTGTTCTTTTCGACCAACCATCGAGGGCTAAACGGAAAGCAGGTTGTCCCCGTCTGGGGTGGGAGGACGTCATAAAGAAAGATTTAAAGGAAATGGGAACTTCGTGGGTGGGTGTAAAAAGGGAGGCTTTGAATAGATTGGGGTGGAGGAGGATCGTGCGTAGCTGTGTTGGCCTCAGGCGGGTTGGTGCTGTGGTGAGTTGTTAGTAATAGTAGTAGTAGTAGTAGTATATTATGGCGGACACCATGGCGGAAAACTTGGCGTTTTAGTAGTAGGTAGTAGGGACATAAACCTATAACTGATGAAAATGTAGCTTGTTGGTACACTATGAAAGTTTCTAGCAATTTTTGTTTTTACTATACCATGGTGGACACCATGACTAACACCATGGCGGAAAACTTTATATGATAATATGATATTTTATATATGATAATATATCTATAAATATCTAAATATCCTAGATAAATGAATAAATTATTGAAGTATGAATGTAACTATGGTACTGAAGTTGTCTTGCTGAAGATGCTAGTAATTTTCATTTTTATTACGCCACTATGATACTTGAAACTCAAACCTACTCCAATATGGAGCTCAAGAATACTTAGAACAAGAGATACATTTTATACAAAAATGCAGAAATCAAGTTAAGGGGGTATTAAAATTAAAAAACTATTCGAACAGAATACCAGGGAAGATCAGAAGATCAGCGAAGGATAAAATCAAAATACCAAGGATATCAAATAAAAAAATCCCCTGGTACCATCTTTATTTTAATTTTTTAATTTCGCTTTTAAGAAAATTCCATATTTAGCAGTATTAAGATATATATAACATACCAGTGCGGTAATGGTCTAGGGGATAGTATGTGATTACGGCTGCGGTGACTCAGTTTTGAATCCTCGTCAACGAAATTTATTTTTTCGAAGTTTTGGATAGATTGGGGTAAAGGAGGAGTGACGCAGCTGATGTATATATGCTATTGATTGTTTAAATTACCCTGTCAAAGAGGAATATTTTTAAATTCTTTCTACAAATCACTTCTTGTAGTGACTCAACAAATCACTATTTTAAGAAACAAATTACAAATAAAAACGGCAGTATTATACTATTAAAATGTTTGTAAGCAAAAACGCTAATTTGTTAATTAGTCATCAATAAAATTCAATAATAAAAATAAAATGAAGTCCCTATTCCTTACATAAATAAAGCTAAGTTCTGACAGAGAACGGTAGACTTTCTGTCCAATTTCGTGGTATCTCGGTTCAGCCATTGGGATCATTGAAATAAATTTGCATTTTGGTGATTTTTTTCATTGACTGTAAATTCATTTTCTTCGTCTGTTCAGCTCGACTGAACCAACCATTCAGCTGAAGGGGACTTAGAGTTGATGTAAAAGACAAGAAACTATCATTGAACATAGTGGGAATGGGTGACAGCGGCTATGGCTTGTAACCTGTTTTCAGAAAAATTACTGTAGATTCTTTATCTTTTCTATAGGCGGAAGATTCTACCTAAGATGGTTATGCCAGAGGTTAATTCAATTCCTTATGAGACACTACAGGTGACCCCTACACAAGTACAACCAGTTCAAGTGATCCTCTGGGGTTGTGCTTTCAAAAGATATAAACAGTCTCCCTCTAGACATTCGAGCCAAGTGTATTGCTGAAGTGTATGGTGTTATAACTAGATATGTGGATCAATCTATGAAAAAGCAAGATGATAGTTCTGCTGGATGTTCTCGCTGCCGTGATTATATTTATGAGTGACAATTGACAAATAATTTATCGACATGTTGCTAACATTAAGTGTAGTTTTAGCAGAATCTATGAAAAAGGTCACAGTTCTGCTCAATGTTCTCCTTGTCGTGATTATATTTATAAGTCACAATTGAAAAACAATCCATCGACATGTTGCTGACATTAAGGATATTATCAGGAAATGTGTCCTAGGATCTGTAAAAAAGCAAGAGGAAATTTTTGAAGGATGCTGATGCTGCCATTATTACATTTATAAGTGAGAATTGGCATACAATCCAGCCACGTGTTTAGTATTGTAACCTTGGGCTCGTGCAGGGTTGCCACCACTAGTGATTTATCACTATTTCTAGTTTTTTTTATATTGACTAAACAAAAACAGTAAATCAGCACATAAATCACTAAATTATTGAAGAAATTCACTGAATTAACCTAAGAATCACTAGAATCTGGTGATTTTTTCATTGGGTGGCAACCCTGGACTCATGTTCGGCATTGCAACTCCCCGTGAAGATCACGAAATATTTTATTTCGTATCTTACCTACATTAAATTATAAAAAAAATCAAGCTGTATCTTGTGAGAAAACTCACAGCAAAAGTAATCAAATTTGGCAAAAGAGGTTATTTTTTTTGCCTAATTTGAAGACACAATTAGGGTTGCGAATGCGGGACTAGGCGATGCACATGATTGGTATCGAAACCTTTGTGTAGCCTGGGCGTGGCTTTGCAGTTCCCCGTCAAGATCACGAAGGGTTTTATTTCGTAGCCTGGCTATAATAAATTATGGAAAACTCAAGTTGTATCTGTTGAGGAAACTCACGGCACAAACGATAATAAAGGTGACTTGTTTTGTCTGGTGTGAAGACACCTTTACAGTAGTGAATGTGGGACTGAGCGAGAACCAAGCATCATAGAGGTGCTTCTTATTCTGAAAATTCTGAGCGTTTTTATAATTTTTTTGTGCGTCTTATTTCAAACAGAAGTTATAGATTTTTTAACGTGTTGCTAAATTTTCGATCAATGAAATATTTGAAATAAAATATAAATGCATGCTAAAAAAGGAATAAGTATATAAGGTATGAAATATGCAATGAATATTTAATATTATATAATGCATAATGTAGTAGTAAAAAGCCTATGATATGGTATATAATGAATAAGTTATATATATGAAATGTTAAGAATTTGATACAAATTAAAATATGGAAAAGATCCTTTTTTTTCGTCTTTCATTAAGTGAATTAGAATTAGGAAGTGACCAGTGCGTATAACCATTGATTAAAAATACAATTTTGATGGAAAAAAAAAAAAAAAACGGTACAATTTTGAAGAAATACTTTTTCTTTATAAAAAAAAGAGGCAAAAATAGCTCACAAAAGAGCTAAAATCTAGAATGTAAGAGGTTTTAATGTTAAGTTTACTAAGTAAATATTTTTAGAACGGAGATACCAAAAGTTCAAAATTTGAAGAAAAAAAAAGGTTTCTTTGGCCTTACTTTACTACTTGTTTGATTTTTTTTAATTTGGTGTGTTCAGCTATGACTCCTTAAATCTTGGGAAACATTTTTATTTTGTTTTTTTTTCGAATCCAACTCGTTTTTATTCTTTGGCTTTTAATTTACATGTAAAGGAAGGGAACGCTTTTAAGTAAATTAGAGGTGATAACAATAGTAACCAAAACAAAATTACGACCTAGCCAGCCATCGGTTATTCTATAGACTTGCGTTGACTTGGAGACATTGCCCCCTGATAATGAACAAGTATTAATTTGTAGAAGAGTAGGCGTTGAAGGAAAGAATAAATATTATTTCTAATGTTTTTTTTTATTGTGACTTTTTTCAAAAATTTTTCACCTTTTTGTAATGGCTTAATTGGATATAGATTTTGGTTTAAAGGCACATTATAAAACTCAGTTCGCAGCTCGAGTCCCCTTGGACTCGGTTTTATTAACTTTTTTCATGTTGATTTTGTTTTTCTTTGTATGTTCTTATTGTTTCTTTGTATTTTTGTTTCGTATAAGACAATGTAGCAGTTACTGGCCTAAAAAACCTGATTTTAACTTTGAATAAACATAGTTTGATATGTACCCTTGAACAGTTTAAGAAGTTTATACTGTCTTAAAGTGCAACACTCTGGAGATTCATAAAATTTAGAACTTCCATGTCAATAATACTGCCATATAGTTTAACATCACCCTAAAGCAGATATCATCAGGAAAGCATCCACTGCCCCCCCCCCCCCCTAAAAAAATAAAAATAAATGAGAAATACTCCAAAAACTAGAGTTTTGCCCTGAAGCACTAAAAATTGGTTTATGATGTTAGGTAAGTAGCATGTCCATAAAAGAGCTGGGGACCTTATGGCCTCGTAGGAGATAAAAAATAATCTGGGAGTCGGCTTTAATGTTATTTTTTATTTTCATAATAGCTACGTAGACCAGAAATATTCCCAGAAATCATAAGGGAGTAAATATCAATTTCGCGTTTTGATGCCTTTAAAAAAAAAAAATTGTGCCCCTCGCCCCCGAAAAAATAACACCTCTACTCCTTCTGGTTACGGCCCTGGGGACTATAAATCAATTTCTACCTCCACCCTCCCCTCTTCTCTCCCCTAGAACTAATTTTATCTTTATCTGAAGGATCAATGAGAGCTGGGATGTTTTTGGCATTAAAATGTACCCTTTGATGTATCTCCTTCCTTTCCTAACTACAAAACAAGCAGAAAACCCCATTGTAGAAGTTTATGTGCCTTTAAGTTTTGTAATTTGTCTACTGCTTTCAGTTAGTATTTGGTTCTAAGGGATAGACGAGGGGAAGGTGGAGGTAGAAATTAATGTATAATCCCCAGGGTCGTAACCAAGACTTTTCTGGTCTACGCTGTTATTATGAAAGTGAAGACTTACATTAAACCCTAAATGAGCAGAATTTATTCCGTATAGGAGGGGGATTGCGCCTTCCTCATCCTCACCTCCACCTCATGGTTGCAGAAACTTCAGAGGGTGCTAATTATATCAGAAATTGAGAGTGCTAGTCTTTGTTTTTATAAGTCTAAAGTGATTGGAGACTAACCAGCCACGAGGAGTTTTTCTGGGGGGGGGGGGGGGGGGTAAATTCCTAGCTCCAAATAATCTGTATATTGTATAAAATTAATTAATGAATCGATAAATCGAGTTTTAGGACGAGTTAAAAATGCATCTGTTGCGTTGATTTTGTTTTTCTTTATGCATTCTCTTCTGTTCTTTCTGTTTTGTAATCGGTCTTTTAGGCTTTTCAATAAATTTATCTATTATAGAAATTCATGAGCACATCGAGGACCCGTGTTTTTAGAGAGGCTGAAAAATTGTAGCATAATCCCACCAATATTTATATCTTAAAATAGGAAAATAAATGTAAAAACTTATATTTTTGCAGAAGTTTCTTTTTGAAAGGCATAAGACAAGTAACTGTGACACTTTAGCCCCTGGTGTGGATGAAACTTTTGTATCCAAAAGCCATTATCCAAGGAAGCAAATAACTGTATCATATCGCTTCTCGGCACTGCCCTCTTTGATATTTAATCAAGTTTATATAGGAACCCAAAGAAGAGAAACGGAAATATGCCGCGGTATAATAATCTTTAATGCCCACTATCATGGCACGTTTTTAGCTCTAAACTTCTAGAAAATCAAACCAATTAACCGTAACAATACTTGACAAATAACTTATAGAAACCTATAGAAAAGTTTTGAATCCTGCCCTGGGGTGAGTGAGTGAGTAGGGATATCACCCTAAGAACAAGATTTTACGACGAACCCCCATTCCCTGTAAGAACTCAAACTCTACCACATGAAGATTCACTTTTTGGCATTTCAGACACCACCCTTATGAGGAAATTTCCATGGTGTTCGTTTTTACCCTTCCATGCCTTAAACAGAAAAGACTTGGTCAAGTTTTGCTATAATGTCAAAGTCCATAAAATCAAAGGTTTGGTTTAAACCTTGTAAAGATAATCAGTTCGATTAATTTAAATTAAGTTGGATTAATTTAAGAAAGATAAGATTTCTATTTGTAAATTAAAGATCGAAGTTGAAACTGAAAACTAATAGACATTGCTGTAAATACTAGGGGGGGGGGGGGGGGTCCACACTTATAGTTCCCCTGCCCTTTATCCTTTAGCTGGACTTCCGCTTTATTAACTTCTGTTTTATTGGAAGTGTATTAGAATTCAAAAATATAGCCAGTTGTTAATTATAGCTGTTTTGTTCACGGATTTACCTTTCAAAACATTTGAGCGGAGACTTTTCAGTATAAAGCAAGTACACATAATCAAATCGTTTATTGAAAACGAGATACACTTTCATAGCTATGGCCCAAACACGGTATCTTTTAATCAAAAATGAAAAACACTATAATAATTAAAACATGGTCAATACAAGAAAAGTTTGTCAAAGATCACACAAAGTTATCAAAATGCACAAGCTGCGAATTATTATAAGTACGAACAATGGCCCAAACATGGTACCTTTTAGTCAAAAATATTATAATAATTAAAACATGGTCAATACAAGAAAAATGTGTCAACGATCACATAAAGTTATCAAAACTCACAAGCTGCGAATTATTAAAAAGTACGAACAATGGCCCAAACATGGTACCTTTTAGTCAAAAATGAAAAATACCATAATAATTAAAACATGGTCAATGCAAGAAAAGTTTGTCAACGATCAAACAAAGTTATCAAAAGGTACAAGCTGTGAATTATTAAAAGTTCGAACAATGGCCGAAAATGGTACCTTTTAGTAAAAATGAAAAATACTATTATAATTAAAACATGGTCAATACAAGAAAAATTTGTCAACGATCATAAAATGTTATCAAAATGCACAAGCTGCGAATTATTAAAAGTACGAACAGTGGCTCAAACATGGTACCTTTTAGTAAAAAAAAAAAAAAAAAAAAAAAAAAAATACAATAATAACTAAACATGGTTAGCTCAGGAAAAATTTTGCCAACGAGCACAAAAGTTATCAAAACGCATTAGCTATGAACTATTAAAAGTACGAACGAAACTCGGCACAAAGCCACTTCTCATGGGAGCTGGGATCTAAGAGGGACAAAGGGAGGCATGAGGGAGTTTTTTTTTAGATGGGGTGAAGGAGAAGAGCTGAGCAAAATTTCATGCACAGTTTCTCACGACGGACAAAAGAGGGGTCAAGTTCAAATGCTTTTACAAAAAAAAAAAAAAAATAAGGCAACAGGGAGCTTATGTAGATGATTTGTAGTGGTATCCTCTGAATGTATTCAATTGTATCACTTTCTTCTGTTGTCAGAGCAGTGCCAAATAAAGCATGTATATTCTAATAAGTTAAGTTTAGTTTATCCCTTGGAACCCGAAATTTCTTTAGAGTTTTCAGCATTGGGATAGCACCGTTTGCCTGTATTACAATCATCTTGTGTTTTCATGCCAAGTAGGATCAGAATAGATCACTGCCCCTAGTAGGCTAGTTCTGGTGCTGAGTAGGTTTGGGTCTATAGGTGGTTCGAATTAAGGCTGGCTTTTGGTAAGAAATGAAAATGTAATTACAGAGCATTTATTTTTATTTACCCCCCTATTCAGTTTTGCTGCTTCAGAGGTGAATTGCTCAATGTGATTGAAAGTTTGGCTTTTACCCCTTCCAGATACTACCTCAGCTAGAGAATGATTCCCTACCTACATGAATCTTTCGTCTAGCCCGACAGCTGTTTCACTGATCCGGAAGAGGATGCATAAAGGAACGATCACTGCTTCTTGCGGGAACAACGCAGAAAACTGGCGAAGAAGAAGATTTTTTTTTTGTATTTGCAACTTTTTCTCCATTTGATAAAAAAACTTTTTACAATATTAATAAGATATTCAGAAAATTTTTCCTTTGCCATCTTTTTCAGTAAATATTGTAAACAAAAATATCTAAGACTTTTTTTAATATATTGCAATTAAATTCTTCAATTTCCATGGCTCGTCTCGATGTTTAAAATGACATGAAGTAAACTAATGAGATAGTGAACACTTCGGGACATTGTTAAATTGCTTCTTATCAATTACTTCCGAGAGTTTTTTTTTACCACGAAGCAATGAAACTTAAATGCGGCTGAAAATCGACGGAACAGCGACCGGCCTTACTCCAGAAAGATCATTAACTGCTCATTTTTTTCGGAATAGGAGTGGTGAATCTGATTTTTCCACTTTTTGGCAAAATATCCAGTTTTAATGATATTATGGTGTATAATATGAAGGGGGGACGATAATTATTTAGCTAATGTTTTTGCTAATGGCTACTGGAACATCTTAGGGTGCCAGTGATTTAACAAGGAAACTTATTTTTATAATTTCATATCTCGAGATTTTGGGAATTAAATTAAAATCTGCTTATTGAATCTTACTGTGAATTTTGTGATGTTGCTTCAGCTGAAAATGAAGGGTGCTTTTCAGGAGACAGGGGTGGATAGGACTGTACAATAGAAACAAAATCAGAATTTAGATTGTTCACTGTTTTCTCCGGTGGCTCCTCCCTAATGAAATAAATTGTTCGCGGGCCTCTCTAATTAGGTGTTCAACTTTACTGAAGAACTGCGAAGGCTTGGATTCGAAGAGGCTATCTACTTTGATTTTATAATGCTTTTCCAGCGCTTATTTAATTTTCCATTTGATTTTGTTTCTTAATGGTGTTGCTTCTTTCTTCCCTTTCCAATAATGGTTTGATCCTTTGTTTAATCTCTAAATTCAGCTTAGGGTTTGTCAGTTGAATACACTTTGCTCTTTCTTTCCGGAAAATTATGTGAAAAATTTTCATTTAGTTTTTCTTGAGACTCCGGCCTAATTTTCTTTAGTTAGGCCTATCCAGTCCCCCAACTGCGAATCTCCCTGATCAGTACTTTGTCTTGAAGTTATTTGAGCTACAGAGTAATGACTTTAACTTTCTCAATTGTATCCCACTGCAACATAAAATTATAGCTACCATCAAGTGATGGGATTTTCTTGGCTTTTGATAATAATTGCTGAGATTCATCATTATTATAGCCAAAGAAGTACCACCTTTGGTTATTGGAAAATCATCAACATTCTTGATGTTGATTGACCTGGCCAGAGATTTACTACTTAGTTCATTGAATATTCATAAGCTCAGATCACATGTTCTCATTGACTAGGGCCTTAACACACTCCCCCCTTTTTCGTAAATAAAGATCATCAGGCCTTAATTAAATAAATAAAACGAATTTGTACATTTTCAGTAAATTTAAGTCTTGCCGGTGTACTTCAGTTGAACAAATAACGGAGGAATGAATCTGTCAAGCTCTCAAACTGTGCCAATTTTTCCAAATTTGGAATTTCTGCATTACAATAGAGGAAAGACGGAAATAAGTCACGTTTACCACTAAATTCACGTGAGATCGCTTCTTTTTTGAAGTTTATACACCCTATATAAGGATGGGCAAAGGGTAAGGACTGGGAGGGGTGTGAGGCAGGAACGGTTGTGCCTGTTGCCGGTTCCAAAATTGACTCCAGTAGATCAAGCGCTCTAGCAGGTCCGGAATTGAATCTATAAAGTGACCATAGAGAAGTTCATCAGTGGAAAAGGAAACCGAAGCGGCGATAGCGGAGGAGGGCAATTCCGTTGAAAAAAAGGAACACTAAAGTAGGAGAATTGCTAAGGGGAGGAAAGCGATTTTCGTGATACGTATGACGGGTAAAAATCGTCGAGCCTCACTGTAGAATAATATAGCCGTGGCAAAGGATTTCGAACTTCATTTGGCTGGCGACTTTTTTGGGTATAAAAATGATTGAGTGCAGGAATGTCATCGGTGGATAAACGATTTGCTCTGAAACTTGTATCACGGGATAAAATAATATAAAAATATTCATTTGCGATAAAAATATCGCCCGATTTCGAATTTCATTTGGCTGGCGACTTTTTTGGGTATAAAAATGGTTAACTGCGGGAATGTCATCGGTGGATAAACGATTTCCTCTGAAACTTGAATCACGGGATAAAGTAACATATAAAAATCTTCATTTGCGATAAAAATATCGCCCGATTTTGAACTTCATTTGGCTGGAAACTTTTTTGGGTAAAAAATGATTAACTGCAGGAATGTAATCGATGGATAAGCGATTTCCTCTGAAACTTGTATCGCAGGATAAAATAACATATAAAAATCTTCATTTGCGATGAAAATATCGCCCGATTTCGAACTTCATTTGGCTGGCGAATTTTTTGGACATAAAAATGATTAACTGCAGGAATGTCATCGGTGGATAAATGATTTCCTCTAAAACTTGTATCACGGGATAAAGTAACATATAAAAAATCTTCATTTGCGATAAAAATATCGCCGGATTTTGAACTTCATTTGGCTGGAAACTTTTTTGGGTAAAAAATGATTAACTGCAGGAATGTAATCGATGGATAAGCGATTTCCTCTGAAACTTGTATCGCAGGATAAAATAGCATATAAAAATCTTCATATGCGATAAAAAAAATCGCCCGATTTCGAACTTCATTTGGCTGCCGAATGTTTTGGGCATAAAAATGATTAACTGCAGGAATATCATCGGTGGATAAACGATTTCCTCTGAAACTTGTATCACGGGATAAAATAACATATAAAAATCTTCATTTAGGATAAAGATATCGCCCGATTTCGAACTTCATTTGGCTGGCGACGTTTTTGGGTATAAAAATGATTAACTGCAGGAATGTCATCGGTGGATAAACGATTTCCTCTGAAACTTGTATCACGTGATAAAATAACATATAGAAATAATCATTTGCAATAAAAAATATTGCCTGCTAATGTACTCAGAACAAATTTTCACTTTACTTACAACGTCAGACTTGTGCTAGAATACGGCCGCTGAAAGTTATTCAAGGTTTGGTACAGTTTAGGAACAGAAGCATATGTGCACTTGCTAAAATCCCAAATTGCACCTGCCTAAATAAGCACAATCTGTATTGTGTTGGAGCACAATCTGTGGAACATTATTTGAATCGCTCTTTATTTTCGTGCTAAGAATTTATTTTCACAGATTCATTACTTAATTTTAATTACAAATATAACAATTTGGTACAAATTTTTAAAGTATAAAATCTTATGTTCAAACGTTTGAACATTTAATGCCAAAAACTTCATTTTTTCCATGTTTACCTTCACGAAACACAGCCCAAGCTGAAAAGACGAGAAAGGTGGATAAGGATAGCACAGACTACTCACACATCTCTAAGTTTTAGAATCCCTGTAATTTCCTGTCAAGTCTAGAGCTGTAGCTTGCACTGAAAGGACTTAAATTAACGGATTAGTTTGATCTATTCATTCACTAGACCAGAATTATGATATTGCTTCGACTTTTTCTTAGAGAAGGATCTAAATTTATTTTGAAAATAGAGACGTTTTCCTCTTTTCTCATGCTTCCAACTCAATCTAAAAGAAAACAAAAAGTAAAAAAAAGTCTCAAGAAAACAAAAAGAGAACGAAAAGTCTAAGAAAACAAAAAGAAAACAAAAGAAATAAAAGAAAAAATTCAATAAAAAAAAAACAAATTCCAGCAACTTAATTTAGTAGATTAAGCCGAATCTCAACTATCGAATGATATCAAAATTGTCTTCTTTTCTAGAAAAATTAATTAAACATCTTTTTCAACAAAATAAGTTTTAAAAAATTAAAATGAACAAAAAGAGAATCAAATAATCTACCAAGAATACAACTACCACAAATCAGTATCAATAAATAAATGAAACCCAAAACAAACAGAAATTAAAATAAATAAGAGTCAAACTCAAAACGAGCAGAAATTAATATGAGTAGGTATCTAAACCCCTAGACTTTTAAAAGCCAGAATATAATTTGTACTTTACTGAAAAAATTCAAATGACTTTAATAAAAAAAATCTGCATTGTCAGTTTAATATACATATGCTGATATTTATTCCTTAAAATCTTAATTGATTTTTGATTTCTTAAAGTTAAAAAAAAGAAAACATTTAAAAGAATTCTTTTCAGTAAAGTAAAAAAATTATATTCTGGCTTTTAGACAGCTTGGGGTTTAAATACTGATACTGATTTGTGGTTGTTGTATTCTTGGTAGATTATTTGATTCTATTTTTGTTCATTTTGGTTTAATGGAGTTCTTTACTTGTTTTGAAAAAACTTATTTTGTTGAAAAAGTTTTTTTTTAAATAAATTTCTGTTCGTTTTATATTGACAAAGTCTTTTTTAGGAAGAAAGATTTAGCCTCTTCTAAAGTCAAACAACCACCCCTTCCATAAGAACATTAAATACCCCCCTGGGCATAGCTTACAATCTTTGCCCCTACTCTTTGGGATTGTTTCAATCCCATTTGCCTTTTTATATGATATTTAGACCATTTTTGAATAGAATAGTTATCTCAAAACTTCTATTAGATACATTTCGGGACAATACGACGTGTGTGTGGGGGGGGGGGGGGTGGTAGCGGCCCTCAGATCACTTTGACTCTTAAAAAAAACACTAGAGTGTCTGATTACCAATCCAATCATCCCACTCCGAAGTTTATATGACCATGCTTTCTATAAAAACTTGTGTCCCCAGGGCGTAACTTACAACCTTGCCCTGAGGGCTGGGGGTTTTTGTTTTCCTCAAAGACATAATTTCCAGACCATTCTGATACGCTGAACAAAATGGCTATCTCAAAATTTTGATCGGAAGAGTTTGAGGAAATCATGGGCGTGGGGGGGCGGCATTTGCCCTTTTATCACTTTCTACTAATAAAAAAGGCACTAGTCTTTCTCAAGTTCCAATCAAATGAGCCCTATTTGAATCTTCTACGGCAAAACTTTCTATATAAACCATATATGCCCAAAGGGCATAAATTAAGACCCTTGTCCTGAGGGCTATGGGGGGGGGGGGAATTATCATCCTCAACGACATAATTTCTATACTTTTCAACTACGTTGAACAAAATGGCCATATCAAAATGTTGATCGGAAATGTTTGGGGAAATGATGGGCGTAGGGGGGGGGGGGGTTCTCCCTCTGAATACTTTTGACTATTAAAAGGTCAATAGCCCTTTCATTTTCCAATCGAATGAGCCCTTTTTGAAATTTTTACGACAACACTTTCTATAAAAACATTATATGCCCCCAGTGCATAACTTACAACCTTAGCCCCGAGGGCTGGGGGGGGCTGTCATCATCAAAGACCTAATTTCCAGAACTTTCAACTACGTTCAACAAAATGACTATCTCAAAATTTCGATTGGATGTCTTTGGGGAAATGGTGGGCGTGAGAAAGGATTTAGTCACCCTCCAATCACTTTCGACTCTTAAAAAGGGCACTAGTCCTCTCAATTTCCAATTGAAAGAGCCCCTTTTGAAGTTTTTTTACGACAACGCTATCTATAAAAACCTTATATGCCCCCACGGCATAACTTACAACCTTTGCCCTGGGGGCTCCGGGGGTTTTTCATCCTCAAATAAATAATTTCCAAAACTTCCAACTACGTTGAAACAAAACGGCTACGTCAAAACTTTGATTGGATGCGTTTGGGAAAATGGTGGGCATGAGAGGGGGGTTAGTTGCCCTTCAATCACTTTCGACTATTAAAAAGGGCACTAGCCATGTCAATTTCCAATCGAATGAGCCCTTTTTTAAGTTTCTATGACAAAGATTTCTATAAAAAACCTTATACACCCCAGGGCATAACTTACAACCCTTGCCCTGAGGGCTGGGCGGGGGGTTGTTATCCTCAAAGGCATAATTTCCAGAACTTTCAACTTCTTTGAAAAAAAATGGCTATCTCAAAATTTTGATTGTGTGTGTTTGGAGAAATGGTGGGCGTGAGAGGGGGTTAGTTGCCCTCCAATCATTTCAACAATTAAAAAGGGCACTAGCCTTTTCGATTTTCAATCGAATGAGCCCTTTTTGAAGTTTCTACGATAACGCTTCAACTACGTTGAAGAAAAAAAGCTATAAAAAAAAATTTGATTGGATGTGTTTGGGGAGAATGTGGGCGTGAGAGGGGGGTTAATTGTCCTCCAATCACTTTCGACTATTAAAAAGGGCACTAGCCCTTTGAATTTCCAATCGAATGAGCCCTTTTTCAAGTTCTACGACAAAGCTTTAAATTAAAACCTTATATACCCCCAGAGCATAACTTATAACCCTTGCCCTGAAGACTTTGGAGGGAGTATCCTGCTCAAAGACATAATTTCCAGAACTTTCAATTGTGTTGAACAAAATGACTATCTCTCAAATTTTGATTAGATGTGTTTGGGGAAATGGTGGGCGTGAGAGGGGGTTAGTTTTCCCTCCAACCATTTTCAACAATTAAAAAGTGAACTAGCCATTTCAATTTTCAATCGAATGAGCCCTTTCTGAGTTTCTATGACAACGCTTTCTATAAAAACCTTATATGCCCCCAGGGTATAACTAACAACCCTTGGCCTGAGGGCTTTGGAGGGGTTGTCATCCTCAAAGACCCAATTTCCAAAACTTTCAACTACGTTGAACAAAATAGCTATCTAAAATTTTTTGATTGGATGTGTTTGGGGAAAATGTGGGCGTGAGAGGGGGGTTAGTTGCCCTCAATCACTTTCGACTATTAAAAAGGGCACTAGCCCTTTGAATTTCCAATCGAATGAGCCTTTTTTCAAGTTCTACGACAAAGCTTTAAATAAAAACCTTATATACCCCCAGGGCATAACTTATAAACCTTGCTCTGAAGACTGTGGGGGGAGTATCCTGCTCAAAGACATAATTTCCAGAACTTTCAATTGCGTTGAACAAAATGGCAATCTCAAAATTTTGATTGGGTGTGTTTGGGGAAATGGTGGGCTTGGAAGGAGTGTTAGTTGCCTTCCAATCACTTTCGGCTATGAAAAAGGGCACTAGCCATTTCAATTTCCAATCGAATGAGCCCTTTTTGAAGTTTCTACGACAAAACATTCTATTAAAAAAAAACTTATATGCCCCCAGGGCATTACTTGCAACCCTGCCCTGAGGGCTGTGGGGGGGGGAGGTTGTCATCCTCAAAGAACTAATTTCCAGAACTTTCAACTATGTTGAACAAAATGGCTATCTGAAAATTTTGATTGGATGTGTCTGGAGAGAGGTGGGCGTAAGAGGGGAATTAGTTACCCTCCAATCACTTTTGACCATTAAAATGGGTACTAGCCCTCTCAATATCCAACCCCCCCCCACTGAATGAACCCCTTTTGAAGTTTCTACGATAACGCTATCTATGAAAACCTTATATACCCCCAGGGCATAACTTACAGCCTTTCCCCTGAGCGCTCTGGGGGGTTTGTCATCCTCAAATATATGATTTCCAGAACTTTCAACTACGTTGAACAAAATGGTTATTTCTAAACTTTGACTGAATGTATTGGGGAAATGGTGTGCGTGACAGGCGGGGGGCTAGTTGCTCTCCATTTACTTTCGACTATTAAAAAGTGCACTAGCCCTTTCAATATCCAATCAAATGAGGCTATTCTGAAGTTTCTACGACAATACTTTCTATAAAAACCTTATATGCCCCCAGGACATAACTTACAACCCTTGGTGTGAGGGCTCTAAGGGGTTATCATCGTCAAAGACCTAATTTCCAGAACGTTCAACTACGTGGAACAAAATGGATATCTCAAAATTTTAATTGGATGTGTTTGGCGAAATGGTGGGCGTGAGAGGAGGGTTAGTTGCCCTTCAATCACTTTCGACTGCTAAAAAGGGCACTTGGCCTTTCAATTTCCAATCAAATGAGCCCTTTTGAAGTTTCTATGACAGTACTTTCTATAAAAACCTTATATGCCCCCGTGGCATTACTAACGACCCTTGCCCTGAGGGCTGTGGGAAGTTGTCATCCTCAAAGACCTAGTTTCCAGAACTTTCAACTACGTTAAACAAATGGCTATCAAAAAATTTTGATTGCATGTGTCTGGGGAAAAGATTGGCGTGAGAGGGGGGTTAGTTGCCTTCCAATCACTTTCGACTATTTAAAAGGGCACTATCCCTTGGAATTATCAATCGAATGAGCCCTTGTCAAGTTTAGACGACAAAGATTTCAATAAAACCCTTATATGCCCCCAGGGCATAACTTATAATCCTTGCCTCGAAGACTATGGGGGAGTGTTCTGCTCAAAGATATAATATCCAGAACTTTCAACTGCGTTGATCAAAATGGCTATTTCAAAATTTTCATTGGATGCGGTTGGAGAAATGGTGGGGGTGGAAGGGGTTTTAGTTACCTTCCAATCACTTTCAACTATTAAAAAGGGCACTAGCCATTTCGATTTCCAATTGAATGAGCCCTTTTGAAGTTTTTACGAGAATACTTTCTGTAAAAAACCTTATATGCCCCCAGGGCATAACTTACATCCCTTGTCATGAGGGCTGTGGGGGTTGTCATCCCCAAAGACCTAATTTCCAGAACTTTCAACTACGTTGAACAAAATGGCTATCTCAAAAATTTTGATCGGATGTGTTTGGGGAAACGGTGGGGCGTGAGAAGGTGGTTAGTTGCCCTCCAATCACTTTCTACTATTAAAAAGGGCACTAGCCCTTTGAATTTCCAATCGATTGAACCCTCTTTGAATTTTCTACGACAAAGCTTTCTATAAAAACCTTTTATGCCCCCAGGACATAACTAACAACCCTTGCCCTGAGGGCTGTGGGGGGAGTGTCTCCCTCAAAAAATATGTTCTATCTGGAAATCAACTACGCTGAACAAAATGGCTATCTCAAAATTTTGATTGGATGTGTTTGGGGAAATGGTGGGCGTGGAAGGGGTGTTAGTTGCCGTCCAGTCAGTTTTGACACTTAAAAAGGGCACAAGCCACTCCAATTTCCAATCGAATGAGCCCTCTTCGAAGTTTCTACGACAACTCCTTCGATACGAAGTGCCCTGATCTAAAGGAAAAAAATAATAAATAATACATTGTGCCAACATCGTTCTTTACTTTAGCAGTGCTATGCGCTGCCTATGATAAAGTCGTAAAACTTCAGAAAAAAATAACATACCAGAAACTTGCAAAAGAAACGAAAACCTCAAGAAAGGACAGAAATTGGACCTAAACGAAGGGGCATTTCGAAGAATTAATGAAGAACAAACATCCTTTGCCTAAAATGATTATTTTTGCATTACTTACCAAGACTTCAATGGAATTATGTCATAGAAATTAAGGCTAAAATTTATTTCTCTAAATCTAGGCTTTTTTTTGCAGTGAAATTACCAAAAAGGCCATTTTTTCAATGAAACGATGAAAAAAAGGTGTTTTTCAAAATCTAGGGGGACGTCTTGATTGGAGGCAAATGCCCCTTCTCCTAATTGATACCCCTGAAAAGCTCTTGTATTATGAATTTTCTTCAGTTTTCAATTGCTTACAATTTTTATAAAACTATAACAAGACAGCTATAGATTACAGAAAAAAAAGTATTATATATTTGAATTCAGCTAAAGAAACTGCATTAGGTGTATAATTATTTTCCAGGTGTACTTACGTACAAAGCTCCATAATAAAAAATGTTAAGGGGAAAAAACTTTAGGAAATCTTCTGTAAAAGTTGAGTTTTGCGGAGCTTGAATCGGCACTTTATCCTGACCCCTTAGTTAACATCGACAAAGGCTATGAAGGAATAATTCAATCGGTCTCTAATTTTTTACCTTTTTTTTTTTGTCTTACTTATTCATCGATATAAGACTTTGATCAAAAATGTGATTCAAGTTTAAAACAAATACGAATTCTTGTACCTCAAATACCTTGTACAAATCCTAAAAAACTCTTCACCGAATTAATGATTCATTCTCAAGTTTAATTTTGATCTTTGATTATGTTGCTGATAAGGCTAAAAGGATACATGTCAATCAATTAGATGCGTGGTGATTCTGGACGCTGATAAAGCGATAGGTAGGCGATTTAAATTGGAGGTGCGTTCCTTGTCGAGTTCAGTGGCATTTATCGTCTCTTCGTTGTCTCAAAAAAAATGGAAAAGCAAGTGCCAACCTCTGCGTACAAAGGACTTGGAGCTACATTGATCTTCCTTGGATTGGCCTTATTAGCTACTTCGGTAAGAATTTCACTCTTAGCTGGCAGGCTGGATTGACGTACCGTTTTTTCGAACTAATGCGGTCGTTTTTATTCAAAGAGTATGTATTTTACACCAGCTTTCGGACTAGGAATTCTTTCTCGATCAATGCTCTTTTAGTGTTCTTTCTGCTAACACAATGAATTTTGAGAGCTGAACAACAAAAAAACTGAATATTTTCAAAATTAGATTTATGGACATATCTGGGGAAAATTATCCGGGGGGGGGGGTATTTTGGGGGGAAGAACTTTCCATGTAGGAATTTTCCGTGGTAAGGGGGGGGGGGTAATTTTGTTGTTAAATTTACATTTATTCAAGCACCTGTCATAGGCAGCGCGATCGCGCTGCCTAAGTAAAGAACGGTGTTGGCTCAATGTAATACTTTTCATGGAAAAAGACTGTATAGCTCTAGCTGACTGAATTATAACCTAAGAAAATGCATAGTTAGAAGTGTCCGTTTCATTCCTTTGTTGGCATTAGTTCTATTTTACCATTGTAGTTTCCGGGGGGGGGGGGTTATTGCCGTTGGGTAAACACCTAGAACCTTCCTTTTGGGCCTTGATTTGCACTCTTTGAGACGTCGGCAATTGGCAGCCTGAAGCATCTCTCCTTTTGTCCCACAAACTATTGTTATTTTTCAAAACTACAATGGTAAAATAGAACTAATGCTAAAAAAGGAATGAAATGGGCACTTCTAACTATGCATTTTCTTAGGTTATAATTCGGTTCTAGGTGTTTACCCCTTGTCGGCGATTACCCCCATTGAAAATACCCCCCCTCCGGAAAATACTCCCGGCGGAAAACACGCCCCCCCCCTCGCGGAAAATACCCCCCGGAAAACACCACCACCCCGGAAAATACCTCCCCGCGGAAAATACCCTCCCGATAAATACCCCCCATGAAAATTGAGGATTTTAAATCTTATATAATCTGCTCAGTTCTGTCATTCATTCCTTAGCCCTACTCAAAACTTGCATTCAAAGAGCTGAAATAAATTTTAAGTAATGCCTTAACCCTTTGATGGCTGGTGGTTCTTATAAGGCACACCAAGATTTTTGTCTATAGCTCCTTTCTGATTTGTTGAAATGAGAAATGTCTGCATAGCCATAAACAAGAAAACGAGAGCTATCGAATGGTATATTACTTTGCCCCTTTATGAGTCATCTAAGAACCTTCGCACAGTACTGAATTTGACATAGTGAAATTTTTCGGATTTTGTGGAATGAAATAAATCTGACTTGGGTAGTATTGAATTTTATGTTGCTTGGCTGAAGCAAAAAAACCTTGTGGTGTTCGTTAGTGCCTGACGGTTCCATCTGTATTATTTTTATTCAAAACTTTTTAATCATCCACAAGCAAGGATGGTTTTTAAGCATGTATCTTATAAGACCCATCCGCCCTAGGGGAGAAAGTACAATACCGACCTGCCGAAAATTTCAGTATAGTTTACTCACGTTGCATCGAAAATCTTAAATATATTTTTCAGTATTGTAGCCAGTGTTCCATTTTTCAGTACTTCCAAGTGTTAAATCTACTTATCTACTTACTTTCTACTTATTTTTGGAGGCTTAAGTTTTCGTGCCGGCCAAATACTTTGGTTTTGATTCCATTGAATCGTAATCCTATAATGTCTTATGGAATGAAAGGGTGCAATTGTTTTTAACAGCGGCATCTTTGCCGGGAGTGGAATTTTTGTCGGGACTGGCAAAATTAATTGTAAATTATGAAATACCACACCCATTTTTGATCCTGGTTGACCTATAAACGGCTAATTTATAATAATGATCCTGGTTGACCTATAAACAGCTAAATTGTGTATATAAAGATCAGTTTAAATGAATAAATTTGTTTAAAACCGTAAGGCCATCCATATATAAACCATGCATTATCCACCCAGTTCACTAGTTTACTATCTACTATCAGCAGCTGAAGAGCCATTGAGATTTTCGAGTCCCCAATCTCTTCATTAGTCAGTGAGGCAATAGCAAGGAGTGAAGAAAGTCTGCAGGAAGCACTGAGAAGGTGACATGAAGGACGACTAAGAAGAGTGGATCTCAGCACTGCTGTTTGCTATGTCTTAGAGCCAGACAGCGATCTCTCTGACCCGAATTTGGAGGATTCTTAAGACGACAATGACCCTATCTTTTGCGAATCAGCAGAAGCCGAGCACGATAGTAGTTGGGATGACAGGAACGATGAATACGAGCTACCACTTAGTCAAAGAGCAAAGTCTCGCCTAAAGTCTGCAAAATCCCTCCGCGATGACGCCAAAGTAGACGTGGCTCCTACATCTTTGGCTGAAAAGAGAAAAATCTGGAAGAAAACCCCTGCGCCAGAGAATGACGTGAACTGGAAAAGGCAAATGCCAAGTTCTGACTCATCTCTGGTTACTCCTGTCGCATTCGTTCAAAAGTTCTTTGACTCTGACATTATAAGCATCCTTGTACAAGAGACGAATCGGTATGCTCTGCAGAAGAAAGGCTTGGAGTTGACATGTACTATCAAAGAAATGGAACAATTCCTTGGAATCATTTTGCTTATGGGAATCGTGAAAACTACCTCATATGTCTATGTACTTGGAAACGACTACACGTTATCCTCCAGTGGCTAACGCTATGGCACGCGACCGCTTCAAAAGAATAAGACAGTTCTTCCACGCAAATGATAGCTTCAAAGCAATAAAAAAGGGGAATTCGGGATACGACCCCCTCTTCAAGGTTCGACCCTTGTATGATACGCTTCGGAAAATATGAGAGAAGTCGCAAATAAAGAACGACAATCTGTGGATAAGTAAATGGTCCCGTTCAAGGGCCAGCTTGGGTTCAATCAGTACATCAAAGACAAGCCGCAGAAGCGGGGGATAAAAAGTATTTAGAGGAGCCGGAGCCAGTGGAACAGATTATGACTTTGAAATTTACAGTGGTAAAGGAACCATTGTCGGTTCAGCCTTGGTATTGGTGCTGATGTTGTGCTATGCCTAGTCGAATATCTGCCAAAGGACCAGAACTTCAAAGTGTTCTTTGACAATTTCTAAATCAGTTTTCATCTGTAGAAAAGCTGCAGGAAATGGGAATCCAGTCAGTAGGCACAGTCCGAATAGACAGAATGCTGAAAGTAAAACTTCCGCCCTTGGAAGCTGACGAGAAGCTGAAAAGCTCTGGAAGAGAATCGTTCGATTGGTGGGTTGAGCAACATTCTGGAATAGTCGTGACGAAAAGGTACGACAATAAGCCTGTCCATCTTGATTCTTCATATGTTGGGCCTTACCCGCTTGATCAATGCAAACGGTGGGACAAAAAGGGAAGGCTTGAATTGAAATAGCCAGACCTCATGTCATTAAAGAGTATAACAAGTTCATGGGTGAGGTAGACTTGAATGACATGTTGATCGAGTTATATCGTACTGACATCAAGAGGAAGGAGTGGTACATGCGTCTAATTTATTACTTCCTTGACGTCAGAGTAGCCAATGCTGGTAACCGTACAGGCGCAATCATCACTCTGACGCTGAGAAGCCCATATCCCTTGTTCGCTTTTGTATGGATACTGCTGACTGGCTGCTCAGAGGTGCCGTCATCCCTGCAACAAGGAAAGTTAGACCACCAATCGAGTCTCCAGTTACTATCAGACCGCAAAGCAAAACTAGGAGTGACAGCATCCCCAGTTCCAGCATTTGCTTTGACAACACAGCTCACTGGCCTGAGATGTTTGACGAAAGACTAAGATGCATGTCCTGTGCAAAACACGCCCACACGTTTGTCAAGTGCCTGAAGTATAATGTGTACCTTTGTTTAACAAAAGATAAGAATTGTTTCAAAGCATACCACTCAAGAGTTTAAGTAGACTGTTTCACTATTTAGCTGATGTGCCTTATAAGATCCATATTCCATATAAAATTAATGTTTGAAATAAATGGTTTTCCTCAGTTGTCCCTATGTCATGGACCCCTAGGAAACTAGTGAAAACCAAAACCGAGTTTTTCTAATCTTAGTTTCATAATTCAGCCATAAAAGGGCTAAGATACCATTTTTCTAAGGAATTTTTAGAGTTTTCAGTAGTGAGTGCATTTCCGGTTCGAGCAGCCAGATAGCAGATTAACATAGGATTTCTATGAATCACCCTCCCTTATCCCATAGGATTTCTATGACATGCCATCCCTTTTCCCATACGATTTTTTAACATGCCCTCTTACGCCACGACAGTCCTGGGAAGAATCCGTGGTTTGGATATGATTGTTGGTTTCGATATGATTGCCGGTTTGGATTTGATTGTTGGTTTGGATATGAGTGGCTTTTATGAGTGATTTGGATATGATTGTTAGTTGATATTAGTGGTTATTCTGAGTGGTTTGCATATGATTGTTGGTTTAGATATGATTGTTGGTTTGGGTAAGAGTGGCTTTTTATGAGTGGTTTGGATATAATTGTTGGTTTAGATATGATTGTTGGTTTGGATACGATTCTTGGTTTCGATATGAGTGGCTTTATAAGTGATTTGGATATTATTGTTTGGATATGATTGTTGGTTTGGATTTGATTGTTGGTTTGGATATCAGTGGCTATTATAAGTGGTTTGGATATGATTGTTGGTATGAATATAAATAGACAAGGTTCCAGGTGGAAATATGATGTTATTACTGGGAGATTTTAACGCCCAGGTTGGTAGAAATAGGGATAGATGGTATCCCAGCCTAGATAAATTTGGTGTAGGAAAAGAAAACAGTAATGGATACAGACTTTTGCAATTTTGTAGGTATAACAATCTAGTTATAACCAATACGGTGTTTGGTCATAAAATGGCTCATAAGTTAACATGGTATTCACGTGATGGTAAGACAGCAAACCTTATTGATTATATTATAGTAAACCGAAGACTGGCAGGATCAATACAAGATACTAAGGTATATAGGAGTGCTGTTATTGATGTTAAAAGTAAAGATCACCATCTAGTAGTGTCAAGGGTTAATTTAAAGCTGAAATATCGGAAGGGTAACTAACCTCACAGGAAGTTATGATGTTGGTAGACTCCAGGATGAGAATTTGAGAGAAACTTTCTAGGAACAGTTGAATACTAAACTTGAGAGTTCAAAATTTGATAATGTGGAAGATGGTTGGAATAATTTTAGAAAAATAATTTGTGAAGTTGCTGAAGGTGTATTAAGGAAGAAAGCTAGAATTGCAGCTAAGAATATTAGTGAAAAAGCTTTATGTTTAATAGAAAGGAGAAAGGACTTGTACAAGAATTATCTGAGTGATAGATCGTATGAAAACAAAAGAAATATAAAGAGAGTGGAGAAAGCATTAAAATATGAAGTAAGGAGGTGTGAAGTGGAGGCCATGGATAAAATTGCCGAGGATCTGGAAGATGCAGCTAGACGGCATAATAGTAAAATATTGTACTGGCACGTGAACAAACTGAGAGGGAGTAGTCAAATCCGGACTTGTCCCAGTTAAAGATAGGAATGGGGGTCGCAATTAGCGATAAGGAAAAAACTAAAGAGAGATGGGCCGAACATTTTGAGAACTTGCTTAACCGAGATAGAGTTGCAGGAAAAAATATAGAGGAAAATGAAAAAGTTTGTGATACTTTGGATGTGAAGGAAGATTTGTTTTGTGAGGAGGAATTAGCAACAGTACTAAAAGGATTAAAGAATAATAAGGCTCCAGGTGGTGATAAGGTGGTAAATGAGTTTCTTAAATATGGTTGCTCTGAGGTTAGAAATAAGTTATGAAGATTATGAATATGATTTTTGAAAAAGGGGAAGTACCTAACGATTTTAGGAAAACCTTAATTAAGCCACATTATAAGAAAGGTGATAAAAGTGAGTGTGGTAATTATCAAGGCATTAGTCTGGTCTCTGTAGGTAGTAAATTACTTAGTAATATGATTCTTTTTAGACTGAGAGATGCTGTAGACAAAGTTTTAAGAGAAGAGCAGTGCGGTTTTGGAAAAGGTAGAGGATGTGTCGACCAAATTTTCACTCTTAGGCTAATAATTGAGAAGTGCCTGAGTTTTCAAAACACCTTTGGTCCTCAGTTTTATAGATTACGAGCAAGCGATCGATTCTGTCGATAGAAGAGCTTTAGTAAAGGTTTTATCCTTGTATGGTATACCAGACAAATACATTAAAGTAATTAGTGCTATGTACGAGAATAACACTGCTGCGGTTAAGGTAGGAAATGAGGTTAGCAGCTGGTTTTGCATTAAATCAGGACTTAAGCAGGGCTGTGTTCTATCCCCCTTTATATGGATTATTTTGATGGACTTTGTTTTAAGGAGCACAGGAAAGGCAATGGGAGACCACGGAATCAAATGGGGAGGAAAAAGTCTCCTGGACTTGGATTATGCTGATGATTTAAGCATCCTAGATGAAAGTGTGAGCAAAATAAATGACGTTTTAGAGGTTTTGCGAGTTCAGGGTGCTAGAATTGGTTTGAAAATTAATGTTAGGAAGACTAAGTCACTAAGGCTAGGAATAAGTGAAGATGAAAAGGTGACGTTGGGTAATGAAAAGATTGATCAGGTGGGCAGCTTCACTTACCTTGGTAGTATTATTAGTAAAGATGGTGGGAGCAGTGAAGATGTTAAAAATAGAACAGCCAAGGCTCAGGGTGTTTTTTTCACAGTTAAAAAAAGTCTGGAAGAATAGGAAGATAAGTCTGCTAACCAAGATTAGAATATTAGAAGCTACAGTGATGACAGTGGTCAAATATGGCTCTGAAGCATGGACGCTCTGAAAAGCGGATGAAGATTTGCTAGATGTTTTCCAGAGAAATTGCTTAAGGATTGTTCTGGGTACCTGGCTGACAGACCGTATTTCAAACAATAGGCTATACGAAAAATGTGGTTCAGTACCGCTCTCTAGGGCTATAATGAAAGAAAGGTTGAGGTGGTTAGGGCACGTTGTGCGGATAAAAGATGACAGATTGCCGAAGATTGTTCTTTTGGCCAACCATCTAGGGCTAAACGGAAAGCAGGTCGTCCCCGTCTGGGGTTGGAGGACATCATAAAGAAAGATTTAAAGGAAAAGGGAACTTCGTGGGCGGGTGTAAAAAGGGAGGCTTTGAATAGATTGGGGTGGAGGAGGATCGTGCGTAGCTGTGTTGGCCTCAGGCGTCTTGGTGCTGCGGTGAGTTGTTAGTAGTAGTAGTAGTAATATGATTGTTGGTTTGGATATGAGTGGCTTTTCTGAATGGTTTGGATATGATTGTTGGTTTGGATATGATTGGCTTTAATGAGTTGTTTGGATATGATTGTTGGTTTGGACATGACTGTTGGTTTGAATGTGATTGTTGGTTTGGATATGAGTGGCTTTTATGAGTGGTTTGGATATGAGTGGCTTTTATGAGTGGTCTGGGTATGATTGTTGGTTTGGATATGATTGTCGGTTTGGATATGACTGGCTTTTATGAGTGGTCTGGACATGACTGATGGTTTGAATATGATTGCTGGTTTGGATATGATTGTGGGTTTGGATATGAGTGGCTTTTATGAGTGGTTTGGATATGATTATTGGTTTGGATACGATTGTCGGATTGTATATGAATGTTGGTTTCGATATGAGTGGCTTTTATGAATGTTTTCGATATGATTGTTAGTTTGGATATGATTGTTGGTTTGGATATGATTATTGGTTTGGATATGATTGTGGGTTTGGATATGATTGTTGGTTTGGATATTATTGTGGGTTAGGATATGAGTGATTTGGATATGATTGTTGGTTTGGATACGATTGTTGGTTTGGATATGATTGTTGGTTTGGATATGAGTGGCCTTTAATAGTGGCTTTTATGAGTGGTATGCATATAATTGTTGGTTGTGATATGATTGTTGGTTTGGATTTGAGTGGCCTTTAGGAGTGGTTTGGATATGATTATTGGTTTGGATATGAGTGGCTGTTATGAGTGATTGGAATTTGGATATGATAGTTGGTTTGGATGTGAGTGATCTGGATATGATAGTTGGTTTGGATATAAGTGGCTTTTATGAATAGTTTGGATATGATGGTTGGTTTAGATTTAATTGTTGGTTTGGATATGAGTGGCTTTTATGAATGGTTGGATATGATTGTTGGTTTGGATATGGTTGTTAGTTTGGATATGATTGTTGGTCTGGATATTATTGTTGGTTTAGATATGAGTGGCTTTTATAAGTGGTTTGGATATAATTGTTGGTTTGGATATGAGTGGCGTTCTTTGAATGGCTATCGTTTCTCTTCTATGTTTATTTTTTTCGTGAAACTAAGACTTCATAGAGAAATAATTCTATCCAAAGCGGGAAGGGTTGATTTCCCTGGAAGACACTGAGAGTGTTTTCTCTACAAGCGCCATTATTTTCTCTCGTAGCATTTTTGTATACTCCGGCAACAAAATATTAATTAAAACGCTTTATCTAATTGATAATGAATAATCGCGTTTTGTGGAGATAAAAAAAAAATTTAACTAATGTTATGTACAAGAGTTGGCTTTGTCTCTTCTTGCTTTATAAAAACGTCAGGAATTATGATTTTTCCTGGAACGCCAGCCTTTCTTAGCTTTAATATTTCTTGGTGATAAGGCATACTCGCGTTTTGAGGAGGTAAAACAAGACTAAAACTTATATTCGGTACACGATTCGGTTTAATTTCTTCTTGCTTTGTAAAAGCGTCTGAGATTATTATTTTTCCTGCAACGCCAGCCTTTCTTTGCTTTAATATTTCTCGGCGATGAGGCATAATCACGTTTGTGGACGTAAAGGAAGACTAAACCGTATACTCTGTACATGAGTTGGCTTTGGCTTTTATTGCTTTGTAAAAATGTCAGGAATCATGATTTCTCCTGGAACGCCAGACTTCCTTGGTTTTAATATTTCTTGGCGATAAGGCATAATCACGTTTTGAGAGGTAAAGGAAGACTGAAACTTATACTCTCTATACGAGTTGGCTTTGTCTCTTCTTGCTTTGTAAAAACGCCAGGGATTATGGCTTTTCTTAGAACGCCAGCCTTTATAGGCTTTAATATTTCTTGGTGATAAGGCATACTCGTGTTTGTGGAGGCAAAGGAAAACTAAAACTTATATTCTGTACATGACTCGGCTTTGTCTCTTCTTGCTTTGCAAAAACGTCACGAATCATGATTTTTCCTGGAACGCCAGCCTCTTTATTTGCTTTAATTATTCTTGGCGATAAGGCATAGTCGCGGTTGTGGGCGTAAAAGACGACTAAAACTTATGCTCTGCACACAAGTCAGTTTTAATTTCTTCTTGCTTTGTAAAAACGTCAGGATTTATGATTTTTCCTGGAACGCCAGCCTTTTATGGCTTTAATATTTCTCGGCGATAAGGCATAATCGCGGTTTGCGGAGGTAAAACCAAACTAAAACTTATATTCTGTACACGAGTCACCTTCCTCTCTTCTTGCTCTTCCGCATAATCGCGGTTTGCGGAGGTAAAACAAAACTAAAACTTATATTCTGTACACGAGTCACCTTCCTCTCTTCCTAATTCTTGGCGATGAGGCATAATCGCGGTTTTTTTTTAAGGTCAAGGATGACTAAAACTTATACTCTGGAAAAGAGTTTGGCTTTGTCTCTTCTTGCTTTGTAAAGACGTCAGGAATCATGATTTTTCCTGGAACGCTAGTCTTTCTTGGTTTTAATATTTCTTGTCGATACGGCATAATCGTGTTTTATGGAGGTAAAGGAACACGGAAACTTATACTCTGTTCACGAGATGGCTTTGTCTTTTTGACTCTTGTGGGGTTAAAGGAAGACTAAAACTTATATTCTGTACATGACTCGTTTTAATCTCTTCCTTGCTTTGCAAAAAAAAAAACGTCACGAATTATGATTTTTCCTGGAACGCCTACCCTTTTTGGTTTTAAACTTTCTTGGCGATAAGGCATAATCACGTTTTTGCGAAGGTAAAGGAAGACTAAAACTTATAATCAGTAAATGATTCGGCTTTGTCTCTTCTTGCTTTGTAATAACGACAGGGATTTATGGTTTTTTCCTCGAACGCCAGCCTTGCTTATCTTTAATAATTCTTGGCGATAAGGCATAATCGTGTTTTGTAGAGGTAAAATATGACTAAAACTTATATTCTGTACACGAGTCGGCTTTGTCTCTTCTGGTTTTGTAAAAAAAAACGTCAGGAATTATGATTTTCACTGGAACACCAACCTTTTTTTGACTTTAATATTTCTTGATGATAAGGCATAATCAATTTTTGTGGAGGTAAAGGAAGGCTAAAACTTATATTCTTTATGCGAGCTATTTTTTCTAACTTATATTCTTTATACGAGCTATTTTTTCTAATATTAGCAAGTTTTCTGTCAAAGGTAACAAAATTTTTCGTAGAAGTAACACGTTTTCTGCTAATGGTAACAATTTTTGTCTTAGAAGTAGTTTTTCCTAGAAGTAACAAATTTTTCCTAATACTAACAAAAGTTTTACTTAATACTAACAAGATTTTTGGTAGAAGTATAATAGCAAGTTTTCTGTCAATGGTAGGGACTGATTTCATGCTTCCTATTGCTAATGAACGTTGTAGCTTGTTCTTTTTTCTGATAGTTTAAACGTGTAGATTGTTTTTTTTTTCCTCGTGAAACTGAATTTGTTTTCGGAACTTGTTGCATGATGATTTTAGGTTGTGGAACTTGCTGAGGGCAGATTTTTTGTTCGTGAAAACTTTTTGTCTCTCCTTGCAAAACTTATACAATGATTTTTCTTATCGTTAATCAGATTTTGTTCAAGGAACTAATTGCGTGCCAATTTTAGTTCGTTTTACTTGTTTCACATTGATTTTATCTTCGTGAAACTTGTGCATTGATTTTTTTTCTCTGGAAAACGTGTTACACGTTGATTTCTATTTCAATAGAAAATGCCCATTCTCCTTGAAAATGTACAGTGATTGTTTTTTTTTTGCTTTTTCATTGTGACACTCGTCTTGCTCCCAAAACTCATTACATGCTGATTTTTGTTCACGAACCTTGCTGCATGTTGATTTTTCTTCTCATGAAACTCCTACATTGATTTTTTTTCCTCATGATGGAAATTTTCTCATCTTTGAGAAAATTCAGAACTTAAGCGGAACTTTTTTCTTCTTCGGGGAAACTCAGAATTAAAGTGTAACCTTCTCTCTTCTTTGGAAAAATTCAGAATCGAAGAATTTTTTCAAATATGACTTTTTTTCTGTTCTATCGACTTTTTTTTCCTCTTCTTTGGAAAAATTTTGAAGAGAACTTGAAATTTTCATCGCTTTAAAAAAGCACAGAATTAAAGTGGAACTTTCACTCTTTCTTGGAAAAAAATTCAGAATCAAGGTATAACTCTTTCTATCTTCAACGAAAAAACTCAGAACAAAACTCAAAATTTTTTCCCTTCAATTCAGAACTTAAGTGAGACTTTTTGTTCTTCTTCGGGGAAATTCAGAAGTGATTTTTAGCTTTTTTCTCTTCTTTGGAAAAATTCTGAAGAGAACTTGAAATTTTTTCTCTTCCTTGGTGAATCTCAAAACCGGAGTGTATCTTTGAAAAAATTCAGAATCGAAGTTTAATTTTTCTCTCTTCTATGGACAAATCCAGAAAAGAACTTGAACTTTTCTTCACTTCTTGGAGAAAATTCGGAATCAAAATGAAACTTTTTCACTTCATTGGAAAAATTCACGATTGAATATTAACTTTTTTTCTCTTCTATGGAAATTCAGAAGAGAACTTTAACTTTTTCCTCACTTTTTTGAGAAAACTCAGAATTAAAGTGGAACTTTCTCTCTTCTTTGGAAAAATTCAGAATCAAAGCATAACTTTGTCCATCCTCTACCGAAAATTCCAAAGTGAGACTTCTTTCTCTTCATTGAGAAAATTCAGAATTGAATTGGAACTATTTCTATTATTTAGAAAAAAGTTGGGATCGAAATGTAACTTTTTTTCTCTTCCTTGACAAAGTTCAGAGGAGGACTTGATCTTTGTTTTTATTTTTTCCTTGAGAAAATATCAAACTTAACTGGAACTTCTTCTTCTTAAAGAAAACTCAGAACTGAGCCGTAATTTTTTTCTCTCTTCTTTGGAAAAAAGTCTGTTTCAAACTTTTGATTTTTCTTTTCATGGTTAAATTCAGAAGAGAACTTGAACTTTTTTCTTCTTTGAATAAAATTCAGAACTGAAGTATAACTTCAGTTAACTACATTAAGTTATATACATTTAAGCTAGGTTCATTTAACTTAGGTTGGCATGACGTGGTCATGAAATTTTGTTAGTATTCAGTAAAACTTTTCATAGTACTAAGAAAAACTTGTTACTTCTAGGAAGAAAATTGTTATTGTTATGAAAAACTTGCTACTTCTTAGAAAAATTTGTTACCTTTGACAGAAAACTTGCTACTTCTTAGAAAATTTGTTACCTTTGACAGAAAATGGCTTGTATAAAGAATATAAGTTTTAGCCTTCCTTTACCTCCACAAAGCGCGATTATGCCTTATCGTCAAGAAACATTAAAGTCAAGAAAGGTTGGTGTTCCAGGAAAAATTATAATTCCTGACTTTTTTTTACAATGCAAGAAGAGACAAAGCTGACTCGTGTACAGAATATAAGTTTTAGTATTTTTACCTCCACAAAAACACCTTACCGCCTAGAATTATTAAAGCCAAGAAAGGCTGACTTTCTAGGAAAAATTATAAATCCCTGACGTTTTCACAAAGCAAGAAGAGACAATGCCGAGCCATGTACACAATAGAAGTTTTAGTCTTCCTCTACCTTCATAAAAACGTGATTATGCCATATCGCCGAGGAAAATTAAAGCAAGGAAAGGCTAGCGTTCCAAGATAAATAATAAATCCCTGACATTTTTACAAAGCAAGAAGAGAGAAAGGCAACTCGTGTACAAAATATAAATTTAATCTTCTTTTTGCCTCCACAAACGTGATTATGCCTTAAAACCAGAAAAGGTAGGCGTTCCAGGGAAAATCATAATTCGTGAAGTTTTTGCAAAGCAAGAAGAGATTAAACCAAATCATGTACAGAATATAAGTTTTAGTCTTCCTTTGCCACCACAAAACACGAGTATGCCTTATCACTAAGAAATATTAAAGCCTAGAAAGGCAGGCATTTAAAGAAAAATCCCAATTCCTGACGTTTTTACAAAGTAAAAAGAGATTAAGCTCACTTGCGTACAGAGTTTAAGTTTCAGTCTTCCTTTACCTCCACAAAACGCGATTATGCCTATCGCCAAGAAATATTAAAGCCAAGAAAAACTGGCGTTCCAGAAAAAAAATTATAATTCCCGACGTTTTCACAGAACAAGAAGAGACAAAGCAAACTCGTTTACGGAGTATAAGTGTTAGTCTTCCTTTACCTCCACAAAAAAACGCGATTATGCCTCATCACCAAGAATTATCAAAGCAAAGAAAGGCTGGCGTTCAGGATAAGTCATAATCCCTGACGTTTTTACTAAGCAAGAAGAGACAAAGCCAACTCGTTTACAGAATATAAGTTCCAGTCTTCTTGTACCTCCACAAAACGCGATTATACCTTATCGCCGAGAAATATCAGAGCAAAAAAAGGCTGGCGTTCCAGGAAAAATCATAATTCCTGACGCTATTACCAAGCAAGAAGAGATTAATCCGACTCGTGTACAGAATATAAGTTTTATTCTTCCTTTACCTCCACAAAAAACGCGAGTATGCCTTATCACGAAGAAATATTCAAGCCAAGAAAAGGTGGCGGCCTAAGAAATGTCATAACTCCTGACGTTTTTACAAAGCAAAAAGAGAGAAAGCCGACTCGTGTACAGAATATAAGTTTTAGCTCCTCAAAACGCGATTGTGCCTTATCGCCAAGAATATTAAAGCTAAGAAAGGCTGGCGTTCAAGGAAAAATCATAATTCCTGACGTTCTTACAAAGCAAGAAGAGACAAACCCAACTCGTGTACAGAATATAAGTTAAATTGTTCCTTTACCTCCAAAGAACATGATTATGCATTATCAATTAGATAAAGCGTTTCTAAGAAGTCTTAGTTTCAAGAAAAAAAAAAATAAATATAAAAGAGAAACTATAGCTATTCAAAGAACGCCTCTTATCTCCAAACCAACAATCATATCCAAACCACTCATAAAAGCCACTCATATCCAAACCAACAATCATATCCAAATCAACAACCATATCCAAGCCACTCATAAGAGCCAATGATATACAAACCTACAACCATATCTAAACCAACAATCATATCCAAATCACTCATAAAAGATACTCATATCTAAACCAACAATCATATCCAAATCAACAACCATATCCAAGCCACTCATAAGAGCCAATGATATACAAACCTACAACCATATCTAAACCAACAATCATATCCAAATCACTCATAAAAGCTACTCATATCTAAACCAACAATCATATCCAAACCAACAATCACATCCAAACCATTCATAAAAGTCACTCATATCCAAACCAAAATCATATACAAACCAAAAATCATATCCAAATCATTCATAAAAGCCACTCATATCCAAACCAAAAATCATATCCAAAACACTCATAAAAGCCACTCATATCCAAACCAACAATCATATCCAAACAAAAAATCATATCCAAACCAACAATCATATCCAAACCAACAATAATGTCCAAACCTAATAATAGGCACTCATATCCAAACCAACAATCATATCCAGACCACTCATAAAAGCCACTCATATCCAAATCACCAATCACATCCAAACCACTCATAAAAGCCACTCATATCCAAACCAACAATCATATCCAAACCAAAAATCATATGCAAACCAATCACAATTTTTCCATATCCAAAACATTTTGTAGTGTATTTTTTTGTAGTGTATTTTATTCGCAGTGTATTTCATTTTCTCTTTTGTCTTTTTCTCTTTGTGTTACTCCGCAAGTGTCATAACTTTTTATGACGTAGGTTATAAATAACTTATTATATTCAAACCAATCATAAAAGTCACTCATATCCAAACCAACAATGATATCCAAACCAACAATCATATCCAAACCACCAATCATATCCAAAACATTCATAAAAGCCACTCATATCCAAACCAACAATCATAACCAAACCAACAATCATATCCAAACCGTCAATCATATCCAGACCACTCATAAAAGCCACTCATATCCAAACCAACAATCATATCCAAACCAACAGTCCTATCCAAACCGTTAATAAAAGACACTCATATTCAAACCAAGAATCATACCCAAACCAAAAATCATATCCAAACCACTAATAAAGGCCACTCATATCCAAACCAAAAATCATATCCAAACCACTCATAAAAGCCACTCATATCCAAACCAACAATCATATCCAAACCAAATATCGTATCCAAACCAACAATCATATCCAAACCAACAATCATGTCCAAACTACTAATAATAGGCACTCATATCCAAACCAACAATCATATCCAAACCATCAATCATATTCAAACCATCACACCCAAACCACTCATAATAGCCACTCATATCCAAACCAACAATATTCAAACCAACAATCATATCCAAGCCAACAATCATATCAAAACCAACAATAATATCCAAACCAACAATCATATCAAAATCAATCATAAAAGCCACTTATATCTAAACCAACAATCATATCTAAACCACGGAATGTTGCCAGGGCTGTGGTGACGTAAGAGGGCATGTCATAGAAATCCTATGGGAAATGGGAGGGTATGTCATAGAAATCCTATGGGAGAAGGGAGGGCATGTCATAGAAATCTTATTTTAATCTGCTATCTGGCTGCGCGAACCTGAAATGCCTTCACTACTGTTTTCTTTTGGTTGACCCAGGGTCAGCCCCCCCCCATAATTATTTTCTGAGTGCGCCACTATTCTTCCATTAAGGTGAACGTCTTCCATCCGTAATAATTAAAAATTAGCAATATGTTGATTCCTTAATATAAATACAACTTTGAAAAAAAGCTACCCCTACCCCTTTTTAAGATATTTAGTGTCATTTGTTTTACCATTATTTTTTGCTAATTTTACACTGACAATTCTTTTTTTTTTTTAGTTGTGGTGCCTACTAAAACCAAGAACTGCACAACTGTATAGGGGATTTTCATTCCTGGTTCTAAAAGTTTTCACTCGAACGATTCAACCAATTAGACTAAACTGTCTCTGATGCTTCAAAATATTTTTAAAAGTTGAAACATAAAAACACTTTCATAGTTAATTTTTTAATGAATAAATTATCAAGTTCAATATTTATTCTTCGAATTTTTCAGTTCTGTACTCGAAATCCATTAACTTTTTTTTTATAACAATATTCATTTGGCTTCGGAACAAAATTGTTGTTGATTCTTAGAGTTTCGTTTCTCCTTAGAAAAATTTCTGGCTTCTTGGAAGAGTAGCTTTTAGATTCAGGCACTGTAGATACCGATTCTGAATTTCTAGCATAAAATTCCCCATATTTATGCGTTAGTAAATGTATTTTCTTTTTCAGGCATTAGACTTGGTATTCAGCACCTGTAATTTTTATATCAAATATGTATGTTCAGGCTTTTGGGCTGGAATACCCTGTATTGTCACAGGTACCCTGGCAGTAGCTGCTTCCAAAAGATCAACACATTGCTTTTTATCAACTCATTTAAGCTTTGCCATATTTTCATCTTTGCTTGCATGTGGACCAACTATTAATGGATTAATTGGCTTGAATTATCACCTTGGAGATGAAAGGGGTTATGTATTATCAGAACACCCGTTTCAACTGTGCAAAGATAACGTAACTTCGTTAGTCTACATACTACTATGGCGCCTGTTACATGTCGTGCTGTAGTTGCAATTATGACTATCTTGGTGGTAACCTTTACGATTATCATTTCTTCTACGATTTTGAAGGCGAGAGTGCAGGTATTATAATAAATTCAGTGCTCGCGGGATTGGGGGTTTTATCATTAGTAATATCCGTAGCTAATACGACACTATTCTGTCAAGCAACTACCTGCTGCCCAAAGGCAGATCAAAAAGAGTATATGATTTACGATCGGAACACTTTCCCGCAATATCAAGTGTTCTCTAACCCTGAAATTGTGAACCAAGTCCAGGATAAGCCAGTGACAGCCGAGGAAAATACCACCAATTAGCTTTTGTTATTCTTTTATGAAACAAAATGTGTAAATAAAAGGTTCAATAATTTTGTTAAGCTATGTGTAATACTAGGTCTACTACCAGGGCTGTATCCAGAGGGGAGGGGTTAATAGGTTTAACCCCTTCCCATTTCCGTGCCACGCTTATTCAAAATTGTGTCTTTTCGCCCCGTATTTATAGTTATATATCCGTACATCCGCTCTAATTGTACACAAGTAATTTAAAATATCCACTGGGTTAGGGTCCTTTCAGCCCTAATTTCTTTATGCATTAGGATTCCATCGGCACTAAGACTTACATATGTAAGCTTCAAGTCGGTCGGAATAAAAAGTTTTTGGCTCTTTTCGGGACGGATTTTTGGGTGAAATAATACTTTTTATTTTTCAATTTTGTTTTGTACACTGTATCAGATGCAACGCTATAGCGTTACCTATAGTAATGGCCATACAGCTCAATGTTTTATTTTTTTTTTTTTTCCAGAGGCACTTCATAGTGAAGGAGTGGTCGTAAAAACTTCAAAGTTGGCTCATTTGATTGGAAATCGAGAGTTCTAGTGCTCTTTTTAAGGGTCAATGTTGATTGGAAGGCAACGAACACCTCTTCCACGCTAACCATTTCCCCAAACACATCCAATCAAAATTTTGAGATAGCCATCTTGTTCTACGCAGTTGGTTTCCATATAGAAGTTATGTTTTTGAGGTGGACACTCCCCCACAGCCCTCAGGGCAAGTTCGTAAGTTATGCCCTGGGAGCATATAAGCTTCTTATAGAAAGCTTTGTCGTAGAAACTTCAAAAAGGGCTCATTCGATTGGAAATTCAAAAGGCTAGTGCCCTTTTTAATATTCGGAAGTGATTGGACGGCAAATAACCCCCCCTCTCATGCCCACCTTTTCCCCAAACACATCCAATCAACAATTTGAGATGGCCACTTTGTTCAACGTGGTTGAAAATTCTGGAAATTAGGTCTTTGAGGATGACAACCCCCCACAGCCCTCAGGGCAAGGGTTATAAGTTATGCCCTGGGGGCATATAAGGTTTTTATAGAAAGCGTTGTCGGAGAAACTTCAAAAAGAGCTCAGTTGATTGGAGATTTAAATGGCTAGTGCCCTTTTCAACAGTCAAAAGTGATTGGAAGGCAACTGAAACCCCTTCCACGCCCACCATTTCCCCAAACACATCCGATCAAAATTTTGAGATAACCATTTTGTTCAACGTTGTTGAAAGTTCTGGAAATTATATCTTTGAGCATGACACTCCCCAAAGGTCTTCAGGGGAAGGGTCATAAGTTATGCCCTGGGGGCATATATAGATAGATAGATCGTGTATTTCAAAAGCCCAAGAGCCATATACACACAAAAATTTATGAAAAATAAAGAAATCACAACAGAACAAATTACGAAACACACATTAACATGATACATAAAGAAAAATACCTTATGGTAATTTATTGAGAAAATAAGTTTAATTCCATACAATTAAAAATATTTAATTGTAAAAACTTTTCCTTCTTTCTAATCCCTTCTGTATGTACGCACCAATAGGAAATATTGTGGTTGGATTACTACTTTGTAAAATTTTAGGAAGCAGCAAAACAATCCCATGTAAGTAAGTTTCCCTTAAATCAGAGAGCACCGGGCAATTTCGGAGAAAATGGTCCAAATCTTCGTCCTCATCCCTACAAAGAGGACACACATACCGACCATCTAGATGTACTATCCCCCTGTCCAACACCATTTGCCTGCTCTGGATTGGAAGGCAATTGGCCCTAAGCTGAATCCATCGACATAAGATCATAGCCGGTAAATTAAATTTAAAATAAATGTCCTCTCCAAAACTAGGTTTAACCTGAGTATAATGATTCAATGTATCAGAATTTAAAACCAGCCCTTGCCAAAACTGAATTTGTTGACCCTCTAATAGAAATCGTACCTGGCTTACTAAATTTGTTTGTAGATCACGGGAACCAAGACCGTCAGTCCATAAGTAAGGCATTCCCACTCTTTCTAGTAATGACCTAATTTGGGATGGCCACGACGTTTTCGAACCATAACTCAACATCTGATAATAAGCAGCTCTTACTAGTCTATCTTCATTACACCTAATAGTAGGAGAAAAAACAAGTTTTGACCAGGAAAAAATTGGTACAGAAATGGTTTCTTCACCATCCAGACCGGAAAAAAAAATGCTTAACAACATATCAAAAATCTAAATTTCTAGCTCGATGCGAAATTGTTTCTTTTTAATATTTTTTTATTTATTTTCTCAAAAAACCGGTAAAAAAAATTAAAAACGTAAACTATATGTTTTACACATCTTTTTAGATCAGCTTTTGGCTCTGAATTCATTTCTGATACTCATTTCGTTACCTGACCAAAAGAAAATATTTATCAGCAAAAAAAAAAAAAATGGGGAAAAAAAACTGTGTCTTTTGGGGAAAAAAAACTCTTACCAGCGTTTATCAAGGTCTACTACGGAATAAGTTTGTCGTTCTTGTAGTCTATTTGGCTATGTAAACGAAAGGCTTAGAAAAAAAAAAGACTAAACAACAATAAACAGGAATGACAAAACACCTCAGCGCCAAACACCATGAGACAAGGTAGGTTCTAACTTAATGTGTTCAGAGAAAAGCTTTTATCTTATTTTTCAAATATATAAAAATTGCACATCATCAAAATGTAGGAACTAGATTTTTCATCATCATCACAGTTAACTGTTATTCTTCTTCACTAAGTTCTTCTTCTTGAAACTTCGAATTGTTGCACGAGCTTCCCTTACAGGTACGGCAGGCTATAGTACACTCAAGTCCGTTTTTCTTACAGGCACACTTTTCACTATCACAGCCGTCAATACGACACGAGCATTTGATAATTTTCAGCAGCTGAGACGGAGCGGCAGGGAGATCTGTTTTTATTGGTGCAAAAACTTCGTTATCCTGCAGTTTCCATCCCAGGCGTAAAGAATCTACTGGGTTCCCGAGCCAGATTTGAACTTGGCAGTAGACACGTAGCGAGTGGTACTTCGCTGCTGCCTGAGTCGGTTGCAGTTCTTGTGGATGCACGAAAGTGATGGCAGTGCTCACTTTTCTGTGAAAGATTAGCTTTCTGGCAGTGTCCAGGTTCGAAACATCAGGGCAACCGTACAGTATCAACAATGCTCGCTCTCCTGCTGCCACAACATCGTCAAGCGATGCGAGCTTGTCGCCAAATATAGCAGCGCTGTCCCTGAAACTCTTGTTGGAAAGTAGCAGCTGAACGGCTTTGCCCTTTCCTATTCCGTAAAGGTGAGAGGTTGTGTCACAACACAGCACTGCATGACAGAACGGTATCAGATTGCTAACATCTGTTCCTAGCTTCTGCTTCATCTCACTAATATCCCAAGCTGAACTAGTACCGCCAAACTTAGCTTCAGGTGAGAAATATAAACGCCCGGAACGCGAATCTGATCGACTGATCAGAAGAACTAAGATGTCAGTATCATCAGCAACCACGATTGTGTCTGTAAGACTAGCAGCTTCTACGGCTTTTTCTACAATCAGAACGTCGGCGTCTCCTTCCGAATGGAAAATTCGGAAACCAACGGCTTCCAAATGGTTGCCGAGCAGCTTCAGGAAACGTCCTTTGTTTGTCTTACATGAAAGAAACTCTTCTTTCTTCATGCAGAGGGTCATCTCTTCGGTGAAAAAGACTTGGCGGCCAACCATCCTTGCTTGACGTAAATGGGTAGTATCTTTGATTGCTGGACCAACTTCATATCCGTCAAACACAACGATCGCACTAGGGTACCTTGCTTGTACGTAATGGACGTATGAAGCAAAGATGACCTTGAAGGTTGACCCTACCTTCCATGGAACTCGATGTAGAAGAGAACCACCATCCAAGACGATGTTACACGCAGAAGCAGGTCTTGAGGGTGACTGAGTCTCAATCCCGCAAGCCTGAAAGATCGCTTTTGCAAGCTCTGGCTTATTTGCTTTTCTCATAAGGCCATCGCTTTCGAAAAGAAAAGGAGGAATCGTACAAATTTCGTACTTGAAGTATTCTTCTCGGAGGTCAGTTCGTTGGGCTACTATTATAAACCGCTGGAAAAGGAGCGCCGGATCTATGTGCGCTACCCCGCCTTTTTGGCATTCATTAGGGTCACTTGGTCTTTTTTCTTGAAGACTTGCTCCTTCAAGGTTTTTCCCGTCATCTTACTCAGAATCAACTTTCCAGTCACATCGGCCTCGTCAACATTAACATCTTGGGAAGAAGTTATGCCGTTGGCAATGTTTCTAAGCTGATTGTCACCTCTGAACGGAGAAGATTCTCCGAAGTATCCGAAGAGCTTCTGGGTATCGTCGAAGTCACGCTCCTTTCTACTGCAACTCATGTCGCGGTGCTGCTCACTTGTCGAGTAACCAATTTTTGTCAAATTTTGCATCAAGAGGCTGATCTCCAGGCATGCTGGTCTTGACAGAAGCCAAATGACTCTCTGCTGTTCTGTCATCCCACCTCCAGTTGTAAGACCGCCCAATGTTTTCAGACTTCTCATACACTCCTGCTCGATGACAAGATCTGCCGAGAGCCCAGCCCAGCATCGCTCTGATCTTCTAATGGTGTGACCTCCCTGTTCAAATGCTTCGAAGATTGGTGGGTGACTAGTTTGAAGCTTAGCCATCTCTTGCTGGTATATCCAGACCGACTTGACATAGAGGTTATGTCCAGATGCTGCTAGAAACGGAAGCATCTCTACTGCAGATTGTAGGTGCAAATCCCACAGGCCTAGTCTCTCGGCACGTATGAACTTAAGCAGTATCCCAACCATGTCAAGATACTGAAACCAGAGCTTCGCAGTTCTCTGAGTCAGCAGGTCTTGTCGTCTCTGCTTGAGAAAGTTTTCAAGTTGCTTGAGCTGGGGATCATGACTGAGATCTTCGGGTGGGAGGTTTCCATCCAGTACGTTAGCGGAGACTGTAGACATGGCTAGAGACGTCAACGTCGCTTGCTCTTCTTCGAGGAGATGAGCATATGTGGCCGAGCTCACGAGAATGTGAGCTCGAACAGCTCTAAAAATCGCTTTTCCAGAAAGAATGTGCGGCACTGCACCAGTCGCGTATACCAATTCCAGAACCTCTTTCAGACCAGAACCTTGCTTGAGGTGTCCTATGCATCCGAAGAAACTCATGATCAAATGGAAACCGCCTAACTTGAGAACAATACTACTCAGCTCATTCGTCGTGTCGGACTTGAGGATCTTCATTGACTTCCACCAGAGCGGCTGGTCAAATGTGAGAACGGGTGTGAATCCGTAGGTTCTGCCTTGCGAAGCTACAAAGCGCATGGTTGAGCAAAGGCAGGATTCGTTGCTAGACGGGAGGTCAATCATGGGCAAAAAAACAAGACGCTTGCCTTGCTGCGAGGGTTTCCCGTTTCATGATGTATTTGGTTAGAGAAAACTGACTGCATGAATCCATTCCAGCTCGGCCTTGGGACATTCAGGAACCCGGTAGCTAACCAGAGCTGATCGAGTGAGGCATACGGGTCGTTGACATTTTTGCCAGGAATCTTCTCATATTGCACCTTTGAAAGCACTGTCTCACTTAAGTGGTAAGGGTAGATGGGAATTTTTTCCTTTTTGGGCTACTTCATCTAATGAAACTTCAACTCTCGGAATGGGCGATCGGCTGTTAATGAGGGGAGGCGTGACTGTTGCTAGCAGAGACATCCCATGGAAAGTGTTTCTTCCGTCCATCGTGCAAACATCGTGATATGCATTATCAGCTACATGCTGCACAGCATGTGCGGAGGTAACTCCTGCAAGGCTAGATTCATCATGGACTGATTCACAGCGTTTAAATTTCTGGACTTCAGCATAAGAGGAGCAGAATCCATGGCTGTGTAAAGTGTCAATAAGAAATCTGGACTTGAAATGGTGATCCAGTTGCACTGCTAAGCCTAGTTGCAGTGGACAAATGAGGGCACACGGGCGAGCTGCTTGAACGATGGAATTGCCAATGGCAAGCACTTTGAAGGAAATATCGGTTCCAACGAATATTTCATCTAAGAACACCATTAGGCTATCAGGTAGAGAGCCTTCCAGCTGTTCTCCAGAAGAAATCTGCTTTGTGGTCATATATGATTCCTTCTGTGCTGGCAGTCCTTTGATATCACTTTTGATAATCTTTGCTGCTGCTCTAATAAGCTTGATTTTCTCACTCTCACCGTTATCGGTTTTGTCCAAGTAATAAAAATTCTGGAGTATCGCTGATGCTTTTTCTTTGAATGTCACCACGTCAGCCTTACCGTCAATAGTTGCAAATACTAGCTGGTCACTGAAATATTCTAGAAGCTTGCTCTTCAAGTACTTGTTAGAGTACGGTTCAAGGTCTGTCCCATTCAAAAGCTCTCCCATTTTAACAACAAGTTCACTGACTGTATACTGTTCTTCGTCATTTTCTTCGAAAAAAGTAGCCAGCTTCAAAAACGCCTGATATCTTTCATCGTGACCTGGCCTCCCCCTTTTTGGACGTTTTTTATCTGGCTCAGTATCTTCGAGTATTCCAAAAAGTTCTTGCGTCGCAAATATGGCTGGAAGGCTCTAATTTAATCGAAACATAGAAGAACAGGCTGCGTGATAAATGGCGTCAACTGCGTGCAGGTTGCCCACTGCACATATTCGGCGGGAAACGTTATTTGACCAATCATCATCACGGCTTTTGCACACTGCCTTTATACTCTCTTCAAAGTCTTTAGTCCGAACCTTGTACCACTCGTGTCCTTTTCTGTGGGTAGTGTTGAGATTTATCCTTGTAGTGCAGAAAAAGCAACACTCTTGGAAGTTGAAACTTGGAGTCCGTGATCGGAGTACCACTTTTTCTGGTTCCGTCTTTTCTTGCAAGGTTCGTCATCTCTCATTCTCAATTTTCGACAGGTATATTTTGTTTGTGAAAGTCTTTCTGCAAGCAACATGTACTTGGTTCCCTGTCTCGACAGAGATGCTGGTACCTCTCGTTTTGCTAGCTTCATTGATGGCCGTAGCTCCTTTTTCTGCCAGTACCGACGATTCTGAGGTGTCTATTGAACGTTCACAAAGGGGACATAAAACTGCGTTCTCAGCCATCTAAAAAAGAGAACTGGGAATAAGTGAGTATAAGTAGTGTAAGTATAAGTAGTATAAGTAATAAGTGAGTATAAGTATGGGAATAAGTAGAGCTGTCGGTGAATGTTACAACGAAAACCCTGATTCTGAACCGAAAAATCTGTAGCTAAACCCTCCCCAGTTCAGATAGGTTACTAAAATAAATGAACTGTCAATCTTACTGAGGGCCGGCGTCGAGTATCATGGGTGCTTTAGGGATTCTTGACCAGGGAAATCTGACAGTCACATCCGCGAAAGGGACCGGCGATAGTCGATAGTACTCTCGCTTCCACTAGAGAAATAGCTTTTACGTTCCGCCTTGCGGCGTCAACCGTGCTGCACTCTAGCGACTTGTTTGCTGTACTTAAGTTTTCTTCAGACAGATGGCGCTGATAAAATATGTGTCAGAAAAGAGAGGTAGGACGAGCGTAGATTCTTCTTTCCTTTCTATATTTCCTTCCTCCGATTCCTTTCCGCTTCCTAGTAGTTACGTTACAAAAGCAACGGCAGAAAAACAAACAAAAACGCAGCTGTGTTAAATCTCTGCTCGGACTCCAAAATACTTTCCATCTGAGGAGGTTTTTTGCAGATAGGTGGCTCTACAAGGCTCAGCAGACTGAAGCAACTTTGAAAGAGTGTAAGATCAAGGCATGGTGTAACAGAAAGTGAATATCAGAAGGGACTTTCCAGCTGGTTAAAAATGTCGTCACCAATAAAGCTCGGTAGGAAAAGAAATGGATTCGGAAACGCCGGTAGGCTATTTGTTCAGATGGGGAAAAATGAACCGAAAATTCGTGCTCCTCTTCGAAAAATACCCCGTGATCGTGTGTCGCTTGATTTTTTACAAAAACAATCGTTTCTTAAAAGTGAAACCATCAGTTCAGTTCAGTTCAGTTCAATATGGGTTTTAATTCAAAAAAATATATATAAAAATACACTTAACTTAGTTCCTTGTGCATTGATGCACGTTTGGGCCCGTAATAATTGCACACTCTAAATACAGCGTGGCCTCCTGTCCTCTTCAATTTCCACCCCGAACCGCCATCAAATAACAATAAATAAATTTAACACAACTTCTCCTCCGCTCACACCCCTTGAAGTAGCAAACTAAAATATGATAATTAATAATAATATCGAAAAATTCTAAACATAATAATAATAAAATAAATCTAGTAAAAAAATATTTAATCTTTTAGATATTTTTTCACATTCTTTTTAAAGGAGCCGAGAGACCTATATGACCTCAGCTCTTGCGGAAGTGCATTCCACTCTCTAGCACACGCAATTCTAGGAGAAAATTCCGACCTAGCTGTCGGTGTCGGGGGTATGTAAATGTCTGATGAAGATCGTGTATTTAAACTATGGATTTGTGATGCTAGTTTGAATAAGCCTCTAAATGGTGATGGGAGTGTTCCTGAAAAATATTTAAAACAAAAAAACGGTGCAAGATAGTCTGTAAAGTGATGCCATTGATAGTCTGTTCGGTGCTGGGCCTAAAATTTGAAGTGCTTTATTGTGAACTGAGTTTAGTCTCTGTAAATGTGTCTTGAAATTAGATTGCCAAACCGTAGAAAAATATTGAATGTGAGGCTTGATAACTGCATTGTAAATCAGGATCAGTATTTTTTTAGGGAAATGGTGACTGAGTTTTCTCAAGTCAATTCAAGTCAAGTCAACTCAACTCAATCAATAAACTACTTTTCTTTTCACGGTTCCTCATTCTCGGATTCTGGAAATATCTAAACAATAGGCGCAAAAAGCGTGAAAAAAAGGGAATTTCGCAAAGGGATGGAGATTTAGATTTTTGATATGTTGTAGAGCTCTCTTTTCTGAACACAGTGGTGCAAAAATAATTTCTGTACCATTTTTTTACCGTATCTTTCCCCTACTATAATGAGCTTCAACCAAAATCTAAGCATCACAATAGACCTACGTAGTTTTAACGAAAACAGGCCCATATCACCTTTTAGAATCTGTGAATGAGTTGTCTGATGTAATCCAAACAGTTTTTTATAATACTGGAGCTGGAGGGACTCCAACTTCTGTGCCGCTTCTCCACCCCAGATCTGTGCTCCATATTCTATTACTGGTAAAACTTTGTATTAAATATTCTTTTATGCATTTTTAGGTTTTTAATTCCCATTATCGTCGGATTTCTAAAAATTGCAGACATGGCCACTTTGCCTCTATTAATTAGTTCATCAACATGGCTCTTTAAACTTCCGTTTTCCGATAAAACAAATCCTAAATATTTTATTCTTTTACTTACTTTCAGTTCCTTATTATTAAATTTAAATCTATAATTATCTTCGCCACTTGTTTTCCTTTTTTTAAAAATAACAACTTAACTCTTTTCAACATTCAGCCTTAATTTTTTCATCTGCAAATATTCTTCTATAAGACTCAAAAACGTCTGCAGATCTTGCGATGTACTAGCTACCGAAGCAATATCATCTGCAAATGATAGTAGTGATAGTTTATGGGTCCCTAGACTAACTTTCGAAGCCCATCTGTTCTCTAGAAAATCAACAACATCATCATTTATAAAAATATTTAATAATTTAGAAGAAAGAGTGCTGCCTTGTTTTACTCCCAGCTTAATATTAAAAAGCCTAGAAAACCTGTTACCAACTAATACAAATATACATACTCACTATCAGCAATACAAACAAATGAGGGAGGCCAAATTCTAAACAGGGCTTCCTTCAATAGCTCTCTGTCGACACTGTCGAACGCCTTGTGGAGGTCCAGAAATCCCACATAAAGACAAGTTTTTCCCTTTCCATATTTATCAATTAATGCCTTTAAAATAAATATTGTATCTACCGTCCCGCACCCTGTCCTAAAACCTCCTTGTTCTTCATGTATTATATTATTTTTATTTAACCATTTAGAAAGCCTGGTATCTAGTATTTTCTCCATTACCTTACTTAAAGCAGGGACAAGCGCTATTAAACGATAATTCATGTGCAACTTAGGGTTTCCTCTCTTAAAAAGCGGCATAAGCAATGATCTCTTCCACTCATTTGGCCATTGTCTTGAAGTTAACACCTTATTACAAAGAAAAACAATTATCGACATAAAAATTGAAAGAAAATTCTTAAAGAACGTTATTGGTACACCATCAACACCCGCAGCCGAACCTCCTTTTAAATTCTTGAATACAAACTTAATCTCATCATTACTCACTTCCCCTACTAAATCATAATCATGTTCCTTCATAGGATAAACAACCATCTCTGGGGTATGTATATGATTCTTATGGAAGGAATGCTCGTATAAACTTTAGAGAGGGCTCATTTGATTGGAAATTGAAAGTTCTCGTTCACTTTTTAAGTGTCAAAAGATATTGGAGGGTAACCAGCACCCCCCCCCCCTCCCTTCCCCCCAAATACATCCGATAAAAATTTTGAGACAGCTATTTTGTTAAAAATAGTTCAAAGATCATATAACAAAAACTCCGGTGTTGAAACTCCCCCCCCCCCCCGGCCCAGGCGCGGTGCAAGTTATGCCCTGGGGGCATATATGGTTCTTAATGGAAAGTATGCTCGTCTAAACTTCAAAGAGAGCTCATTTGATTGGAAATTGAAAGTTCTAGTTTACTTATTAAGAGTCAAAAGAGATTGGAGGGCACCTAGCCCCCCCCCCCTCCACACTCTTTTTTTCTCAAACCCATCTGATAAGAACTTTGAAATATAGCAATTTTTTTTAAAATAGTTCAAAGACCATATAACGAAAACGCCGGGGTCGACACAGCCCCCCAGGGCCCGAAGGCAAGCGCTGTAAGTTATGCCCTGGGGGAATATATGGTTCTTAAGGAAGGGATGCTCATAAAAACTTCAGAGAGGGCTCATTTGATTGGAAATTGAAAGTTCTCGTTCACTTTTTAAGTGTCAAAAGATATTGGAGGGTAACCAGCACCCCCCCCCCCCCCTCCCTTCCGCCCAAATACATCCGATAAAAATTTTGAGACAGCTATTTTGTTAAAAATAGTTCAAAGATCATATAACAAAAACTCTGGTGTTGAAACTTCCCCCCCCCCGGCCCAGGTGGTGCAAGTTATGCCCTGGGGGCATATATGGTTCTTATGGAAAGTATGCTCGTCTGAACTTCAAAGAGAGCTCATTTGATTGGAAATTGAAATTTCTAGTTTACTTATTAAGAGTCGAAAGAGATTGGAGGGCACCTAGCCCCCCCCCCCCCCCCCCTCCACACTCTTTTTTTCTCAAACCCATCTGATAAGCACTTTGAAATAGCAATTTTTTTTAAAAATAGTTCAAAGACCATATAACGAAAACGCCGGGGTCGACACAGCCCCCAGGGCCCAAGGCAAGCGCTGTAAGTTATGCCCTGGGGGAATATATGGTTCTTAAGGAAGGGATGCTCATAAAAACTTCAGAGAGGGCTAATTTGATTGGAAATTGAAGTTCTAGTTCAGTTTTTGAGAGTCAAAGAGATTGGAGGGCAACTAGCCCCACCCACGCCCAATTTTTCCCGAATGCACCCATTAGGTTAAAAATTGTTCAAAAGTTAGATAACAAAATCTCGGGTGTCGACACAACCCCCCAGGGCCCGGGGGCAGGCGTTGTAAATTATGCCCTGGGGCATATATGGCTCTTATGAAAGGGATACTCGTATAAACTTCAGAGAGGGCTCATTTGATTTGAAATTGAAAGTTCGAGTTCTCTTTTTAGTAGTCAAAAGAGATCCGAGGGCAACTAGCCCCCCGCCCCACGCCTGCTTTTTCCACACCCATCTGATGAAAATTTTGAGGTAGACAATTTGTTAAAAAAAATAGTTCAAAGGTCGGATAAAAAAAACTCCGGTGTCCATACAACCCCCCAGGACCCGGAAGAAGGCGTTCTAAGTTATGCCCTAAGGGCATGTATGGTTCTTATGAAAGGGCTGCTCGTATAATCTTCATAGAGGGCTCATTTGATTGCAAATTGAAAGTTCTAGTTCCCTTTTTTTTAAGAGTCAAGAGATTTAAGGGCAACTAGCCCCCCCCCATGCCCTTTTTCCCCAAACCCATCCGCTACAAATTTTGAGATAACCAGTTTCTTAAAAATTGTTCAAAAATTAGATAACAAAAACTCCGGTGTCAACACAACCCCCCAGGGTCCAGGGGGTAGGCGTTGTATGTGTTGTCCTGGGGGCGTGTATGGTTCCTATGAAAGGGATGCTCGTATAAACTTCACAGAGGGCTCATTTGATAGGAAATTAAAATTTCTAGTTCACTTATTAAGAGTCAAAATATATCCGAGGGCAACTACCCCCCCCCCCATACACACACACCTTTTTTCATGACGCCTATCCGATAAAATTTTTAAAATAGCCATTTGATTAAAAATAATTCAAAGGTCAGACAAGAAAAAAACACCTGTGTCGACGCAGCCCCCCATGGCCCGGAGGCAGGCGTTGTAAGTAATGCTCTGGGGGCATATATCGTTTTTATAGAAGGTAAGCTTGTATGAACTTCGGAGAAGGTTCATTTCATTGAAAATTGAAAGTTCTCATCCACTTTTTAAGAGTCAATAGATATTGGAGGGCGACTAGCCCCCCCCCCCCCTCCACGCTCTAAATGCATCAGATAAAAATTTCGAGATATACATTTTGTTAAAAATAGTTCAAAGTTCAGATTACATAAACTCCGGTGTCGACACAGTCCCCCAGGGCCCGAGGGTAGGCGTTTTAAGTTATGCCCTGGGGACATATATGGTTGTTATGGAAGGGAGGCTCGTATAAACTTAATAGAGGAAACTGAAAGTTGTAATTCACTTTTTAAGAGTACAATTTGATCGGAGAGCAGCTATCCTCCCTCCACACTCCATTTATTTTTTATTCCCAGACGCACTTCATATAGAAGGGGTCGTCGTATAAACTTCAAAGGGGGCTCATTTCAAAGGGGCAAACTTTTTTCACTTCGATATTCTTACTTTGATACCAGTTTTGATACTTCGATGAAGATTTGATTTTTTTTCAAAAGTTTAATTTTGAAATAAGGAATTTTTAAAAACTTGCAAAAACGAAAAAGAATTAATTACAAAAAACTTCCCGAAAAAAAAAATTTTCAAAGAAAAGTAAAGGCCATTTTAAACTTAAGCCCAGCAGATACAAATACCTGTTAAAATTCAAACTCAAAACGGCCAGAAATTACGTTAAAGAATAAATGAAACCCAAAACGAACAGAAATTAAATAAACAATCATAGAAAAAAACATGCTACAAGTAATAATATAAAACAAGAGTTTGGGTACCCCCTCCTTCTCTCACTATAAAAGTCTAAAACCTACTGCGTCATTGGCACTTTACTGAAAACTATATGCGTCTTGAACAGTCGTGGAAAGTACACACAATATCAAATTTTAATATTTTATATATAATGATATTAGTTGTTGAAAGATCCATCAGTTCAAGAATTTATTTCACTCTAATTTTATTTTTTATTTTCAATGCTGTAAGAACTGGAAAAGAAAATATTTGTAATAAAATTGGTTTTCAGTAAAGCGCCAATGACGCAGTAGGTTTTAGACTTTTACAGTGAGAGAAGGAGGCGATACCCAAACTCTTGTTTGTGGTGATTTTTTGTTCGTTTCAAGCTTGATTTGTATATTCAATTTAAGTTTCACTCGTTTTAAGATTTATTTATTCATTTACATTAATATCTATTGTATGTATGTTTGCACGGATTGTTTATTTAATTTCTGTTCGTTATGGGTTTCATTTATCCTTTTAATAGTAATTTCTGGTCGTTTTGAGTTTGAATTTTAACAGGTATTTGTTTCTAAGTTTAAAATGGCCTTTACTTTTCTTTGAAAAACTTATTTTTCGGAAAGTTTTTTTTTTTAATTAATTTCCTTTAAACGAAACACTTAAGGGCACAACTTTCAAGCCGATTGGGAAAAAAGTTTTTAGCCCTTTTTGTGCTCTTTTTTGGGGGAGGGTGCCTCCGTTTTCACTTTTTCCGTATGTTGGGATCTCCTTGGCCCAGTGAATTACTGGTGTAAGCTTCAAACTTATAAGACACAATAAATCTTTGTCCCTTCTTCAAGAAAATTTAATGTATCCTTGGCCAAAAGACAGATTTATGAAAATTTCAAGCTGATTGGACAGCCTAGACAGAGATTCTTTTTTTTTTTTTTTTTATCTACAATTAACTTTGAAAAAATCAAAGTTTTTCTGAAGAAAGTAAAGAACGAAGTTGAAACTTAAAACGGACAAAAATTATTACTTCACAGCCTATCTAATATATATCAATAAGACTAGTACAAATAAACCAACTAATTATATATCCCTATTCTTTTAGGATTATAAAAAACTAGCGCTTTATGAAAACACAAAAGTCAAGTATAAAAAACAGGAATATTTATTTTGAATTCAAAAGTGAGTATCTAGCCTGACAACAATAAATGAATCTAAATAGCTTTTCATAGTCTTACCCCAGTTGTGACATCAGTAACTTTCAGTATGCACTATAAATTATCTTAAAAATATAAGCGTAAAATAAATATTTTTTTAATCACCGCGAAGTAATCGAACAGAGCACAGAAATATTGGATTGATTTATTAGGTAGCATTTTGGTCTCACAAGCTATAATACCAATATTGAGTAATATACAATCTTAAATTGTATGAAATATGCTTTAGCATTACTTGAAAAGATAAAATAAGACATTATATGAAACTCTGGAAATCCGATTATTTATCTCTATACAATAGTGAATTTCAAGCTATGATACAAATTCTAAAAGTAGTATATAGTCCTAATACTATCAAGATGGCTTTACTTTGAACCTGTGTAAAAACTAATCATGACATCTCCTTTTCAAACAGTTCGTGGTAACGAACTGTAAGTAAGGAGCAACCCGGCTCAATGGTAACTAAAACTCTAAAAGACGGAATTTTAATACCAATATATGCATCAAAAGAGTCAGATTTTTAATGCTGATTTCAAAATATATAAGTTTCATTAAGTTTAGTCTTACCCATCAAAAGTTACGCGCCTGAGAAAATTTGGCTGATTTTAGAAAAAAGGGGGAAAGATACCCTAAAAGCTGTAGAAACTTAATGAAAATTACACCATCATATTCAGCGTATCAGAGATCCCTACTGTAGAGGTTTCAAGAACCTATTTACAAAAATGTGGAATTTTGCATTTTTTGCCAGAACAAAGATCACGGATGCGTGTTTATTTTTTTTATTATTTTTTTCCCAGGGGTGATCGTATCGACCCAGTGGTCCTCGAATATCGTAGGAGGGCTCAACGGAACGGAAATTAAAAGTTCTAGTGCCCTAAAAAATGGAGCGTATTTTTTTTATTATTTTTTTCCCAGGGGTGATCGTATCGACCCAGTGGTCCTAGAATATCGTGGGAGGGCTCAACGGAGCGGAAATTAAAATTTCTAGTTCCCTTTAAAGTGACCAAAAAAATGGATGGCAACTAGGCCCCCTCCCACGCTCATTGTTTCCCCAAAGTCACCCGATCAAAATTTTGAGATAGCCATTTTGTTCGGCATGGTCGAAAATATGATAAATATGTATTTTAGGATGACTTAATCCCCCGAAGTCTCCGGGGGGAGGGCTGAAAGTTATGAACTTTACCCAATGTTAACATATAGTATTCGTTATTGGGAAGTACACAGACGTTTTCAGGGGGGACTTTTTTCTGGTAGGGGGGGGGGGGGGGGGGGGTCGGGGGTTATATGGGAGGATCTTTCTATGAAGGAAGTTTTCATGGGGGAAGGGACATTGCTATGAAGGGGGTGAAGGATTTCCAGCATTATTAAAGAAAGAGATCAGAAATTAAATAAAAAACAAGTATTTTAAGTGAAAGTAAGGAGCAACATCAAAACTTAAAACGAACAGAAAATATTACGCATATGATTGGGTTCACCCCCTAGTCAATATCTCGCTCTTTAAGCCAAAGATTTTTTAGTACTTTCATAAGAGCTATTTATTCTAATTAACGGCCTTTGTGATTAAGAAGTCATTTTTAAAGAATTGGAACAAAACTCGAACTTTAGCTTAAAGAGCAAGGTATTGACTAGGGGGTAAACCCCTAGTATATGCATTAAAAATCTATGAATATAGAAGTTGGTTACGTAAGTTAATTCGTAAGTTAAGTATATCTATTACTAATAAAAACGTTCGTAAATAAAATTTAAACAATTTTCGAGAAAGCCATTTAACCAAATAAAAGTAAAATTAATATGCAAATTTTGTTTTAATTATTCATGTACGGTGAGTCAAAATCAAAACCTGCATTAATTCAAAAACGTTCAAAAATTAAATAAAAAAAAAGTTTTTTTTAACTGAAAGTAAGGGAAGACGTTACAACTTAAAACGAACAGAAATTATTCCGTATATGAAAGGGGCTGTCCCCTCCTCAACGCCTCGCTCTTTATGCTAAAGTTTGACTTTTTCACAACTCTTTTTTTTTTAAACAATAAAAAACTTTAGCGTAAAGAGCGAGGCGTTGAGGAGGAAACAGCCCCTTTCATATACGGAATAATTTCTGTTCGTTTTAAGTTTTAACGTCGTTCCTTACTTTCAGTTAAAAAAAACTGTTTTTTTTATTTAATCAGAACCCAAAACGAGAGCCAGTCATTGAACTTAGCCATTGTGCAGAAGTGATACCAAATTAAACGTTAAAAAATAAATAAAGCAACAATCCTAAAATGGATTGTTGCTTTTTCTTAAAAGGGATTGATCCTAAAAGGGATAGATAATATTTTTATTCTGTAAAAAGTGTCCTTAATTGGTTTGCTTTTAGTGTAAAAAAAACTCCTATACTCTTTTGGGTTTTCAGTAAAGCACTAGTTTCTTATAATCCTAAAAGCATAGAGAAACATAATTATATGGGTTATTTGTACTAGTTTTATTGATATATATTAAATAGGCTGTGAAGTAATAATTTTTGTCCGTTTTAATTTTCGACTTCCCTCTTTATTTCCCTCAGAAAAACTTTGTTTTTAAAATAATTTTTGTTCGTTTTTAATTAAAATATAATGTATAAACAACGCTTCCATGATCTTTTTATTTATACTGAATAATGCATGTTCGTTTAAAATTTTAATGTCACTCCTTAGTTTCAGTTGAAAATTATTTTTAATATAATTTCTGTTATCACCGATCTAGGGGACACCTACAAAAAGTACTGCAAACTACCTTGACAGCTACGAAAAACTTTCAGTCTATAACATAAAGTTCATCCATACTTCACAAAACAATACATGTTTTTCAGGAACGTTTGTTTTTGGATGACCAAAAAGCTATTTTTACTCGGCCGACTTCGCCTGAAAAAGCCATAATGAAAACAGGGCTTTATAAATCACCTATTGACTAGCAGAAACTAAAAGCCTACTCTAGCAAAAGAGAGCTGCTAAAGGGCTCATTTAAAAGCTTACATTTATATCTAATCGTTTTTTATAAATTTGACTTGATAACACATTCCCATAAAGTGCACCTTCGGTTGTTTCCCCCATTTTTTTTTTTTTTAAATGAAAAAAAATACCTTTTCCAATGAAATGACAAAAAAAAGTGGTTTTCCAAACCCAGACAGGAGCTAAAACCTAAGGGGGCAAGGACGACCCTTCCCCTCTATTACCGCCGTCAGAACTAGCACACAGGCTTCATCGCAGAATGAATTTTGAAGGTTTAATTCAAAACTGTTGATCATTCAAGCTTAATTTTTGGTAGATTTTCAGTTGAAAAGTTTTTAGTTTTAGTTAATTTTTTCGGAATATTTTTTTGCTTTTAAGATGAGTAGGTGATTTGTGAAACTTACTAAGAGGGTCTAGAGAGGGGGTAGGCCTATATGTGAGGGTCTTATAAACCTCCAGTTTAGGCCTTTGAACCATAATTATTGCAATGGTATCGTTTTATGCTTCCAAACTCTTCCACTTAAGAAGTGGTATCAAAAGTGCCATTTTTAGTGCTATATGGCACTTTTGGATGGTAAAGTTGATAAAAAAAAGCAAATAGATATGAATAATAGGTTTAAAATGAACCTTCCTGGGATATGCTTTAAAAAATGAATGCATCACATTTGCAAAATAATTGATTATCTGAAAAGTAATCACAAAAAAGGACAATCCATGATGGAAAAAAAAATTCAAGCTGGAATCGAACGCATGATAATCTAATTTGAAGTCCAGTGCTGTATTAACAGAACCACGCCTCTAATAATGTAATTTAATATATTGGTGTTTGTAGGACTTTAATTTTGTAGCTTTTAAAATGGGCCTGGAGGAGGAATTTGCTGGAGGTGTTCTTGCAAACCTCCAATTAAGGGTTTTGGACCATAATTATTACAATAATACCATTTTATACTTCCAAGACTTTTCACTTAAGAAGGGGCGCCAAAAATGTTGTTTTCAGTCCTATATCTCACTTACGAATGGTAGAACTGATAAGAAAAAAACACGTAAATATGAGCGAAAGTTTGAAATGAGCCATTAAACATCACTCTAAAAAGTTCTGGTCCTCCACTAGCCCCAGCTTTTCCACTTGAGACATGGCACAAAAAGTACCGATTTAAGTGCCATTTGAAACTTGCAGATAGTGAAATATATAGAAAGAAAGTGGATATGAGCAATATTTTTTACATGAGCTATCAAAACATCTATCTAAGATGTTCTGGTAGCCGGCTAGCCCAACCCTCGAGAAACGGCATAAAAAAAATGCTCTTTTTCGTGCCATATGGCACTTGCAGACGGCGGAATTTATATAAACACTTACATATGAGAAATGGCTTTTGAATGAGCTCTTAAGCATCTCTGTATGATGCTCTAGTAATCCGCTAGGCCTGGACGAAAGAAGAAAAAAAAACGTTTTTTTTTACTTAGGCACCGCAATAGCGCTACCTAAGTAAAGAACGATGTTGGCACAATGTATTATTATATTTTTTGTTTTTGGTTGGTCTTAGACCAGGGCACTTCCTATCGAAGGAGTTGTCGTAGAAACTTCGAAAAGGGCTCATTCGATTGTAAATTGTGATGGCTTGTGCCCTTTTTAATAGTCGAAAGTGATTGGAAGGCAACTAACACCCCTTCCACGCCCACCATTTCCCCAAACACAAGTATGGAGGGGGTCACTATTTCTAAGCTAACAAGATCACAGCCAATCAGAGGCCTACAATCCCGAGATACAAAATATCACGTGCCTTTTTCTAGGCCAATCAGGGAGTCAGAAATACTGGAGGAAGGGTGACGCAACATGTTCACTGAATACGAGCATGACAATGTTATTGATCTACTAACGGCACAAGACACGCCCATTTCTAGACCAATCATGGGAGTTGGAAATCATAAGGGGAATTAAAAAACTAAAAGGCTTCTCTACTTTAGGATGAGAGATAAATTCTGGAATTATTATTTCGAAGCCTTAATAGTGTAACTAGGACACCATAGATAATTTTCAGAAATTCAAACGAGATACAATGAGATTAAGACAGATTGAATAAATTTAACGCGGGGATTGTTTCCTGGGAATTTTAAATGTGACAGTGCAGGGATGCCAAAACGAAGGAAGATTCAGAAATTACGTTTAGGGGATTATTTGGGTGAAACAAATAAATCGACATTTTAGGGATTATTTGGACATGACTTTTTTTTTAATATTCTCGTTTATTTGATTGAAACTGTTTAATAATAATAAAAATGAGGGTACTATTTTCCTCCACTAGGTATAGTTTCGGAGAGCTGTTAAGGAAGTTTGGTATTGGTGAATCAAATATTATTGAGATATCTTTAGCGAGGAAATATATATTTTAGAGAATACAGCTCAGAAGTCTGAGGCAGCATGTTGAGCTTTTTTCTGGTATTGGAAGCATATTTAGAATAGATACATGTAAGTAATATTTAAGATAATTCTTCGCATATATTTTAATTTGTTTATTTTTGTTACAAGTAGTTTTTTTTTTATTTATTAAGGTATCTGAAACGTCTTTAAAATAGATACATGTAAGTGATGTTTAAGATAATTCTTCGCATATATTTAATTTATTTATTTTTTGCTACAAGTAATCGTTTTTTTAAATGTATTTTATTGAGGTATCTGAAACCTCTTTAGAATAGATACATGTAAGTAATATTTAGGATAATTCTTCGCATATAATTTAATTTATTTATTTTTATTACAAGTATTCGTTTTTTTTAATTTGTTTTATTAAGGTATCCGACACATCTTTAAAATAGATACATGTAAGTAATGTTTAAGATAATTCTTCGCATATATTTTAATTTATTTATTTTTGTTACAAGTAGTCGTTTTTTAAATTTATTTTATTAAGGTATCTGAAGCATCTTTAGAATAGATAGATGTAGGTAATATTTAAGATAATTCTTCACATTTCTTTTAATTTATTCATTTTTTGCTACAAGTAGAGATGTTCTTAATTTCCTTGTATTTTGGTATCCGAAAGCATCTCTAGAATGGACACAGTTAAGTAATATTTACAGACAAAGATAGTGTCAAACACATACAAATACATATATTCAGACATATAAACCGATAAAGACAGGCAGTGAGACAAGCAAACACCCGCCCAAACACACAAGCAAAAAGAGTGAAAGACACATACAAATACATAGATTCAGACATACAAACCAAGAAAGACAGGCACTGGGATAAGCAAACACCTGCCCAAACACACAAGCAAAAAGAGTGAGAGACATATACAAATACATATATTCAGACATACAAACCGAGAAAGACAGGCACTGGGATAAGCAAACACCTGCCCAGACACAAACAGGCAAAGAGAGTAAGAAACACATACAAATACATAGATTCAGACATAAAAACCGAGAAAGAAATGCACTGGAATAAGCAAACACCTGCCCAGACACACAGACAAAGAGAGTGAGAGACAAATACAAATAAATAGATTCAGACATACAAACAGAGAAAGACAGGCACTTTAGACATACAAACCAACAAAGACAGACAGTGGGATAATCAAACATCCACCCAGACACACAGTCAAAGAGAGTGAGAGACACATACAAATATATGTATTCAGACATACAAACCGAGAAAGACAGGCACTTCAAACATACAAACCATCAATGACAGACAGTGGTACAAGCAAACACCCGCCCAGACACACAAGCAAAAAGAGTGAGAGAAACATATAAATACATAGATTCATACACACAAACCGAGAAAGACAGGCACTTCAAACATACAAACCAACAAACAAAAACACTACGACTTGCAAACACCAACCCTGATAAATAGACAAAGAGATTGAGAGACACATACAAATACATGGATTCAGACGTACAAACCGACAAAGACAGGCAGTGGAACAAGCAAACACCCGACCAGACATACACACAAAGAGAATAAGGGAAACAAAAAAAACATACAAATATATAGATTCAGACATGGCACAGGGAAATGCAAGTACCCACCCAGACACACAGACATAGAGAGTGAGAGACACATACAAAAACATGGATTCAGACATACAAAACGAGAGGCACTGTAACATGCAAACACCCGCCCAGCAACATACAAGCAAAAAGAGTGAGAGACACATACAAATACATAGATTCAGACATACAAACCGTGAAAAAAACAGGCACTTCAGATACACAAACCATCAAAGACAAACACTGGCACTTGCAAACACTCGCCCAGACACACAAGCAAAAAGAGTGAGAGACACATACAAATACATAGACTCAGAAATATAAACCGAGAAATACAGGCACTTCAGACTTACAAACGAAACAAAGACAAACACTGGGACTTGCAAACACCAACCCTGACAAACAGACAAAGAGAGTGTCAAACACATACAAATACATAGATTCAGACATACAAACCGAGAAAGACAGGCAGTGGGACAAGCAAACAGCCGCCCAAACAAACAAGCAAAAAAAGAGTGAGAGACACATACAAACACATAGATTCAGACATATAAACCGAGAAAGACATGCACTGGGATAAGCAAACACCTGCCCGCACACACTGACAAAGAGAGTGAGAAACACATGCAAATATGCAGATTCAGACACACAAGGCGAGGAAGACATGCACTGGGATAAGCAAACACCCGCCCAGACAGACAAGCAAAAAAGTGAGAGACAGGGTGGGTCGAAAACAGGAATGGCTTCCCTGTGGCATGTTAGAAACAGGTTTGATGCGGCCAAGCCGCTTTTAAACAAAAATGAATTCTTGTCGAAAAGGGGCATGTTTAAGAGCTGACGTCACAAGACTTGTTTTTGTTACTTAAGCTAATACGAAGGAGATGATTCATGCCAATTCTAAACCAAAAAGGACTCTATCGAAATGAGGCACGTTTAGGCACTATGTCAAAAAACTGGTTTTTGTTCTATAAGCTAATATGAAACCAATAGCAAAAGTTCATTTGCATTGAATAATTATGGGTCTGCTGGAATTCAGTGATAGAGTAAGTACTTTGAAATAAAGATGGCAGTGACAGATAAACCCCTTTTTAAAAAATGGATGTCTTTTAAACTTAGGATTTATAAATGCCTACTTCTAGCGTGTAGAATGTTCAAAAATAAACTAGACATTTTTATTTGCAAATATATTTGTTTCCTTTATGCATAAATTATATTTTTGAAGGAGATTGTATAAAACATTTAGTTAATATTTTTTGATGGTTTTCGTTCAAATAGGAAATTTTGTTTTACTGGTTTCATATCAAGTGGGACTCTGTTAAAACGGATTTAAATGGCCATATTCATTGGAAAGGGGTGATTCTAACCCTCTAAATAGCTCCCACTGGAGCTATTGTTTTATCCTTATATCCTTTCATTCTATCCCTTCAACTTTGCTTCTACTTAGCCTTTTGTGTCATTCCTATCTAGTATTCGTTGATATAGAAAAAAAATTACAAGAAACATTGAATCGATACATACTTTATTTTAAATAAGAGATTATTTTATAAAAATACATCGTTGTTTCTTCTTTTACTGTCAAATCCACAGTCACTTTGAGTGTCTGTTCTGTCGTTGTCGGGGGTAAACTTCGAAAAAGTTAGATTTTCGTTGTTTTTTTTTCTTCTTTCTTTTTTGTTTAGCACTGAGGACGACTTGGCGGAGGTCCTTGTCGAAATATTTGCTTGTTTCTTCGTCCTCATGGTTGGCCACTGGCTGACAAAATCATTGTTTTCTCACCTGTTTTGATTTTATTTTCATTTTATTATTTTCTTTCCTCTCTGAGTTTCATATGTCATGTTTAGCCAGTGTGGTCTTAGAATGTATTTAAATATCAAGTATTTTGTGTTAGTGGTCTGTAAGGAAAGAGCGACTCGGTCCAACAGCAATCGAAATAAAAATGAAATTTATTCCTCAAAATCTACGGGCCTGATTAAATTCACCTGATTTTTGACAAAGGAGGAAACAGAATAAAAATGTAAAGCACGTTAATATTCAGCATATTAGAGAGCCAAGTGTAGAAGTTTTCTAACTCCTATTTTCTATCTAAAATCTTGACTTTTGTATTTTTTACTAGAAGAGATACGGGTTTATATGTTTCATTCTCCAGGCCCAATTGTAGCAAACCAAACCTAGAAGATTAGAAGAGGGCGTGTTTGATCGTGAATCACAAATATTAGTGACATTTGAGAATAACCAAAGATTGGAGGGTATCTAGCACCTGTTCCACGCCTCTTTTTACCCATATAATAACAGATCAAAATTTGGCATTATTAATTTAATTTAAACAGTAGAAAGGTCCAACAATTTATCCTTGGGGAGGAAAGATCCCTTAAATTCCCAGAAGAAGGAACTACAAGTTACGCAGTTTGCCCACCGTTCACATATAGTATTTCTTATCGCAGAATATAAAAAAATTTATTATGGGAAGCGATATTTTTTTGTGGAAGGGGGTCCTTGATCGGTATGAAGACCTTCCGGGGGAATAATTTTCCATGGTAAAATTCAGAGAAATTTCTGAGGCAAATTTTACACAGAAAGCGGGAAAGGATTTCTTGTCAAAATTTGAAAAACAATCAGAAATTCCATTGATAAAACCAAGTTTTAAGCTTAAGAGAAACAAGAGCCATTTTAAATATGAGTGGAGCTGCTCTTTTCTCAACCCTTGCTCTTTAAGCTAGTTAGTTTTCGTTATTGTTTTATGACTCGTCCCTTTAGGAATGAGTCATAGAACACAAGGGCCGTTGAATTTGAAGTATTTTAAATAACTTGCTTTTTAGAGTAAAGAGCGAGGATTGAGGATGAGGCTGTAACGGAATAACTTCTGTTCATTTTAAGTTTCAACCTTGCTCTTTCCTTTCAGTTGAAAAAAGTTGTCTTTTCATTTGTTTATTCAATAAAAACAACCAGTTACTGACGCCAAATATAACGTGAAATGGTGTGGAGTTCAAAATTTGAAGGTATAGTACCTAAGCCGTCAATGGGGCCACATTATTAAATTTACTATTTGAGATGTTTCAGATGAATAGCAATCGTAGGCAGGGGGGGGGGGGAGCTGACTAAGCTTATTGTAAGGCTAGCTGAATCTTACTTTCTGTCCTTGTGTTTTTAAAAGCTGCAGTGTGGCAGGAATGTGTGAAAAACGTTATACTTGAAGGCTAAAACGGATAATTAAAAAAAGTTCAATTTGTGTTATAACCTTAAGTAAGACTTGTTCTCAAATTAGTAGTAAATATTGGTATATTGAGGGGAGGAGAAATATCTGTTATTTTAGGACAACCCTGAATAAAGTATTAATAACGATATAAATTATATAATAGGGGGAAACTGAGTTTTGTAAGTGGAAGTAATGAGCTTCTTTAAAACCAAAATATTTGTCATCGTAAGTTTGAATAAAGTAAAAAAAAAACTAAAATATAATATAAGGTAAAAGTCTGAATACAATATAACGAAGTGGATTTTTGAATGAAATAAACGACGGTTATCAAAACATAAATGAACCAGGGTTGTCCTGCAAATGAAAAAGAGTCATAATTACAAACCTCTAAGCTTTTTATGCTAATTTGTTTTTTTTTCCATTAAGACTTTTTGTTATTCGTATCGGTTTTAAACAAATAAAATTTGTGGTTTGTTTTTGAGGAGAATCAATTATCAGAAACATTTGTAATCATAATTATTCTCAAATTCTCAACGTTACAACTATAATCTTCTCAACACATTTTTGGCATTTAATATCTTAGATGGTTTTCAATTGTGGAAGTTCTTATACTGGTTCAGTTCAAGAAGTTTAGCTCTGTTGTTCTGAGAGTTAATAAAATAGAAAAATCATTTATAAAAATAAAAACGAGTCATTTATAAATTTTAATTGTGAAGCTAAAACCTCACTTATCCCTTGCCACAGCTGTTTTAAAGCTATCTTTAAGCAATTTGGTATTTTATAAAAATAAAAACAGTAGGTTCGAATCATTATACTGTTTTGGCTGATTTATAGCTAATTGTTGCTGTTATCAACTAGTTTCTAAAGTTACTTTCATCCAAAGAGCATGTCCTTGCTTGTTCATTTTCTTCATAAAGAATTTATTTTATTCAACACAAAAATATAGAAAAATTGTGCGGAGAATATTTGTAAGTCAGAAAATATCGATTGGAGTAGTAATATTACGAAAAGATTTGTATCTGCTTTACCTATTTAGTCACAACTATGTATTTTTAATTTAAAAGAATAATATTAAGAGAAATTCAGTACGTGACAAAAAAGATATTCTGTTTTTTTTTTGAACACGTATTTTGGAACATTTAATTTGGCATTCAACGTCATTACCTTATAAAAAGGCTATTTCTGTTGAATACAACAAATTTTTTGTCAGATCTAAGTTTTATTAAATACTGGGGATATACAAAAATATATTTTCTTTTTAATTCCCACAATGTGACAAGAATTAAAAACGCAAAAGTATGGACTAAATTGCTTTGTTTCAACCTATGATTCCTAATCTGAATGTGTTCCAAAAAAGTTTTTATATTTGAAAAATAAACCCTTATAGATGACATGTTTTACAAAGCATGAAACCAACTTATTTCATTGAACGAATTTACTTTTTTAAGATGAAAAATATATTTATTTTGAACATATAATTACCTAATTTGATTGTCCGTTTTGAAAGTTCATCTTTAACCTAATAAGTCAAAACTAAAATAGAGATTTACACATAATAAAAAGGCCAAAAAAACGCCGCAGCTTCTTTAAAGTCCTTTGCTATGCAAAGGACATTATTAAAAAAATGTGCGACTTATAAAATTTCAGATAATAAAATTTCACTACAATCCTTCAAAAACCTTCAGCCATTATTATGCATTATTTCGTTCTTCATTCATTCTTTCCAGTAATCTTCTAGGATCTTTCTCAATCCTTATGTCCTGAAAATATTGTTATTAATTAATTAATTGCTTCAATAGTATAAGAAACTAAATATAATATAAAGTAAAAGTCTGAATTACAATATAACGAAGTGGATTTTTGAATGAAATTAAATAAAAAAAACAAGTTTTTTAAACTGAAAGTAAGGGGCGAAGTTAAAACTTAAAACGAACAGAAATTATTCCGTATATGAAAGGGGCTGTCCCCTCTTCAACGCTTCGCTCTTTACGCTAAAGTTTTTTATTATTTTAAAAAATAAAGTTGTGAGACAGAGTCAAACTTTACCGTAAAGAGCGAGGCGTTGAGGAGGGGACAGCCCCTTTCATGTACGGAATAGTTTCTGTTCGTTTTAAGTTTTAATGTCGCTCTTACTTTCAGTTTAAAAAACTTGTTTTTTTTATTTAATTTCTGATCGTTTTTTTAGTTAATGCAGCTTTTATTTTGGTTCACCGTCATTGAATAAGTAAACAAAATTTGCATAAAAATTTTACTTTTCTTTTGCTAAATGGATATCTCTAAATTTGGTATGACGTATAAAGCTCTAAAAAAAAGTATAAAATGCTTGGGTTTACGCCAAGGTGTACCGTAGCTCGACCCCCCCCCCCCAAGCTGTATTATATCACTAAAGGTAAAAACTCTGAAATGCAATGAAAAGGCTACGCCCCATGACCTCCTCCGTCGATGTAACGCCCCAAAATTCGAGACAATCCTACTCTATGTGTATTGCATCCTCTCCCTGCCAATGTAAGGCTTTGGCCAATAACGCCCCAGTATCGTTTTGCCACTCTGTCTGTGAAGTTGAATTTTCATGTACTGACCTTATTAAACCAAGAAAATAGAAACAAAAATATGAAACAAATTTTAAAATACGGACAGAATATTCTTCACTATGAAATATTAGTCATGTTTCAGATATATGGAGGGAGGGCACGTTTTTTCTTTGTATTTCAGCCATTATTACATTTTGAGTAATAGTTACGAGTAGACCCCGGCGCCGCGCCGGCGGATCGACCGAACGCCGCCGACGAGAGGCCCGGTCGAACGCCACCGAAATGTCGTAACGCTGCCGAAGCGCCGCAGGCGTGCCACCGCCGGCAGAGGCGGCGGCGTTCGGTCGATTTAAATTAATTTTGCGGCAATTCTTTATTGCGTCAACCGCAAAATCGGAGCTTTTCCTTCTCGTGTGGTTTAGTATTTCGATTTTCCTGATTAGAAATCAAGCAGGACTTGCACTAACCCCGAATTTTTGGGTATTTCCCCGAAAAAAAATTGGTTCCCCAAATCCCCGAAAATCACGCAATCACGGTGCCACCCCTAGCGATTTATCACCAGTGACTTTCCCTGCCAAATATTACTTTGCATACCACAATTCTTCACTACTCTCTTGTTCATTAATTTTAGTCTCTTTTGTTACTTGGCATAAAAACCATACAGATGCAATAGGCATTTGCAAATATTGCAATATACACAGTTCTTAATATGTTGACAAAAAGTATCGTCTTTATGAAATGAGTTTAAATTATTTCGAATGCAGTTTCCCAATCGCTATTTCTTACATCGTTCGTAGTCAAGAATTTTATTTTCAAAATGAATAGAATTATAGAACGCATTCACTACTATACAGCTTCAGCCTTCAGTTGGATTTTGAAATTGACAGCCGACAGATTGTTTCTACAGCTGAATTGTAAGTTTGCAGATTTTTTTTTTTTTTTGCTGTTTTTTAGATAAGATTTTTTTAATGTTTAATACTCAATTGTTGAACGCCTGATAGAAACTAGAATCTTTCTTTCTGAAACATTTTTACTCCCCCCCCAAAAAAAAACCTTCTATTGAGACAAAATTTAGCTATAGACTAATCTATGTACAAGGTTAGGGAATTAAAGATCGAACCGAAAGTTACCCCAAAAATATGATTCATAAATAAATTGTAAATTATTGCTTATAGGCGCGGATAGGGGGCTATCATTTTCAAATGATAATACCTCATCTTTTTTTTTAAAGCAGGGATGCCAAAAAGATAATTGTTTTTTTCATTTAAAGTGGAGACAGAAGAAAATGATATCAAATTCCCGGGGAAACCATTGAAATATTTTGATAGACGCAGGGCCCCCCATTAGGACTTGTTCATTGTCTTGGGTATTTTGCGATTTCTCATAGGCTACTGGCCTAATTTGGCTTTTGTGTGTGCTCCTTTTAATTAGATTCTTTGGATCTTATTGAATGCCATGGCGAATCTATGACTCAGTTTTCCAATAATTTGAGGTATATCTGAATAATTTTGACATTTTTGTTGTTGTCGTTGTACCGCTTTACTCATTCCCTCAATTTTTTTTTCAAGGAACGCTAAGCTGTTTAACGTTATTTTTCGTGTTTGAGCCATATAGTGACCTAGTTAATTATTAAGTAAATTTTTTTTCTAATGAAAGCTGAGACGGTATCATATGATGGTGGTATCCAGAGGGGGGGAGGGTGGTATTACATTTAAATGGTAATATTTCGAAATTTTTTTTATTGAAAGTAGGGATCCCAAAAAGTTATTTTTTTTTATTTAAAGCAGAGACGACATCCTATCAAGGTGGTATCTAGAGGGGGGGGGTAGTGAGCTATCATATTTAAATGATAATACCTCGATTTTTTTTTTTAAAGCAGGGTTACCAATAAGTTAATTATTTTTTTTTATTTAAAGCAGAGACGGTATCCTATCATATGGTATCCAGAGGGGGGGATAGGAAGTTATTGTATTTAAGTGATAGTACCTTGATTTTTTTTTTTTTTTATTATTGAAAGCAGAGATGCCAAAAAGTTGAAAAGTTGACAAAAATTAGCAAGATTTTCGTGAGTTATACTTGATACAGCACTTGCATGGTTTTATTGTCCAAAGGGAAAGGGACATATGCGTCCAACCCGTTTTTTTTCTTATTGATGAAACGGGTTTACTTTGAAAACATTCATTCCTAAGTACCAGGCAGATTCACACTAAAACGAATTGGTGTGACGAAAGCAATATCGACATCCCCACCTAACGATGCGCTCGAGTGACAATGGCGCCCTTGGTCCAGTGTCCAAGATACATTAAAAGGCCAGGTCATAATAAAAGCTTTCAATTTGGGAGGTTCAAGAAGGAGTCTTTGACAGTCTTATGACCTCAGGGTACTAGATGTTGCAACGTTCTTACGCATCTACAGTGGTTTAAAAAATTCGATCACCCCACAAATGATTACCAAAAATATGTACAAATTTAACAAATGTAACATTTGGAATATTATAGCACTTTTTTCAAAGCTTTGAAGAAAAGCAAAAAAGGCTAAATACCCCTAACTACGCTTGAAAGCTATTTTAAAAAGAAACTCTTGGAGATTTCCCATGGAAATGACCATAGCAGAAGCTTTGAGCCTGGGTGGGGATCAAAGAGGAGTTTTTGAGTATTTTGACCACAGGTGACTTATTGTTGCGACTTTCTTAAATTTGGTAATTTTTTCTGAGCATTTGGAAATCAAAGCTTAAACTCAATAACTGATACTAAGTGTCTTAACATTTTGCTTGGATTAAAAGTGACGAACTAGGATGAAAATCTCAACATCTTCTTGGAGCTACTTCAGTCTGCTTTTTATTTCATGTAATTACATTTAAAACGGATGAGCTTTTCATTTTTTACCTAAGAAAATAGCTGGCGCTTCATTTTTCTTCATACCGAATAAACCATTAAGTGTTTTTTGTTTCATTGTAATTGAAGTGTTCTCATGTGAAGTGTTCATCATGTATTTTCCAATTTGATAAATTTACCCCTTTTAGATGCAATTTATAATTTGACTGATATTAGGTATTTATCTGTTTATAATTTGGAATGAATCCCTAAAAGAAAAATGAATAATATCCAAAAGAGCAGTCAAAAGCAATAAAAAAGCAGCAGTTCAGCCTTAGCCTACATGACATATAATCTATAAAGGAGCCAAAAAAAACTTTAAAATGTATTTTTTTTAAGTCGTTACTAAAAACCAGTTTTTAATACAAGAAGGCTTTTTAGGAATCCAAAAGAGCAAAAAAAAAAAATCAATTTCAAAGTCACCCATTTCAACTGTTTTAAAGGTGACAAAATAGATATAGGTAAAGAGCATTATGAAAAATTAAGCTTCTAGGTTCAAAGTTATATTCTAAGTTTTACCCAGATAACTGACGAATTTTGTGATGATGCGGTATTTGAAGTTTTGTATGCAGTAACGCTCGATGAAAAAAAACTACTAATTTTGATAATTATTTATGTTAAGAATACATAGCTAATAGAGATACTTCAACTCCTCGTATTATGCAAGGGTTCTGAAACGCCACAGCCATTTCGTTTCTACCAGATTTCTACTTCTCTTGATGAATAACGAAGAAGACCAGTTTCCAGCCAGCGACTTGTGAATTTTTGAACCCATGAATATGCTCGAATCTGTTGTAAATTTAAGCTGTGATTTGAGAAAGACTGATGAAAACATTAATGTTTGTGGTCAACATTGATTGCGCCGGCGGCGCTCCGCCGACATCATACTGGCGGCGCGCCGCCGACATCTTACCGGTGGCGCGGCGTGGCGCGCTGTTTTTGGCCCCGCCGCCGCCAGTCTTCCCTCATCGGCGCGACGCCGGGGTCTAGTTACGAGCCAAAAAAAAAAACATTCTCTCTGGGCGCATTTGGAAATAAGACTGAAAATAATGAAGGGGAATCCCTGGAAAACGTTTAGAAATTGCATGTTTGTGATCGTACGCGGTGAAAACAATCTTTGAAGAAACGGTAATATGACATCCCCCATTAAGTTTCAAGTAGTCTTAGTAGATTTGATTGATTATGACATCTCGTAGTAAGGGTCGTAACTAAATTTTCTTAGCCACGATATACAACATTTTTGGTAAATAGGATTTCTTGGAAATCTAAGAATAAAGCATCCCGCAAAATATCAGAACATATTTTCCATGTGATTTTGTTTGTTGGAAGTTCAAATACTGCGCAGTTGGGCCTAGAACTAGGTTAAAGTCAGATATTGTCTAGACTTTTCCTCTCAGGAACACATATGTTCGCATTCGAGGAATAGGGTGGTTAACGGGCCTGAAAATGCGATAGGAAAGCTACACCAAACCGGGAAACCTAAAGACCCCTCGAGAAAAAAGGAATTGCATGTTTTAAATAGGGATTCATGGTAGGAATACACCTAGCTCTTCCTACTTACATATATTTTTAAACATCTTTATAAATATAAATATTTACAAACTAATTACGAATCAAATGGTATATATATTTTTTTTTAACCAGAGTATCTCATTTAGTTCTGTGAGCATTTAGTTTCCGTCTGTTGGATTTTCATAGTTGCTTTCACTTTAACTGGCCCCCTCCCTCTTATGCTTGATCTAGCCCTAGGTAATATTGAAAAGTTTACAATTGTTTGTTTGTTTTTCAAAGACATTTTTTAGCATTATGAAACAACTAAGAAATTACTGCAAAAACTATTGCAAACAAACAAAATCAGCAAACATTAAGATATAGCCCATATAATTATTTGCTGAACTCTTATTTACAGTTCTTCTTTTAGGTGCTTTGACAACGGAGTTCTGAAAAATGACCAAAGCCACATCAACTATTGCAGCAATTTTGGCAAACTTGAAAATTGAGGACAGTCCAATGATTACAATTCAGTGCAGTGATGGGGATGTTATGGCTAAGAAAATTCTGCTAACGGCAGTAAGTGAAGTATTCAATACCATGTTTAGTTCTGACATGCTCGAGAAACGAACCAACACCGTTGACGCGGTTGATGTCGACTTCACCACAATGAAAATCATTATTGGCTATTATGAAAACGGAAATATACCCCAATTTATTGAAACAATTGACAAAGAAGCGTTTACTTATATTGTTGATAAGTATAGCTTTCTTGGAATCAAGAAGCCGTGGCACAACGTGTGTTTGAAAAATATCAGTTGTGTTTGATGAGGAGTTACGTGTTAGGATACATTTTTACGACATACAATAGTCCTGCTTTTAAGGCATTAGCTATAAAGGAGCTTGCTGTCCTGATTGTGAAAGGGAAAAGAAGTCCCGATTTTATCACCGATTTTGAAGTCCAAGATTTTCTTGAGCTCTCCATATTGTGTTGTAGTTCTCTGAGAGAAAGCAAATTTGAGAGATGGAACATATTTTTGGATTGTTTCTCTTCCTGGCTTTCGAAAAACCCTGAGGAGAGATCTGGAACCGCAACAGAAATTCTGGGTATGATAGACGTACGTAGTTTTTCAGCAATTGATGCTCACAAGATGGTGCAATCTTTACCTCTGAGCAGGAAGTTTCAAGGCTTTCAGCTAATTTTCGAAAAAGTCTTAGACTACGTTATAAAGTACAATGTAAGTACGAACGGAATAAGTGTGGCCCATTGCGTATTTGGGACACTCAGTTGCTCAGTTTGCAAGCATCCCTGCATTCATCCATTCCATTACTCTGCTACTTGCAATGGCAACCATAATTGTCAAATTAGGAACAGCGGAACCAATTACAATCACAGTGGCAATTGTTGGTAAACTGTTTAAATATGTCCTCAACAATGAAAGTATTTTCAGTTCTTTAAGTTATGATTGATTCCTTTCTCTGTGATTCCCCGACATTATCTTAAGGTAAAGGCTAATTTTACTAGCCAAAACCTATATCATGAACTTTACAAGGGCGGTAGAAAAGCAATAGGAAAGCAAGGGGTTTAATTAAGCAGGGGGCTATATGCATGCCATACAAAATAGTTTGAGCCAACAATATGTTTGCAATCTCCACTTTTTGCAAACCTAGCAATATCTTCTGTTGTCAAGATTGAATTGACAACAGTCACATTGAACCAAGGGTGCTGTTTTGACACAATACTTCCCGTCCAAAAACTAAACCTAACTTTGCTTGAGCTAAATGGGAAATGTATTTTTTTTTTTATTTATGCTTGGCTTCTGCGGAAAATTTGTTTTGTCTTTTTATTTCTCATTTTTTTTCTTTTGGCCAATCATCATCAAAATTGGTATATAAAAACTAATGCACATATTCAAAGTTAAAGTATGTGCCATCTATACAGAAAGTTCAGAGTTGCTAGATTGTCCAGGCAGCCCTGATCATGATTCGTGCTATTAAAACGCCAATAACAGTGGTTCTGTTGTTTTGACAAAACTGGCTTTTCTGTAAATGCATACCCCTTGCATGACAATACACATTTTTGAAGATAAATAATATGAATAAAAGGAATTTGCTTTTAATTGATACCGACTACTGAGAAACAGAAGGACTACTTGTAGCAATTTTAGTGGTTCAAAACTTTTTGTTCTTTCTACTGGTTTAAAATTTCATAGAAGGGCCAATCAGATGGAACTCAACTTTTCGTTATTTGACTGGCGTAAAATTTCACACAGAAACACAGAAGAACCAATCAGGTAAAAAGAAAACATATTTCTTTTCTGAAGGAATAATGAATGAATGATGTGATCCGTTTATGGAAATACATAACATACGCAAACCAACGAAAATAAGGCATACTTTTTACACTAGAGCTGTAGGAAAGTAATCTCTCCTTCCTCTTTCTAACAACTTGATCTATTCAAGTGTGTTACAGTCCAATTATAGGTATTTTACCCTGAGGACTCTCAGCTGTTACTGCGTTCAAAAATGTAGCTTTTACCCTACCGTGTGATTCCGATGTAATTGTGTCTTCATTTGTCATTTATGTATTAAAACTAACTGATAATTAAACGAAGCCTTGGGTGTTTTATAATACTTGTCTCTCTATTTTGTTTAAAAAATTGTAAATTTTAGTTAGGGTCGTGAAGATAGGGCCCACTTAGACAGGGGCTTGAAATCTTAGCAATAGGGTCCTCTGGTATGCTGAATTTGACGGTATGATAATTTGACCGTTTAAGAATTCTATGGCATAAGAATTTGACGGTATAAAGTAAAATTACATCCTCCAGAGTGAATGGAAGACGTAATTTCGCTTTGGAATTATGGGAAATTGAACTTCGGTTTTTTTTTTTTAAATTATCTTAATACTTATGACAGAAATTTGCAGTTTACCCTAGACATTGAAATTGAAAATAAATTACCGTTTTATATATTTTAATTATTCGTAGTACTGATAAGCCGGATTCTACTGTTTATAGAAAACCAATGCAGAACAATAGATATCTTCATTTTAAATCAAATCACTCCCCAGAAGTTAAGAGCAGTTGTAACTTCTCTCATTGATCGTGCCCTGAAAGTTTGCTCCGATTCGCACATAAAAGTAGAAATAAATTTTATCCGAAATATTCCTTTTAGTAACGAATATCTTTTTCATTTTGTTAATAATCCAATTAGCCGTAGACTAAAAAGATATTCCCGTAAAATCTAAGATGTTTCACAATGTGAGGCTCCTGATAAGCCCTCAAATATAATCTATCTTCCGTACATCCCAAAGATCACAACAAAATTAAAAAATGTTAGCACAAATATAATTTCCACTAATAATTTTAAAATCACAAATTTCTTAAACTCTGGTAAAATCAAATTCTGAGATAGCGATTTTGTTCAACGTAGTGAAAAGTTCTGGAAATTAGGTCTTTGAGGATGACAACCCCCCCCCCCCCCACGGCCCTCAGGGCAAGGGTTGCAAGTTATGCCCTGGGGGCATATAAGGTTTTTTATAGAAAGCGTTGTCGTAGAAACTTCAAAAAGGGCTCATTCGATTGGAAACTGAAATGGCTAGTGCCCTTTTTAATAGTCAAAATTGATTGGAAAGCAACTAACATCCCTTCCACGCCCACCATTTCCCCAAACACATCCAATAAAAATTTTGAGATAGCCATTTTTGTTTCACGCAGTTGAAAGTTCTGGAAATTATACCATTCAGCAGGACACTTCCCCCACAGTCTCCAGGGCAAGGGTTATAAGTTATACCTTGGGGGCATATAAGGTTATTATTGAAATCTTTGTTGTAGAAACTTGAAAAAGCGCTCATTCAATTGGAAATTAAAAGGGCTAGTGCCCTTTTAATAGTCGAAAATGATTTGAGGACAACTAACCTCCCTCTCACGCCCCCCTTTTCCCCAAACACATCCAATAAAAATATTAGATAGCCATTTTTATTGAACGTAGTTGAAATTTTTGAAATTAGGGAATGACAACCCCCCCCCCCCCCCACGGCCCTCAGGGCAAGGGTTGTAAGTTATGCCCTGGGGGCATATAAGGTTTTTATAGAAAGCAATGTAGTAGAAACTTTGCAAAGGGCTCATTCAATTGGAAATTGAAAAGGTTTAGTGCCCTTTTTAATAGTCGAAAGTGAATGGAGAGTAGTTATCCCCCTTCTCACGCCCACTTTTTCCCCAAACACATTCAATCAAAGTTTAGAGATAGGCATTTTGTTAAAAGTAGTTGAAAGTTCTGGAAATTATGTATTTGAGGATGACCAACCCCCCAGAGCTCCCCGGGCGAAGGTTGTAAGATATGCCCTGGGGGCATATAAGGTTTTTATAGATAGCGTTGCCGTAAAAATTTCAAAAGAAGCTCATTCAATTGGAAATTGAGAGGGCTAATGCCCTTTTTAATAGTCAAAGGTAATTGGAGGATAACTAACCCTCATCTCACGCCCACCATTCCCCCAAACACATCCAATCAAAATTTTCAGCTAGCCGTTTTGTTCAACGTAGTTGAAAGTTCTGGAAATTAGGTCTTTGAGGATGATAACCCTCCCCCCCCCAGCCCTCAGAGCAAGGGTTGCAAGTTATGCCCTGGGGGAATATAAGGTTTTATTGAAATCATTGCCGTAGAAACTTCAAAAGGGCTCATTTTATTGGAAATAGAAAGGGCTAGTGTCTTTTTTAATATTTGAAAATGATTGGAGAGCAACTAACGCCCCCTCTCACGCCCACCATTTCCCCAAACACATCCAATAAATATTTTTAGATAGCCATTTTGTTTAACGTAGTTGAAGTTTCTGGAAATTAGGTCTTTGAGGATGACAACCCCCCTCACAGCCCTTAGGGTAAGGGCTGTAATTTATGCCCTGGGGGCATATAATGTGTTTATATAAAGCGTTGTCGTAGAAACTCAAAAAGGGCTCATTCGATTGGAAATTGAAATGCCTAGTGCCCTTTTTAATAGTCGAGAGTGATTGGAAGGCTTGGCATTTTTATAGTAAAGATTGATGTGGGTACAGTGTATTTTTTTTTCTTTAGACCAGGGCACTTCGTATCGAAGAGTTGTCGTAGGAACTTCGAAAAGATCTCATTCGATTGAAACAGAAAGGGCTGATGCCCTTTTTCATAGTCGAAAGTGATTGGAGAGCAACTAATCCCCCTCCCATGCCCACCCTCCTATTTGCCTATTATGTTTAAAAAACTAAATGCTGGTCTAAGATTAAATCAAAGTGCCCTGTGTTAATGCTAATTCTCAATAAGGCATTTCAGCAGTATCCCAAGATCGATTGAGGGTATTATGTTCAAACTTTCGTGGCTACTTCTGCTCTTAAGATTTAACCAACTCACAATAGCGTAAGTGTATCCAAGCTATCAAAGAAAGTAAACAGATTTTTTTTTGCAAATGGTATCAAGTTTTCCATTTCAGGTCAACTAGAGGAGGTATGAAACCAAATTAAAGACTACTATTTGTGTCCAGATTTTTTAGAAGGGTGTATTTGTTAAAAATTGCTGAAAATTTTCTCCAGCATACAAATAGCAGGCCAAACTATAAAGTCTTAAAAAAAACAAAAGATTTAAAGTGTTATTTACTTTTTCCCTGAAAAGACTATGTCAATATAAAACGAACACAAATTAATTTCAAAAATTTTTTCCACAAAATAAGTTTTTCAAAGAAAAGTAAAGAACTTAATTTAACCAAAAATGAGCAAAAATAAAATTAAAGAATCTACCAAGCGTGAAACTACCACAAATCAGCATCGATAAATAAATGAAACCCAAAACGAACAGAAATTACAACAAATAACCGAGTCAAGCTCAAAACGAGCAGAAATGAGTTGGGCTTAAAACCCCCTATGCCTCCCCAAGGCTTTATATTTGCACATTGGGGGAGGGGGGGGGGAGTATAGCGGTTCTGCATGCAAAATGTGTTAGGTACAATTACTCTTCATGTTATGAACTAAGAATTGTTTTTGACTTCAAACTGTCCAAATATTTACCCCCCCCACCCTTATGTGCAAATATATAGCCCAATTATGTATTCTCCACCTCTTCTGTCTTTCTATTGTCTTACGCTAAGCTGAAAGAAACTAAGGAAGAACCGAATTGTTCTCGAGTTTTAAACAGCGTAAACTTGATTGAGTGGCGTATAATTCACGGGTAAAAAAATTCCTTTCCCCTACGGAAAATAAAAAAAAAGTTCAAGTAAAATTCTCAAATTAGGAAAGCCTTGTTTTCCGCTGGGACGGGGGGGGGGGGTAAATGCCAGTGACCAATCAAGCAGACTTCCTCCAATAAATTGTAGATCAAGGCAATAGCAGGCTTTGAAATTCCAAAGCCTGAAGATTCTCAAAATACCCCGGAGGGGGTAGGGTATTTTCTGGAGGTATTTTCCGCGAGGGGATTTTCTGGGAAGGTAAACGCTTAGAATCCCTAGACTGTATCTACCCCATCCTCCACTTTTAAGTAGATTAGTCCATGGGCATCATTTTAACCGTGTGACATTGCTTTTGTTATTACTGACTTAATTCTGATTATTTCATCAGTTTTTTGGAGTAAGATCTTACAGCTCACTCATGTTAGCAAAAAGTGTGAAACGACGCCATCTTTCTGCCATATAGAAACAATGATGAGAGGACTATGATGATATGCTCATCATTGCTCTTACACCGTTAATCAGAGCAGAATGATGAAAGACGTTTACAAAAGAACGCTATAAGATGTAAAGGGCTGGGCACACGTAGCTGATTTCGGGAACTGATTTCCAAATCAGCGCCGATTTTTAAGAGAAATCGGCGTTGATTTGAGCTTGAAAAATTTTCTAGTCTTTGGCGCCGTTTGCAATGAAGGACTAGGCACACGTAGCTGATTTTGGGAACCGATTTCAGCAAGGGTATATTCCACATTGAGTGATTATAATTATTGATACTAAGAGGCGGGACTTAGTGACGTTTTCGGTGATTAATCACCATTTATTACGATTAATTTACGGTAATCATTAAATATGATTAATTACATGCCTAAAGCTCTAAAGCCCTAGTACACTCCCTTGTCTAGAACGTAATTAATGATGATTAATCACCAAAAAAACGTCACTAAGCCCCGCCTCTCATCATCATTAATTATAATCACTTGACGTGGAATACACCCTTGCTGAAATCGGTTCCTGAAATTAACTACGTGCGCCTATCCCTTGAGTGCCGATTTTCATCATGATCATCACAAAAAACTCCAGTTGACTATTTGTGTCCATGATTTTTGTTTTGGAAATCTCGCGCAATAAATTTTTCTTGTTATTGTTTGTCCACTGAGTTGCTCAAATCGGTTCCCGAAATCAGCTACGTGTGCCCAGCCCTTAAGATCTTGCAAAGATTTCACTTTTAATGGTTCGTTTACACATTGCGGAAATTCATGCGGATTTAGCAATCCGTGCGGAAATTCCCTCCGTTTTTTGTGCTAGAAAAAATCTCTAGCTTTCCGCATCGTTTTGGTCAAATCAGGACGGAATCTTGGCAAGATTTTTTAAATGAATAAAATCATGAGTATGGATTATCAAAAACTACACGATCTTGTAACTTTGGTTTCAAGGCTACACCCTGCTTCTATGATCCTGCGCAAGTAAAAGAACGGCCCTAATAGATGTCCTAATAGTGGCAGATAATTTGAAAAGCGTTACGCACGACGCACTCAGAGAATAGAGAATCAGCCATCATTATCACCCTTGAATTAAAAAAAATAAACTAGGTAATGTTATATTTTGGAGACTGATTTTTTTTGCCTTAATTGTAAGACAGTTAGATTTTCAGAATAGCCCTCGTTCATCTAATTCCCTGATGATTGATGGTAAAATTCTAGACAAGCTAATTTTGCTGTCTTTGAAAGGGGTTTGGTTAGAAAAAAATGAAACTTTCAGGGATGGATCTACAGACTAGAAAGGTATAAGTAGCCTAATTTCTCAGACTTAAAAATAGGAAGAAGGTTCACATAGTAGCTTGGCAATACTTTTTGGAGTAGCCTATGTTTTTGGCCCTGAATTCATTACTAAAAGTTTCATTTTCCAAACTTAAAGCCTTTCAAAGTAGCTTGTCTAAAATTTTACCTCCACTCCTTCTCCCTCTAGAGGGGCACTTATCTTGGATTACCTTTAGAAATCTTTGTGTTACAAGAGTGTAACCTTGCAAAAATAGATCTGCTTAAATATAGAAAAAGAAAAGTATTGTCAGCTTCACAACTTTGCTCAATCCCAATTTCTAAGGTTTCAAAATTTTACTACTAAAGATCCCACTCCTGGCTATTTTCAACTGGACAACTCAAAGAAAACTGTCAAAAGCTTTTCTAGAAACAAGCAAACATCAAGCTGAGGAACAAGTTCTTCTCCAATAGAGTTGCCAGCCTGTAGAGCTCCCTATGAAAAAATAGTAACCTGTACCAGTATTAATTTGGTCAAGTCATCAATGGATTAGGAGTGGCTGAACAAAGCATAGCACACTTCTTTGGACACAAAGTATGGCACACTACTATCATTAAGCTGATGGATAAAGGATTTTGTCCTATAGATAACAAGTGTGATTTGAGGTAATAGCATGTAGCTTGAGTCTTTACTCAATGAAATCCAATTTTAACCTGAGTGGTTAACATGGAATTGTGCATAAAATATTATTTGAAATGTTATAGGAAAGTAGATAATAATTGAAGTAAACAGAACAATCTGATTACAGTAATAGAGACATGTTGTATGTTATAATTAGGAATATCACTGTTTTCTTTTATTTTTTTTTTGTAGCCTATATTATGAGAGATATATATAGAACCAACCATCAAGGAGGGTTAGATGCATTATCAAAAATACAAACTATGATGTTCAAAAAGAGCCTAAAGTATAATTCACCAGCTAAAAGATAAACATACCAATTGATGTCCCTTTTAAGACTCATTCAAAATATACTAATTTCTACCCTTGCAAATGGGTCCCAAAATTTTTGTAGTTTAAAAGGATTGTCAGTTTTGTTTTCATTTTTTGTAACTATTAACTAAATTCCTTAATCACAATTACCATTGTCTCCTCAAATTGTCTGCCCAGTTTGTGGTTTTGAAGGTTTAGTCTAGGAAAATGCTTCCTCAGAAAAAAGACAGTATTAGCTGGCTAATACAATCACAACAGAATTATGGATTTCTATGGAATTTTTTTTTTTTCAATTGGTAAAAAGAAGGAGAAACTACATTAATGGGAATGATGCAGAAGAGGTGAAAACTCAAAGTTTATTGTTGAAAGACAGGACAGGGCCTCTTTTAATGGACCTTTCTATAAATTCATAATTTAGTCATTGTTTACCAGAAGAACAATAGATTGCAGGGAAACTGAGCTAGAAAATACCATGAGTTACAAGATACTATAATTTACAGAAGACAGGAGTGGTTTTGTGAATTGGAGACAGATTATTTCTAGCCTTTTTGTGGAAGAATAGAAATCTACATGCATGGGAATTTCCCAAGCATTCAAGAAAAGATGCTTGTGAATCATATTATCTTAATTTGCATTTTGGAGCAAAATAAGGTGCAAAATTGGATATGTTTTGGCTCTGTTGTTGAGATGGCAACTATTTAAACACTTTACACAAAATGTAAAAAAGAGGGTTTTGACTGTATACAGCCTAGTGACAACCTTCTGACTAGGAGTGCTAGGATTGATGCAATTTAAGCCACTCAATTTATTGCATAAGCCCAGATGCAATTTACATGAACAGCTAACTGTTAAAAATGAACTACATATATAAATTGGTTATTCCTTTAGGCCTAGACCCAACAAAATGGTGCTAGCATAACTAGTTTCAAAAACTGAATTGGAGGTTTCAAATTTGATCCATGAGTCTTGTGAAATTTTGATTCTTGTTGAAATTTGATCCATGAGTCTTGTGAAACATAGTCCCTAGGCCTGGTTTTTCTTACTTTGTTTCTGTCTGTTCTTTCTATTTTATATCATTATTATTTCCAGTCATGTATTATCAATGCATATACATTCATTATTTCTTTCTGATTATTCTATTGGCTAGTAATTTTCTAGCAAGAAGCTCAGTTGTAATATGTAGCCTGAGCATCCACCTATCTGTAAGATAAGGTTAGCATAGACCTAGCCTAGTTGCAATTTTTTCACATTGTGCCTGTACTTTTCCAAGTATACCACACTTATATTTTTTTCTATAAATTCAATGTGTAGGTTAGCCTAGTTCAAATTGTGTTTTTCTATAAATTCCAGCATCTGAGAAGTAAGGGATGGATTTACTTGAAAAATTCTAAAAGATATTTGATTTAGAGCACAGGGAAGTATGCTTGATTGTTTTTTTCATAAACCATAACATAAATTTCAAAGGCATTCAAGAATTAATGGGAATGCCTAGCCTATTCATGTTTTTATCATTTTTTATGTGCTGAAACCTGAAAACTTTTGGTCACCTAGGCTAGGCTAACTTAAGCTTTGAATGGAATATCATTTTTTTTTCCTCCTTTTTTTTTTCTTACATTTTTTTGTAACTTAAGCTTTTTAATCCTAATATTAATATTCCTAATAACTTGATGTAAATTATTCATGAGCCAGCTAGTAATGTCAGCTTAGATTCCATGTGATATTCACAACAAGCTGAAGGTTGCCAGATTATTATCTTAATGGCAAAAAAGACGAAAATTGGCTTGACTTGGAAGGGAAATCCACAACAATAGTCCCAAGTTCAAAGTATGTTTTTTTATATAGTAGTTGTTAGTGCTAAGTTCAAATTATTAGGTGCATTACTTAAATAAAAGTCAAACAAACTAGTCTATAGCACTGCAAAATTTAACACCCACTTAAAGGTCCTTTTCACAAATTCTGGAATAGGCTAGGCTTCCTTGGATAATTACCTTAATCATAAAGAAAAAGCATAATATGCTGTGCTGTGAAAATTGAATTTGAAATTAGAGTACCTGTAATTTAATATTCAGACTGGGATTTCTGAAAAACTAGCTATACTTTCAATAACATATAATCACAATCAGGCATTATTTGGAATTTTTAATGGTTCTCCTAGCTTAATTAAGGTATTTGAACTGACTATCAGGCCATAGATTAAAAAACGCAAGGTATTGTTGCCTCAAGAATGAACAATGCTAGCCAGAAATGGATGGTTTTACCCTAGTCTATGGATCTTTTTAAGGAGACACTGTAGTAACGAAAGAGTAATACCATTTATTTTTCTAATTCAATGCTCTTTCCATATATGAAATTTTCTCTCATGACAATATACCACCTCACCCCCCCCCTCCCCTTATGGGGCTAGATATAACCCTAGGGTATGTGCAGAACTTATATGACAACAGTGATAAAATTCTTACTTTATTTGCAAGAAGTTCTATGTATCAGATTTTTGGGTTTCCTTTAATTTCCACGCATGTTTTGAAAATCCTTTTAAATAATATGCCACTCAAATTGTTTGAATTTTTTTGGCAGCTAAATGTTGCATGTCACAAAGTTTGTTCGTGCTAGCAGTGTCTGTTTTGTCCTTTCAATCTAATCTTCTTCTTTATTGCTGGAAATATGCTTGAGTAACAAAAGCTGTAGGCTACTGATTTTATAGTTTAAAAATCAAGGCTGCTTATTCCTTTCATGGATGGTATGTAGTGGGTTGAAAAGCTTCAAACTCCTGTCCAAGAAAACTGTATAATCTAAGATAGCTGTTTAATCTTTACTGCTTGGTATTTACTTGAGATAGGCAAAACTGTCTTGTTTTTTTGTTTAAAAATTAATCTTGTTTTGCTTTTCCTAGATGCTATTGAATGTGTTAAAACCTGACTTAAGTAAACTCATACTTCTTCCTAATCAAAAATTTAAAATGTAAGATAGCTATTTGGACTAATAATATCTGTTTTGTCCATTCAATCTTATCTTCTGCTTTACTGATGGAAATATGCTTGAGGAAGAAAACCCTGTTCTGATTTTTTTTCAGTTTAAAATTAGTCTTATCCTATACATCATTGAACACATTAAAACTGGCTTGAACTGCCTCATACTTCTTTCTAATCAAACTGTTTAAATGCAAGATAGCTGTCTAAACTAAGAACGTCCGTTTGGTCCATTCAATCTAATCTTCTGCTTTACTGCTGGGATTATGCTTGAGGAATACAAAGCTGTGTTGATTTTTCAGTTTAAAATTAATCTTGTTTTACTTTTCCTAGATGTTCTTGAATAGATTAAAGCTTGGCTTCAACATTGTACTTCTCCCTAATCAAACTATTTAAATTCAAGATAGCTGTCTAAACTAACAACGTCTGTTTTGTCCATTCAATCTAATCTTCTGCTTTACTGCTGGGAATATGCTTGAGGAACACAAAGCTGTGTTGATTTTTCAGTTTAAAATAAAGTTAGTTTTTTTTTTCCTAGATGCTATTGAATGGGCTAAAACTCCACTTGAAAAGCCTCACACTTCTTCCTAAGAGAGCTATAATGTCATCAAACAATACAGTTGGCATCATTGTTATTGGTGATGAAATCTTAAAGGGTCAAACCCAAGACACCAATTCTCACCTTTTTTGTGTCAAAGATTCTATAAACTTGGTGTAAAAGTTGGAAAGATATCCACCATAAGTGATGACATAGATGAGATTGCAAATGAAGTTAAAGACTTTTCTCAACGATTTCAGTATGTAATAACTTCGGGTGGGATTGGACCAACGCATGACGATATCACTCTTGAAGGCATAGCAAAAGCTTTTAATGAGAAATTAATACTTTATCCAGAATACTGTAAATTTTTCAAAGACTATGTTTTAGCTAACCGTAATAGTGATGGAAAATACGAATCTATTCGTAATAAAGATTTACTAACTATGAATGCAGAAGAAGTTAAGAATCTAGTGAGTGAATTCCCAGTTTTCAAAATGGCTTTACTCCCTGAAAGTACCCAGCCCCAATTTTTAAGAAACGAAAGTGGTGAGCTGATATCTAAATTCCCCATTGCTCAAGTGCATAATGTATTTGTTTTTCCGGGTATACCACAGTATTTGAAGAAAGGCTTTCTAAGTATTGAGCATTTGTTTAAAAATGACAATGTTTTCCATGCTACTCAAATATTCTGCCAGTTGGATGAAGTATCTATTGCAGGAATATTGAACAGCGCAGTGGTACAGTTTTTTTGGGAGAATTATTTTTGGATCATACCCTAAAATTGATCATAGTTATTACGCTACCAAAGTAACACTTGAGCCAAAACAGAGAAAGATATGCAAGAAGGTCATGAGTATTTGATGAAGAATCTACCCGAAAACGCTGTTGTTCATTATGATACAAACCCTTTTGAAGATGCATGGGATAAGCTGCAGAAAGTCATTGAGCTACAAGATCCCAACTTTCAAAAACTTGTTAAGAATTCTATTCAAGTAAGTTATATTCTTAGATATTTACATATTTGTTTCTTGTTTCTAAATTTTGCTACTTTTCTAATTTTTATATCAAGATTGTGTAGGTTTTCTAAATATTAATTAAAAAAAGCTTTCGTAAAAGAAGTTTTTCAAAGAAAAGTAAAGACCATTTTAAACATAAAATGAGCAGATACAAATACCTGTTAAAATTTAAACCCAAAACGACCAGAAATAACTATTAAAGAATAAATGAAACCCAAAACGAATGGAAAATAAATAAACAATCATAGCAAACAAACATACAAACAAGTAATAATATAAGTGAATAAATAAATCTTTGAGGGAGTAATGCTTAAATTGAATATGCTGATCAAAATTAAAACGAAAAAAAAAATATTTTGCTATTGAAGTATAAATGAAACCCAAACAGAAATTAAATAAACAATCAGTGCAAACAAACATACAATAGGTACTAATATAAATGAATAAATAAATCTTAGAACAAGTGAAACTTAAATTGAATATGAAAATCAAGCTTGAAAGGAACAAATATAACTACAAACGAGAGTTTGGTTATTGCCTCCTTTTCTCACTGTAAAAGTCTAAAAACCTACTGTGTCATTGGCGCTTTACTGAAAACTACGTGTCTTGAACAGTCTTGGAAAGTAAAAACAAAATCAAACTGAATATTTGATATGTAATGATATTAATTGTTGAAAGATCCATCAGTTCAAGATTTTTTTTTTCACTGTAATTTTTATTTTCATTTTCAATGCTGCTGCAACATCTTCAAGGATTTCAAATGGACAAATTTTTATATTTTTCCTGGCGACATCTAGTAGAGTCATATAATCCACAAACTTCCATCATAAGGAGATACCTTCTGCCAAATTGTTTACCATTACGCTGAAAAAGATGGGTCTAATTATACTATCTTGGGGTATTCCGTTATAGACTGGTAAAGGTTCAGAATAAGTATTCATGTATTTGACCATTTGAGATCGTTGGCTTAAAAATGATGGTATAATTTTAACCGGAGAAGGGTCGATTTGGAATTCATGAGAAAGTTTATCAACAAAAACATTGTGGTCAACATAATCAAAAGCTTTTTCTAGGTCAATTGAGATGAGATTAGCCCAGGTATTTGGTATCTCTAGGTTTTTCAGTATTGTGTCATAACATATGTACTAGATAGTGGGAAGTTGACAATTTTGGGACGTTTTCAAATTATCGAATTTCAATACGTTTTTTCCTTGAATTCCAGCCTGACAAAGAGTCAGGCTGGAGTACCTTGCGAGCAGATTTATTTGCTGTGCTATACTTTTTTTTTTAGAGACCATGCACATATTTAAGGTTCAAAATTTGTATGGACTATGAACAATAAATACATTGTTTTAATTCACTGTTTATCACCTATAGGGGAATTGTTATATAAGAAAATACTTAGGCTGTTGCTGATAACTTGTCACAGGCAGCTGGTAACTGGTGATTGAAAACGGAACTAGTAAGAATTCATCATCCCGCATTTACATATAGAAAACACGTTTATTTGGTATAACATTTTCGCTAGGGTCTGTTTGTTCGTTTCAATTTTTTGTCATTATTTTCCCACTCTGTATTAAAAGGACTCATCCCTCTGAGGAAAACGTGACTTTCGTCTTTTTTTTTAAATTAATTAAAAAAACTTTCCGAAAAAATCAGTTTTTCAAAGAAAAGTAAAGGCCATTTTAAACTTAAGCTCAGCAGATACAAATACCTTTTAAAATTCAAACTCAAAACGACCAGAAATTACTATTAAAGAATAAATGAAACCCAAAAACGAACAGAAATTAAATGAACAATCATAGCAGAAACATTCAACAAGTAATAATATAAATGAATAAATAGATCTTAAAGCAAGTAATGCTTCGATTGAATATAAAAATCAAGCTTAAGACGAAAAAAATATTTTCCTATTGAAGTACAAATGAAACTTAAAACGAACAGAAATTAAATAAACAATCAATGCAAACAAACATACAATAGATATTAATGTAAATTAATAAATAAATCTTAAAACGAGTGAAACTTAAATTGAATATGCAAATTAAGCTTGAAACAATCAAAAATCACCACAAACAAGAGTTTGGGTATGACCTCCTTCTCTCACTGTAAAAGTCTAAAACCTACTGCGTCATTGGCGCTTTACTGAAAACCAATTTTGTGACAAATATTTTCTTTTGTACTTATCTCTGAAAATAAACATTAAAATTATAGTAGCATTTTGAACTGATGAGCTTTCAGCAATTAATATCATTATACATCAAATATTCAGTTTATTTATTAGCTCTTTTTAAAGTTGTTAAAGACGAATATAGTTTCCCTACAAACAAGTGATTGGATACTGCCTCCTTTCCTAACTGTAAATAAAAATCAAAAGCCTACTGCGTCATTGGCGCTTAACTGAAAACGGATTATATTACAAATACTTTCTTTTCCAGTTCTTACAGCATTGAAAATAAAAATACAATTACAGCGAAATAAATTCTTGAAGTGAAGGATCTTTCAACAATTATTATCATTATACATCAAATATTCAATTTGATGTTGTTAATACTTTCCAAGACTGTTCAAGACGCATATAGTTTCAGTAAAGCGCCAATGACGCAGTAGGTTTTAGACTTTTACAGTGAGAGAAGGAGGTCATACCCAAACTCTTGTTTGTGGTGATTTTTGATTGTTTCAAGCTTAATTTGCATATTCAATTTAAGTTTCACTCGTTTTAAGATTTATTTATTAGTTTACATTAATATCTATTGTATGTTTGTTTGCATTGATTGTTTATATAATTTCTATTCGTTTTAAGTTTCATTTGTACTTCAATAGGAAAATATTTTTTTCGTCTTAAGCTTGATTTTCATATTCAATCTAAGCATTACTCGCTTTAAGGTCTATTTATTCATTTATATTATTACTTGTTGTATGTTTTTGCTATGATTGTTTATTCAATTTCTGTTCGTTTTGGGTTTCATTTATTCTTTAATAGTAATTTCTGGTCGTTTTGAGTTTGAATTTTAAAAGGTATTTGTATCTGCTGAGCTTAAGTTTAAAATGGCTTTTACTTTTCTTTGAAAAACTGATTTTTTCGGAAAGTTTTTTAATTAATTTTTGTTCGTTTTTGATTACAAAAAATTTCAAGTTTTTTAAAAAATTTCTTATTTCAAAATCAAACTTAAAAAAAATCAAATATTCATCAAAGTATCAAAACTAATATCAAAGTAACAATATCAAAGTGAAAAAATGGGTTTGTGTCAACCTCGGAGTTTTTATTATCTGATGTTTGAACTATTTTTAACAAAATTGCTGTCTCAAAATTTTATCGGATGGGTTTGGGGAAAAAGGGCGTGGGGGGGACTAGATTAAGCTTCAGTCTCTTTTGACTCTTTAAAATTGAACTAGAACTTTCTATTTTTAATCAAATGAGCCCTCTCTGAAATTTATCCGAGTATCCCTTCTATAAAAACCATATAAATCCCCAGAGTATAACTTACAACGCCTGTCCCTCGGCCCTGGGAGGTTGTGTTGACCCTGGAGTTTCAATATCTGATGGCTGAACTATTTTTAAAAAAATAGTCACCTGAATTTTTATCGGATGGGATAATCCATCCGATACGCCCAAAGGCGTGGAGGGCGGGAGGGGCTAGTTGCCCTTTGATCTTTTTCACTCTGAAAAAATGAACTACAACTTTTAATTTCCATTCAAATGAACCCTCTCTGAAGTTTATAGAGTATACCTTCCATAAGAACCATATATGCCCCCAGAGCAATACTTACAACGCCTGCCCCGGCCCTGGGGGGGGGGGGGTTGTGTCGACACAGGAGTTTTTTCTTATCTGACCTTTGAACTATTTTTAGCGAAATGACCATACGTAAAGGAGTTTTATTATATGATCTTTGAACTATTTTAACAAAATGGCTACCTCAAATTTTTTATCAGATGTATTTGGGGGAAAAGGGCTTGGGGGCCAGTTGCCCTCTGATCACTTTTGACTCTTAAAAAGGGCTGGATTTCAATATCCAATCAAATGAGCCCTCTCTGAAGTTTATACGAGCATCCCTTTCATACGACCCAATATATGCCCCAGGGCATAAATTACAACGCCTGCCCCCAGGCCCTGGGGGGTTGTGACGATACCTGAGTTTTTGTTATCTGACTTTTGAGAAATTTTTAACTTAATGCCTATCTCAAAATTTTATTGGATGAATTTGGGGATGCAAAAGGGGCGTGGGGGCTAGTTGCCCTCCAATATCTTTTGACTTGAAAAAACTTAACTAGAAACTTTCAATTTCCAATCAAATGAGCCCATCTCTGAGTTTTTACGAGCATCCCTTCAATAAGAACCATATATTCCCCAAGGGCATAACTTACAACACCTGCCCTCAGGCCTTGGGGGGTTGTGTTGACCCCTGAGTTTTCGTTATATGGTCTTTGAACTATTTAAAAAAAAGATATCTCAAAGTTCTTATCGGATGGGTTTGAGGAAAAAAGGGCGTGGAGGGGGGGGTCTAGGTGCCCTCCAATCTCTTTTGACTCTTAAAAAGGGAACTACAACTTTCAATTTCCAATCAAATGATACCTCTTAAAGTTAATACGAGCATCCCTTCCATAAGACCCCTATAGCCTATGCCCCCAGGGCATAACTTATAACGCCTGCCCCCGGGCCCTGGTGGGTTGTGTCAACACCGGAATTTTTGCTATATAATCTTTTAACTATTTTTAACAAAATAGCCATCTTAAAATTTTTATTGGATGCATTTGGGAAAAATAGGGTTTAGGGGGGGGGGGGGAGCTGGTTACCCTCCAATTTCTTTTGACGCTTAAAAAAGTGAACTAGAACTTTCAATTTCCAATCAAATGAGCCCTCTCTGAAGTTTTATACGACAATGTTGTCTATACAAAACCTTATATGCCCCAGGGCATAACTTACAACCCTTGTCCTGAGGGCTGTGGGGGATTTGTCATCATCAAAGACCTAATTTCTAGAACTTAAAAACTACGGTTAATAAAATGGCTGTCTCAAAATTTTGATTGGATGTGTTTGGGGACAAGGCGGGCGTGAGAGGGAGGTTAGTTGCCCTCAAATCACTTTCGACTATTAAAAAGGGCACTAGCCCTTTGAATTTCTAATCGAATGAGCCTTTTTTGAAGTTTCTACAACAACGTCTTCTATAAAAACCTTATATGCCCACAGGGCATAACTTAAACCCTTGCCCTGAGGGTTCTGGGGGATTGTCCTCCTCAAAAACCTATTTTCTATCTGAAAATCAACTACGCTGAAAAAATGGCTATCTCTAAATTTTGATTGGATGTTTTTGGGGACAAGGTGGGCGTGAGAGGGGGGATAGTTTGCCCTCAAATCACTTTCGACTATTAAAAAGGGACTAGTCCTTTGAATTTCCAATCGAATGAGCCTTTTTTGAAGTTTCTACGACAACGCCTTCCATAAAAACAATATACCCCCAGGGCATAACATAAAACCCTTGCCCCAAGGGTTTGTGGGGGAGTGTCCTCCTCAAAAACATATTTTCTATCTGGAAATCAACTACGCTGAACAAAATGGCTATCTCAAAATTTTGATTGGATGTGTTTGGGGTAATGATGGGCGGGGGGGGCTAGTTGCCCTCCAATCACTGTCGACTATTAAAAAGGGCACTAGCCCTTTGAATTTCTAATTGAATGAGCCTTTTTTGAAGTTTCTACAAAAACGCCTTCTATAAAAACCTTATATGCCCACAGGGCATAACTTAAAACAGTTACGACCCTTGCCCTGAGGGTTGTGGGGGATGGTCCTCCTCAAAAACATATTTTCTATCTGGAAATCAACTACGCTGAACAAAATGGCTATCTCAAAATTTTGATTGGATGTATTTGGGGGAATGATGGGCGTGGGGGGGGGGCTAGTTGCCCTCCAATCACTTTCGACTATTAAAAAGGGCACTATCCCTTTGAATTTTCAATCGAATGAGCCTTTTTTGAAGTTTTTACGACAACGCCTTCTACAAAAACCTTATATGCCCCCAGGGCATAACTTAAAATCCTTGCCCTGAGGGTTTTGGGGATTGTCCTCCTCAAAAACATATTTTCTATCTGGAAATCAACTATGCTGAACAAAATGGCTATCTCAAAATTTTGATTGGATGTGTTTGGGGAAATGATGGGCGTGGGGGGGGGGGGCTAGTTGCCGTCCAATCACTTTCGACTATTAAAAAGGGCACTAGCCCTTTGAATTTCCAATCGAATGAGCCTGTTTTGAAGTTTCTACGACAACGCCTTCTATAAAAACCTTATATGCCCCCAGGGCATAACTTAAAACTCTTGCCCTGAGGGTTGTGGGGGAGTGTCCTCCTAAAAAATATATTTTCTATCTGGAAATCAACTACGCTGAACAAAATGGCTCTCTCAAAATTTTGATTGGAAGTGTTTGGGGAATGATGGGCGTGGGGGGAGGGGAGGGGCTATTTGCCCTCCAATCATTTTCGACTATTAAAAAGGGCACTAGAAACTGTCGATTTTCATTCGAATGAGCCCCCTTTGAAGTTTTTCTACGACGACCCCTTCTGTATGAAGTGCCTCTGGGAAAAAAATTAATAATAATAAAACATTTGGAGCCGTATGGCCTTTACTAGGGCGTTGGGGGGGGGGGGGCTAGTTGCCTCCAATCACTTTCGACTATTAAAAAGGGCACTAGCTTTTTGAATTTCCAATCGAATGAGCCTTTTTTGAAGTTTCTACGGCAACACCATCTATAAAAACCTTATATGCCCCCAGGGCATAACTTAAAAACCCTTGACCTGAGGGTTGTGGGGGGAGTGTCCTCCTCAAAAATATATTTTCTATCTGAAATCAACTACGCGAACAAAATGGCTATCTCAAAATTTTGATTGGATGTGTTTGGGGAAATGATGGGCGGGTGGGGGCTAGTTGCACTCCAATCACTTTCGACTATTAAAAAGGGCACTAGCCCTTTAATTTTCAATCGAATGAGCCTGTTTTGAAGTTTCTACGACAACACCTTCTATAAAAAACTTATATGCCCCCAGGCTATAACTTAAAACCCTTGCCCTGAGGGTTGTGGGGGAGTGTCCTCCTCAAAAATATATTTTTTATCTGGAAATCAACTACACTGAACAAAATGGCTATCTCAAAATTTTTGATTGGATGTGTTTGGGGAATGATGGTTGGGGGGGGGGGGGGATAGTTGCCCTCCAATCATTTTTGACTATTAAAAAGGGCACTAGAACTCTCGATTTCCAATTGAATGAGCCCCCTTTGAAGTTTCTACGACGACCCCTTCCATATGAAGTGCCTCTGGGAAAAAAAACATAAAACATTGGAGCTGTATGGCCTTTACTATAGGCAACGCTACAGCGTTGCCTCTTATCCAATGAGACTCGCTATGTTCTTCTTGCTAAATATTTAAAACAGTTCGTTCTAAAACAGACAAAAAAACTTTTGACATCATCTGCACAAAATGAATTCAGTATTTTTGTTTGAATCTAGTGTTTCAATAAATTAATATTCTACATTAAAATTTTCTGTTAGGCAGTTCAGATAATAACAGCCAATTTTCTGCTTCTTTCAAATTCAACTTTAAATTAAAATAAAAGACAGACTTTAACTTAATTTGAAGAGAAATATACATATTAAATATGGATTATAAAATTTATATAGAGATGTAGTTTTAAGGCTTAATATCAAGCCTTCTGAAATACAATAAAACCTGCAAAACTACTTTCAAGTGAAATTTAAAAAATGTTCATTAAAGACTACAAAAGCGGTTTCGCAAACACCTGCACATTGGAAAAAGATAAAACAAAAGTTCCCTCTTAAGATTAAGTGCCTTTGTCCTTTTTTTTGTCCAATAAAATAATATCCAATATATTTCAATTAACAAAAACACAATGTTTTCAGACATACCTTTATTGTTAGAACATTTGGGTTGCAATTCCTTGGTGTCGTATTCAAATTCACATGGTCCTGAAATGCTAGGTAAATTCAGCAAGGGAAGATCTTCACGTTTTGGTGACAAAAGATGGTTTGGAAAATGAAAGGGTTTCTCACTGGTCACATAGTAAAGCGTCTTCAAATTCTAAAACAAATTTTAAATTAAACAGACATATAAAAATTTAAGAGTAAAGCTTACTAAACAAATGCAACTGCTTTTTTTTTTTAGTCACGTGTAAAAATGTAAATATACAGACATTATGTACATACATAAAATTAGATGTATAGGCTATACAGGTTTTTCTCAAATCGTTTTCGAAATCTGCTTTTATAAAGCAAAAGAAAACATGAAACATTCATTGAACTTCATTAACATAGAACAAACAAAAAAACGGAAATTCATAAAAAAAAAAAATTCATAACAAAGAACTAATAGCTTTATAAGTCTAAATTTAGGATAACGTATTCAATAAAAAAAAAATATTGAATAAAGAAAAATATAACCAAAAAATAAATATTTTACAGCTTAATAATCACAAAAAAAATTGACACAAACTAAAGGTAAAATATACAAATCAATTGGGGGGTTTCTGCATTAGTTTTGTAAGAACTGGAAAAGAAAATATTTGTATTATAATTTAGTTTTCAGTAAAGCGCCAATGATGCAGAAGGCTTTAGAATTTTACAGTTAAGGAAGGGGGTAGTATCCAAACTCTTGTTTGTAGTGAAAGTATATTCATATTGAACAATCAGGATTGTAGCAGTAGCTAGCAACCTATTAAGAGACAATAACGTTCAATGTTAAGACATATAAAAACCCATAACTCCTAAAAAAAAGAGTCAGATCAAAACAAAAAGCACACCATTAGAACCGCCTTGTCCGGAACCCCTATAGAGGAAACTTTATGTCCCTTGACTTGAACATCAAAGGAAATATATTGGCTTAAAAATCAAGAAAAGTGGCAGCATACTACAGCATTCTGCCTAAACCGCATCTTTTTTTTGGCTTTTTTTTTTTTTTTTCTTTTTTTCCACAAGATAGCTTGCCACTGGAACATCGTAGAGAGTTGTTCAATGGTCCATTTTAAAGGAAATTAATGGGATTAAAAACCTTTTGTAATTAAAACAAATTATTTTTAAAATAGAATCCATTTGTTTACGAAAAACTGCATATTTCATGTTAAAGATTGATTAATGACCTCATAATCGTATTACAGTAAAGAACACACTTCCAACCCATAGTAACTAAAATAAGATTATAATTTAAGACTCAAACAAGTAATTTGTTTGCTTTTTATAGTAGAGAACGAACTGTAATTCATTGTAATTATAAAAAGGAACAAACCCTAGCCAATAGTAACTAAAATAGGCTATTCAAATAAATAATTACATAAAAGCTCGATTTAGTTCATTAAAATTTTTTTTTTCTGGGGATTTTATAAATTTCATCAGTATCATGGCTGTAGAGATATTTTTTAAAATAAATCAATATTTTTACAAAGAACTTTTACCATTATAAGAAGCTTACAGACACAGTTCTGTAAAACTAGAATAATTTCTGAAAATTGTAAATAAAATAATTTTATTTAACTTCTAGTAAAGAATACACTTCTAGTGTTTTTTTCATAGTAAAAAAAAAAAGTTTGAAAAAATAGGAAAATAAGTCTGCAAACCAAGATTAGAATATTAGAAGCTACAATGATGACAGTGGTCAAATATGGCTCTGAAGCATGGGCACTCTGTAAAGCGGATGAAGATTTGCTTGATGTTTTCCACAGAAATTGCTTAAGGATTGTTCTGGGTACACGGTTGACTGACCGTATTTCAAACAATAGGCTATACGAAAAATGTGGTTCAATACCGCTCTCTAGGGCTATAATGAAAGAAAGGTTGAGGTGGTTAGGCACATTGTGCGGATGAAGGATGACAGATTGCCGAAGATTGTTCTTTTCAGCCAACCGTCTAGGGCTAAACGGAAAGCAGGTCGTCCTCGTCTGGGTGGGAGGACGTCATAAAGAAAGATTTAAAGGAAATGGGAACTTCATGGGCGGGTGTAAAAAGGGAGGCTTTGAATAGATTGGGATGGAGGAGGAGCGTGCGTAGCTTTGTTGGCCTCAGGTGGCTTGGTGCTGTGGTGAGTTGTTAGTAGTAGTAGTAGTAAAGAACAAAAACCACGAATCTAATAAAGAACGAACCAAGAATGTGGTAACGAATTTTATTAAAAAATAGCTATGACTTCGTTAAAGAAGATTCTATATCCCACTGAAGTGTTCATTACATTAAAAGACAATCTTTGGAATAACAAACCATTACTTACATTAGACTCAGTTAGCTGCTTGATTGTTTGAAGTTAATCTCTTACTATTTCAAAGAAGATAAGGCCATAGGCTTTTTCCTGCTTGTAATCTGGTTATTATTAATGGTTAATGGTTCGGGTTATGTTTAATGGCTCATTTTAAAGGAAATTGCTACATCTAGTCCATTGTGTAATTAAAAGCAAAATAGTTTACATGTAGAATCAAACAGTTCGTGACAACGAACTGTAAGTAAGAGACGACCCGAATCAGTAGTAACAGAAAATAAAAAAAGCGGAATTTTGATACCAATAGATGCATTAAAAGAATCCGATTTCTATGCTAGTTTTAGATATATAAGTTTCATCAAATTTAGTCTTATTATAATTTTTTTTTTGTAACTAGGTTTCAGCCATCTCTACAGCCATGATACTATTGGAAATTACATAATCCCTATTTATGTTTCAGTTAAACATGGGCAAGGTGTCGTTCTTTATTGTAATAATGTAATAAAAAATAATTTATTTTAATTACAAGAAGTTTTTAACCCCATTAATTTTCTTTAAAATGAGCCATTGAAACAACTCTCTACGATGTTCCAGTGCCAAGCTATCTGTTGAATTACTAACCTATACTATAATTAAGTGGCGTATAAAATTTAGTATACGCAAGAGGTCGTTCTCTATTATAAATTTCCCTTGCTGTTCAAGCCAAATGACAGAAAGTTTCCTATACAGGGGTTTCGGACAAGGCGGTTCTAATGGTGTACTTTTTGTTTTGATCTGACTCCTTTTTTAGGAGCTATGGGTTTTTATATTTCTTAACATTGGACGTGATCGTCTCTTACTAGGTTGCTAGCTACCGTTGCAACCCGGGTAATGAAAAAATTTATTCTCTCTTAGAAATAATTTATATTAGTTACTAAAGATTTGTAACCCAATTAATTTTACTTTAAAATGAGCCATTGAACAACTCTCTGCGATGTTCCAGTGCCAAGCTGTCTGTGGAAAAGAAAAAAAGAGAAAAAAAAAATATACCGTTTGTGGAGAATAACGTGGTTAAAGTCAATTTTCTTGATTTTCAAGCCAATATATTTCCCTTGCTGTTCAAGCCAAGTGACAGAAAGTTTCCTATACAGGGGTTTCATACATGGCGGTTCTAATGGTGAACTTTTTGTTTTGATCTGACCTTTTTCTTCGGAGTTATGGGTTTTTATATATCTTAACATTGGATGTGATCGTCTCTTACTAGGTTGCTAGCTACCGGTGCAACCCAGATCAATTGCTGTATAATTGACTAGTATATGCTTATTTAGTATAGGAAAGAGTTCGTTCTTTATTATAATTACAGATCTAATGGAAAATATTAGACATTACTGTGAATATTGGAGGCATAATTGCCCTTTACTTAGTTTCAGCTTTATGCAAGAGGTCGTTCTTATTGTAATGCAACCCGGATTCACATATATAGTTATGAGAGGCAGCCTGGCCGAGTGGTCCAAGGCGCTGGTGTTAGCCACCAGTCTCTTCGGAGGCGTGGGTTCAAATCTTACCGCTGGTATACGATTATGATTTATGTACAAAAATCAAATATCTTTGAAAAGACTGCAGCATGAAAAGTCATCAAAATATGCAGGTTTTTGGTGGAAAAATTTATTCTATTTTAGAAATAATTATTTTAGTTATTAAAGATTTTTAACCCAATTAATTTCCTTTAAAATGAGCTATTGAACAACTCTCTACGATGTTCCTGCAGCTTGAAAAGCATGAAAAGACATCAAAAATGCAGTTTTTGGTGGAAAAATTTATTCTCTTTTAGAAATAATTTATTTTAGTTACTATAGATTTTTAATCCCAATTAATTTCCTTTAAAATGAGCCATTGAACAACTCTCTACGATGTTCCAGTGCCAAGCTATCTGTGGAAAAGAAAGAAAAAAAGAAAAAAAAAATATCCCGTTTAGGCAGAATGTTGTAGTAGCTGCCACTTTTCTTGATTTTCAAGCCAATATATTTCCCTTGCTGTTCAAGCCAAGGGACAGAAAGTTTACTATACAGGGGTTTCGGACAAGGCGGTTCTAATGGTGTACTTTTTGGTTTTGATCTGACTCCTTTGTTATGAAATATGGGTTTTTATATTTCCTAACATTGGACGTGATCGTCTCTTACTAGGTTGCTAGCTACCGCTGCAACCCGGATAAAGAACGAGCTCTAGCCTATAGGCTACTAACTAAAATGTTTAATATAAATAATTAAAACAATTACAGTAAAGAACGAACTCTAAGCTATAGTAAATATCGAATTCTAAATTATCATGGTGGCAGCTGTAGTTGCAACGTAGTAAAAGGCCAACCGTGGCCCATAGTAGCCAAAGGGTGAAAAACGTGATTGGAGAAAAAACTATTTCATCGGATACAGCTGAAACCTATCACAGAAGAAACCACGGAAAATAGTAACTTAAACTTAAGATAATACAAGCATCTTTTAAAAAGTTACTTGTTTGGGGTATAGTTTCATTCTGAGGTTTGTCTCTTACTCTTTCAACTGAGATTCGACTGCTCTTTCTTAATTTTTCTGTTTGTAATCAGGGTTGCAGCAGTAGTTAGCAACCTAGTAAGAGACTAAGAAATCCATACTAAGAAATTCAATAACCATAACTCCTAATACATTTTAAAAATTGCTGTACAAACTAAGAAAAAGCCATAGGCTTTTGGTCATTTGCCTTTTGAATTTGCGTATTGCCTTTTGGTCATTTGAACATAACTCTCTTCAAATCCTGGAAGTTTCAATTTAATACAATTAGCCGTTGCTATGACATTGCTGATATATCCTTTTGATAATTCATATACTTTTAGTTATTTTGATCTTAATACTCTTAGCCTTACATGTAGTTGCAACAGAGGTAGTAGTTGAAGTAGCATTAGTAAATGTAGCAACGGCAGTAACGTGCACATATTGCCTGTTGGTCAACTGATTTTCCCCTATAATTATCGTCTGAAAGTTCCAACTTAATACTCAAATTCATTCTTGGGAACGCTCTTTTGACAATGTGAATGCACACAGCGTCTTTTGACTTAGTTCAAATGTCTCCTCAATATTTATAAATTAATTTCTGTGGCTGTAGTGTAATAGTGGTAGCAGTAGTAGTGGTGGTAATTGTAGTAGTAGTAGTGGTAGCGTACAATATTGCCTATTTGGTCAATTGATCATCTCCCTTATTATTTCCTGAAAGTTCAGAATTTATGTACTCAGTCATTCCTGAGTTCAGTCACTCCATTCAGTCATACCCGTATGCATATAACCTGCTTTTAATTTGAATTGAACCTTCTCTGAAAGGCTCACCTGAATGCTCTTTGTGGTTTTGGAAAGTATAGATAGGTTAAACATGCACACCTTTCTCAATAATATATGTGAACAGTGGACGAATTGCCTAATTTACAGCCCTTGCCCTGGAGGTTGTGAGGGGGTTGATGTTACAACAATGCTAACCTTTCAAACAATGCTGAAGAAAAAAGATGTTTCAAAATTTTGATTGGATGGTTGTTATGGAAAACGACAGTCGTGAGGGGGAGGGGCTGGTTATCCTCAATTCACTTTAGACTCTTAAAAATAGCAGTATAAGTTCCCATTTCCAATCAAAGAGCCCTATCCAAAATCTATACGACCACCCATTCCAGAAAAACCTTATATGCCTTCAGGGCATAACTTACAACCCTTTCCCCAGGACTCTGGGAGTATGTGTCAACCCTGGAGACATTGTTATATATTCCTTGAACTATTATTAACAAAATGGCTAGAGCACAATTTTGATCAGATACGTTCGGGGAAAAGAGGGCGTCAGGAGGGGTTGTAGTTTCCCTCCAGCACTTTGAATTTTAAAAGGGAATCAGCAATTTCAATTTCCAATCGAATGAGCCCCCTCCGAAGTTTATACGACGACCACCTTTCCCATAAAAACTTTATATGCCCTTGGGGTATAACTTACAACCTTTACCCTGAAGGCTGGGGGGTGTCATCTTAAGACATAATTACTGGGCCTTTCTACTACGCTGAACACAATGGCTGTCTTAAAATTCTTGTGTCAATTAGATGTGTCTGAAGAAATTATGGCGTGGGGGGGGGGCTGATTGCCCTCGACTACTTTTGAATATTAGAAAGGGCACTAGTACTTTCGATTTCCCATCGAATGAGTCCCTTTGGAAGTTTCTACAGCAATTCCTTCTATACGTTGTGCCCTGGTCTAAAAAATACAAATAAACAAAAAATACATTGTACCAACATCGCTCTTTACTTAGGCAGCGCTATTGCATCTATGATTTTTTTTTCCCATACATTTCCTATGATTACTCTACATGGGCACGTAATTTTGCGTCATTTTATATATAAAAATAACTAATAAAGCTGTTTGTCACCTAAAACTTTGATTACTCATTATACTAATGATTTTTTTTTTATTAAGAATCAACTTCTTGATATTTAAAAGACAAGAGACAATCAATTTAGTATTTTTATGTAATTATCTCACTTCTTCTTTCGATATTTTCTTTTTCATTAACGGTGATCTCTGCTGTCATGATGCACAAAGAGAGTCAAATCTAGTACAAGTTTTCTAGTTTCTAACTAATCTAGTTTAGAAATACCTAGTTTACCAGAGATACCTAGTTTCTAGTTTAGAAATACGAGTTGTTATAATCTGTAACTCTTCTTTTATGATTATAAATTTTGTTCCCTGCATATGGGATGTAATTACCCGTATTCCACCGGGAATTATACAGTTTATCATCTGTATTTCCCGTTTCCTTTTTATCCTGGATAGCAAACTTGTTGAACGTCTTCGTCGAATCTTCACAAGACTGCTTTAGCGAGTATTCCCAATGATCTTCACATTTTGGCGGATTATCACATATGTTCCCAAATCTTTCAGTTTCTCCCGCTCTTGATGAACATAAATGAGCAAACAAATGATCTGCTGAAAAAAAAAAATCAGCATATGTTCTATTTATGGTGACTTTTGATTCCTTCTCAACTTTTAATTAAAGGGGGATTAGTCATCAAGGATATGATGGTAAAAATAAATATATATTAGCTTTATATGTCCGTTTTAGCGTATTCAGGTGTAGTAGGGTCACACAGCTATTAACACAGACGTTAACACTGCATGAAAGATATGTTTTTATTTATTTTCAAAAATTGTATCCCAGATGCCTGATATGTTTCAGGTTAGCAGGAGAGATAGCAATAGTGAAGAATCCAACTCTAGCGTTTTACCCTCCTTAGATCATACAACTCCTCCAAAGAAAAACAGACGAAATGTGAACCTTCACAAAGTTCTACCACTCAGATTCAATACTCCCCAAAAGTTCGTTGACTCATGGATGAGTCACCCAAATTGAAGGGATGGTTAAAAAAAGAACTGATATCTTGGATATTGTGAAGTATGTGATACTGATCTCAAGCTAGGAAAATCAGAACTTATAAAGCACCAACTCCTAAGAAGCATATGTCAAACATTGAGACAGAAAGATCCACTTTTGAATACTCTTGATCACTTTTTTTCAAGGGTGATTCACTGACCAGACAAAGGTTCTTGAGGCGAGAATCTGCAGTTTTCTGGTTGAAAATTACTTGACTATTTCTAAGGTCGAGCCTTTCGTAGCTTTTTTAAAATAATTACCTTCAAAGAAAGTAGTGGAGAATGTGCAGCTCAAGAAAAGGGGGCTACCAATGTTACACGAACAGGACAAAGCGGTTTTTATGAAGATCGTTTGATTAAAGTCTTACTAAATCGCTCATCTCTGTTATTACCGATAAGTCCACTGGTATATCTTCTAAAAAGCTTCCAGCAGTTGAAGTAATATTTTGCAATGATAACCTCTCAGCTGAAGTTGATGTACTCGACGTTATCGAGTGTCCTGACCCTTCAGCCAGGGCAATATTTGAGGAGTTGAAGAAGTGCTTAATAGAAACACACAAGCTTTCCCCTGCTAATTTCATAGGGTTTTGCTCTGAAACTAAAAATTTTATGATGGGAGCTCACCAATACGTTTCGGCCATGATAAAACGAGCGTTCCCGTGGGTAGCAGTCATAGTGAAATGCTCTTGCCACATGGCTCATCTTGTTGCTTTGCATATATGCAAGAAATTGCCAAAATCCATGGAGGACATCTGTTGCTCCATATACAGTCACTTCACACATAGTCACAAGAGGCAAAATGCTTTCCTTGACTTTCAAAAGTTCTACCAAATTGACATGCACAAGATTCTGCAGGCTGGGCAGACTCGATGGCTTTCAGTCACAGCCGCTGTAGACCGAATTTTGGAACAATAGGATGTTCTTAATGCCTACTACAGACTTCTACTAGTAGATGATCTAGCAAAGCTTAATGAGCTTGTATACGCAAATCTGTACCCAGTCATGAAGTACATGTTTGAATTTGTTGCCTTTGCATTGGGATTGCTTACTGAATTTAAATATAGCTTTTCATATGAAAAACCACTGTTTTATCGCCTGAAACTAGAGACTGAATCTCTTATCAAGGAACTGTCTATGAGCTTCATGAAGAAGGACTATGTGAAGTCAACGAATGCATTTTCAACTCAATGTGAATGATCCAAGTGTTTTTTACCTTCCTCTAGAAAGTATTTATTTAGGTCCAAATGGGCAGAACTCTCTCTTGAGGCTAAAATCAGATCCAGGTGTGCCCCATTACGCAGTTGAAAAGATCCTCAGAGCTGCACAATCTTTTTACATTGAAGCTGTGCAGCAGATCCAAACTCGATTTGTTTCAATCAATCAATCAATCAATCAATCAATTTATTAATACTAAAAAAAAAACAATACAATTACAAACTTAAAAATTTAAACACGCCCAAAGAAGCTAAGCTTGTACAGGGCCAACAAAACAAATAAGACACTATTATAAAACACTAAAAAAAAAAAAAAAAAAATAAATTAGATAAGAGACATTTATGAAAATAGGAGAAATAATAGGAGAAAATAGGAGAATTATTTGAAATATATTGAATGAAAAAAAAAAAAAAAAGAAAAACATAAATGTGGATAGAATGCAAAAAATGAAGAAAAAAGGGGGAAAATACTATACTGGAAATACCCAGCGAGAAAGTGCCTTTGCAGAAAGAGATAGAGGGACATCAGGAGGGATGGAGTTCCATAGTAAAATAGATTGATAAACAGGAGACCTCTGACCTGCTGTCGATGAACGCTTAGGTAAAATGAACCTGCGATAAGAGCTACGTAAAAAAGAAGAGTACCTACCTGAGCCTGACAGAAAGAAAAACTGCTGCAGAGATGGTGGGAGTCTACCTAGAAAAGCAGAATGTGCTAAATAAAGGTAACTTTACCCACAATACGATCCAGCGGAGCTATTCCAGTATCATTATAAAGATCAGAGGAAGGGTAAAAACGAGGAAGAAGAAAAGTAGCCTTCACTGCCCTATTTTGGGCTCTTTGAAGTGAGCAGAGAAGAGATTTATTAGTACTACCCCAGACAGAACAGCAATAAGAAAAGGTAAGGAAAAATAAAAGCATAATAAAGAGAAAGCATAACATCAGGGGAAGAAATGAGTTAACCCTGTATAACATTGAAGATTGGCGGAGGACAAGGGAACGGGTATGAGTTATATGGGGTTTAAAAGAAAGAAAACAGTCAAGATACACACCAAGAAATTTCACTATAGTAGCTTGCGGTATAATATCATTCCCATAAGTCAGGATGGTTGGTTCCCCTGCGTCTCTCATACGATAAGGGGTTCTAAAGTGTACAATGGCACTTTTTTGGCTGTTGAGAGTCATACCATTTGACCAGCACCAATCTTTTACTTTATCAAGAAGACCTTGAGCTAGGGAAATGGCAGATGGCAGGTCCACTGCAGCAATGAAGAAGTTACTGTCATCAGCAAAAAGTATAGGGTGCACAAGGGGATGAAGACCATCAACAAGATCATTAATATAAATTAAAAACAAAAGTGGTCCAAGCACAGAGCCCTGTGGGACACCTTTCACAATAGGCAAGGAAGAGGAAGAAGTACCATTAACCGAAACATACTGAGATCTCCCTGAGAGGTAAGACCTAAACCATTCAAGTGGGACTCCATGCACTCCAAATGAAGATAATTTAGACAAAAGAACAGAGTGAACGACCATATCAAATGCCTTTGAAAAGTCAAGAAATAGACCCAAAACACACAAGCCCTTGTCAAGATTAACACGCGCAAACTCTGTTGCATCTGAAAGTGCATGCAAGGTAGAGAAACTGGGACGAAAGCCATACTGATGGTTAGTTATGAGAGAATTACCTGCAGACGTATTAGTACTAAATACAAATGAAGAGAGTCTACAAAACACTACTTTTTCAACAACCTTAGAAATTACAGGAAGGAGAGAAATAGGTCTATAGTTTGAAATTAGAGATGAATCACTTTTTTAAACAAAGGTACAACATTAGCAACCTTAAATAAATGAGGAAAAACACCAGAAGAAAGAGAGAGGTTAGTTATGTGTGAGATGGGGTTAGAAACAAACTGACCAATTTTTTTAAGAAACATTACAGCTCAAACCAAAACCATCAACTGTACGGCTACTTGAAAGCTGAGAAATAATGTTAGAAATTTCGGTATCACTGCATGGAAAAAGGAAAAAATGACTTTTCTGCTAAGGGAAAACTACTTACTCTGCTGTAGGGTTGATTAGGAACTGAAGGAAGTGAGGTAAAATACGAATTGAAGGCGCTTGCTGAAGAATTTTTGTCCACGAAAGATCCATCAGCTTTCCTGTAGTGACAAGGGGGGGACTGTTTGAGTTTCTTGCGGGAAAGAGCTTCATTAACTACAGTCCAAACCTTTCGCAAATTCCCCTTACACTCATCATTCGACGCGAAAAATATAGCTTTTTGGCTGCACGTACTGAAGAAGTAAGCACATTTTTATAAAGTTTATACTTCAAAAGATTATCCTGTGTCTTTCTTTTACATGCAGCCTTAAACAGAGACGCCTTCATATGTGTAGCATTGATCAGACCTCTAGACATCCATGGACATTTAGGTATGGAACTCCTTGGCCTCTTTCTAAGAGGAAAATGCTTATCCAACAGAGCTCCCATACGACACAAAAATAAACTCGTTGCACAATCAACATCATTAGCTTCAAGAAACACTAGACCAATCATTGCTCTGAAGACTATGTATTAAATTAGAAATTTCTTTATCTGTGGAAGTTCTAAAAGAAAACTCACCCTGCTCATCCACAACAATCTCAGTTTGAGGCACAAAAAGTGAAACATAAATAGGGAAGTGATCAGAAAGATCAGTGAAAACAAGACCAGAAGTAAACTTCAAATTAGAAGAATGAGAAATGAAAATATTGTCTATTAAAGTGGCAGAATTTCTAGTAGGGTCAACACGAGAAGGAAAAAAAATTGAAGGAAGTAGACCAGCAGAAGAAAGCACATCAAAGAGATGGTCACATTCATCACTTGATCCAATATTTAACATATTACAATTAAAATCTCCCAAAACACAAATACGTTTTTTAGAGAAAGACCCCACACAAGAAAGTTGATCAAGCAAATCACAGAACAAATGTGTTGGAAAAGGAGGGGGCTTATAAAACAAACAAACAGTGTCACATGCAAACTGGCTTTTCAGATCAATAACAAGAGAATAAACTGTCCTACTATTTGACACTACTGATGTAAACAAGGATTCAAGGTCAGACCTTCTTCTAAACTCAATATCAGACTTTATAAATAAAGAAATACCTCCTGAGCACTTTGTTACCATTCTGGGGATATGGACAGCAAACATAACCATGCATATCATAGGCTGTAAAATTTTCACCATCAGATAACCATGTTTCTGTTAAACCAATTACATCAAAAGGGCAAGAATTATCAGACCACAAATACGATTTCAGACTATCCCATTTATCTCTTATCCCACGCACATTCAAACAAAATACATTAAAGCTACTATTTTAAAGACAGTGAGGTATAATTTTATCACAATAATCAATGGTAGTGTGATAATTACAGCTAGAATTAACCATAGATTCAAGGAGAGGGTCAAGCGTGTGAGTCTCTTGTTTACCAGCCCTAATTGGTTGATCAAATATAACCGAATTAAGAATAGAAGAATTCAAAAGAAAAGAGAAATCACCCATAATTATCACAAATAATAAATATACACATAGAAATATAAGTGGGATGGCACAAATTATCCAAAGTATTGGACCAAAGTATAATGTGACACCAGTTGCTATTACATGAGCTGCAAGTGTGCTGGACTGACAAAAAAAATAATAGAAGTTAGGCTACATGAAGGTGAGAGGATCACAAAAAGCATAATGAGATATCAGTAAAATGAAAGTAGAATCAAAGTATTGGCCCAATTTATAATGTGGGACCAGAAAATTATGTAAGCTGTAACTGACATGAGAAAGAAAGAGAGAGAAAAAAAAAATATAATAGTAGTCAGCCTACCTGAAGGTGATGGGATCACAGACAAATATAAATGAATATCAATGGAATGACACATATTATTCCAAATATTAGCCCAGAGTATACTATGGGTAGTAAAAATTATGAGAGCTGCATATATACTGACATGACAAAAATTTGATTGAATTCAGGGTACACAAGGGTGATAGCATCAAAAAATAAGATAAAGAAATATCAATGAGATGGCATATATTATTCAAAATAATGACCAAAAATATAATATGGGACCAGTCAAAATTATGCAAGTTGCATGTGTGCTGACATGAAAAAAATATGATAGAATTCAGGTTACAGGAAGGTGATAGGATCACTAACCCAGATAAGGGAATAATAGTGGCATGGCACATATTCATCAAAATATTGGCCCCAAGTATAATGTGGAACCAGTCAAAATTATATGAGCTGCAATTATGCTGAAATGACAAAAATATGAAAGAAATCAGCCTGCATAAAGGTGATAGGATCACAAACAAACATAAAAAAATAAATAAATAAATAAATAACAGTGGGATAACATATATGATTCATAATATTTGCCCAAAATGCAATATAGGACCAGTGAAAATTATATGAGCTGCAAACGTGCTGACATGACAAAAACATTATAGAAGCCAAGCTACATGATGGTGAAAGGATCATAAACAAACATAAAGAAAAATCAGTGGGAAGGCACATATTATTATAAGTATTAGCACAAACTATAATGTGTGACCAGTTGATATTATGGGGGTTACAAGTATAATGACACAACAAGAATATAATGTAAATCAGACAACGTGAAGGTGACAGAATCACAAACAAACATAAAGAAATATTAGTGGGAAGGGACATATCATCCAAACTATTGGCACAAAGTGTAATATGGTACCAGTCTAAATTATGTGAGGACAGTAAAGAATAATAGAGGAATATTTTAAGAACAGCAAGTAAATCCCTACAGAAACAATGCAATATATTATAAGAAAATGAATCTAAATCCATCACTTTAATTTATCTGCATTTGCAGCACATAAATCAATTTCACTCTGATTATTAAACTTAACCACTCTTCCAGATTGGGTTTTATACAGGATATCACCTTTACTGGACCAAACATTACGTAAGCCAAGCTTTGACTTGGCATATGAAAGAAGTTGTAAGCGTGGTTTTGTAAGTGTCTCAGAAAATAGAATCCCTGATCCTTTCAAATCCTTCTTTTGTCTGAGAAGCAGTTGACGAACTCGTAAGTTGCAAATTCAACAACTATGGGTCTGGGTTTTGCAGATGGTTTGCCAATTCTTTTGGCTGATACAACATCAGACTGAATAATTGGTATGCCAGGAAATTTCCCAGCACATAGTGACAGGAATTGACTTTCAGTGTTTTCAATGGAGGTCTCCTCTTTCACCCCAAAGACAATAATTTGGTTGCTCAAAGCCTGCTGTTCAAAACGGTCATTTAATCTTGCCAGGTTAGACTGGATAGGCTGGAAAGAGTTTTTAAGGTCTATCATGGATGACTCTAAAGTAGCCAATGAAGATTCAACAGAAAATATGCGTCTGTTATAGCTTTCAAGAGTTTTATCCACTAAATTACTAAGATCTAGTTGAGGCCAGCATACACCTCCTGCTTGATTGCATCCAGCTTATCTGAAGAGATAGTGACATTATGTTGCATGAATGTCTGTTCCTCTTTCATTTTAACCACTGCCTCATCTACCTGGGAAGAGATCTTAGCCAATATAAGGTCATCAAGTAACCCTTTCACTGAAGATTTAAGATTGTCAGGTTGTAGTGAATCTGCTAGCATTTTATGTTTGATTTTTATGCTATTTATGTGGTTAGTGAGCATGAGTAGCTGCTCTGAAACAGATTCTGATCCAGAGAATTGGATTGAGCTGTCAGACCTTAGTTCACGAGGTGGCTTGAGTTGACTTTTCATTTCTTATCTGAAGTAAACAACAAAACAGGACCAGAAATAAGCAGTGGTATAAGACAGTTTGGGTATAAGGCAGGATGTAGTCCACAATGAAGCAACAAATTTCAAATACCAAAGCAGGGGATTGTGAAATTTGAAGAATAGAAAGCAATCAGCAAAAAAACATCAAGCATCAACAGTAGCAGTGGCATAAACCCAAGGATTGGTTACTGTAGTCAAATTACAAGTTAAGATTGGTATAGGTCTCACCTGATGAGTCCCCTCTTACACCCCAGGGGTGGGGGCTGCTATGTGTGCCTGCCTTTACCCACTGGTAGGCAGGTAGAACCAGTACTTCAGGAGGCTTAAAGTGTTGCTGGTTATGCCAGAAAACCTCAAATTCTGATCTGATCTGATATGTACTTCATGACTGGGTTCAGATTTGCGTATACAAGCTCATTAAGCTTTGCTAGATCATCTACTAGCAGAAGTCTGTAGTAGGCATTAAGAACATCCTATTGTTCCAAAATTCGGTCTACAGCGGCTGTGACTGAAAGCCATCGAGTCTGCCCAGCCTGCAGAATCTTGTGCATGTCAATTTGGTAGAACTTTTGAAAGTCAAGGAAAGCATTTTGCCTCTTGTGACTATGTGTGAAGTGACTGTATATGGGAGCAACAGATGTCCTCCATGGATTTTGGCAATTTCTTGCATATATGCAAAGCAACAAGATGAGCCATGTGGCAAGAGCATTTCACTATGACTGCTACCCACGGGAACGCTCGTTTTATCATGGCCGAAACGTATTGGTGAGCTCCCATCATAAAATTTTTAGTTTCAGAGCAAAACCCTATGAAATTAGCAGGGGAAAGCTTGTGTGTTTCTATTAAGCACTTCTTCAACTCCTCAAATATTGCCCTGGCTGAAGGGTCAGGACACTCGATAACGTCGAGTACATCAACTTCAGCTGAGAGGTTATCATTGCAAAATATTACTTCAACTGCTGGAAGCTTTTTAGAAGATATACCAGTGGACTTATCGGTAAAACAGAGATGAGCGATTTAGTAAGACTTTAATCAAACGATCTTCATAAAAACCGCTTTGTCCTGTTCGTGTAACATTGGTAGCCCCCTTTTTTCTTGAGCTGCACATTCTCCACTACTTTCTTTGAAGGTAATTATTTTTAAAAAAGCTACGAAAGGCTCGACCTTAGAAATAGTCAAGTAATTTTCAACCAGAAAACTGCAGATTCTCGCCTCAAGAACCTTTGTCTGGTCAGTGAATCACCCTTGAAAAAAAGTGATCAAGAGTATTCAAAAGTGGATCTTTCTGTCTCAATGTTTGACATATGCTTCTTAGGAGTTGGTGCTTTATAAGTTCTGATTTTCCTAGCTTGAGATCAGTATCACATACTTCACAATATCCAAGATATCAGTTCTTTTTTAACCATCCCTTCAATTTTGGGTGACTCATCCATGAGTCAACGAACTTTTGGGAGTATTGAATCTGAGTGGTAGAACTTTGTGAAGGTTCACATTTCGTCTGTTTTTCTTTGGAGGAGTTGTATGATCTAAGGAGGGTAAAACGCTAGAGTTGGATTCTTCACTATTGCTATCTCTCCTGCTAACCTGAAACATATCAGGCATCTGGGATACAATTTTTGAAAATAAATAAAACATATCTTTCATGCAGTGTTAACGTCTGTGTTAATAGCTGTGTGACCCTACTACACCTGAATACGCTAAAACGGACATATAAAGCTAATATTTATTTATTTTTACCATCATATCCTTGATGACTAATCCCCCTTTAATTAAAAGTTGAGAAGGAATCAAAAGTCACCATAAATAGAACATATGCTGATTTTTTTTTTTCAGCAGATCATTTGTTTGCTCATTTATGTTCATCAAGAGCTGGAGAAACATATTGAAATGTATTTTAAACATATTGGTAATCATGCAGATCATGTTATGTGAAGAAATAAATTTGTTGATACAAAATAATCGTTTTTTCTATTTATGGGGAGTTATGATTATGGGCCACCCGGAAATACCCTCTGAAACACCCCCACCCCATCTCGTGGAAAATACCACCCCTATTTGGCTGGTTAGGTCTCCAATCACTTGGAATCATAGGCAGCGCAATCGCGCTGCCTAAGTAAAGAACGATGTTGGCGCAATGTATAATATTTTTTTTTTCCGTACCAGGGCACTTCGTATCGAAGGAGTTGTCGTAGAAACTTAGAAAAAGGCCTCATTCGATTGGAAATTGGAACGGTTAATGCCCTTTTTAATAGTCGAAAGTGATTGGAAGGTAACAAACAACCCTTCCACGTGCACCATTTCCCCAAACACATCCAATCAAAACTTTGAGATAGCCATTTTGTTCAGCATACTTGATTTCTAGATAGAAATTATGTTTTTTGAGGAGGACACTCCCCCACAGCCCTCAGGGCAAGGGTTTTAAGTTATGCCCTGGGGCATATAAGAACGATGTTGGCACAATGTATTATTTATTATTTTTTTTCCTTTAGAACAGGGCACTGTATCGAAGAAGTTGTGGCAGAAACTTCGAAAAGGGCTCATTCAATTGGAAATCGGAGTTGATTGTGCCCTTTTTAATAGTCAAAAGTGATCGGAAGGCCACTAACACCCCTTCCAGGCCCACCATTTCCCGAAACACATCCAATCAAAATTTGAGATAGCCATTTTGTTCAGTGTAGTTGATTTCCAGATAGAAATTATGTTTTTCAAAAGGACACTCCCCCACAGCCCTCAGGGCAAGGGTTGTAAGTTATGCCCTATGGGTATATAAGGTATTAATAGAAAGTGTTGTCGTTGAAACTTCAAAAAAAGGCTCATTCGATTGGAAATTCAAAGGGCTAGTCCCTTTTTGATAGTCAAAAGTAATTGGAGGGCAACTAACCCCCCTCTCACGCCCACCTTTTCCCCAAACACACCCAATCAAAATTTGTTCAATTGAGATAGCTATTTTGTTCAACGTAGTTGAAAGTTCTGGAAATTAGGTCCTTGAGGATGACAACCCCCCCCCCCACATTCCTCAGGGAAAGGGTTGCGAGTTATGTCGTCGTGGTGGCATATAAGGTCATTGGAAATTGAAATGGCTAGTGCCCTTTCTAATAGTCGAAACTGATTGGAAGGCAACCAACACCCCTTCCACGCCACCATTTCCCCAAAAACATCAATCAACATTTTGAGATAGCCATTTTATTCAACGTAGTTGAAAGTTCTGGAAATTATACCTTTGAGCAGGACACTCCTTCCACAGTCTTTAGGGCAAGGGTTATAAGTTATGCCCTGGGGTCATATAAGGTTTTCATTGAAAGCTTTGTCGTAGAAACTTGAAAAAGCGCTCATTCGATTGGAAATTCAAAGGGCTAGTGCCATTTTTAATAGTCGGAAGGGATTGGAGGGAAACTAACCCCCCTCTCACGCCCACCACTTATCCAAAACACATTCAATAAAATTTTGAGATAGCCATTTTGTTCAAACGTAGTTGTAAGTTCTGGAAATTAGGTCTTTGAGGATGACAACCCCTCCCCCTCAAAGCCCTTAGGGCAAGGGTTACAAGTTACTCCCTGGGGGCATATAAGGTTTTATTGAAAGCTTTGTCATAGAAACTTGAAAAACTCCCTGGGGGCATATGCATTTTATTGAAAGCTTTGTCATAGAAACTTGAAAAAGGGTGCATTTTATTGAAATTCAAAGGACTAGTTTCCCTTTTTAATAGTCGAAAGTAATTGGAGGACAACTAACCCCCCTCTTACGCCCACATTTTCCCCAAACACATCCAATCAAAATTTTTAGATAGCCATTTTGTTCAACGTAGTTGAAAGTTTTGGAAATTAGGTCTTTAAGGATGACCACCCACCCCCACAGCCCCCAGGGCAAGGGTTGTAAGTTATGCCCTGGGGGCATATAGGGTTTTTATAGAAACCGTTGTCGTAGAAACTTCGGAAGGGGCTTATTCGATTGGAAATTGAAATGGCTAGTGCCCTTTTTAATAGTCGAAAGTAGTTTGAGGGCAAGAAATCCCTCTCTCTCACGCCCACCATTTCCCCAAACACATACAATCAAAATTTTGAGATGGCTATTTTTTTCTACGTAGTTGAAAGTTCTGGAAATTATGTCTTTGTGGATGACAACCCCCCCCCCCCCACAGCCCTCAGGACAAGGGTTGTAAGTTATGCCCTGGGGGCATATGAGGTTTTTATAGAAAGAGTTGTCGTAGAAACTTCAAAAAGGCTCATTCGATTTGAAATTGAAACGGGTAAAGCCCTTATTAATAGTCGAAAGTGATTGAAGAGCAACTAACCCCCCTCTCACGCCCACCATTTTCCCAAACACATCCAATCAAAATTTTGAGATATTCATTTTGTTCAACGTAGTTGAAAGTTCTGGAAATTAGGTCTTTGAGGATAATAACCCCCCCCCCCACAATCCTCAGGGCAAAGGTTGTAAATTGTGCCCTGGGGGCATATAAGGCTTTTATAGAAAGTTTTGTCGTATAAAATTCAAAAGGGCTCATTTGATTGGAAATTGAAAGGGCTAGTGCCCTTTTTAATAGTTGAAAGTGATCTTATTCGAGGAAGATTTGAAAAAAAAAAAAAAAAAAAACAGATAAAGATAAGACGGAGTGATTGCAGTAGATCAAGTGCAGCTTCACTAGTACATTACGGTTATATTTACTCCTGTTAGCAACGATTTTCAAATACCCAATTGGGAGCCTAAACTTAGCACCGGAAACTGTACGCGAATGAAAAGACCGTACAAGTGACCTAGTAAATTACTTTTAATGGAGATTCCCAACCATTTAATAGATTGAACAAAAGGTATAGCAAAATTTTGACAGCTAAGTGGTGATCTAGAAGAAGCCTTAACATTAAAAGAGACTCTCAAGAAGCAACAAAATTAACAAAATCAGAAAGCCCCTTCTGTGTACCACTAATGAGAGTATCATCCGCGTAAGCTAGGTATGAGGCATTAGAATTTTATGAGAAGCAGGTAGTCGAAAGACTATTCAATACATTAGAAACACACAGTTCAAAAAAAGAGGGAGATGAAACCCCACCTTGTCTCATGCTTTGCCTTACGTGAATTACATAATCAAGGAGGCACACTCTATAAAGAGGCGACCCACCACAATGTTAAGCGATTTCAGGTCCTAGAGGTCGCAGAGAGACGGCGGTAATCGCATTTTGTAGCCCAAGCTCAAACTAAGAAACTTGCAAAATTGCATCCTCCTCCGACTTTATCTTCATGGGGTAAACTGGGCCGGAAGTTTCGACCCTCCCACCACAGCCCCCCTTTTAACGTTGTCCGCCCCCCTCTAAATTGGGCTGAAATTAGAGGTTAAGCTTTTCTAGGGCCCGGGAGCTTATCCTCGAAATTTCAGCTCAATCCGATCACTCCTTCCCTGTTTTCAAAAAACCAAATATAGCCACTTGAAATTCATTTCTTTTTTTTCTTATCCACGCCTACAGGCCACAGTTGGCAACTGATCCGGGTGAATGAGGACTCATTCGAAGCAGAATTCGACCTGTTAGGGCCTTTTGATATTTTCAGACCGAAAAAATTATCCCCCGAATTTACATTTACGAAAAACCTCGTTTTCCTATAATAGCCCATGTTAATTTTTCCACCACAACCCCCCTTTAACGTTGTCTGATCGGGCTGAAATTAAGAGGATAAGCTTTCCTGGGGCCTGGGAGCTTATTTTCGAAATTTCAGCTCAATCTGATCACTCCTTCCCTGTTTTCCAAAAACCAAATATCAAGTTTTGTGGGAATTTGCTTGCGTCAAAAATAGATTCCATTTACTAAAAAACAATTACAATTGTGTCTCTTTAGTCCAGCGGTTGATACTCCAGACTGTCAGGTGGAAAACCGGGTTCGATTCACCGTCAGAGCAAATTTTTTATATACTGAATTTAAACTTTAAAAAAGAAACTCAGTTTCTTTTTTAAATTATTTGAAAAAAATTACGTTTTCTAAAGAGTTAAAGAGGCTGAGTTACAAGGTCGAACCTTAAAACGTACAGGGATTGGGAGGCACCCTGTACGATGTGATTTGAATAATCAGGAATTAAAAGTCTTAACACAAGAATGTTGAAGAGCGGGGGGTTTTGGGGGCGGCAGCCCCCCAACTTTAACTCCTGACACGATCAGCTAACAGTTAGTCAAGCAATAATAAGTAATAAACTGTACAAAAACGTGCAGAAATTATTTGAAAAAAACTACGTTTTCTAAAGAGTTAAAGAGGCTGAGTTACAAGGTCGAACCTTAAAACGTACAGGGATTAGGAGGCACAGTTGGGGGGCTGCCGCCCCCCCAAACCCCCCGCTTTCGCAGCCTTTAAAAAAAAAAAAGTTCTTTAAACTGAAAGTAAGGAGCGACATTAAATCTTAAAACGAACAGAAATTATTCCGTATATGAAAGGGGCTGTGCCCTCCTCATTGCCTCGCTCTTTACGCTAAAGTTTGACTTTCTCACAACTCTTTTTTTTAAACAATAAAAACTTTAGCGGAAAGAGCCCTGTAACCCTGTGTGCTCGCTGACAAACGATTTATGGCAAGGTAAATTTTATGGCAGCAATACTAGCCTGAGAAATGAATAAAAATTGTATGTCAAACAAACCAAAATAAAAGAAAAGGTCATCCAAACTCTAGGTATCCCCCTGCCTTTTTTTCAGGACCCCGGATTCTCCTCTGGTTACGTGACTTCTAAACACTATCTTTTGCCCTAAATGGTCCCTAGCAGCCATACACTGAACTTTTTGATTGGTGAATAATAAGGATCAAAGGTACTAGAAGTGAACCTTCAACACTCCAAGGAGTATTGCTGAATATATACAAATATTAGCATACGTTTCCGTAGTTCTGATCCCTGGACAAGGTGGTCACAGGATTTTTCTCAGATCGGAAATATGACAGCATATTTTCAGTTTTCCTGTGGGAGGGTGGGAGGGTGGCGTGTGGTCGTTCGGATCTCTCCTTCCCATGGTGTTTAAAGCCATGTGCGTGCGCGAGACGATGTGATGAAAGTTTTCTGTTGATGAAAGTCTGTCAAAGAATCACTTCCGTAAATTTTCTAGATTTTTTCGAAACTGAGAAATTTTCTCATTTTCTGGGAATTCAGGCCTAACATGCAGTTTTGAAAAATTAGACCCCCCCCCCCATTAAAAAATGATGTTAACCTTAGACATTTGCCTGTCTTTGTTTGCATACCGTATGTGCACATTTTTGTAGAACATGGAGGTATATGAATAAAAGTAGTTTCAGGTAATGTCATTAAAGAGTGAGGTCAAAAGCTCTAACAAGCAGAAATGGACCCTTATAAGATGGGACCAACGCTGTTTTTCAACTGGTGTAGATGCTATTCATATTTGCCTGCTACTTGAAACAAAACGTGGATCCTATCCTAAATTTTAACAAAATGTCCGATCTATTCCAAGCACCTATTCGAGCTAGGGGCTAGAGGAATATCCCAGAAGATCAATCCAAAAATCCTAAGAAAATGATGGGAAAAAATACAAGTCTTTTGACTTCATCCAAAGAAACTGTGATAATCTCTCCCCACTAAGGGGGCTCATACAGAATCGTTTGTGGGCATATGTGCCTATTGGATTTAAGTAAAAAACTTAATAAAAATGAAGTATTCGCAGTCAAAGGGTTTTTCTGTGAACTTCAACCTTAGAGTGAAAATATGCTTTTGACTCCTAATAAGCCTTGTCGATACTGCTGAAATTTTTCTATTCAGGATTTTTGGAATTTCCTTGGAACAACGGAGCTGCGAGCTTAGATCTCACAATATGTCAATATGCACGCAATCTCAGGGTAATGAGCCTCATTTTGCTTTTTGGAAGGCGGCTGGGGGCTGGTTATTTTTAATTGAATCTGATTTGACTATTCCAAAATTAAACATGCATGAATCCTGTAAAACCCTTTCAAGCTAATTCATCCTTTTTCCTGTATGTGTGTGTGTGTGGGGGGGGGGGAGCCGTAAAAATAGTGTTTTTGGGCAGCTCCAGTCCTTTGAAGTTGAAGCTCAATATCAGGTTCAGATTGTTTGTATACCCTCAAAAAGTTATGTAACATTCCTTTCCATTCCTTATAAACTTAAATCAGTGAAAGCTGAGTAACTACTTTGCATTAAATCGAGCCACTTTACATTGTGGGTCATTTTAGGTGAATGCCAGCCCACTAGTGCTTCGAGAATAGTACATATATGCTTATCTATTATTGAAAAATAGTATTGCTGTAATAAAATAGCAAACAATAGTATTTATAAATGATACAAATGATGTAATAAAATTAAATAAAAAATATTAAAAAAAAAATTCTTCTTGAACTATTTAAAAAACAATATATTTGCCAACACTCAAGTTTCAAGGTAAATCATATAAGTAGTAATCAATGTTATACTTTGCATAAAGCTATAGCAATTAAAAAAATAGGAGTTCACGCTTAAAAAGTTCTATTAAGAGCTATTTTTATGGAAATGGTTCATTTTTGAACCAAAACAAGTAAATAATTCTATTTTTTTTTTGTTAAACACGATTGGCTGAAATAAAAGTGGAACTTTTAAAATCACAACAACTGAAGGTCAGTAAATGATTCCTTTGTTTTTTTGTTTTTTTTTTTTAAACACGATTGGCTGAAATAAAAGCGAAACTTTTAAAATCACAACAACTGAAGGTCAGTAAATGATTCCTTTGTTTTTTTTGTTAAACACGATTGGCTGAAATAAAAGCGGAACTGTTAAAATCACAACAACTGAAGGTCAGTAAATAATTCCTTTGTTTTTTTTTAAACACGACTGGCTGAAACAAAAGCGGAACTTTTAAAATCACAACAACTGAAGGTCAGTAATTAATTCCTTTGTTTTTTTTGTTAAACACGATTGGCTGAAATAAAGCGGAACTTTTAAAATCACAACAACTGAAGGTCTTTAAATAATTCCATTTTTTTTTTTTTTTTTGTTAAACACGATTGGCTGAAACAAAAACAGAACTTTTTAAAATCACAACAACTGAAAGTCAGTAAATAATTCGTTTGTTTTTTTTTTTGTTAAACACAATTGGCTGAAATAAAAGCAGAACTGTTAAAATCACAACAACTGAAGGTCAGTAAATAATTCCATTTTTTTTTGTTAAACACGATTGGCTGAAATAAAAGCGGAACTTTTAAAATCACAACAACTGAAGGTCAGTAAATAATTCCGTTGTTTTTTTGTTAAACACAATTGGCTGAAATAAAAGCGGAACTTTTAAAATCACAACAACTCAAGGTCAGTAAATGATTCCTTTGTTTTTTTTTTTGTTTAACACGATTGGTTGAAACAAAAGCAGAAATTTAAAATCACAACAACTGAAGGTCAGTAAATAATTCCATTGTTTTTTTTTTTTTTGTTAAACATGATTGGTTGAAATAAAAGTGGAACTTTTAAAATCACAACTGAAGGCCAGTAAATAATTCATTTGTTTTTTTGTTAAACACGATTGGCTGAAATAAAAGCGGAACTTTTAAAATCACAACAACTGAAGATCAGTAACTAATTCCTTTGTTTTTTTTAAACACGACTGGCTGAAACAAAAGCAGAACTTTTAAAATCACAACTGAAGGTCAGTAAATAATTCCTTTGTTTTTTTTTGTTAAACACGATTGGCTGAAATAAAAGCGGAACTCTTAAAATCACAACTCAAGGTCAGTAAATAATTCCTTTGTTTTTTATGTTAAACACGATTGGCTGAAATAAAAGCGGAACTGAAATAGCTTGAATCTTAACATACCTACTGGAAATCCCCTGTGGAAAAGTATTAAAATGATTTGCTGTTGAGGCCAATGTCATTATCTTTAGAATAAATAAACTATATCTTTTAAATAATTTCTCCAAAAATATTTTATTCAGAGATTTCACGTTAAAAAATTATCCAATCACTAATTACCCCTTTTTGATCTTGCCCCCTATCAATTCTGAGTTTCCGGCTAGAATTAGACAAAGCCCGTCTTTTCGTTTGTTTTCTTAATTCAGATAAGGCGTATGCCAAATGTTGTTTTGAAATCACTCCCTCTTTGGTAGCAGGCTAAACACAAATGGTTTTATGGCAGCACATTTTAAACGCATGATTGGAAAATGGACATTTTTGAACGATAAAGAACTGTTTTTCAAAACAATTAAAACATGTAAACATAGCTATGAAGGAGAGATTTTATTTACATAATAGAAAAAAGCGTGCTTTGCCGTTTCTATCGAATATACTCATTATATTCTTAAGGTTTTGTATTGTTGGAGGGGAGGGGGGCTAAGTCCCCCTGAAATTTGAATTTACTAATAAATGCTTTTTGTCTGGAAATAAATTAAAGAATTTAATTAAATTCCAATACATGACCATTTTATACGGGGTTTCAATGACGAATTGTTAAGCAGTTCTCTGATTGGCTGCCTAAAAAACAGGTGTCAGCTCGAAAAAAAAAACCACTCTGGTTGAAAAAAAAACTTGGAGTTGAAACAAATTTGTGCGGGGAATCCCCCGTTCATACTGTTATCTTTTTTGCAATGTTTAGGAACAGGCGGGGAATCCCCACTCGTTTGGAATGGTACCAACAGGACATAAGCAAATAGCACGTAGTTTTATAACGTGTTTAATCACGTGTAGAGGTCCCATTGAATAACAATGGAAGGAACATAGAATAGCATGGTAATTGCTATAGCTTTATGCAAAGTATAACATTGATTACTACTCATATATTATTTTGATAATATATTTCTCTTTTTTTAGATTATGGAAGATTGTTTTTCTCAATACAAACCAGAGGAAGTCTGTATCAGTTTTAACGGAGGAAAAGATTGTACAGCCCTGTTGCATCTAGCATATGTTGTATACCATCACCATTATAACAATTCTCCAGAGCTGCAAGCAATATATATTAGAAATAAAGAGCCCTTCAAGGAAATGGAGAATTTTATACAAGAATCTGTTCCGAGGTAAAATTGAGAAACAATGCAGAAATACCGGCTTAATTTTTGTATTTGTTTTATTATAAGGTTAATTTGGGCAAACATGACACATGCTCATTGGAAACCTTCCAACCCCAAAACGCCGTGGTATAGTAATGTTTTAAAACATTAATATACCATATCATAAGATAAGATAAGGGTTTATTTCAAAAACAACACAACACAAAAAAACAAATGACCTTCCATAAGCTAACGCTTGTTCGGAAGTATTTACCCTCTTAAAATTAACACTTATAATAACATAATAAAGAGAAAGAAGAGAAAAAAAGAGAAAAAGAAGAAAGAAAAAAAAGAGAAGAAAAATGAAAATCCTACACTCACTCGGCTCCTGGTCGCAATAACCAAAAAATCAATACTTCACATACTCCAAAACTTCCCGCCGCCATCCCATAAATAATAAATAAACAAAACAAAAAAAAATAAAAATATATAGGAAAAACGTTTCCGGGCAAACCTGAGAGTGACTCAACTATACCACCCTTTAAACAAATTCATACCTATGGAGACAAAGGGTTTCAAGGTCCCGACGGAATTCACATAGATTCGCTGAACTTTTTAAGAAACAGGCAAATTATTCCAGATAACTGGCCCCACAACATGACGTATTGAAAATAGCGATCTAGTACTAGTAACTTGAGGTGTCCGTATATCTCTAGCATGATGAGTAGGATAATTGTGTACATCATCATCACCAGAAATAAATAAATTTAAAAAACACTTGGGAACCAAATTAGAAAAATACTTAAACATAAATAAACCATGGTAAAATTTCCCAAGACCTGACACAGGGATAATATTTAACTGTACATATTGGGATCTCACCGAGGTTCTCCGATTATCTCCGGACAAACACTCGCAGTGCCATATTTTGTATCACACGTAACTGCTGCAAATGCACTGAAAATGTGCTAGACGATATACTCACGCAATATACTAAATACGGGTGAACTAACGAAAAATAAATCAATCTCAAAACAGAATCATGGAAAATATTTTTTAACTTTCTCATCATTCCAACATTTCTTGCAATCTTACTACTAATAAAAGAAACATGATTTTTAAAACTAAGGCATTCATCCACAATAACACCAAGGTATCGTATAGTATTTGTACGCTTAATTACATAATTCTCCATTTGCAAATCCAGAACCCAAGGGTAAAAATTTTGATGATCTACCATATATAATAAAACCTGATTTACTATGGTTTAACAAAAGCTTATTCACTCTCATCCACTTATCTATACCTAACATACCTCTTCTCATTATCTCTATTAAATCAGATTCAGTCTTTGCTGCGGCAGTAAAATGGGTATCATCTGCAAAACTAGGAATAATCACCATAAAATTAGAATGTGCACTATCTAACAAATCCAAAACAGAAAATCGTAAGTCATTGATATAAACCAAGAATAAAAGCGGACCTAAAACAGAACCCTGTGGAACACCATAATCAACCATTCTTTCACCAGACCTCACATTAGAAATTTAAACGCACTGGGTCCTACCTCTCAAAAAAGTTTCAAATAACTTCAACGCATATCCTCTAATTCCACAATTTTCTAGCTTCATAATTAAAATTTCATGGTCAACTGAATCGAACGCTTTAACAATATCTAAAAAAATAGACGCCACCTTAAACCCTTGGTCCAAAGCATCATGCACAAACGTCGTCAAAAATAAAACTGCCTGTTCGGTAGACATCCCCTTACGAAAACCGAACTGATTAGAATGGAAAAAGGAAATATTCTCCAAAAACTCAGATACTCTAGAATTAATAAGTTTTTCTACTAGCCTAGAAATAACAGAAAGGAGGGATATCGGTCGATAATGATACACATTTTTCCTATCACCCCCTTTAAATAAAGGTATTACTCTGGCACTTTTAAGACACTCCGGATATATACCACATTTAAAACTAGCATTAACCAGGTATAAAATTTGTTGCGACATCACAGGAAAAAATTGACTTAAAAACCTTTGTTGTAATAAAGTCTTACCCGGATGCACTGTTTCGCATACCTTTTACCACATCACACAATTCTTTTTCAGTAACCGGTCGCAAGTACATAGAAACGTCACTACTTACAGGCAAAAACTGAGTAAAATCACCATCACTTGCATGCTGCTGAACAGACGACGCTAACCGGCCCCCTACACTAGAAAAGTGCTCACACATACGTTCAGTAGTTTGGCGAATATTTTCACCATCAACAAGACTACTAACAATTTCAGGCTTATTCGGTTTAATAACAGAATTTATAACATTCCAAGTCTTTCTCGGGTTACCCTCCGCATTTTTAAATCTATCACTCAGGTAATCTAACTTAGCTTTACGAAGTATACTATTCAACTTATTACTATACGCTTTATAAATATTTACATCGCTAATACTATTACTTAATGCGGACTTTTTATACAATTGCTGTCGCCTAGCTAGAGAAACTAGAATACTCTTCGTAACCCAAGGCTTCTTCGGCGAATCAAAATACTTAAGTTTCTTCCTAACTTGACTACAAGCAACTACCGTATCCTTAATCATCGAATACCAGAGTGTAATTTATCATTCACATCCATATCATTACTGTATAAAAAATCACAATTTTTTCCTCCAAGCTCATTTTTTAACTTCGGTACATTAATAACAGGAAAACAAGTTTTCGGTACTTCAGAACGCTCTGATCTTGGCCGGTTCAAAAGAGAAGGAATAGATACCAACAGACCGAAATGATCCGAAACGTCGTTTACAATTACACTTGCACTACTATATCCAGTATTTAAGTAAATGTTATCAATCAACGTAGTAGAATCATGGCTCACTCTTGTACATATATTAATAGAAGGCTGTAGTCCATAACCTAGCATAGTGTTTAGAAACTCCCTAGCTCTAAGGTTACTATTCACAGTTCTTAAATCCAAGTTGAAATCACCACAAATAAAACAAGGTCTAGTAGAAATTGGTAACTTATCCAATTGCTCTTCTAAAAGTGAGCTAAACCCATCTATATTATACGAAGGGGGTCTATAAACGACAATTATAAAACACTTAAAATTAAGACACTGCAATTCTAAGACCATACTTTCAAACACCATTTCTCGATTAACTCTTATATCATCTCTCACCTTAACCTCAAAATCATTACGCACATAAATTGCTAAGCCGCCATGTTGATGCATCTCTCTATTTTTAATATACAGCTTATAATTATCAATCTCTAACAGAGAAGAACTATGGTTCTTCAACCAAGTCTCCGTTAAAGCTAAAACACGAGGAAATAAAACATAGGCAGCGCAATCGCTCTGCCTAAGTAAAGAACGATGTGTTGGCACAATGTATTATTTATTTTTTTCATACCAGGGCACTTCGTATCGAAGGAGTTGTCGTAGAAACTTCGAAAAGGGCTCATTCGATTGGAAATCGGAGTGGCTAGTGCCCTTTTTAATAGTCGAAAGTGATAGGAGGGCAACTAGCACCCCCCCCCCCCCCCCGACCCACGCCCATCATTCCCCCAAACACATCCAATCAAAATTTTGAGATAGCCATTTTGTTCAGCGTAGTTGATTTCCATATAGAAAATTTGTTTTTGAGGAGGACACTTCCCCACATCCCTCAGGGCAAGGATTTTAACTTTTGAAGGATTTTAAGTGGGCATGGGAAGGGGCTTAGTTCCCGTCCGATCACTTTCCACTATTAAAAAGAGCACTAGCCCTTTCAATTTCCAATCGAGTGAGCTCTTTTCGAAGTTTTTAAAACAGCAAATGGCCAACTCAAAATTTCTATCAGATGTATTTAGGGAAAAAACGAGTGGGGGGGGGGGGGTATCAACCTTCTGATCACTCTGAATCTTAAAAAGGACATTAAAACATCTGATTTCCAATCAAATGAGCCCATTTTTGAGTTTTTACGATCACCCTTTCTATATATACCCTATAAACCCCAGAGTGTAACTTATAACCCTTGCCCTGAGGGCATTGGGGAGTGGTCATCCTCAAAGACATAATTTCTGGACCTTTCAATTACGTTGAACAAAATGGCTATTGCAAAATTTTGATTGGATGTGTTTGGGGTAAAAGGTGGGCGTCGGAGGGGGCTAGTTGCCCTCTAATTACTTTTGACTATTAAAAAGGGCACTAGGCCTTTCAGTTTTTAATCGAATGAGCTCTTTTTGAAGTTTTTACGACAAAAAAATGGCCATCTCAAAATTTCTGTCAGATGTATTTTGGGAAAATACGAGGCTTATGTGGGAGGGGGAGGATCCTCCCTCCGATCACTCTGAATCTCAAAAAGTGCACTAAAACTTCTGATTACCAATCCAATGAGCCCCCACCGAAGTTTATACGATCACCCTTTCTATATAAAACTTAAATGCCCCCAGAGTATAAATTATATCCCTTGTCCTGAGAGCTGTGGGGAAGTTGTCATCCTCAAAGACACAATTTCCGGATCTTTCTACTACGTTGAACAAAATAGCTATCTCAAAATTTTGATTGAATGTGTTTGGGGAAATGGTGGGCGTGGGAGGGGGATTAGCTGCCCTCCAATCACTTTCTACTATTAAAAAGGGCACTAGCCCTTTCAATTTCCAATCGGATGAATTTCCAATTTCCCTTTTCGAAGTTTCTGCGAAAGCTCCTTCGATACGAAGTGCCCTGGTCTTAAAAAAAAAAAAAAAAAAAAAAGTGCCCACTTCGCTCTTTATTTAGGCAGAAGCGCTGCCTATGGTTTTATGGTATATCGTACAAGGATAGAACCTTGATTAAAGCACATCTAAATGCTGAATCAAACACCCGCTCATCATAGGCAGCGCGCCAGCGCTGCCTAAGTAAAGAACGATGTGGGCACAATGTGTGTTTTTTTTTCTCCATACCCGGGCACTTTGTATGGAAGTTGTCGTAGAAACTTCAAAAAGGGCTCATTCGATTGGAAATTGGAGTGGCTAGTGCCCTTTTTAATAGTCGAAAGTAATTGGAGGGCAACTAGCCCCCCCCCCCCTCCACGGCCATCATTCCTCCAACACATCCAATCAAAGTTTTGAGATAGCCATTTTGTTCAGCGTAGTTGATTTCCAGGTAGAAAATATGGTTTTGAGAAGGACCACTCCACCACAACCCTCAGGGCAAGGGTTTTAAGTTATGCCCTAGGGGCATATAAGGTTTTATAGAAGACGTTGTCGTAGAAACTTCTAAAAAGGCTCATTCGATTGGAAATTCAAAGGTCTAGTGCTCTTTTTAATAGTCAAAAATGATTGGAGGACAACTAGCCCCCCCCCCACACTACCATCATTCCCCCAAACACATCCAATCAAAATTTTGAGATAGTCATTTTGTTCAGCGTAGTCGATTTCCAGATAGAAAATATGTTTTTTAGGAGGTCACTCCCCCACAACCCTCGGGGCAAGGGTTTTTAAGTTATGCCCTGAGGGCATATAAGAACGATGTTCGCACAATGTACTATGTATTATTTTTTTTTTTCCTTTAGAGAAGGGCGCTTCATATGGAAGGGGTCGTCGTAGAAACTTCAAAAGGGGCTCATTCGATTGGAAATTCGAAGGGCTAGTACCCTTTTTAATAGTCAAAAGTGACTGGGGGGCAACTAGCCCCCCCCCCACGCCCATCATTCCCCCAAACACATCCAATCAAAATTTTGAGATAGCCATTTTGTTCAGCGTAGTTGACTTCCAGATAGAAAATATGTTTTTGAGGAGGACACAACCCTCGGGACAAGGGTTTTGTAAGTTATGCCCTGGGGGCATATAAGGTTTTTATAGAAGGCGTTGTCGTAGAAACTTCAAAACAGGCTCATTCGATTGGAAATTCGAAGGGCTAGTACCCTTTTTAATAGTCAAAAGTGACTGGAGGGCAACTAACCCCCCCCCCCACGCCCATTATTTCCCCAAACACATCCAATCAAAACTTTGAGAAAGCCATTTTGTTCAGCGTAGTATATTTTTGAGGAGGACACTCCTTCACTACCCTATGGACAAGGGTGTTAAGTTATGCCCTGGGGGCATATAAGTTTTTATATAAGGCGTTGTCGTAGAAACTTCAAAAAAGGCTCATTCCATTGGAAATTAAAAGGGCTAGTGCCCTTTTTAATAGTCGAAAGTGATTGGAGAGCAACTAGCCCCCCCCCACGCCCATCATCCCCCAAACACATCCAATCAAAATATTGAGATAGAACAAAATTTGCACTTTACTGAAAAAATACAAATGAATGTGCATTGTCAGTTTAATATACATATACTGATATTTAGTAATCAAAATGTTTATATTATTTGATTTATTAAAGTTATAAAAGTAAAAACATTTATATTTTTTCAGCAAAGTGCAAATTTTGTTCTGGCCTTGGGAAGGCATAGGGGTTTTGCGCCAACTATGTTAATATCTGCTCGTTTTGAGTTTGATTCGGTTAATTATTGTAATTTCTGTTCGTTTTTGGGATTCATTTATTTATCGATGCTGATTTGTGGGAGTTTCACGCTTGGTAGATTATTTGATTTGATTTTGCTAATTTTTTGTGTTAATGGAATTCTTTGCTTTTCTTTGAAAAAACATATTTTGTAGAAAAAGTTTTTTAAATTAATATTCTATAAAATTGAGTACTAAAGGGGTCTAGTTGTTCAGACAGCTTCTCAATTATTGATCTAAGAGAGAAAATTTGGTCGACGCATCCTTCCTAAAACCACGCTGTTCTTTTCTTAAAACTCTATATATAGCATCTCTAAGTCTTAAAAGCATCGTCATACTAAGCAATTTGATTCATAGAGAAACAACCAAGCTAGTTGTTATATAATTACCGCACTCTCTCTTATCATCTTTCTTAGAAAAGGGTTTCAGTTTAAAGTTTCTCTAAAATCGTTAGCTACTTCCCCTTTACAAGAATCATATTCAGTAATTTATATCTAACCTCGCTACCACCATGTGTCTAAATCGCTTTTGCCACGCTATCAGCACCTGAAGTATTAATATTTGTTTATTTATTTAGTACTGTCTCTAACTCCTCGTTGTAAATAAATCTTCAATTGTCACAAAAATTTATTCAGTCTTTTCTATATCATTTTTTATAGCTTTATTACGGTTTAACAATCATGCTGTTTTAACCCTTTTTCTACTAATTTTACTTCTATTAGCAATGCTTTTAGTTCAATTTGTGTGAGTATTACGGGAAATATTGAAGAACTGCACTATCAGCACTGCGCTATCAGAACTGTACTCTCACCATTATTGAAGACTCAGCATCTCCCTCTTCGTCATCGTAGTCGCAGTATAGGGAAATTTTAACATATTTTTCAACTAGTAATGAGACAAGGAAAAGGGGCATTATGCAAAAAGTAGTCAAAACACTGAAAATTTTATTTTATATGTGATTGTTTTTTGACTTGTACAGGGGAAGGGGCTGGATTATTTTTAATTTGACTTATCGTACTGCTTGTATATGAACGTGATATCTTGTTGTTGACTTTTTATTTTATGTTTTGTTTCACTGTATATTCAAGGAAGATTAACATATTTTTTTTGATCGGTATTTTTTTCAAGGTATAATCTAAAACTATGGACAGTTTCTGGGCCAATAAAAGTAGGCCTTGCGTCAATATTGGAGTCTCATCCACATATTAAAGCTGTTTTTTTTTTTAATGGGCACAAGGAAAACGGACCCCTTTTCTCAGCATTTAAAATTTTTCCAGGTATTTCAAAATGTTATTTTAACTCATTTGGCTGTTAATCATGTATGTTTCTTAATGTTAAAAATTGAGTAAGATGGCAGTAGAGTCTTCAAAATTTGAATTATAATTTAAAGTATGCTAGTTTGAGGCTATATTTAAGTATAAAAATGGATCAAGTTGCTGATCTTACCTTAAAATGTATTCAAAACGAAGGTAATTACGTTTTATAGCCATCACGCCCAAGAAGTGAAGTTAGGTTAATCCTAATGAAATATACTAAAATATGGTGAAAATGTAATCTAGTAACAAAATTATGGAAACTACAACAGAGAATTATAGCAAGCAGGCCGCCGAGAATGCATTGTATTAAATTCCTAACCTAAACAACTCTATGTTTTTAATATTTAATTAAAATATGCCTGCATTGTAGTTTATCTTACTGAGACTAAGCTAATTATCTCTAAATGGATACAGAGAAACCGTTTCTCAGATCATGAAATTGAACCAAATGATTGAATTCAGCAGAACCCAAAACAATAACCAAAAATTTGTATTTTAATGTAATTTTCCTTATTTTGTTTCGGGGGGTGGGGGATTCAGTACTCACTTTGAAATTCTTTCTATAAAGATATCAAAAATAGCTCAATAAGAAAGTAAATACAGTTCTTATTTTGGAATATCAACTAGTAAATTGAATAACGATTTTGTTTGCCGAACTTGATTTATTCATGTCCCGTTTCAGATCGTGCAGTCTTGGGGTTTGAAACAAAAGTTTCCAGCTGCCTTTTTTTATAAGTCAGGTGCGAAATTTCGGTAGTATAAATAGTGGGAGGGGATTCCTCTTAAATGTTGAGTCATTTTTGATCGTTTCGACCTCTGATCTTTACTCGTTTTTAGTTACTTTCAGATTTATCAGTATTCGGTCCTATTTCAGTGGTCATTTTGTTTCTATATTTTTTTATAATCTTTTTGGGGGTAAAATACACGGGAGTAATTGCCCCCATAGTCCCCCCTCCAAATTTTGAAAAAAAGGCTTTTTGGTATTTTCATTGAAAAATACTTTTTCTTTAGCATTTTCCTTGAAAAATAAATTTGATCCCCCTCTGTACTTCGTAAATGTGTGCCCCTGCTTGTATCAAGCACATAAGGCAACTCTTATCAGTGAAAAAAAATTGTAAAATTTGTCCCAAATCAAGTTGATAGTTTTGGTCGTTAATTTCACAAGGTAAACACGGTTTGGAGTCGCACTGTTTGCGTGTAATATCCAAACTAACAAAATTGGACCTCTGATTTTTCTTTATTTTTTGTTCCTATTTTTATTTCTTTGAATTCACGTTACTTTTATATTCAATTTTATCTTTTTTCTCTGCGTTTGTGTTTTTTTCTAAGATTTGGCATTTTGAATTTTCCATATTTTCGGCATTTAGTAATCCTTTTTCCTACGAAAACATCTACAATTTTTATGTGTCGTTCATTTGTTCAATTTTTTCCTTTTTTTTCGTTTTTATTTATTTATTTTTTTCGCTTGTCGGCTTTCACTAGGTTAGCATACGGTTAGCTTTCACTAGGTTTCACTAGGTTAAGCGCTTTACTCGAACCTTTAAGGGTTTGCACACCTCTGCTGGTTTTTACTTTCGCAGGGTTTATACAAGCCGTCGTAGCGTTAAGCTGCCGAAATTTGATAAATTGTTCTACACACCTACACCTCCTCAATCCCGTCCTGCGTAAAGCTTTTGAATTCTTTTGTGAAATCTCTGATAATTTTAGGTGAATTTTTATAGCCACATTGGTTGCTTTCTCATTTCCTGTTTATGCATCATAATTCATGGTAGTGTCCATCACGATAACATGTTAGGTGTAACAAGAGAGCTAAAGCGAAATTTAATTTTTTTACTAAAAAAAAATAATTTCAAAAATATAATTTACTAACTGCACCACCTTTCTTTTCTTTTTGTGATCATGTTCCTCTCAGTCTCCCAAATGCCTTTTATCTCTTTTGAACATTTAATTGAAAGAAAATATGCTAACATTTTCTTAGTGCCACTGGTGGGTTCAGTAGGGTTTAAAAGACAACCATCATTCAGAAACAAGAAGGGAAAGAACATTCTTTGAAGGAAAGAAACAAGAAAAATGGTATTAAAATATTTTGGCTGAAAGTAGGTAGCTTGTTGAATTTGTTTTGTCATCATGGGAAATTTGGAATTTTCTAGTTAGAAGTAGTAATCTAGTAGTAACCCATGGAAAGAAGTCAATTGTTTGATATTAAATAAAGCTAATTAGAATTTCTTTGGGTTGTACAAACCGCTGCTGTGATAAGGGATATATGTGGTCGTAACGCCCCGTAAGTAGTCTTAAGTCAATAGGAAGTTGGGGTCTTACTTATGCAAATAATTGTGGCGGAGAGAGGGAAAGTAACGGTAGCTATCTCACTTCTTTTCGACGTAATACCTTTAATTAGATATATTTTACAAAATCACTTTGCCTTTCTATGACGAACAAATAAACGTTCAAATGGGGACAAGTCCATTTATTAGACAGTGATATTTCGATCACATATACGGTGATCGTCGTCAGCAGATACACTAAAGCTTTAAAATTAGTAAGTGAGCCGGAAGTAATTATTTTGAACTATATAAATATGTTAGTTTATATGGTCGGAATATCCAGACTTTTGTATCTGTTTTCACTGTCTAATAAATGGATTTATCCTCATTTAAACGTTTATTTGCTCTATCTCCCTTCGGTTATCGAACTTTTATTATCAACGTCTTTTATGATTTAGGGACTCTTGTAATTTAAAAATTGTCATGTGCTGTTGGTCAATCGAATTAAAATTAAACTTATTTTCCTATACTTCATGTAGTTAAAGTAAGTTAAATTTGGAGTTAAAGTAAATAGCTCCTCGTTAGGCAAAGCTTGCATTTCTGAGTTTGAACCGACAATTCACGAAGAATTATTGCTACCAGGCGCATTCAGCTATATGCTGGCTCACCATTTTAGCCGTTACAGAATAGTATTGGTAATTACCTATTTTAAATAATCTTAGTAAGCTATACAGTATACTTGAGTAATTCTGTACTTAGTAACAGAATATAGTTATAGCCTACAGTATACTTTTACTACAGATACAGTATAAATTGATACCGCATACAGTACATAGTATGTAAGAGGTTTATTAATATCATTTAAGGGACTGGCATGAGGATATTTCTAGGTCGTTTTTTTTAGATACGCATGCTAGGTCTAGTCGAACCAATTTATTCGTAAGAAATTGGGTTTTGTCTATCATTAAGTCTTGCAGCTAAAGTTTTAATCCATTAGTTCCTTGTTTAAGGGACTGTCATGAGGACATTTCCAAGTCGTTTTTTATGATATTAATTAAAAAAAAAATTTCCGAAAAATAAGTTTTTCAAAGAAAAGTAAAGGCCATTTTAAACTTAAGCTCAGGAGATACAAATACCTGTTAAAATTCAAACTCAAAACGACCAGAAATTACTATTAAAGAATAAATGAAACCCAGAACGAACAGAAATTAAATAACCAATCATAGCAAAAAACATACAACAAGTAATAATATGAATGAATAAATAGATCTTAAAGCGAGTAATGCTTAGATTGAATATGAAAATCAAGCTTTAAAACGAAAAAAAAATATTTTGCTATTGAATTATAAATGAAACTTAAAACGAACAGAAATTAAATAAATAATCAATGAAAACAAACATACAATAGATATTAATGTAAATGAATAAATAAATCTTAAAACGAGTGAAACTTAATTAAATATGCAAATCGAGGTTGAAAAGAAACAAAAATCACTACAAACAAGAGTTTGGGTATCGCCTTCTTCTCTCACTGTAAAAGTCTAAACCTACTGCGTCATTGGCGCTTTACTGAAACTAATTTTATTACAAATAGTTTCTTTTGTACTTAATATTGAAAATAAACATTAAAATTATAGTAACATTTTGAACTGATGACCTTTCAGCAATTAATATCATTATACATTAAATTTTCAGTTTAATTTGTTAGTTCTTTCTAAAGTTGTTCAAGACGCATATAGTTTCGCTACAAACGAGAGTTTGGGTACTGCCCCTTCCTTAACTGTAAATAAAAACCAAAAACCAAATATATACTGAAGAGAACTATGAGGAAGTAACCGTTACCGTGCTACCTACAACCCCCTCCTCCTTTCCCGAGAAACAAAAAAGTCATAAGAATAAAAATTGGTTTGCTACAAAGTATTCATGGTTGCTATGGCCCATGGAAAATAGAGAACAAAATTTCACAGAGATCCTACATGTCATAACCAAATTAAAACTATTGTCAGAACAGACAAACTATATAAAGAGCTCAAGAAACTCCTTAAATAAAAGGAGATAATATCATGGTATATGCTTACAGTGTTGGATTTCCTAAGGTACCAGAACTAGCAAGCTGCTATCCCTACTTCAGATGTTTGGGTCCCGAAATTAGCAAACTACTACCCTCATTTTAGATCCCACAGAGCGGCCTAGGTACCGAAGACGCAATTATAATTAAAACCATTCTTTTTTATCGTATTATTAAAAAAAAAACATCCTTACTTTTCGAACGATTTCAAATTTCTCATAGCTCCTTTGGTGCGTGTAAGTTTTCAATCCAGGGAAAATCCCACATAAATGAGGAATCCGATACAAATCCACAGGGGAATAGACCCTGTCAGGATTGCAAAAATCGCTGCATCATAATCAACAGTAGCAACGGCAATACCTTTCCTGTGAGTATAATAGCACGGAAAAGGGTCTTCATTGTCCTCATTGTAAGCATGAATAAATGCAAAACAGTCCACGTCAGGCGGATAGCCACACCCAGCAACGTTGATGAAAAACTTGACAAGATTCGAATTGACTAGATAGGGTATCTGTCACACAAGTGTTTTTCCGATATGAAAAATTCAATTGTAAAGTCTGACTTGAGATCACCCCCCCCCCCCCTTCTCAGAATTAAGCTAATCTAGTTTTGTTTTGCAATTTTCAGCTTATGACAAATTTCCTTGCTTCTAAAAAATTGCAGTTACATTTTTTCAAAAACTCAACTTTAAATTTCAATTCCCTGGGGGCATATATCGCACTTTACTAGGTTGCAGGCAGCTACTTCTGCTGCAACGAGTAAAGGAACGAACCGAAAGCTGAAATACTTTTGAATAAACAAGAATGGGACGTGAAGTTTGAAATTTACACGTATGCGAAGGCTATTGTTAACCGGTAATTTAGGAAACCAAACAAATTATTATGGCTTAATTATTCTAACAAGTGTAACGTCCTACAAACTATATTCTAAAAAAAATCAGGGGCACAGTGGTGAAGGGGATTTGGGGCTTCGGCCCTATGTCGTTCCTTGATCGTCTTCTAAATCCTAATGATAGAAGAATCCCAATTATTAAGGTTGACATGCAGTCGTACAACAAAATATCAAATTGAAATACAACTACATAATGTTAACATGGGTCTTGTGAAAAGGACATAAAGCATCGTATTAAATCATAAGATACTGTTTGTATTGAAATTCAAAACTACATTTTGGTGATAAAGGTCAACTACAGAGTGAATACATCATAGACTTGAAAACAGACATTAGCTGTACATCCTGCCATATGCAAACTATTTACACTCCACGATAAGCTAAGAAGTGGAAATGCATGAGCTGGAAAAGCAAGACATTATTAGGAGTTACAACTAGTATGGATTGGGTAAACTGGACTGTAACTGTGGAGAAACAAGACGGCATCCTAGTATTTCCACACAAAAAACTAAAATAACGCCATACAACAACCGAATTTCCCAATGTCAGCTTTGAAACCTGCGCATCTTCATGGTCATAACAGAGTAAGAAGCTAGATATTATATTCAAGTTTGTCTTGTTCAAGCTATTTGAATTGTCTTAAAAGCGTTCTCCAGCAGTTCCATGCATCACAGAGCGACATAGAAGGGCATAGAAAAGAACGAAAATTTGGCCTAAAATAAGCAATAACATAGAAGAGTTTGTGAAAAGCTACAAATCTTGGAGAAGACACACAATTAAGAACCCTAAGGAACCACTGTTCCTCACCCCACTGCCTTAAGGCCCGTAGAAAGTCATTGGAGCTACTCTATCATCTGGGAGTCAGAAACTGTCTTATTACCAGCTATTACTAACCAGTTCATAGGTACTGATAAGGTGAAAAGCACAATTCCATCAAAAAACAATCAACACCCATTTTCCTAGATATGGCTCCCTGTACATGAATAATTAAAACAAAATTTGCATATTAATTTACTTTGATTTGGTTAAATGGCTTTCTCGAAACTTGTTTAATTTTATTTACGAACGTTTTTATTAGTAATAAATATATGTAACTTACGAATTAACTAACGTACCGAACTTCTATATTCACAGATTTTTAATACGTATATTAGGGTGTTCGCCCCCTAGTCAATACCTTGCTCTTTAAGCTAAAGTTCGAATTTTTTTCCAATTCTTTAAAAATGACCCCTTAACCACAAAGGCCGTCAATTAGAATAAATAGCTCTTATGAAAGTACCAAAAAATCTGGCTTAAAGAGCGAGGTATTGACTAGGGGGTGAACCCAATCATATACGTAATATTTTCTGTCCATTTTAAGTTTTGATGTTGCTTCTTACTTTCAGTTGAAAAAAACTTGTTGTTTTTTTAATTTAATTTCTGATCTTTTTCTTTAATAATGCTGAAAAATCCGGCGCCCTTTCATAGCAATCTCCGTTCCCCCATTAAAACTTCCTTCATGGAAAGATCCTCCCATATAACACCCGACCCACCCCCTCCCCCCACACCCACCTACCAGAAAAAATCCCCCCTGAAAACGTCTGTATACTTCCCAACAACCAATACTATATGTTAACATTGGGTAAAGTTCATAACTTTTAGCCCTCCTCCGGGGACTTCGGGGGATTAAATCATCCTGAAAAACATAGTTATCATATTTTCGACCATGCTGAACAAAATGGCTATCTAAAAATTTTGATCGGATGACTTTGGGAAAAAAATGAGCGTGGGGGGCCTAGTTGCCCTTGATTTTTTTAGTCACTCAAAAAGGGCACTAGAACTTTTAATTTCCGTTCTAATGAGCCCCCCACGATATTCTAGTACCACTGGGTCGATACGATCACCCCTGGGGAAAAAAAAAAAATAAACACGCAAGAAAATGCAAAATTCCACATTTTTGTAGATAGGTGCTTGAAAACCTCTACAGTAGGGTTCTCTGATACGCTGAATATGATCGTGTGATTTCATTAAGGTACTATAACTTTTAGGGGGTATCTCCCCCTTTTTTCTAAAATCAGCCAAATTTTCTCAGGTGCGTAACTTTTGATGGGGAAGACAAAACTTGATGAAACTTATATATTTGAAGTCAGCATTAAAATCTGATTCTTATGATGTATCTATTGGTATCAAAATTTCGTTTTTAGAGTTTCGGTTACCATTTAGCCGGGTCGCTCCTTACTTACAGCTCGTTACCACGAACTGTTTGATCAGTGATTACCAAATCATTGCAACACAAGTATTCAATTCAATAATAAGAAAAAGATAACTTTTTTTAAAGAAAGATTGATATGTTTTAGTTATTTAATTTATTGCTGGCCACTAACTTAATTATAAAAGTCGTGCTACCGTTGATGATGGTAAGGGAAAGAGTGAATAATAGAAATTGATCCCATAGTGGCGCTGAACCGAAATACGGTCAATATCGTATGTACAGATGAAACCTTTGCCATAGTACCACCTAGCCAACCGATTCCTCTGGCTTAGAATTAATAATATTGAAAAACTCTATGCAATTAGTATGTGAAACCTTTGTCATAGTACCACCTAGCCAACCGATTCCTCTGGCTTAGAATTAATAATATTGAAACTATATGCAATTAGGCCGTGTAGAACAGTCAAAGCAAGAAAAGGAAACTATTGAATAGTCCTACTCGTATTACTTTTTCGTTTTCTTCTTTATTTTTAGATGACGGACTCGGATTGGCCACAAGTAATGAGAGTAAATCCAATTCTTGACTGGAATTATAACATAATATGGACATTTTTAAGGAAATTGTCCTTGCCCTATTGCGGACTATATGATAAAGGGTGAGCTTTGTGTTTTACTTTCAGCAAGTGGAATATACTACTTGAAATTAGTAATTCTGTTTTCAGGTTCTGGACCTCTTTTCTGGACCTCAGTTCTGGACCTCTTTTCTGGACCTCAGTTCTGGACCTCTTTTAAATGCAGTCAAGGCTCTTTTATTACTAGCTAATGTCTTGTTATTTTACTTTTAAGTTTGTTGTATTGAAATGGCGGGATGGGAGGAGGTGGTCGGTAGGTCCAAAAACACTTGATAAATACTGAGTTTATAATGATATACAGTTACGGCTCTTTGGATTGCCTTTTTGTCATATCGGACTATATAAAAAATGTAATAGCTGTTTTAAAGGCCAAAACCTGTTAGAGGGTAACTCAAAACCCATTCAACATCCCGTGGGCCTATGGGTGGCTTGACATGGTGTCAAGATCAATATTTTAAGATAACCATTTTAATTAGAACAGTTGAAAAACAATCTCGTTAAAAGGTTAGATATGGCCATATTTTTCAAATGAGCCATCCTCCAACATTCTACAACTACTGGTTTGAAACGATTGACCCTTGAAAAGAAAGAAAGAAAGAAGACGGATCAGGGCTTCCCACGAAAAAAGTAAGGTTTCTTGTTGTTGAAGGCGAGGGACTGTAATTCTCCTATTCAAGGCTTTGGGACCATGGTGAATCCAATGGCGCGCTTTTTACTTCGATTGGGTCCCATTTTTGATGAGTTTTAGGATTTTTTTTCCGAAATTTCCATAAATTTTCACAGTATACTTTTATTGTTAATATTAATCAAAATAATAGTTACCGGTCCTGAATCATCTTTAAATGATAATCTTTAGTTGCTAGACATTTTGGGTCAACAAGCTTTTTTTTAATTTTCCTTTACTATGGGCTGTGGTTCGCTCTCTACTAGATTATATAAAAAAACAAGTTTTTTTTTTTAACTGAAAGTAAGGAGCGACATCAACACTTAAAACGAACAGAAATTATTCCGTATATGAAAGGGTCGGTTCCCTCCTCAACGCCTCGCTCTTTTCGCTAAATTTTTTTATTGTTTTAAAAAATAAACTTGTGAGACAGAGTCAAACTTTAGCGTAAAGAGCGAGGCGTTGAGGAGGGGACCGCCCCTTTCATATACGGAATAATTTCTGTTGGTTTTAAGTTTTAATGTTGCTCCTTAATTTCAGTTGAAAAAACTTGTTTTTTTTTCTTTAATTTCTTATCGTTTTTTAAATAATGATGGGAAATCCGGCGCTCCCTTCATAGAAATGTCCCCTCCCCGAAGAAATATCCTCCATGGAAAGATCCTCCCCCGCAATCCCTCCTAACCCCCCCCCCACCCCACAAAAAATCCCTCCTGAAATCGTCTGTATACTTCTTCATTAACCAATACTATATGTAAACAGAGGGCAAAGTTCATGGCTTTCAACCCTTCCCCCGGGAATTGTGGGCATTAAGTTATCCTCAAAGACATATTTATTAGTTTTTCGACTATGTTAAACAAAATGGCTATCTCAAAATTTTGATTGGGTGACTTCGGGAGAAAAATGAGCGTGGGAGGGGGCCAAGTTGCCCTCCAATTTTTTGTTCACTTAAAAAAGGGCACTAGAACTTTTAATTTTCGTTTGAACGAGCTCTCTAGAGATATTCTAGGACTACTGGATTGATAAGATCACCCCTGGGGAAAAAAAACAAATAAACACGCATCCGTGATCTTCCTTCTGGCAAAAAAAAAAAAAAAAAATTCCACATTTTTGCAGATAGGAGCTTGAAACGTCTACAGTAGGTTCTCTGATACGCTGAATCTGATGGTGTGATTTTCATTAAAGTTCTATGAGTTTTAGGGGTTGTTTCCCCCTTTTTTCGAAAATAAGGCAAATTTTCTCCGGCGCGTTACTTTTGATGGGTAAGGTTAAACTTGATGATACTTATATATTTGAAATCAGCATAAAAATCTGATTCTTTTGATGTATCTATTGGTATCAAAACCGGTCGCTATTGAGCCGGGTCGCTCCTTACTTACAATTTGTTTAGTTTATAATTTGTTTGATTTCAGCTATTGGTGTAAAAATTACATATTCTATAAAGTAATCTCTGCTCGTTTAAGTTTTGAGTTCGCTGAACTTTTTATTTGTTGTCAGTTTAATAATAAACAAGGAGCTTGCCAACAACATATTAAATCGATTACTCCATACAATGTAAATTTGCTGTATTATTGTGTTTGAGAAAATAATAATATTAATAATAATTTATTTGTGCCCGCTCACACACGCAAAATATATATATATATATATATATATATATATATATATATATATATATATATATATATATATATATATATATATATATATATATATATATATATATATATATATATATATATATATATATATATATATATATATATATATATATATATATATATATATATATATATATATATATATATATATATTATTTATTCACTATTCAAATCTCCCCCCTCCAATCATTAGCCATGCTAAGTATTTATTCTTCGTAGTAGAGTAAATCTCATCTTTGCTAGCCAACTTTCTTTATGACAAATGTTTTTTGAATAGACTTAGAGTCTCTAGGAAAGGAATGAGAAGCCCCTAAGGATTGCATGCAGTCAAATTTTCGTTTTGCAGGTGATTGCCTCAAAGAATTCAATTTTAGTTCAATATTCTATTTATTTTGGTTTCTGGTCTCAGAGTTAATTTTAGTGGAATCTTTGCAAATATGCTTCTTCGATATTTTACCCGTGCTTGTATTTTCTATACAAACAATGAGTTCAAATTGTGTTTATTAGCAGCCAGTGTTGCCCTCTTTGTATTTTTTATCTATTTACCTTTGACTATTGACCCTGCTCTTCAGACTTTCTTTTTAAAATTTGAAAAAGCTGACTGTATAAGTGTAGAAAGTCGTGCGAAAATTGGTTTGGCAATGTGCCAAAATTGGAGTTCGTGTTCGGTAGGATGCACCATTAGTGAATATACCTCGTGTTTCCACGTCAAGGTCACCGTTGCCAATAATCTTCAGAATGGTGATGTCGGTTGGTGTCGGATAGAATATCTGTCTTAAATCTATTGTTTTTTTTTAAATTGTGATGACGTGTCATTTCTGTTTTAACGGGCAATGATTGAGGTGAGCAAAGAGTGGCAGGTAATCGCCCCTGTCAAATGTTAAGATAACTTGATGGTTTTTTAATATTAGTTTTCAGGTGTCCTATGTCATATTTAGAAATTCATTAACGATTCATAACGCCCATTAGCGAAGGGTCGAGGGATGGCAGCATTCCTCATGTCTCGTCGCTTTCATACCTAAAGTTCGTATCTGAAAATTTCACGTTTTTTGAGGTAATTGCAGAAACAGTTTGTTAAGCAGTTTTTAAAGCGAGGATTCCTGGACAATATATATCAGGAGGCCCAAAGCCCTGCTGATCTTCACTTTCAGAACAGCTCAACGAACGGGTCCTCAAACTATTTGATCGAATATAGATTGCCGTGCTGATCTTGTCTTTGAAAATAGCTTAAAAAATGGGTTTTGGAATAATCTTTAAAGCCCGAAAACGTAACATATGGCTTTAGGCCTTAGAAAGGGACTGTATATAAGGAACGCTGCCACCCCTGAAACCGTTTGATCGAACATACATTATCCTGCTGATGTTCTCTTTGAGAACAGCTTAACGAACGGGTTTTACAATTACCTTAAAAGCCCGAAAACGCCAGATGGCCTTTAGGCTTTAGAAATGGACTGTATATAGAAAGTGTGGCTTGAGCAATTGTATCCTCGACTCCATAACTCTTCTTTTGCCTTGGTCTATAAATTCAAAAATGACTATGAGCTCTGAGTTTTAAAGGTAAAAGATTCGTTCTGTAAGTACTTCAGTTCTCAGCTAGGCAGGACCTTGCTTTCAATATGAAATTATCTAAATTGATTTTCGTATTTTTACATTGTATCTTCATCTGACATCCTCAGTGCACACCTGGACCCTTATTTCTGCCTAAACTGATTTCTTTAGTAAGTTGTGGTAATTTCCTTTCCATGTACCACTGGAGAGGGAACTAAATGGTTGGTAGAATTGACCTGAGAGTCTTGCTCTGCGAGAGTTGAGCAGGAGATGCTGTACCATCGACGTTTTAGAAGGCCAAGATAAGGATCCGGTATTGAATCAACTGCTTTCTGTGGGATTTCATTTGGAAAGTCAACCGTCTTTTCTGTATGGCTGTTTAATTGCGAAAAGTTTTGACTGTAGAGCACATGATTGTGAGAATTAACAAAACTCTCAAGATGAAAGTGGTAGTCTATTGTCTGAAAGTATCTTTAGGGTACGCCATATCTAGGAAAATGGTTGTTAATTGTTTTTGATGGAATTGCGCTTTTCACCTTATCAGCACCTTATGAACTGGCTGTAGTAATAGCTGGTAATAAGACAGTTTCTGACTCCCAGGTGATAGAGTAGCTCCAATGACTTTCTACGGGCCTTAAGGCAGTGGGGGTGAGGAACAGTGGTTCCTTAGGGTTCTTAATTGTGTGTCGTCTCCAAGATTTGTAGCTTTTCCCACACTCTTCTATGTTATGGCTCATTTTAGGCAAAAAAAAACTTCCGTTTTCGTTCTTTTCTTGCCCTATGTCGCTCTGGGATGCATGCAACTACTGGAGAACGCTTTTAAGACAATTAAAATAGCTTGAACAAGGGGACAAACGTGAATATAATATCTAGCTTCTTACTCTATTATGATCATGAAAATGCGCAGGTTTCAAAGCTGACATTGGGAAATTCGGTTGTTGTATGCGTTATTTTAGTGTTTTGTGTGGAAATACTAGGATAACCGTCTTGTTTCTCCTCAGTTACAGTCCAGTTTACCCAATCCATGCTAGTTGTAGCTCCTAATAATGTCTTGCTTTTCCAGCTCATGCATTTCCACTTCTTAGCTTATCGTGGAGTGTTAAATAGTTTACATATGGCAGGATGTACAGCTAATGTCTGTTTTCAAGTCTATGATGTATTCACTCTGTAGTTGACCTTTATCACACCAAAATGTAGTTTTGAATTTCAATACAAACAGTATCCTTATGATTTAATACGATGCTTTATGTCCTTTTCACAAGACCCATGTTAACATTACGGAGTTGTATTTCAATTTGATCGTTTTGTTGTATGACTGCATGTCAACCTTAATAATTGGGATTCTTCTATCATTAGGATTTAGAAGACGATCAAGGTACGACACAGGGTCGAAGCCCCAAATCCTCCCTCCCCACTGTGTCCCTGAATTTTTTTAGAATACAGCTTGTAGGACGTAAGACTTGTTAGAATAATTAAGCCATGATAATTTGTTTGGTTCCTAAATTTCTGGTTAAAAAAAAAATTGTTTTGCAATAGTTCTATTGGAATAAATAGCCTTGGCATAGGAGTAATTTCAAACTCCCCTCCCATTCTTTTTTATTTCAGCTTTCGGTTGGTTCCTTTACTCGTTGCAGCAGAAGTAGCTGCCTGCAACTTAGTAAAGTGCGATATATGCCCCGAGGGAATTGAAATTTAAAGTATAGTTTTTAAAAAAATGTAACAATGCAATTTTTATTCAGAAGAAGCAATGAAAATTGCCATAAGCTGTAAATTGCAAAACAAAACTAGATTAGCTTAACTTGAGAGGGGGGGGACCTCAAGTCAGACATTACAATTTAATTTTTAATATCGGAAAAAACATTTGTGTCTTGATGAATAAATAAGACAGATACCCTATCTAGTCAATTCGAATCTTGTCAAGTTTTTCATCAACGTTGCTGGATGTGGCTATCCGCCTGACGTGGACTGTTTTTGCATTTATTCATGCTTACAATGAGGACAATGAAGACCCTTTTCCGTGCTATTATAGTCACAGGAAAGGTATTGCCGTTGCTACTGTTGATTATGATGCAGCGATTTTTGCAATCCTGACAGGGTCTATTCCCCTGTGGATTTGTATCGGACTCCTCATTTATGTGAGATTTTTCCCTGGAATGAAAACTTGCAAATTTTCATCTAGAGTGAAAAGGTTTTCGGCGAAAACTGGACGTGCCCTATCCACTGAAGTGTTAATTCCTGTGACGCACCAAAGGAGGTATGAGAAATTTGAAATCGTTCGAAAAGTAAGGATTTTTTTTTTTAAATAATATGATAAAAAAGAATGGTTTTAATTATAATTGCGTCCTCGGTACCTGGGCCGCTCTGTGGGATTTAAAATGGGGGTAGTATTTTGCTAATTTCGGGACCCAAAAACATCTGAAGTAGGGATAGCAGCTTGCTAGTTCTGGTACCTTAGGAAATCCAACACAGTAAGTATATACCATGATATTATCTCCTTTTATTTAAGGAGTTTCTTGAGCTCTTTATAAATTGTATCAATTAAATAGTTTTTGTCTGTTCTGACAATAGTCTTAGTTTGGTTATGACGTGTAGGGTCTCTGTGAAATTTTTTTGTCTCTATTTTCCATGGGTCATAGCAACCATGGATACTTTGTAGCAAACCAATTTTTATTCTTATGACTTCTTTGTTTCTCGGGAAAGGAGGAGGGGGTTGTAGGTAGCACGTTAGCGGATACTTCCTCCCAGTTCTCTTCAATATATGTTACTGATTTATGTTTCCACAAGAATTTTTTTTTTTTTCATGCAATGACCCCATTGGTGGCCAACAGATGTACCATTTATGTTGTTAACATTATTTTACTGGTTTTCCAACACTGAATTGAGCAATCGGCTTTCTCATCTTAGATACCTTTAAATGTTCTTGGATAGTAAAATTAGCAAGCTGTTGCCCCGACTTAAGATTTGTAGAGGCCCAACCTGGGTATCGAAAAAACGACTTTTGTTTGACTGAAAATGAATGAGCAATCAAATGTCTAATACATATTACCATGCTTCCTTATGACATCTTCCAACACCAATGTATCCATGTGTTTTTGAAGCTCTTCAATAGCACAAATGCTTCTCTTCCACGAAGCTCCAGTTCCCTTTAAATCCTTTCTTATGACCTCTTTTCACCCCATTCAAGGACGGCCTGCTTTTCGTTTAGCACCAGAAAGGTGACCAGAAAGCACGACTTTTGACGATCTACCATCCTTCATTTGTATAACATGGCCTAGCCATCTTACGCTTTCCTTCATATTAGCTATTGGAAGTGGGATTAACTCTTTATTTCTTGTATATTGTGGTTGTAGAAGTTTTAAACTGAATAAAATGTAATATTGTTCTCATATTTATCCCAATATTACACTTCCGTGCAAATGCAAAAGCCTTGTTTGTTTTTTCAATACCAGTGCTTTTTATTTTCACATTGCAATGACAGTAGGTCGATTAGAAATTTCCAATCAAAACTCATATCCATTTTAAATACAGAAACTTTAAAATAAAATGGGTATCAACCCTTTCAGTGTCTTTTCAACAGTCAAAAGTTTCTACGATCTGCTCTGGCTTCATTAACAAGAAAAGTTTACTGATGAAATTAAACTAACTGACTACTGATACTTTCCTATGATTGTGGGATAACGGAAAACAAATGCCTAAGTGAAAACTTAAAACCCTAGCGGAACAAACAAATAATCTTGTTTCAGGAACTGAAAAGCCATTAAGCAGCCAGCAGAAAAATAATATAGATTTGTCTTAGATTTATTCATTCTTTATTACTTGTATATTGTGGTCGTAGAAGTCTAAACTAAATAAAATGTAATATTGTTCTCATATTTATCCCAATACTTGTATCTTTATTACTTGTATATTGTGGTTGTAGAAGTTTAAACTGAATGAAATGTAATATTGTTCTCATATTATCCCAATACTTGTATCTCTTTTCTTGTATATTGTGGTTGTAGAAGTTTAAACTGAATGAAATGTAATATTATTTTCATATTTATCCCAATACTTGTATCTTTATTACTTGTATATTGTGGTTGTAGAAGTTTAAACTGAATGAAATGTAATATTCTCAAATTTATCCCAATACTTATATCTTTATTATTTGTATATTGTGGCTATAGAAGTTTAAACTGAATGAAATGTAATATTGATCTCATATTTATCCCAATATTGCACTTCCTTGCAAAAGCCTGCATATGCCGCAATGTTAGTGCTAACAAGCCGCCTGCGTCCAATGTGCCATATACTAGTGCTGCCGTGCAGATAAATAAGGTATAAATAAGCAGTTAGAAATAATTTACAAAAGTCTGATTCCCAAGGAAACGTCAGCAGTGTCAAAACCTGACATCTCACTAAAAGAACTATAGAAAAATAACATGTTAAAAATGTAATAGATTACAAACACAGATTCTAAAAATAAAGAGTGGAAGAGATTCTCCCCCCCCCCTTAAAGAATCTTATTTGTAGAAAATTTTAGCATTTCTGTAATGACTGAGTGAAAAATTTATCAAATGGGTTTAATAATGGCGAAGGCTACTATTGTAATTTCTATGCTGCTCAGGTATATGTAGCCCCCTCCCCCCTCCAAAAAAAACAAGAAATTGTTTTCCTTTCAGTTATTTTCCTCTTTCTTTTAGGTTCACGTCGATAGGAAACCGTAGCAATACTGAGCCCAATCCAGCGTTGAGTTATTATGACCCAGTGACTTCAGAATTAAAATTTAAGCCTGCCTATGCTTTAACCAATGGAGATGAAGAAAGAAGAGGAAGACTTTAACCACTGCCCTTCGACCATGTAGCAACTACATTTGGGACGGTAATTCAAAAGGCAGTATGTTGTACAGCGTAAATTCTATTGGAAATTAGAAATACTTGAGAGTGTCTGGTTATTTTTATAGTTATTGATAAGCGTTTGTTTTCAAGAGTCTTCTTATTCAACTTTGATTTTAAAAGTTCCGACTTCCAACTATTCCCGTGAGTGACGAAAGGGAACAAAAAAAAAAAACGAATGCTTTAAGAACCAAATCAAATAGGAGAAATCGATTGGGACCGATCCGTATAACTTATTAATTTAAGAGTATGGGCTTTAAATCAAAGTTTTACAAATGTCACAAAACGCCTTTTGAATTACAGTAGCCGATTTGTATTGGAATGTTTTAGCGTTTGAGCACGAACGACATTATTTTTTTGTTGTTTCTCTTTTTGCTGTTAATTTGCAATTAATATGTTTTTTAGAGAAATCTTTCAGGTGAATTTTCGGCCTAATGCTTAATACTAAAACTCATGATGTAAATGGTATGATTTCACTCAAAAATGTATCATGAAATAGTGGCTTAGGGGGCTTGGGTGTGTATTCAGGATGGGGAAAGCCTGTGTCTCTAGACTACTAATGCTAGACGGCAGCTGAGTGGGTAATTGAAAGGTTGGACGGCCCAAATAAAGTTGGGATGAAATAATGTAAAATCACTTCAGCCTTTAGGATTACTCGGAAAGTAATCTTCAAGGAAAACTGGATGGAATGGGGTAGGATTGCTTGTAACTGTTTTGGTGTCGGGTTCCTCAACGCTGCAACCAGTTCCACTTTCTTAGTCAAGATTTAGCCATATTAGAATTCAATCTTAGTAATGACGTGGCCGTTGCATGGTTCTCAGGCTTGAAAAGAAATAAATCGATGGATATAAACATTAAAAATTTCAAGTACCTACTCGTCAATTTTTTTTTTATTATTATTGTTATTATAAAAGTAGGCGTTGGTGGCAAAGAACTGTGTAAGGGTTCAAAAGACATACGTATTCCCTATTCAAAAATAGCTCAACACTCAAAGGTTAAATCATTTTTTTTTGCATCAAAGATTTATAAGCTTAGGCCAAATATGGCTTAAGGCCAAAATATGGATCATGGACAAACGTCGCACATCCACTTAGAAGAAGCTCTTTTTTTATTGAAAAGTATCTATTCTGTAATTTGGCTTGTTATATTTTACCAATCAACTATCTTGACCATTGTCATTAGTTCAGAGCCGTGATTTCTAACGTGTGGTGCAGGCCCCGCAGGATAGGCGTGGCATTATTTTGGTGGGTCGAGGGCAGGACATGCACCCTTTGGCTGACGATACTTCAGAGACTTAATTTAAAAAAAAAAAAAAAAAAAAAACATTTTTCGTTTGGAAAACCATACATGATAGTATTGCAATAACATCATGCATTGTATAAAAGGTGTTTTACACTGACAATATTTTTCCTTGGCATGAAATATGCCTAGAGGACGACCCGAAAATGATGTCAAGTTAATGACCTTTTCAGCTTCCTTCAGGTAAAATTTTACATGTAATTTTTGTTTAACAAAATTTTAATATTACAAGGGGGAGCATCAGAATTTTAGGAATGTCTAGGTTGGGCATGACCCAAGAAGTTGGGAAACACTGTTTTAAAGGGTTTAGTTTTTTTTTAAACGTAAAAGAAGTGCCTCTTTTCAGATTTTTTGTTTTTCCTTGGCTACCAATTCTATTGTAAATAGTGATGGTTTTTTTGCTGCCACGCCTAAAGGTCGTTTCTGACGTTTTACAGTTCTGCGATAATGGCCAAAACCGTTTGCTAAGCTGGTATCAAAAAGAGATAAGCTGGGTAAGGTATGTTCGGTCAGACATCCTCGCTTTGAAAACAGCTTACAAACAGCTTTTACAAATTACCTAAAAAAACTTGTAATGTCAGATATGACCCTTAGATGTGGCAACGACGTTATAGGCCTTATTTAAAAAGCTGCCAGATGGGGCGCATTTATGCCATTTGGGCAATTTTTGAGGGGGTTGCGCATTGAATTTTTCAAATTGACACATTTTTCTGTAGGAAAATATTTCATTTGGGCATGTCCAATAGAAAAATGGTGCTTTTACGGCGGTGCAATTGTAAACCAGATATCTGTTAACACTGCTCAGTTATAGCAAGCAATCAGTTATAGTTTTTGAAAATTTTGGACAATGTAATACGACCGTTGGTTCAAGCAGTGACGAATTCGTACTTGGTTTTACACTGAGGCTGTAGAAAGTGTGTTTTGCCAAGTAAAGGTTCTTTTAGAAGTTTTATATTGTATTTTTTTGTATAAAAAAGTTATGATTTTTTGGTTTTTCAGATTTTTGAACACTTTATTTGACTATTTACTTATAATTTCGTTCTTTAGTTTTACTTCTTATTTGATTAAAAGCCGTGTGCTTGCTGCTAATGATACCTGAAAAATAGCAAATAATTCAAATTTACTGCTTTTAATTTATTATATTTGGAATATCTTCATTTTCATCTTTTATAGATTTCATTTAGTTTTTTTTTTTTTTTTTTAACATCTCATTCGAATATAAAATAACACGTTTCTTTTTTCCTGTTTATATGTCTCTTTATTTCTTTTAGTTTTCAGTTAATATTACCAGTGATCAAAGTCATTTTTTTCTTTTTAAGAGTTAATAGCGTACCTCCAATCATTGCGAATTGGAAAGAACATATTTTCTTCAGAGTAGAAAAAAAAAATCGTCCTTGGAAACAAGCTTGGGACAATGGCACTTGAGTTTTGACATTTTTTTTTCCAATCCTGACCTTCTGCACTTGTCTGGTTGCTATCTTTAAGCTTATAATTTCCAAGAGTAAATTTATTGCACCAACCTTTTTTTTTTCTTGTTTATCGCCTAAATTACAATTTTTTTTTAATGGAATTGTGACGAAAAACTGGCTAATACATTGTAAAAAAAAAAAAAAAAAAAAAATGTTAGAAAAGTACACTATTTTCAATTTGAAGAGACAATAGAACCTTTTTTTAATCAATCTGATAAGCCCGATATTAGCGCTACACAAATTAAACTTCTCATTTGCGAAAGGAATGTGTTTCGATGTGTTTGTAAAGAGTAAAATTCTAACTTTGAACTGGCCAAAAATTAATGCAGTAATTACAAAATGGGGAAATGCAATCCCCACCCCATTGTAGATCAAACATTAGGACTAATCCTTTATTTGAAAATTAATATTCCAAACTAAATTTCGAGAGAAAATCTGTAATCTATAAGAATTTTACCGTGTATGTATCTTGAGAGATCCAGGGGCGGCATTTCCCAAAAAGTTTGTGGACATGCTAAGTGTTGTTTAGTATATCATATGGCATAAAGCAAGATTGTTGAGCCTTCTAGTTACCAAACAATTGATAGCATCTGTAATAAAGGATTAGCTCGGCTATAACAATCAGGCTATAAAGGATCAGCTGTAGCTTGATAACAAAAAGATACGAAAATTTGAAAACCGTTCATTATTGTGAACTACTACTACTACTACTAACAACTCACCGCAGCACTAAGCCGCCTGAGGCCAACACAGCTACGCACGATCCTTATCCATCCCAATCTATTCAAAGCCTCCCTTTTTACACCCACCCACGAAGTTCCCATTTACTTTAAATCTTTCTTTATGACGTCCTCCCACCCCAGACGAGGACGACTGCTTTCCATTTAGCCCTAAACGGTTGGCCAAAAAGGACAATCTTCGACAATCTGTCATCCGCACAACGTGCCCTAGCCACCTCAACCTTTCCTTCATTATAGCCCTAGGGAGCGGTATCGAACCACATTTTTCGTACAGCCTATTGTTTGAAATACGGTCAGTCAGTCGGGTACCCAGAACAATCCGTAAGCAATTTCTCTGGAAAACATCTAGCAAATATTCATCCGCTTTTCGGAGCGCCCATGCTTCATGGCCATATTTGACCACTGTCATCACTGTAGCTTTTAATATTCTAATCTTGGTTTGCAGACTTATCTTCCTATTCTTTCAAACTTTTTTTTTAACTGTGAAAAAACACCCTGAGCCTTGGCTATTCTACTTTTAAGATCTTCACTGCTCCCACCATCTTTACTAATAATACAACTAAGGTAAATGAAGCTGCCTACCTGACCAATCTTTTCGTTACCCAAGGTCACCTTTTCGTCTTCACTTATTCCTAGCCTTAGTGACTTAGTGACTTAGTTATGGCTAACCGTGAACCTAAAAGGAAAAGAAGCTTTTGAAAAACTTCTTTTAATTTTGCAGGAATGAAAATTAATTTCTTATTTTCAAGCCCACCAAATAAGAACCGAAACAAAACTGTCCTAACTCAGAAAACAATGTCTTTAAGGATCAAACAACATCAGACTTTTATAGAAAATGGAAGCATAATTTTGAATCCCTAATATCGAAATTTTGTACCTCTTCTAGGTCTTCAGAAAACAATTCCGAAAATTTGGATCTCAAAATCCCGCATTCTGAGTTTTTGCTTTTGTGAAAATCCAAGTTCATTAGGTTTTCTGACATTTTGTGTGCATAGAAAGCTTTAGCTTGGAACCATACTGAACAAATCTTGCTGTGGTCCGCTCTTAGGGGGGGGGGGGGTTCTTTTAACAATCCTGTTACCATTATATATGGCAAAAGGGGTTGTTGGTCTTAACCAAACATGGTAGGAGCTTTAGCTTTGTATCGTGGAGATTCGAATGTGAATTGGCCTTTGGGGAGGGGGGATTTGAGCGTGTGTCCCTTTGTTCTTGTAATCAGCATATCTATCAGAAGGGATCGTCAGGTCTGATAAGATAAAATAAGATATTTATTTCAAGATATTACTATCACAAACCCCAATGGGCTGAATTTGATTTTGGCAGTCAATACGCAAAGACAAATCAGCCGAAAATTAACGATAAGCTTTAAAACTGGCAAGCGAATACAAAGATTAAATGATCAGAATGAAGAATCAATACATTAGTCAGTATCTAAAATAATAGTTAATCAAATTTGTCAAAAAAAAAAATGTATATATACATACAGACTGTAAACATGTTAGAACATAAAGATAAACAAAACTCAACATAAAAAAAAAAATATATATAAAAAATATTAAAATTACATTAAAGGCTTATAAAGGAAAAAGAACAAGCGAACATATACAATACAGGGGCAACGCATGAACAAAGACAAAATGGGAAGTTTTGTCGACTTTTTCTGTAATGTAGGTGATAAATTATTTTTCATATGTGGAGGCAAAGCAGCGAATGGGGACAACATAGGAACCGGTTTAGAAACAACCGGTGGCGGGTGCAATCTGGATGGGGAGTGTCTTTTGGGGAAAATTTTTTTCCGTGCGAGAGTTTGTTATTGCCCGTTTTGAAAAACAGAGGCACAGCATACCCCTCCTGCCCTTAAGTATTTCGAACGTAGCCTTTTTTTAAGAAGATGAGAGTATGGAACCTTACTTTCTTTTAAAATTATTCGTGTTGCTCTATTTGGAACGAGTTATCTGACTATTTTATCTGACTCTTCCTCCGAAAGATCAGGGTGTCAAACCGGACATGCATATTCGAGATAAGGGTGGACAAAGGAAGTATAAATCCTTAAAGAATTGGGAAGGGGGGTGCCAAATTTATTTAGAAGCTTAAGGAGGGACATAGATCCGTTAGCTGTACGAATTATATTTTTAACATGAAAACCCCAATTTAAATTAGGAGAAATTAAGACGACAAGTAATTTAAAGGAGGACAAGGGAGTTTCAGGAGGGGTAGGACTAAGAAAAACAGGGTGAAGATTTAAGGAAACAAATTGGTATTATCATGGATTTAGAAGGGTTCATTCTCATGTCCAAGTTTGAGTAAGGTAAAAAAAAAGTAAAGAATACGGCACTGAACTTCACAGTTTCCTACCGTCGGTGCTGATCTCCGTCTCGTGGCCCTTCAGGACAGACTAGTCTTTGTCTAACCATTTCGAGGCTAGCAAACCAATCGTAAATCACAAGCTGTTCACAGGTGAGGCTGGGATCCTAGATGAAGGCGGAAAACAGGTCTGAACCGATCCGGATTGAAAGAAAGGTTAAGCGTCCCAACTGTGCCATGATGATGATGATGAGATTTTAGGTGCCCCTTCTTCTCTTTACCCCCGAAACAAAGATCAGATTCAGATCCCCAAAAATCATAGCTAAGACACTACCTCTAACTTCTTACAAAGTTGGTTGATGTCCAGCAACCTTTTACTCTAAATATCCCGATGACATAAATTTATGGACCACCCCCCCCCCCTATTCCTATAGAGGACGGACTGTATGCAGATATCTTATTTATTCCCACTAAGATGTACTCTTAATTTCCTAATTTGTCAAATCAAGATAAAACTTGGTGGGCATTCATAGATTACATTTTGGTTATAGCTCCGGGAGTGGTGGTCAGTATCAGCCATCTTTGTAAGGAAGGAGTTTTTTTTTCATCAAGGTAGCTACCCAAAGGCTTATCAAACAAATCGAATCTGAACCAAGCTTGGTGGGAATTTAGATTTAATGTCCTAGGTTTTTACTTTTTTTTAGGGATTTGAGGGCTGTACACCTCAGACCTCTGTTGCGGTGGCAGTGCCTAAGTTATTTTTTTTTGTCAATAAAAGGTTGTCGGATCTCAGTAATACTTAGTTGGAAATTAGAGTACATTTTAGTGGGAATAATAAGATATCTGCATACAGTCCGTCCTCTATAGGACTGTCCGTCCTCTATATGGGGGGGGGGGAGTCCATAAATTTATGTCATCAGGATATTTAGAGTAAAAGGCTGCTGGACATCAACCAACTTTGTAAGAAGTTAGAGGTAGTGTCTTAGCTATGATTTTTGGGGATCTGAATCTGATCTTTTTTTCGGGGGTAAAGAGAAGGGGCACCTAGAATCTCATCATCATGATATTGCTCCAGAATATATTGCATGATGTTGCTCATGATATTGCATGATTTGTTCGGGAAGCAAGAGTAAGTGCTCTAGTTGCGCGTTTGTGAATTCGTACCCAATTCAAGCAAAAGTGGGGAGAAGGTATTCCCTAAATTTTGTTATCAAGATGTGTACCTACAAAGACTATAAGATTTCAATCTAACTTATTGGGGATTAAACGCTGATGTCCTATTTATGCGTTCTTGGGATTCAATCTGATCCTACGTCTTTGGGGTATGGACCATACCCCAAAATCCTGTAGTAAATTTACATAACAGCTTGTCGAATTTGAACAAAAGGCGGTGAAAGATGTAAATTAGTTTGCTTATTTGTGTTTTTGGGGTTTGAATCCAATCAAACCTCTTTGGCTGTAATGGGTCCCTAACTTCTCGTTAGGGTATCTACACGAAGGGTGCAGACATCTTTGAGAGTCTATGGCCGATTCACTGTCTATTGGGGTGGGGTCAGTCCCTAAGTTCTATTTATAACGATGTCAACTAGAATGTAAGATATCAATCAAATTTTGTGGAAAATAAGAGTTACTGGCCTTCGGCATTGCTGTCGAATTTTTTGCTGGTCAGAACTGATTTGACTTATCTATGTGGAAGTCCCATATTCTTGTCATCAGGACATCTAATAAAAGAGGTTGTTGGACTTCAACAAACCTTGATTAGAGGTATTAAGTTGTGTTCTTCTTGTGACTTCTGTCTCTCCAGGACGAAGCTGACCAACATGAGAGGGATTCCTAAAATTAAATGTTTTAGGATGTCTACCAGAAGGGTTCTTTGAATTTCTAACAAACTTATTCAGAAGTACTGTTTGAGCTCTTAGTTGTAACTTTGTGGAGCCAGTATCGACTCAAAACCCTGCGGGAGGAGAGAATGGAATCTGAAATTCTTGTCATCAGCATACCTACCAGAAGTGAGCGTCGGATCAACGACCGAATTTGCTGAGAAGTGAAAGCTATGCTGATATTTGTGCCTTTCTAGGCTCTCCTCCCAATCACATCTCTTGGAAAAGGAGAAAGTGTTTTAAAATTCAGTCAAACAGTGTCAACAGCTCCAGCTAGGGTTTTGGGTGCCCAAATTTGAGCTGACCTTTTGAGAAAAGAACTATATTATTGCCATTTGTATCAATCAAAACTCTAGAGAGGGATTTAGGATTTTAGGGATTTAGTTGTACCTCTAGAGAGGAGGGGGGCAAGTCTAACGGCGCCGACAGAAAATTTTCCAGGGGGGGGCAGACGCCAAAACAGTAGTGGTGGTTGGGTAACAGTTTAGATGGTTTACGGCACCAAAATACGCCTTTACCCCGAAGAGGGCGAATTTGTAATCAATTTAAAATAATGAGAAGCCAATTGATTTAAAAATATCAATAGCTATATTTTAGGCTTCCCAGTTGCAAAAGAAGTAATGCTACACGGCGGTAGTACTGGATTCAACCAAGTTGATTCGCTTTATTTGTAATGAAATTATGCTATGTTTGGTGATCTGTTATTGCGTATCAGCTATAATGTAATTTTAGTATGTGGGGTGTGAGTCATGTTTAGGTGGGGCTATTACGATGAGGGTTGTGTGAGTCATTGTTTAGGTGGGGGTAGGGTAGATTCCTACGAAAGTACATTTTAATGGACAAACTGCTTACTTTTCATGAGGCTTCAGATAAATGTTGAGAGAGGAAGGGGGAGTAAAAATAATTAAAATGTTTCTCTATACAGCTAATATGTTGCACCCCCATGTCTACCAGCACAGAGGTGAAAAAGGCAAGGCAGGTCATCCTTAGCCCCGCCATGACATTTCTTTGGGGTGGCAAATACTGCTAGAAACTTAGTTTTTTCAGCAATTTTCAATGGTAATATTTTTTTTTCATTTATATGAAGCAAGGCCGTATCCAGGTGGGGGGGGGTTACCCGGTTTGAACCACCCCCCCCCCCCCCCCCGAAATTTTGACCGAGTCGAAAATAAGTCGAAAATTAGTAAAACCTAGGTAAAAATCAGTAAAATTAGTCGAAAACTGAGTAAAAAAATTAGTAAACCCCCCCCCCCCCCCCGAAAAAAAATCCTGGATCCGCCCTTGATATGAAGTACTTCAATGTATTTTAAAAAATATATATATGTAATGTATTTATCAATAAGAAAATCCTATTGTAGAGGTTGTGATGTCTTCAGTTATGTAGAAGATCAAAAGTCTCACAGAATTTCTATCCATCCAAATAATAATCCTCCTTTTCGTCCAACCAAAATTCTTAGTAATAATATTAACAAGGACTTTTCACCGAAGTTATTGTTCATCGCCAATTTTTTAAGTATATTCAAATTTTATTCAAAATTGAAATTGCAAATTTAAACGTAGAAGGTACTAATCAACGTGCAATTATTGATTTACACATTTTTAAAAGCAATTGACTAGGGATTTAGGGGACCGGTACCTCAAATTATATCTTGGTTAGCCCTGGGTATGATTTGGAAAACAATCAGAAATTAAATAAAAAAAAGAGCTTTTCAACTGAAAGCAAGGAACAGATTTGAAACGTATTTGAACAGATTACTCTTTCTATGAAGGGGTTTGTCTCCTCCTTAGCTCCTTACTCTTCACTGTGAAATTTGGCTTTTTTCCAAATTTTTTAAGAAAATTTGTAATTGGGAAAAAAATATTTTTCAAAGCACTCAAAAAAACTTTTTTTTTAATGAGCAGGGTGTCGAAATGGGGGGGCGGCCCCCCTTATATACAGAGTGATTTATATTTGTTTTAAGTTTTAAACTTGCTCCTTACTTTAGTTGAAAAACCTTTTCTTAAATTACATTTCATGAAACTGTGCGACCTGGCTCAAATAGTAACCAAAACTACCCCTTGAAGTCATATAATTTTAATGAAAATAACGCCATCAGATTGAGCGTATCAAAGAACCCTACTGTAGATGTTTCAAGCTCATATCTGCAAAAATGTGGAATTTTGTAATTTTTAGCAGAAGATAAATCACGGATGCGTGTTTACTTGTTGTTGTTTTTTCCCCGGGGGTGATCGTAATCGGCCCAATAGGCCTAGAACGTTGGGATAGATAGGCTCATTTTCGTGGAAATGAAAAGTTCTTATGCCCTTTTTAGGTGACCAAAAAAATTGGAGGCCAACTAAGCCACCTCCCACGTTACTTTTTTCCCAAAAATCGTCGGGTGGGGAGGGGAGGACGAATTTTTACTGGGAGAATTTTCAATAGTTTCCAGGGGGTGAAATTGTAAGAAGAAATTTTACGCTGGGTGAATTTGCAAGAATTCATATACGAAATTTCTTTCTTGCTTTTTCTTTGCCGATTTAATTTTACGCGTGGAGATGTTAAGGGTAATTGTCCGGGGTAAATCTTCGCCAGGGTTGAATTGTCCAGAGGATATTTCTATGGGGAGGGGTATTTTTCCGTGGATGTGGAGCCAGGTATCCTCTAGTGATTCAAGTGATTCAAGTCACCGTTTGGTGCAACTGATCAAGCCTTGCCGTGACAACAATTTTTAAGTATTTAAAAAAACGATCAGAAATAAAAAAAACAAGTTTTTTCAACAAAGTAAGGAGCAACATTAAAACTTAAAAACAGACATTAATTATTACGCATATGAGGGGGGTTGCCCCGTCTTCACGACATTTCGCTCTTTGCGCTAAAATTTAAATTTTGTCCCAATTCTTTAAAAAAGATTCCCAAACACAAGGGTCGCTAAATGAGAACAATAAGCAACTTTTTTTTAAGTGCCAAAAAACTGTAGCTTGAAGAGCAAGCTGTCGAAGAGGGGGGCAACCGCCCTCATATAGTTAATAATTTCTTTTCGCTTTAAGTTTTAATGTTGCTCCTTACTTTTAGTTGAAAAAACTTGTTTTATTTTCTTTATTTAATGAAGAGTAGAGACACAATTTTCTAAAGGCAATGGAAGAAGTATGTCAATTAAAGTAAAAGTATTTAAAAATGAAGAAAAGTAAGTAGTTACAAAAAATACAGAAAGCAATAGCCTACTTACAAAAACTAAGATACAAACTCCCAGCATTAAGTTCTGTTGAGCAATGCCGAAGCGTTGGACGGATATTTTTTAACAATATCGACGGTTTTGAACTTGGTTGTCAAACACCAAAATATTTAATGTCTTTAGACTCGGTATTTATAAAAAGTGACGCATTATCAAAGTAGTTTGTTCAATTTAAAACATCAAAACTAAGATTAAGAAAATCAAACAAAAATTTTTAATTTAATTTTGAATGCCAAAAGCCAGTATATTTGACACCTTTATACTTCATAACTGTAAAAAATTAAAATTTTTCAAGCTGAAAAATAGATAAATACAATCACTCCTAGAAACAAAAAAAAAATCATAATAAAACACAAAAAACGTATCCGTTCAGGGGGGAAAATACAGAAATTCTCAGCATTCCGTCCAGCTGAAACATTTCTGATTATAGTGGCTTCATATATCAACTCATGGGTACTCTTGCAATGCAAGCAAAAGTTGACGGCATATTCTTATTGCCCCTTATTAAGTTGTTTTCCTTGTGTTTTCTATAATTTTTACGCACTTTCTTGTGTTCTAATAACTGCACTAATTACTAATAAAAAAAGACATATTTAAGATCACCATAAAAAGCTGATTCATTTACTGAATGATATCAATAGTTAGGCTCTTAAACTTTCGTTATTGACAAGGATCGTTATTTACTTGCTATTCATTACTTTGAAGAATTTGTTTCTTTTTTTTTTTTTTTTTTTTTTTTTTTGCTCCAACCAAATCATATAGAAACAATTTTTGTGGAAATCTTGTTAGGGGTCACTCAGTCACAAATTAGAATTTATATTTTCCTTATTATGAGTCAAAATCTATTGGCAAGCAGCCAACAATGGGATAACAAACGTTTTTTTTTTCCATGGTTTTTCCCTATTCTGCTTTTTTTCCCTTTGGTTTCCTTATAATTACTATATAGTCCCAAATTTCCAGGGGGCATGTCCCCCTGCCCCCCCCCTTGCCGGCGCCTATGGGCAAGTCCAGTCTGATGCAGAGCATTTGTTGCTAGAAGTAATTTGTATGGGAAGTTTTAGGTCTTGTTGTAATTATTGGGTTGGGGGTCTTTATATCTGCAAACAGTTAGTAGAGAGAGGGTAACTAATTCGAACTGTACAAGATTTGGGTAACCATTTCTAACTATACCAGATGACAGCCAATCAGAGGGCTACAATACTAACTATACAGGATCACATGCCTCTTTCTAGACCAATCAGAGGGCTACAATACTAACTATACAAGATCAACGACCGGGACAGGTGACAGCATCAGATAAGGAAATTTCACATCGTGAACATTCTTATCAGGGAGTTAGAAATACTGACGGGACAAGATATTTGTTTGACACAATTTCTCCATGAGACATGTTTATAAATTTGGAAGGATTCATAGGAATTTAAAATGTATCTGTGCACAGTTGCCAGAACATAGGAATCGCCAGAGAATAGTTGACATTTTAGGTGATTTGAAAGTAGAAACGAAAAAGGTAAGGCATCTCAGGGAATGCTAACTCTATTAAGAGATACATATTAATTTTTATTTTGGTGGTTCTCGACTGTGTTCTGTATAATATACAATTACCATTTGAACAGTGTTGTCAATATAAAATATGCTCTGACATTATAGTATACTAAAAAGTTGATACTAATAGAGATGCAGATGCCAAGAAAGGAATTTTAATAAAGAAATTCAGAACAATCCATAGAAATCCTTAGAAATCAAAAAAAAAAAAAAAAACTAGTGAGATGATTGTAGGTTTGAAGCATCAAGGACCGCAATCATCAATGACCATACCCACCAAGGACCTCAACCTCCAAGGTACCCATATCCCAAACCTCCAAGGGGTCCCTTCTCTCCAACTCTTTGGGTCCATCACCCATTTTCTTATACTTATTTGAAGTTTATTTTTTAACATGATAATTATATTCATCTTTTTCTACATGTCTTAGAATGACATAAAACATACTTAAAGCATAAAAAATTGACATTTTTGGGGATTATCTGGATGAAACAATTTGAGACATGTAGAATTCGACTTGATAGGAATTCTGAAACAAGCTGGCAGTTGAAATTTCTTGGTGACTAAAGATTTTTTTTTCTTCTAAAAGGCGTAATATAGGAAATATTCTCAGGCTCTTAGCTTATGACGGATAACATTAAACCTAAGGAAATTTACGTATTTGGAATCAGCATACAAAGCCGATCTTTTTTATGTATCTATTGTTATTAAAATTCCGTTTTTAGAGTTATGGTTACTTTTGGGCCGAGTTGCACTTTACTTTCACTTTGTTCCCAAGAACTGTTTAAAATTGGGTTTTTTTTTGTTGTAGTTATTTTTGTTTTTTTTTTTTGTTCGACTTGATAGGAATTCTTAAACAAGTTGGCAGTTGAAATTTCTTGGTAACTAGAGATTTTTTTTCTTCTAAAGGGCGTAATATAGGAATATTCTCAGGCTTTTAGCTTTTGACGGATAACATTAAACCTAAGGAAATTTATGTATTTGGAATCGGCATACAAAGCCAATCATTTTTATGTATATATTGTTATTAAAATTCCGTTTTTAGACTTATGGTTACTTTCGGGCCGAGTTGCACTTTACTTTCACTTTGTTCCCAAGAACTGTTTTAAATTTTTTTTTTTTTTTTTTTCGACTTGATAGGAATTCTGAAACAAGTTGGACTATTAAAAAGGGCACAAGCCACTCCAATTTCCAATTGAATGAGTCCTTTTCGAAGTTTCTACGACAACTTCGTTGATACGATGTGCCCTGGTCTAAAGGAAAAAACTAATAAATAATACATTGTGCCAACATCGTTCTTATAAGCCCCCAGGGCATAACTTAAAACCCTTGCCCTGAGGTTTGTGGGTGAGTGACCTCCTCAAAAAACATATTTTCTATGTGGAAATCAACTACGCTGAAACAAATGGCTATCTCAAAATTTTGATTGGATGTGTTTGGGGGAACGATGGGCGGGGGAGGGGGGCTAATTGTCCTCCAATAAATTTCGACTATTAAAAAGGGCACTAGCAACTCCAATTTCCAATCGAATGAGCCCTTTCGAAGTTTCTACGACAACTCCTTCGATACGAAGTGCCCTGGTCTAAGACCAAGAAAAAAAAAATAATACATTGTGCCAACGTCGTTCTTTACTTAGAAACGACGTCGTTCTTTACTTTACTTGCGCTGCCTATGATTCTGAACAGCTAAGAGTTTTAGATATCGTTCGCTAGGCCGATATTCCCTTTGTTTCCCAATGGTGTGCTCTGGAAATGGTATGCTACTTGAGTAAATCAAAAGAAGCTATTTGCATCCGAGTCTTCAAATTATCAGGAATATCTTAAAAAATTGCCAGGGGGATCGATTTGAAACTTTCGAGGAGTATTGGGGGAATTCAAGGGGTCAAATGGACCCCCTTTTTTTACTTGAGTGAGGGGGCAGAGGTAAATAAAAAGACACTACATGGATTCTGATTGTCAAAATAGTACATCTCTAACATCTCAGTAGTGGCTTTGGGGGTGGAATTGAAAATTTCAGGCCCTGTTGGGGAAGGGTCTGACAAGGAGAATAAATATCTAGGATGGAATTAAAACTTTCAGGTAATGTTTGTGTGCTCTTCACTCCCTTTCCAACATTAGGCTACCTGGAAGTTTCAATTCCATCTCCTAAGGGCCTTCCCGAAATGTTACAGACATTATATTTCTTATAACATGGATGCAAGCGGTGTCTTTGATTTAGCTCTATGATCTCTCCCAAGTCACAGTTCAATGTCCACTTGACCTAACCCCTCAACAAACTTCTTGAAGTCACAGTTTCTTTTTTATTTACATCGCTACTTAACCAAGCATAAACTATAAGTCCCATTGAAGCTGATAATGCGAAAGCTGTTTGGTAGATCAGATATAAAAATTGGTTTAGTTCATTCGCTCTCCCCCTAACAAAATATTTATTCTCTTTGATAGCAGAAACGTGGTAATGAAGACAAAAGCTATAAAAAAAAAATGTGATTCGCAACGCCCAAAACAGCTGATTCGTGGCACTCGAAACAGGCCAAAATTTGTTTTGTCTCCAATCGGTCAGCAACTAAATCGACAGATATATATGAACAGTAGAGAGGGAGGTGCTACTCCGATCCCTCACCCCTGCTGCCCACCTACAACTTTTTTACATAGTTTAATGAGGACAGGGTCAATGACCTCTTTCTCCATGACCTCTTTCTCCAGGTGTGTTTTTGGCATGCCCTCAGCGAATGTTGTTGTTATTGTTTTGAACAGAGTAATTAGGGAGAACACGCTGCCTGGTTAATGGGGTCAATGTTGTTGTCGTTCGAAGCAAAGTTAATGACACTTCCTCCCTGTTCGAGGCAGATGTTATGATCCGGAAATAGTAATTTCTATTGTTATTCGAGCCAAATGTTATGAGGGTTCCGAGAAACAGTAATGACACTTCCTTCCTGTTCGAGGCGGATGTTATGATCCGAAAATAGTATTTGTTATTGTTATTCGAGCCAGATGTTATGAGGTTCCGAGAAACAGAAACAGTTAATGACATTTCCTTCCTGTTCGAGGCGGATGTTATGATCCGGAAATAGTATTTGTTATTGTTTCCGAGCCAAATGTTACGAGTTCCCGGGAAACAGTTAATTAATGTCTGACAGATGACGTCAAGTTAATTAATGTCTTTGCATTTCCAAAGAGAATTGTCTCCGAGAAACCAGTTAGATCACACATGATGTCATGATTGATTGATTTGACACGAAAGGGGAATTAATTTGTTGTTCTAAAGAGAATTGATTCACGAAAGGGAAATTAATTTGTTGTTTCTAACAAGAGAATCGTTTCCGAGCAGACGTTTTGATCTTAGCGCGCGAAAAAGGTTTCCAAATAATTTGAAATGCATTGGCGCAGACATGCCAAACAAAAGGAACATGCCGAAATTCCGTTTAGGGATAATTTCGGCGAAACCGTTTTAGCTATTTTATGGAACTATTTCGGCGAAACAGCTAGAGACATTTTAAAAAGGTGATTTTTGAAGAGATTTTGGAAGAGAATTTGAGTGTGGTCGTTATAATACACAAGTTTCAATTGAACAGTGTTGTGAGGTCCTCTACCCCAACCCCAAAGGTTCCGATCCCCCTACCACAACCCCGAAGGAAGCCACCGGTCCTCAAAGGTTCTCTGGGCTTCCAAAGGACCCCCCCCCCCGGACCCCCAAAGACCCTCACCCAGTCCCCAAAGGTCCCCAGGCACCCAAAGGGCCCCAGACCCTAAAAAAGGCCATACCCGATCCCCAAAGGCCCTCCCCGGTCCCCAAAGGTCCACCAGACCCCAAAAAAGCCCCTCCCCGGTCCCAAAGGTCCACCAGAACCCCAAAAGCCCTCCCCCGATCCCCAAAGGCCCTCCCCCGGTCCCAAAGGCCCTCCCCGGGCTCCCAGGGCTCCCAAAGGGCCCCGATTACTCTACCCCTACCTTGAAGGAAGCCTCCGGTCCTCAAAGGTCCCCCCAGGCTCCCAAAGACCCTCACCCGGTCCCCAAAGGTCCACCGGGCTCCCAAAGGGACCCCAGACCCCCAACGGACCCACCGGGCCCCCCAAAGGGCCCAATCCGTGCTCAAGGGCCCCCCCGGACCCCCAAAGGTCCTCCACCAGTCCCCAAAGGCCCTCTCCCGGTCCCAAAGGTCCACCAGGCACACAAAGGGCCCAATCCGTGCTCAAGGGCCCCCCCGGACCCCCAAAGGTCCTCCACCAGTCCCCAAAGGCCCTCTCCCGGTCCCAAAGGTCCACCAGGCACCCAAAGGGCCCCAGACCCTAAAAAGACCATACCCGAGCCCCCCAAAGGCCCTCACCGGTCCCCAAAGGTATTCACCAGACCCCCCAAAAGCCCTCCACCGGTCCCCAAAGGCCCTCCCCGGGCCAAGGGCTCCCAAAGGGCCCGATTGCTCTACCCCAACCCCGAAGGAAGCCTTCGGTCCTCAAAGGTCCCCCAGGCTCCCAAAGGACCCACTGGACCCCCAAAGGCCCTCACCTGGTCCCGAAAGGTCCACCGGGCTCCCAAAGGGACCACCGGACCCCCAAAGGGTCCCCCGGACCCCAAAGGTCCTCCCCAGGTCCTCAAGGGTCGCCCAGACCCCCAACGGACCCACCGGGCCCCAAAGGGCCCCAATCGGTGCTCAAGGGCTCCCCGGACCCCCAAAGGCCCTCACCCGGTCCTCAAAGGTCCCCGGGCTCCCAAAGGACCAGTCGGTCCTCAAGGGACCCTCTCAGACGTGCAAAGACCCCCCCCCCAGACCCCAAAGGCTCATCCCGGTCCCCAAAGGTCCCCTCAGGCTCCCATATGACCACTCCCCCCTCAAGGGCCCCTGGTCCCCAAACGCCCTCCCCGGACCCCTCCAAAGAACCCCCTCTCCATTTTTAACACTTTTTTTGGCTTTATTATATCCTTTTAGAACAAGTTCCTTTCATAATGTCCCCTCCTAAACCCATTTTCCAACTTGAAGTACTTATCTTTTTCACCCACTTTCTCAATGAAAAAGAAATTAGTTTTAATCAATTCTAATTTTCCAAATAATATAAAAATTTTCCACTTTAGTTCAGATCTGTCTCGAAGAGATGAAAAATTTAAAATACTGTTCCAAATTTTTCACAGAAGATAAAAAAGTTCAAGTTTTCTTCTGAATTTTACCAAAGAACGTGCTCCAATTCTAATTTCTCCAGAGAAAACAAAATCTTCCACTTCAGTTCTATATTTCACAAAGATATAAAGAAATTTAAAGTTCAAGTCTAAATTTTTCGGTGGAAGATAGAAAAAGTAATACCATACTTGTGAATATTTTCACGGAAAATAAAAAGTTCTAGTTCAATTTACAATTTCCTCAACGAAGTGAAGAAAGGTTCAAGTTCTCTTCTGAATTTTACTAAAGAACACGCTTCAATTCTAATTTTTTCAGAGAAAACAAAAATCTTCCACTTCAGTTTCTTATTTCACAAAGACATAAAGAAATTTAAAGTTCAATTCTAAATTTTTCGGTGGAAGATAGAAAAAGTAATACCATACTTGTGAATATTTTCCCGGAAGATAAAAGTTCTAGTTCAAATTTACAGTTTCCTCAATGAAGTCAAGGAAAGTTCAAGTTCTCTTCTGAATTTTACTAAAGAACAAAATTCAATTCTAATTTCACCAGAGAAATAAAAATCTTCCACTTCAGTTCTTTATTTCACAAAGACATAAAGAAATTTAAAGTTCAATTCTAAATTTTTCGGTGGAGATAGAAAAAGTAATACCATACTTGTGAATATTTTCCCGGAAGATAAAAGTTCTAGTTCAATTTACAGTTTCCTCAATGAAGTCAAGGAAAGTTCAAGTTCTCTTCTGAATTTTACCAAAGAACACGCTTCAATTCTAATTTTTTTCAGAGAAAACAAAAATCTTCCACTTCAGTTTCTTTATTCACAAAGACATAAAGAAATTTAAAGTACAATTCTAAATTTTCGGTGGAAGATAGAAAAAAGCAATACCATACTTGTGAATATTTTCACGGAAGATAAAAAGTTCTAGTTCAATTTAAAAATTCCTCAATGAAGTCAAGAAAGTTCAAGTTTCTTCTGAATTTTACCAAAGAACATGCTCCAATTCTAATTTCTCCAGAGAAAAAACAAAATCTTCCACTTCAGTTCCATATTTCACAAAGATATAAAGAAATTTAAAGTTCAAGTCTAAATTTTTCGGTGGAAGATAGAAAAAGTAATACCATACTTGTGAATATTTTCACGGAAAATAAAAAGTTCTAGTTCAATTTACAATTTCCTCAACGAAGTGAAGAAAGGTTCAAGTTCTCTTCTGAATTTACTACTAAGAACACGCTTCAATTCTAATTTCACCAGAGAAAATAAAAATCTTCCACTTCAGTTCTTTTTCACAAAGACATAAAGAAATTTAAAGTTCAATTCTAAATTTTTCGGTGGAAGATAGAAAAAGTAATACCATACTTTGAATATTTTCCCGGAAGATAAAAAGTTCTAGTTCAATTTACAGTTTCCTCAATGAAGTCAAGGAAAGTTCAAGTTCTCTTCTGAATTTTACTTAAAGAACAAAATTCAATTCTAATTTCACCAGAGAAAATAAAAATCTTCCACTTCAGTTCTTTATTTCACAAAGACATAAAGAAATTTAAAGTACAATTCTAAATTTTTCGGAGGAAGATAGAAAAAGCAATACCATACTTGTGAATATTTTCCCGGAAGATAAAAAGTTCTAGTTCAATTTAAAATTTTCTCAACGAAGTCAAGGAAAGTTCAAGTTCTCTTCTGAATTTTACCAAAGAATAAAATTCAATTCTAATTTCACCAGAGAAAATAAAAATCTTCCACTTCAGTTCTTTATTTCACAAAGACATAAAGAAATTTAAAGTTCAATTCTAAATTTTTCGGTGGAAGATAGAAAAAGTAATACCATACTTGTGAATATTTTCCCGGAAAATAAAAAGTTCTAGTTCAATTTACAATTTCCTCAACGAAGTGAAGAAAGGTTCAAGTTCTCTTCTGAATTTTACTAAAGAACAAAATCAATTCTAATTTCACCAGAGAAAATAAAAATCTTCCACTTCAGTTCTCTATTTCACAAAGACATAAAGAAATTTAAAGTTCAATTCTAAATTTTTCGGTGGAAGATAGAAAAAGTAATACCATACCTGTGAATATTTTCACGGAAGATAAAAAGTTCTAGTTCAATTTAAAATTTTCTCAACGAAGTCAAGGAAAGTTCAAGTTCTCTTCTGAATTTTACCAAAGAACAAAATTCAATTCTAATTTTTTCAGAGAAAACAAAAATCTTCCACTTCAGTTCCTTATTTCGCAAAGACATAAAGAAATTCAAAGTTCAATTCTAATTTTTCGATGGAAGATAGAAAAAGTAATACCATACTTGTGAATATTTTCACGGAAGATAAAAAGTTCTAGTTCAATTTAAAATTTCCTCAATGAAGTCAAGGAAAGTTCAAGTTTTCTTCTGAATTTTACCAAAGAACATGCTCCAATTCTAATTTCTCCAGAGAAAACAAAATCTTCCACTTCAGTTCTATATTTCACAAAGATATAAAGAAATTTAAAGTTCAAGTCTAAATTTTTCGGTGGAAGATAGAAAAAGTAATACCATACTTGTGAATATTTTCACGGAAAATAAAAAGTTCTAGTTCAATTTACAATTTCCTCAACGAAGTGAAGAAAAAATTCAAGTTCTCATCTGAATTTTACCAAAGAATAAAATTCAATTCTAATTTCACCAGAGAAAATAAAAATCTTCCACTTCAGTTCTTTATTTCACAAAGACATAAAGAAATTTAAAGTTCAATTCTAAATTTTTCGGTGGAAGATAGAAAAAGTAATACCCATACTTGTGAATATTTTCCCGGAAGATAAAGAGTTCTAGTTCAATTTACAGTTTCCTCAATGAAGTCAAGGAAAGTTCAAGTTCTCTTCTGAATTTTACCAAAGAACATGCTTCAATTCTAATTTTTTCAGAGAAAACAAAAATCTTCCACTTCAGTTCTTTATTTCACAAAGACATAAGAAATTTAAAGTACAATTCTAAATTTTTCGGTGGAAGATAGAAAAAGTAATACCATACTTGTGAATATTTTCCCGGAAGATAAAAAGTTCTAGTTCAATTTAAGTTTCCTCAATGAAGTCAGGAAAAGTTCAAGTTCTCTTCTGAATTTTACCAAAGAACAAAATTCAATTCTAATTTCACCAGAGAAAATAAAAATCTTCCACTTCAGTTCTTTATTTCACACAAGACATAAAGAAATTTAAAGTTCAATTCTAAATTTTTCGGTGGAAGATAGAAAAAGTAATACCATACTTGTGAATATTTTCCCGGAAGATAAAAAGTTCTAGTTCAATTTACAGTTTCCTCAATGAAGTCAAGGAAAGTTCAAGTTCTCTTCTGAATTTTACCAAAGAACACGCTTCAATTCTAATTTTTCAGAGAAAACAAAAATCTTCCTCTTCAGTTCTTTATTTCACAAAGACATAAAGAAATTTAAAGTACAATTCTAATTTTTTCGGTGGAAGATAGAAAAAGCAAATACCATACTTGTGAATATTTTCCCGGAAAATAAAAAGTTCTAGTTCAATTTACAATTTCCTCAACGAAGTGAAGAAAGGTTCAAGTTCTCTTCTGAATTTTACTAAAGAACAAAATTCAATTCTAATTTCACCAGAGAAAATAAAAATCTTCCACTTCAGTTCTCTATTTCACAAAGACATAGAGAAATTTAAAGTTCAATTCTAAATTTTTAGGTGGAAGATAGAAAAGTAATACCATACCTGTGAATATTTTCACGGAAGATAAAAAGTTCTAGTTTCAATTTAAAATTTTCTCAACGAAGTCAAGGAAAGTTCAAGTTCTCTTCTGAATTTCTCAATGAACACACTTCAATTCTAATTTCTCCAGAGAAAATAAAAATCTTCCACTTCAGTTCCTTATTCGCAAAGTCATAAAGAAATTCAAAGTTCAATTCTAAATTTTTCGATGGAAGATAGAAAAAGTAATACCATACTTGTGAATATTTTCACGGAAGATAAAAAGTTCTAGTTCAATTTAAAATTTTCTCAACGAAGTCAAGGAAAGTTCAAGTTCTCTTCTGAACTTTACCAAGAACACGCTTCAATTCTAATTTTTTCAGAGAAAACAAAAATCTTCCACTTCAGTTCTTTATTTCACAAAGACATAAAGAAATTTAAAGTTCAATTCTAATTTTTCGGTGGGTGATAGAAAAAATTAATGCCATACTTGTGATTATTTTCACGGAAGATAAAAAGTTCTACTTCAATTTTAAATTTCCCCGGAAGATAAAAAGTTCTAGTTCAACTTGCTATTATCTTTGTGAAAAACACACAAACTCAGAAAAAAAATGTTCAATGTCCCTTTAGTACCTATGCAATTAGACTAAAAATGAAGATATTTATGCAGAGTTTCAACTCGCTATGGCTAAGTTTGCTAAAAACAAGCTATTTTCTTGCGAAAACACACAAAATCAGAAAAAATGTTCAATGTTCCTTAAGCACCTACGCAATTAGGCTTAAATGAAGATATTTATGCAGAGTTTCAAGTCGATATGGCTAAGTTTGCTAAAAACAAGCTATTTTCTTGCGAAAACACACGAAATCAGAAAAAAAATATTGTTAGGTTAGGTTAAGTTAGATTAGGTTAGGTTAGCCTACGTACGCGCGCATATAGGTTAAGTTAGGTTAGATTAAGTTAGATTAGGTTAAGTTAGGTTAGGTTAGGTTAGATTAAGTTGGGTTAGGCTAGGTTAGCCTACATACGCGCGCGTATGGGGGTTGAGTTCAATATGGGGGTTGAGTTGCACGGGGTTAATTTGAATGGGGTGAGTTCAACGGGAACTGAGTTAAACGGGGCTCAGTTGAATGAGGGTTTGAGTCAAACGAGGCAGAGCTATACGGGGTTGAGCTGAATAGGCCGAAAGGGAGTTGAGTTGAGTTGCACGGGGGTTGAGTTCAAAGGGGATTCAGTTCAACGAAGGTTCAGTTGGACGAGTGTTCAGTTAAACAGGAGTTCAGGTACAAGCAAACCTATTTTTGTTCGTTTTAAGTTTCACTTGATTATTTGTCTAAATTTCTCTTTCTTTTTTCTGCGGGATTCATTTACTCATCTAGAGCAGCACCAGTCATCTTTGTGTTTGGTGTGATTATTCGCTTTAATTTCTGTTCGTTTTGGGTTTCATTGATTCACTGATAGAAATTTCTATTCGGTTCAAGCATGAGTAATTATGTGACTTTATTTTTGCTCTTTTTAGTTTTTCATTTACTTTTCTTTGAAATTTCTTTTTTCGAACAGGCTTTTTAAATTAACTTTGTCCATTTGTAATTGGCATAGTTTTACTATTAATTAAATCAGGAATGCTTGTAGAGTTTTTTAATTTTTCTTTAAGATCTAAAATCTTAGAGTGCAATATACATTTTGAGCAAAATTTAAATATTTAGTCAAATTTTCGATCAGCTGTCATTTTATGCAACATATTTTCAGTAGTGGATTTGCTATTAGAATATAGGGTCAATGGGGAGGGGGATTATTACTCATATTAATTGAAAAGCCATATTTTTTCTTCTATCCTTAAATCAGGATCGTTACTAGCCAAAATGTTGGGGGGGGAGCAAGAGATTTTACCGACTGGCTGGTCATTTTACCGACTTTTTTTTGTCAATAATTAGCAAAATGTCTGTTCGAATACAATACGTAAAATCACTGCCACGAGTAGGTAAAACCGCTGAATTTACCAACTGAGATTCAGATTTCGGTACGTATCATGTCGCTATTTTAACGCTGTTTAACCAAATGGAAAATTCTGGCACCATTTGTAAAATCACGGCAGGAGTCGGTAAAACTGCTGCATTTACCGACCAAGTTCAAAATTTCTGTAGATGATATGTCAGTATTTTCGTGGTCTTTACTGAATCGAACAAAGAATTTTTCTGTTTTACTGAGTGACCAAAAACATTGGAAGGGGGCGACCCTCTCCCCCCATACGAGACGGCCCTGCCTTCTATATACACCTATCTTAATCCTCTATAATATTAAAAGAAGCTTTTCACGTTATCTTTTGTTATTACTTTTTTTGTTTAAATAATGCATGTCAAAGTCATTTACTGACAAAATTTCTGTTTTATTGTCTTTTAAAAAAAGGGATGCCATGAATCAATAGAATCAGATTTCATCTTAATGTTTCCTGTCAATTGAGATTCCTTTGGTGTTGATATTTTATTTGAGGTGTCTGCACGGCCCGAGACTTTTAAAACAAATCAGCTTAAAAAAAAAAAAAAACTGATTTTTTCGCGATAAGAATCGAAATAACCACCTTTTTCTTCCAAAAATTTACTGTCCTTGTTAAGGTCCCCTTGGTCCAGTCTACTAACTGGGAAGTTTTACGCCGATCGGAGAAAAAATACTTGGCCTGATTTGGGGCTATACAAATCGATATGTTTCATTTTTTTTTTGTTCATAGTAGAGAGGGAGGTGCTACTCCGATCCCTCACCCCTGCTGCCACCTACAACTTTTTTACATAGTTTAATGAGGACACGGTCAATGACCTCTTTCTCCATGACCTCTTTCTCCAGGTGTGTTTTTGGCACGCCCTCAGCGAATGTTGTTGTTATTGTTTTAAACAGAGTAATTAGGGAGAACACGTGGTTAATGGGGTCAATGTTGTTGTCGTTCGAAGCAAAGTTAATGACACTTCCTTCCTGTTCGAGGCAGATGTTATGATCCGGAAATAGTATTTCTTATTGTTATTCGAGCCAAATGTTATGAGGTTTCCGAGAAACAGTTAATGACACTTCCTTCCTGTTCGAGGCGGATGTTATGATCCGAAAATAGTATTTGTTATTGTTATTCGAGCCAGATGTTATGAGGTTCCGAGAAACAGTTAATGACATTTCCTTCCTGTTCGAGGCGGATGTTATGATCCGGAAATAGTATTTGTTATTGTTTCCGAGCCAAATGTTACGAGTTCCCGGGAAACAGTTAATTAATGTCTGACAGATGACGTCAAGTTAATTAATGTCTTTGCATTTCCAAAGAGAATTGTCTCCGAGAAACAGTTAGATCACACATGATGTCATGATTGATTGATTGACACGAAAGGGGAATTAATTTGTTGTTCTAAAGAGAATTGATTCACGAAAGGGAAATTAATTTGTTGTTTCTAACAAGAGAATCGTTTCCGAGCAGACGTTTTGATCTTAGCGCGCGAAAAGGTTTCCAAATAATTTGAAATGCATTGGCGCAGACATGCCAACAAAAGGAACATGCCGAAATTCCGTTTAGGGATAATTTCGGCGAAACCGTTTTAGCTATTTTATGGAACTATTTCGGCGAAACAGCTAGAGACATTTTAAAAGGTGATTTTTGAAGAGATTTTTGGAAGAGAATTTGAGTGTGGTCGTTATAATACACAAGTTTCAATTGAACAGTGTTGTGAGGTCCTCTACCCCAACCCCAAAGGTTCCGATCCCCCTACCACAACCCCGAAGGAAGCCACCGGTCCTCAAAGGTTCTCTGGGCTTCCAAAGGACCCCCCCCCCCGGACCCCCAAAGACCCTCACCCAGTCCCCAAAGGTCCCCAGGCACCCAAAGGGCCCCAGACCCTAAAAAGGCCATACCCGAGCCCCAAAGGCCCTCCCCGGTCCCCAAAGGTCCACCAGACCCCCAAAAGCCCTCCCCGGTCCCCAAAGGTCCACCAGAACCCCAAAGCCCTCCCCCGATCCCAAAGGCCCTCCCCCGGTCCCAAAGGCCCTCCCCGGGCTCCCAGGGCTCCCAAAGGGCCCCGATTACTCTACCCCTACCTTGAAGGAAGCCTCCGGTCCTCAAAGGTCCCCCAGGCTCCCAAAGACCCTCACCCGGTCCCCAAAGGTCCACCGGGCTCCCAAAGGGACCCCAGACCCCCAACGGACCCACCGGGCCCCAAAGGGCCCAATCCGTGCTCAAGGGCCCCCCCCCGGACCCCCAAAGGTCCTCCACCAGTCCCCAAAGGCCCTCTCCCGGTCCCAAAGGTCCACCAGGCACACAAAGGGCCCAATCCGTGCTCAAGGGCCCCCCCGGACCCCCAAAGGTCCTCCACCAGTCCCCAAAGGCCCTCTCCCGGTCCCAAAGGTCCACCAGGCACCCAAAGGGCCCCAGACCCTAAAAAGACCATACCCGAGCCCCCCAAAAGGCCCTCACCGGTCCCCAAAGGTCCACCAGACCCCAAAAGCCCTCCACCGGTCCCCAAAAGGCCCTCCCCGGGCTCCAAGGGCTCCCAAAGGGCCCCGATTGCTCTACCCCAACCCCGAAGGAAGCCTTCGGTCCTCAAAGGTCCCCCAGGCTCCCAAAGGACCCACTGGACCCCAAAGGCCCTCACCTGGTCCCGAAAGGTCCACCGGGCTCCCAAAGGGACCACCGGACCCCCAAAGGGTCCCCCGGACCCCAAAGGTCCTCCCCAGGTCCTCAAGGGTCGCCCAGATCCCCAACGGACCCACCGGGCCCCGGGCCCAATCGGTGCTCAAGGGCTCCCCGGACCCCCAAAGGCCCTCACCCGGTCCTCAAAGGTCCACCGGGCTCCCAAAGGACCAGTCGGTCCTCAAGGACCCTCTCAGACGTGCAAAGACCCCCCCCCAGACCCCCAAAGGCTCATCCCGGTCCCCAAAGGTCCCCTCAGGCTCCCATATGACCACTCCACCCTCAAGGGCCCCTGGATCCCCAAACGCCGTCCCCGGACCCCTCCAAAGAACCCCCTCTCCATTTTTAACTCTTTTTATGGCTTTATTATATCCTTTTAGAACAAGTTCCTTTCATAATGTCCCTTCCTAAACCCATTTTCCAACTTGAAGTACTTATCTTTTTCACCCACTTTCTCAATGAAAAGAAATTAGTTTTTAATCAATTCTAATTTTCCAAATAATATAAAATTTTCCACTTTAGTTCAGATCTGTCTCGAAGAGATGAAAAATTTAAAATACTGTTCCAAATTTTTCACAGAAGATAAAAAAAGTTCAAGTTTTCTTCTGAATTTTACCAAAGAACGTGCTCCAATTCTAATTTCTCCAGAGAAAACAAAATCTTCCACTTCAGTTCTATATTTCACAAAGATATAAAGAAATTTAAAGTTCAAGTCTAAATTTTTCGGTGGAAGATAGAAAAAGTAATACCATACTTGTGAATATTTTCACGGAAAATAAAAAGTTCTAGTTCAATTTACAATTTCCTCAACGAGTGAAGAAAGGTTCAAGTTCTCTTCTGAATTTTACTAAAGAACACGCTTCAATTCTAATTTTTTCAGAGAAAACAAAAATCTTCCACTTCAGTTCTTTATTTCACAAAGACATAAAGAAATTTAAAGTTCAATTCTAAATTTTTCGGTGGAAGATAGAAAAAGTAATACCATACTTGTGAATATTTTCCCGGAAGATAAAAAGTTCTAGTTCAATTTACAGTTTCCTCAATGAAGTCAAGGAAAGTTCAAGTTCTCTTCTGAATTTTACTAAAGAACAAAATTCAATTCTAATTTCACCAGAGAAAATAAAAATCTTCCACTTCAGTTCTTTATTTCACAAAGACATAAAGAAATTTAAAGTTCAATTCTAAATTTTTTCGGTGGAAGATAGAAAAAAGTAATACCATACTTGTGAATATTTTCCCGGAAGATAAAAAGTTCTAGTTCAATTTACAGTTTCCTCAATGAAGTCAAGGAAAGTTCAAGTTCTCTTCTGAATTTTACCAAAGAACACGCTTCAATTCTAATTTTTTCAGAGAAAACAAAAATCTTCCACTTCAGTTCTTTATTTCACAAAGACATAAAGAAATTTAAAGTACAATTCTAATTTTTCGGTGGAAGATAGAAAAAGCAATACCATACTTGTGAATATTTTCACGGAAGATAAAAAGTTCTAGTTCAATTTAAAATTTCCTCAATGAAGTCAAGAAAGTTCAAGTTTTCTTCTGAATTTTACCAAAGAACAAAATGCTCCAATTCTAATTTCACCAGAGAAAAAAAATCTTCCACTTCAGTTCTATATTTCACAAAGATATAAAGAAATTTAAAGTTCAAGTCTAAATTTTTCGGTGGAAGATAGAAAAAGTAATACCATACTTGTGAATATTTTCACGGAAATAAAAAGTTCTAGTTCAATTTACAATTTCCTCAACGAAGTGAAGAAAGGTTCAAGTTCTCTTCTGAATTTTACTAAAGAACAAAATTCAATTCTAATTTCACCAGAGAAAATAAAAATCTTCCACTTCAGTTCTTTATTTCACAAAGACATAAAGAAATTTAAAGTTCAATTCTAAATTTTTCGGTGGAAGATAGAAAAAGTAATACCATACTTGTGAATATTTTCCCGGAAGATAAAAAGTTCTAGTTCAATTTACAGTTTCCTCAATGAAGTCAAGGAAAAAGTTCAAGTTCTCTTCTGAATTTTACTAAAGAACAAAATTCAATTCTAATTTCACCAGAGAAAATAAAAATCTTCCACTTCAGTTCTTTATTTCACAAAGACATAAAGAAATTTAAAGTACAATTCTAAATTTTTCGGAGGAAGATAGAAAAAGCAATACCATACTTGTGAATATTTTCCCGGAAGATAAAAAGTTCTAGTTCAATTTAAAATTTTCTCAACGAAGTCAAGGAAAGTTCAAGTTCTCTTCTGAATTTTACCAAAGAATAAAATTCAATTCTAATTTCACCAGAGAAAATAAAAATCTTCCACTTCAGTTCTTTATTTCACAAAGACATAAAGAAATTTAAAGTTCAATTCTAAATTTTTCGGTGGAAGATAGAAAAAGTAATACCATACTTGTGAATATTTTCCCGGAAATAAAAAGTTCTAGTTCAATTTACAATTTCTCAACGAAGTGAAGAAAGGTTCAAGTTCTCTTCTGAATTTTACTAAAGAACAAAATTCAATTCTAATTTCACCAGAGAAAATAAAAATCTTCCACTTCAGTTCTCTATTTCACAAAGACATAAAGAAATTTCAAAGTTCAATTCTAAATTTTTCGGTGGAAGATAGAAAAAGTAATACCATACCTGTGAATATTTTCACGGAAGATAAAAAGTTCTAGTTCAATTTAAAATTTTCTCAACGAAGTCAAGGAAAGTTCAAGTTCTCTTCTGAATTTTACCAAAGAACAAAATTCAATTCTAATTTTTTCAGAGAAAACAAAAATCTTCCACTTCAGTTCCTTATTTCACAAAGACATAAGAAATTCAAAGTTCAATTCTAAATTTTTCGGTGGAAGATAGAAAAAGTAATACCATACTTGTGAATATTTTCACGGAAGATAAAAAGTTCTAGTTCAATTTAAAATTTCCTCAATGAAGTCAAGAAAAGTTCAAGTTTCTCTTCTGAATTTTACCAAAGAACATGCTCCAATTCTAATTTCTCCAGAGAAAAAAAAATCTTCCACTTCAGTTCTATATTTCACAAAGATATAAAGAAATTTAAAGTTCAAGTCTAATTTTTTCGGTGGAAGATAGAAAAAGTAATACCATAACCTTGTGAATATTTTCACGGAAAATAAAAAGTTCTAGTTCAATTTACAATTTCCTCAACGAAGTCAAGAAAAATTCAAGTTCTCATCTGAATTTTACCAAAGAATAAAATTCAATTCTAATTTCACCAGAGAAAATAAAAATCTTCCACTTCAGTTCTTTATTTCACAAAGACATAAAGAAATTTAAAGTTCAATTCTAAATTTTTCGGTGGAAGATAGAAAAAGTAATACCATACTTGTGAATATTTTCCCGGAAGATAAAAAGTTCTAGTTCAATTTACAGTTTCCTCAATGAAGTCAAGGAAAGTTCAAGTTCTCTTCTGAATTTTACCAAAGAACATGCTTCAATTCTAATTTTTTTCAGAGAAAACAAAAATCTTCCACTTCAGTTCTTTATTTCACAAAGACATAAAGAAATTTAAAGTACAATTCTAAATTTTTCGGTGGAGATAGAAAAAGTAATACCATACTTGTGAATATTTTCCCGGAAGATAAAAAGTTCTAGTTCAATTTACAGTTTCCTCAATGAAGTCAAGGAAAGTTCAAGTTCTCTTCTGAATTTTACCAAAGAACAAAATTCAATTCTAATTTCACCAGAGAAAATAAAAATCTTCCACTTCAGTTCTTTATTTCACAAAGACATAAAGAAATTTAAAGTTCAATTCTAAATTTTTTCGGTGGAAGATAGAAAAAGTAATACCATACTTGTGAATATTTTCCCGGAAGATAAAAAGTTCTAGTTCAATTTACAGTTTCCTCAATGAAGTCAAGGAAAGTTCAAGTTCTCTTCTGAATTTTACCAAAGAACACGCTTCAATTCTAATTTTTTCAGAGAAAACAAAATCTTCCTCTTCAGTTCTTTATTTCACAAAGACATAAAGAAATTTAAGTACAATTCTAATTTTTCGGTGGAAGATAGAAAAAGCAATACCATACTTGTGAATATTTTCCCGGAAAATAAAAAGTTCTAGTTCAATTTACAATTTCCTCAACGAAGTGAAGAAAGGTTCAAGTTCTCTTCTGAATTTTACTAAAGAACAAAATTCAATTCTAATTTCACCAGAGAAAATAAAAATCTTCCACTTCAGTTCTCTATTTCACAAAGACATAGAGAAATTTAAAGTTCAATTCTAAATTTTTAGGTGGAAGATAGAAAAAAGTAATACCATACCTGTGAATATTTTCACGGAAGATAAAAAGTTCTAGTTCAATTTAAAATTTTCTCAACGAAGTCAAGGAAAGTTCAAGTTCTCTTCTGAATTTTCTCAATGAACACACTTCAATTCTAATTTCTCCAGAGAAAATAAAAATCTTCCACTTCAGTTCCTTATTTCGCAAAGTCATAAAGAAATTCAAAGTTCAATTCTAAATTTTTCGATGGAAGATAGAAAAAGTAATACCATACTTGTGAATATTTTCACGGAAGATAAAAAAGTTCTAGTTCAATTTAAAATTTTTCTCAACGAAGTCAAGGAAAGTTCAAGTTCTCTTCTGAACTTTACCAAAGAACACGCTTCAATTCTAATTTTTTCAGAGAAAACAAAAAATCTTCCACTTCAGTTCTTTATTTCACAAAGACATAAAGAAATTTAAAGTTCAATTCTAATTTTTCGGTGGGTGATAGAAAAATTAATGCCATACTTGTGATTATTTTCACGGAAGATAAAAAGTTCTACTTCAATTTTAAATTTCCCCGGAAGATAAAAAGTTCTAGTTCAACTTGCTATTATCTTTGTGAAAACACACAAACTCAGAAAAAATGTTCAATGTTCCTTTAGTACCTATGCAATTAGACTAAAAATGAAGATATTTATGCAGAGTTTCAACTCGCTATGGCTAAGTTTGCTAAAAACAAGCTATTTTCTTGCGAAAACACACAAAATCAGAAAAAATGTTCAATGTTCCTTAAGCACCTACGCAATTAGGCTTAAATGAAGATATTTATGCAGAGTTTCAAGTCGATATGGCTAAGTTTGCTAAAAAACAAGCTATTTTCTTGCGAAAACACACGAAATCAGAAAAAATATTGTTAGGTTAGGTTAAGTTAGATTAGGTTAGGTTAGCCTACGTACGCGCGCATATAGGTTAAGTTAGGTTAGATTAAGTTAGATTAGGTTAAGTTAGGTTAGGTTAGGTTAGATTAAGTTAGGTTAGGCTAGGTTAGCCTACATACGCGCGCGTATGTAGGCTAACCTAGCCTAACCAACTTAATCTAACCTAACCTAACCTAACTTAACCTAATCTAACTTAATCTAACCTAACTTAACCTATATGCGCGCGTACGTAGGCTAACCTAACCTAATCTAACTTAACCTAACCTAACAATATTTTTTTCTGATTTCGTGTGTTTTCGCAAGAAAATATAGCTTGTTTTTAGCAAACTTAGCCATATCGACTTGAAACTCTGCATAAATATCTTCATTTAAGCCTAATTGCGTAGGTGCTTAAGGAACATTGAACATTTTTTCTGATTTTTTGTGTGTTTTCGCAAGAAAATAGCTTGTTTTTAGCAAACTTAGCCATAGCGAGTTGAAACTCTGCATAAATATCTTCATTTTTAGTCTAATTGCATAGGTACTAAAGGAACATTGAACATTTTTTCTGAGTTTGTGTGTTTTCACAAGATAATAGCAAGTTGAACTAGAACTTTTTATCTTCCGGGGAAATTTAAAATTGAAGTAGAACTTTTTATCTTCCGTGAAAATAATCACAAGTATGGCATTAATTTTTCTATCACCCACCGAAAAATTAGAATTGAACTTTAAATTTCTTTATGTCTTTGTGAAATAAAGAAACTGAAGTGGAAGATTTTTGTTTTCTCTGAAAAAATTAGAATTGAAGCGTGTTCTTTGGTAAAGTTCAGAAGAGAACTTGAACTTTCCTTGACTTCGTTGAGAAAATTTTAAATTGAACTAGAACTTTTTATCTTCCGTGAAAATATTCACAAGTATGGTATTACTTTTTCTATCTTCCATCGAAAAATTTAGAATTGAACTTTGAATTTTCTTTATGTCTTTGCGAAATAAGGAACTGAAGTGGAAGATTTTTATTTTCTCTGGAGAAATTAGAATTGAAGTGTGTTCATTGAGAAAATTCAGAAGAGAACTTGAACTTTCCTTGACTTCGTTGAGAAAATTTTAAATTGAACTAGAACTTTTTATCTTCCGTGAAAATATTCACAGGTATGGTATTACTTTTTCTATCTTCCACCTAAAAATTTAGAATTGAACTTTAAATTTCTCTATGTCTTTGTGAAATAGAGAACTGAAGTGGAAGATTTTTTTATTTTCTCTGGTGAAATTAGAATTGAATTTTGTTCTTTAGTAAAATTCAGAAGAGAACTTGAACCTTTCTTCACTTCGTTGAGGAAATTGTAAATTGAACTAGAACTTTTTATTTTCCGGTGAAAAATATTCACAAGTATGGTATTGCTTTTTCTATCTTCCACCGAAAAATTAGAATTGTACTTTAAATTTCTTTATGTCTTTGTGAAATAAAGAACTGAAGAGGAAGATTTTTGTTTTCTCTGAAAAAATTAGAATTGAAGCGTGTTCTTTGGTAAAATTCAGAAGAGAACTTGAACTTTCCTTGACTTCATTGAGGAAACTGTAAATTGAACTAGAACTTTTTATCTTCCGGGAAAATATTCACAAGTATGGTATTACTTTTTCTATCTTCCACCGAAAAATTTAGAATTGAACTTTAAATTTCTTTATGTCTTTGTGAAATAAAGAACTGAAGTGGAAGATTTTTATTTTCTCTGGTGAAATTAGAATTGAATTTTGTTCTTTGGTAAAATTCAGAAGAGAACTTGAACTTTCCTTGACTTCATTGAGGAAACTGTAAATTGAACTAGAACTTTTTATCTTCCGGGAAAATATTCACAAGTATGGTATTACTTTTTCTATCTTCCACCGAAAAATTTAGAATTGTACTTTAAATTTCTTTATGTCTTTGTGAAATAAAGAACTGAAGTGGAAGATTTTTGTTTTCTCTCTGAAAAAATTAGAATTGAATTTTGTTCTTTGGTAAAATTCAGAAGAGAACTTGAACTTTCCTTGACTTCATTGAGAAAACTGTAAATTGAACTAGAACTTTTTATCTTCCGGGAAAATATTCACAAGTATGGTATTACTTTTTCTATCTTCCACCGAAAAAATTTAGAATTGAACTTTAAATTTCTTTATGTCTTTGTGAAATGAAAAAGAACTGAAGTGGAAGATTTTTATTTTCTCTGGTGAAAAAATTAGAATTGAATTTTATTCTTTGGTAAAATTCAGATGAGAACTTGAATTTTTCTTCACTTCGTTGAGGAAATTGTAATTGAACTAGAACTTTTTATTTTCCGTGAAAATATTCACAAGTATGGTATTACTTTTTCTATCTTCCACCGAAAAATTTAGACTTGAACTTTAAATTTCTTTATATCTTTGTGAAAATATAACTGAAGTGGAAGATTTTGTTTTCTCTGGAGAAATTAGAATTGGAGCATGTTCTTTGGTAAAATTCAGAAGAAAACTTGAACTTTCCTTGACTTCATTGAGGAAATTTTAATTGAACTAGAACTTTTTATCTTCCGTGAAAATATTCACAAGTATGGTATTACTTTTTCTATCTTCCATCGAAAAATTTAGAATTGAACTTTGAATTTCTTTATGTCTTTGCGAAATAAGGAACTGAAGTGGAAGATTTTTGTTTTCTCTGAAAAATTAGAATTGAATTTTGTTCTTTGGTAAAATTCAGAAGAGAACTTGAACTTTCCTTGACTTCGTTGAGGAAATTTTAAATTGAACTAGAACTTTTTATCTTCCGTGAAAATATTCACAGGTATGGTATTACTTTTTCTATCTTCCACCGAAAAATTTAGAATTGAACTTTAAATTTCTTTATGTCTTTGTGAAATAGAGAACTGAAGTGGAAGATTTTTATTTTCTCTGGTGAAATTAGAATTGAATTTTTTGTTCTTTAGTAAAATTCAGAAGAGAACTTGAACCTTTCCTTGACTTCGTTGAGGAAATTGTAAATTGAACTAGAACTTTTTATTTTCCGGGAAAATATTCACAAGTATGGTATTACTTTTTCTATCTTCCACCGAAAAATTTAGAATTGAACTTTAAATTTCTTTATGTCTTTGTGAAATAAAGAACTGAAGTGGAAGATTTTTTATTTTCTCTGGTGAAATTAGAATTGAATTTTTATTCTTTGGTAAAATTCAGAAGAGAACTTGAACTTTCCTTGACTTCGTTGAGAAAATTTTAAATTGAACTAGAACTTTTTATCTTCCGGAAAATATTCACAAGTATGGTATTGCTTTTTCTATCTTCCTCCGAAAATTTAGAATTGTACTTTAAATTTCTTTATGTCTTTGTGAAATAAAGAACTGAAGTGGAAGATTTTTATTTTCTCTGGTGAAATTAGAATTGAATTTTGTTCTTTTGGTAAAATTCAGAAGAGAACTTGAACTTTCCTTGACTTCATTGAGGAAACTGTAAATTGAACTAGAACTTTTTATCTTCCGGAAAATATTCACAAGTATGGTATTACTTTTTCTATATTCCACCGAAAAATTTAGAATTGAACTTTAAATTTCTTTATGTCTTTGTGAAATAAAGAACTGAAGTGGAAGATTTTTATTTTCTCTGGTGAAATTAGAATTGAAGCGTGTTCTTTAGTAAAATTCAGAAGAGAACTTGAACCTTTCTTCACTTCGTTGAGGAAATTGTAAATTGAACTAGAACTTTTTATTTTCCGTGAAAATATTCACAAGTATGGTATTACTTTTTCTATCTTCCACCGAAAAATTTAGAATTGAACTTTAAATTTCTTTATATCTTTGTGAAATATAGAACTGAAGTGGAAGATTTTGTTTTCTCTGGAGAAATTAGAATTGGAGCATGTTCTTTAGTAAAATTCAGAAGAAACTTGAACTTTCCTTGACTTCATTGAGGAAATTTTAAATTGAACTAGAACTTTTTATCTTCCGGAAAATATTCACAAGTATGGTATTGCTTTTTCTATCTTCCACCGAAAAATTTAGAATTGTACTTTAAATTTCTTTATGTCTTTGTGAAATAAAGAACTGAAGTGGAAGATTTTTTGTTTTCTCTGAAAAAATTAGAATTGAAGCGTGTTCTTTGGTAAAATTCAGAAGAGAACTTGAACTTTCCTTGACTTCATTGAGGAAACTGTAAATTGAACTAGAACTTTTTATCTTCCGGGAAAATATTCACAAGTATGTATTACTTTTTCTATCTTCCACCGAAAAATTTAGAATTGAACTTTAAATTTCTTTATGTCTTTGTGAAATAAAGAACTGAAGTGGAAGATTTTTATTTTCTCTGGTGAAATTAGAATTGAATTTTGTTCTTTAGTAAAATTCAGAAGAGAACTTGAACTTTCCTTGACTTCATTGAGGAAACTGTAAATTGAACTAGAACTTTTTATCTTCCGGGAAAATATTCACAAGTATGGTATTACTTTTTCTATCTTCCACCGAAAAATTTAGAATTGAACTTTAAATTTCTTTATGTCTTTGTGAAATAAAGAACTGAAAGTGGAAGATTTTTGTTTTCTCTGAAAAAATTAGAATTGAAGCGTGTTCTTTAGTAAAATTCAGAAGAGAACTTGAACCTTTCTTCACTTCGTTGAGGAAATTGTAAATTGAACTAGAACTTTTTATTTTCCGTGAAAATATTCACAAGTATGGTATTACTTTTTCTATCTTCCACCGAAAAATTTAGACTTGAACTTTAAATTTCTTTATATCTTTGTGAAATATAGAACTGAAGTGGAAGATTTTGTTTTCTCTGGAGAAATTAGAATTGGAGCACGTTCTTTGGTAAAATTCAGAAGAAAACTTGAACTTTTTTTATCTTCTGTGAAAAATTTGGAACAGTATTTTAAATTTTTCATCTCTTCGAGACAGATCTGAACTAAAGTGGAAAATTTTTATATTTATTTGGAAAATTAGAATTGATTAAAAACTAATTTCTTTTTCATTGAGAAAGTGGGTGAAAAAGATAAGTACTTCAAGTTGGAAAATGGGTTTAGGAAGGGACATTATGAAAGGAACTTGTTCTAAAAGGATATAATAAAGCCATAAAAAGAGTTAAAATGGAGAGGGGGTTCTTTGGAGGGGTCCGGGGACGGCGTTTGGGGATCCAGGGGCCCTTGAGGGGTGTAGTGGTCATATGGGAGCCTGAGGGGATTTTCTTTGGGGACCGGGATGTCCTTTGGGGGTCTGGGGGGTCTTTGCACGTCTGAGAGGGTCCTTGAGGACCGGGTCCTTTGGGAGCCCGGGGACCTTTGAGGAGTGGTCATATGGGAGCCTGAGGGGACCTTTGGGACCGGGATGAGCCTTTGGGGGGTCTGGGGGGGGTCTTTGCACGTCTGAGAGGGTCCTTGAGGACCGACTGGTCCTTTGGGAGCCGGGTGGACCTTTGAGGACCGGGTGAGGGCCTTTGGGGGTCCGGGGAGCCCTTGAGCACCGATTGGGCCCTTTGGGGCCCGGTGGGTCGTTGGGGGTCTGGGCGACCCTTGAGGACCTGGGGAGGACCTTTGGGGTCCGGGGGACCCTTTGGGGGTCCGGTGGTCCCTTTGGGAGCCCGGTGGACCTTTCGGGACCAGGTGAGGGCCTTTGGGGGTCCAGTGGGTCCTTTGGGAGCCTGGGGGACCTTTGAGGACCGAAGGCTTCCTTCGGGGTTGGGGTAGAGCAATCGGGGCCCTTTGGGAGCCCTTGGAGCCCGGGGAGGGCCTTTGGGGACCGGTGGAGGGCTTTTGGGGTCTGGTGGACCTTTGGGGACCGGTGAGGGCCTTTGGGGGGCTCGGGTATGGTCTTTTTAGGGTCTGGGGCCCTTTGGGTGCCTGGTGGACCTTTGGGACCGGGAGAGGGCCTTTGGGGACTGGTGGAGGACCTTTGGGGTCCGGGGGGCCCTTGAGCACGGATTGGGCCCTTTGTGTGCCTGGTGGACCTTTGGGACCGGGAGAGGGCCTTTGGGGACTGGTGGAGGACCTTTGGGGGTCCGGGGGGGGGGGGGGGGGGGGCCTTGAGCACGGATTGGGCCCTTTGGGGCCCGGTGGGTCCGTTGGGGGTCTGGGGTCCCTTTGGGAGCCCGGTGGACCTTTGGGGACCGGGGTGAGGGTCTTTGGGAGCCTGGGGGACCTTTGAGGACCGGAGGCTTCCTTCAAGGTAGGGGTAGAGTAATCGGGGGCCCTTGGGAGCCCTGGGAGCCCGGGGAGGGCCTTTGGGACCGGGGGAGGGCCTTTGGGGATCGGGGGAGGGCTTTTGGGGTTCTGGTGGACCTTTGGGGACCGGGGAGGGCTTTTGGGGGTCTGGTGGACCTTTGGGGACCGGGGAGGGCCTTTGGGGCTCGGGTATGGCCTTTTTAGGGTCTGGGGCCCTTTGGGTGCCTGGGACCTTTGGGGACTGGGTGAGGGTCTTTGGGGGTCCGGGGGGGGGGTCCTTTGGAAGCCCAGAGAACCTTTGAGGACCGGTGGCTTCCTTCGGGGTTGTGGTAGGGGGATCGGAACCTTTGGGGTTGGGGTAGAGGACCTCACAACACTGTTCAATTGAAACTTGTGTATTATAACGACCACACTCAAATTCTCTTCCAAAATCTCTTCAAAAATCACCTTTTAAAATGTCTCTAGCTGTTTCGCCGAAATAGTTCCATAAAATAGCTAAAACGGTTTCGCCGAAATTATCCCTAAACGGAATTTCGGCATGTTCCTTTTGTTTGGCATGTCTGCGCCAATGCATTTCAAATTATTTGGAAACCTTTTCGCGCGCTAAGATCAAAACGTCTGCTCGGAAACGATTCTCTTGTTAGAAACAAACAAATTAATTTCCCTTTCGTGAATCAATTCTCTTTAGAACAACAAATTAATTCCCCTTTCGTGTCAATCAATCAATCATGACATCATGTGTGATCTAACTGTTTCTCGGAGACAATTCTCTTTGGAAATGCAAAGACATTAATTAACTTGACGTCATCTGTCAGACATTAATTAACTGTTTCCCGGGAACTCGTAACATTTGGCTCGGAAACAATAACAAATACTATTTCCGGATCATAACATCCGCCTCGAACAGGAAGGAAATGTCATTAACTGTTTCTCGGAACCTCATAACATCTGGCTCGAATAACAATAACAAATACTATTTTCGGATCATAACATCCGCCTCGAACAGGAAGGAAGTGTCATTAACTGTTTTCTCGGAACCTCATAACATTTGGCTCGAATAACAATAAAAATACTATTTCCGGATCATAACATCTGCCTCGAACAGGGAGGAAGTGTCATTAACTTTGCTTCGAACGACAACAACATTGACCCCATTAAACACGTGTTCTCCCTAATTACTCTGTTCAAAACAATAACAACAACATTCGCTGAGGGCGTGCCAAAAACACACCTGGAGAAAGAGGTCATGGAGAAAGAGGTCATTGACCGTGTCCTCATTAAACTATGTAAAAAAGTTGTAGGTGGCAGCAGGGGTGAGGGATCGGAGTAGACACTCCCTCTCTACTATGAACAAAAAAAAAATGAAACATATCGATTTGTATAGCCCCAAATCAGGCCAAGTATTTTTTCTCCGATCGGCGTAAAACTTCCCAGTTAGTAGACTGGACCAAGGGGACCTTAACAAGGACAGTAAATTTTGGAAGAAAAGGTGGTTATTTCGATTCTTATCGCGAAAAATCAGTTTTTTTTTAAGCTGATTTGTTTTAAAGTCTCGGGCCGTGCAGACACCTCAAATAAAATATCAACACCAAAGGAATCTCAATTGACAGGAAACATTAAGATGAAATCTGATTCTATTGATTCATGGCATCCCTTTTTTAAAAGACAATAAACAGAAATTTTGTCAGTAAATGACTTTGACATGCATTATTTAAACAAAAAAAGTAATAACAAAAGATAACGTGAAAGCTTCTTTTAATATTATAGAGGATTAAGATAGGTGTATATAGAAGCAGGGGCCGTCTCGTATGGGGGGAGAGGGTCGCCCCCTTCCATGTTTTTTGGTCACTCAGTAAAACAGAAAAATTCTTTGTTCGATTCAGTAAAGACCACGAAAATACTGACATATCATCTACAGAAATTTTGAACTTGGTCGGTAAATGCAGCAGTTTTACCGACTCCTGCCGTGATTTTACAAATGGTGCCAGAATTTTCCATTTGGTTAAACAGCGTTAAAATAGCGACATGATATGTACCGAAATCTGAATCTCAGTTGGTAAATTCAGCGGTTTTACCTACTCGTGCAGTGATTTTACGTATTGTATTCGAACAGACATTTTGCTAATTATTGACAAAAAAAAGTCGGTAAAATGACCAGCCAGTCGGTAAAAAATCTCTTGCTCCCCCCCAAACATTTTGGCTAGTAACGATCCTGATTTAAGGATAGAAGAAAAAATATGGCTTTTCAATTAATATGAGTAATAATCCCCCTCCCCATTGACCCTATATTCTAATAGCAAATCCACTACTGAAAATATGTTGCATAAAATGACAGCTGATCGAAAATTTGACTAAATATTTAAATTTTGCTCAAAATGTATATTGCACTCTAAGATTTTAGATCTTAAAGAAAAATTAAAAAACTCTACAAGCATTCCTGATTTAATTAATAGTAAAACTATGCCAATTACAAATGGACAAAGTTAATTTAAAAAGCCTGTTCGAAAAAAGAAATTTCAAAGAAAAGTAAATGAAAAAACTAAAAAGAGCAAAAATAAAGTCACATAATTACTCATGCTTGAACCGAATAGAAATTTCTATCAGTGAATCAATGAAACCCAAAACGAACAGAAATTAAAGCGAATAATCACACCAAACACAAAGATGACTGGTGCTGCTCTAGATGAGTAAATGAATCCCGCAGAAAAAGAAAGAGAAATTTAGACAAATAATCAAGTGAAACTTAAAACGAACAAAAATAGGTTTGCTTGTACCTGAACTCCTGTTTAACTGAACACTCGTCCAACTGAACCTTCGTTGAACTGAATCCCCTTTAACTCAACCCCCGTGCAACTCAACTCAACTCCCTTTCGGCCTATTCAGCTCAACCCCGTATAGCTCTGCCTCGTTTGACTCAACCCTCATTCAACTGAGCCCCGTTTAAAACTCAGTTCCCGTTGAACTCACCCCATTCAAATTAAACCCCGTGCAACTCAACCCCCATTTAACAGAATCTTCATTCAACTAAAACCTGTTTAACTCAACCCCGTTTAAATCGACCCCCGTTTGGACTTATCCTCATGAAACTCAGCCCCCATTAAAATATATCTCTGCTTGATTCAACTCAAGACAAAGCATAAGAATAAAGAATACTAGCGCTGAGCCACCGATTAGAAACTCAAAATATGGTTCTAGCTTCGGTCACAGATCAAATACCATAATTGGCTTGTTTTAAAATATGTGAATAGAAGGGAGGGTCGTTGAATTTGGGCCTTGGCTCGAAGATTAGAGACAGGTTTTGTTTCTGGTTGGGCTTAAATTTTAGTAGGATGTAGCCTCTAGTCTAGGTATACACACAACAGTCAGAAACAATATGAAGAAACATTCAGAGGTATGGGGAAGAAACCAAAAATTTACAGACTGGAAATTTCTGCCCCCCAAAAAACGGTTCTTAAAGATGATTGCAATGATAGCGATATTATACTTAGGATCAGATTTGATTAGTGCATCAATCGTCTTTTTATTTGGAAATTTCGGTTGAAGTATGTTATGTAATATCAAACTGAGTGACTAGTTAATGCATGTCATTATAGGGCTGGGGGAGTAAAACCCCAATTCCGGGAACCTTGGATGGTTACCTATTTCAACGCCCCTACGGTGTTCCAGTGAACCGCTAGTGCTGGAGAAATAAGAAAGAAAAAGAAGACACGTCAACAAATTCCCAAGAATTTGTTTCGTAATAGTAATCAAACAGTTTCGTGGTAACGAACTGTAAGTAAGGAGTGACATGGCTAGATAGAAACCAAAACTCTAAAGAACGTAATTTTTGATGTCAATAACTATATCAAAAGAAACGGTGTATTATGCTGATTCCAGCTTAGTGTTATCCATAGAAGGCTACGAGCCTGATAAAATTCGCCTGATTTTCAAAAAATGGGGAAACCCCTGAAAGTCAAATAATATTATTGAAAATCACACGATCACTTTCAACATATTAGAGAACCGTGCTGTATAGGTTTTCAAGCGCTTCTGCAAAAATGTGGAGTTTTGTATTTTTTGTCAAAAGAAAAATCACGAATGCGTTTTTATTGCTTTTTTTCAGGGTGATTGTATTGAACAAATGATCCTAGAGCATTGGGACAGGGCTAATTTGAATGGAAATTAAAACTTACAGTGCCCTTTTTAAGTGATCGAAAAGATTGGAGGGCAACTAGCCCCCCCCCCTTCCACGACCCTTTTTCGCCAAAATAATCCGATAAAAATTTTGAGATAGCCATTTTGTTCAGTATAGTTGAAAACCCCGCAATTATGCGCTTGGAGGTAACATTATCCCCCCCCCCCCCCAGCCCCTGACGATTGGTCTTTAAGTTATAAAATCCGCGCATTGTTTATGTACAGTATTTCTTATTTGGAAGTATACAGACATTTTTCGGGGGGGGGGGGGTAATTTTTGTGCTTGGTATGGGTTTCCAAGGGGATAGTTTTCCGTGTGGAGGGAAATTTCTGGGTTGAACTATGCAGGAGAAATTTTACACTGGGGAGATTTGACAGAATTCATATACGAAATGCTTCTTATTTGTCTTTGTTTCTCTGCCTACTCAATTTTGCATGTGGAGATGTTCCGGGGTAATTATCCGGGGAAATGTTCAGTGTGTTTTGATTTCCGAGAAATAATATCCACGGAACGGGGGGGGGGGGAGGTCCGGAGATATTGGAAAAACGATTAGAACTTAAAGTTCTAATTTAGTGTTGATTTTGTAAACTTAGTAAGAACTTAATTTAGTGTTGAGGTGAAAGTAAATAGTATCAAACAGTTCGTGGTAACGAACTGTAAGTAAGGAGCAACCCGGCTCAATGGTAACCGAAACTCTAAAAAACGGAATCTTATACACATAGATACATCAAAAGAATCAGATTTTAATTCTAATTTCAAATATATAAGTTTCATCAAGTTTAATCTTACCCATCAAAAGTTACGCGCCTGAGAAATTTGGCTGATTTTCGAAAAAAGGGGGAAAGGCCCCCTAAAAGTTATAGAACCTCAATGAAAAATCACACCATCATATTCAGCGTATCAGAGAACCCTACTGTAGAGGTAGCTCCAATCTAGAAAAAGCTCCTATCTAGCTCCTATCTAGAAAAATGTGGAATTTTCCATTTTTTGCCAGAAGAAAGATCACGGATGCGTGTTTATTTGTTTGTTTTTTGTTTTGTTTTTTCCCAGGGGTGATCATATCGACCCAGTGGTCCTAGAATATCGTGGAAGGGCTCATTGGAACGGAAATTAAATGTTCTAGTGCCCTTTTAAGTGACCAAAAAAAATGGAGGGCAACTAGGCCCCCTCCCACGCTCATTTTTTTCCCAAGTCACCGGATCAAAATTTTGAGATAGCCATTTTGTTCAGCATGGTCGAAAACATTATAAATATGTCTTTTAGGATGACTAATCCCTCGAAGCCCCCAGGGGGGGGGCTGAAAGTTATGAAACTTTACCCAATGTTAACATATAGTATTGGTTATTGGGAAGTATACAGACGTTTTCAGGGGGGAAATTTTTCTGTTAGTGGGGGGTGGGGTGGATCGGGGGTTATATGGGAAGATCTTTTCATGAAAAAAAGTTTTAATGGGGGAAGGGACATTGCTATGAAGGGGGCGCCGGATTTCCCATCATTATTTTTAAAAAAAAATCAGAAATTAAATGTAAACAAACAAGTTTTTCAACTGAAAGCAAGGGAGCAACATCAAAACTTAAAACGAACAGAAAATATTAGCTATATGGTTGGGCTCACCCCCTAGTCAATACCTCGCTCTTTAAGCCAAAGATTTTTTTAGTACTTTCATAAGAGCTATTTATTCTAATTAACGGCCTTTGTGATTAAGGGGTCATTTTTTTAAAGAATTGGAAAAAATTCGAACTTTAGCTTAAAGAGCAAGGTAAAGCCATTTAACCAAATAAAAGTAAAATTAATGTGCAAATTTTGTTTTAATTATTCATGTACGGTGAGCCAAAATCAAAACCTGCATTAATTCAAAAACGTTCAAAAACTAAATAAAAAAAAAAACAAGTTTTTTTTAACTGAAAGTAAGGAACGACGTTAAAACTTAAAACGAACAGAAATTTATTCCGTATATGAAAGGGGCTGTCCCACCTCAACGCCTCGCTCTTTACGCTAAAGTTTGACTCTCTCTCACAACTTTATTTTTTAAAACAATAAAAAACTTTAGCGTAAAGAGCGAGGCGTTTAGGAGGGGCAGCCCTTTCATATACGGAATAATTTCTGTTCGTTTTAAGTTTTAAACGTCGTTCCTTACTTTCAGTTAGAAAAAAACTTGTTTTTTTTTATTTAATTTTCAATAAGGAATCAATTTGTATTTGAGTCATTTTTTTTTTCACTTGGTGGCATTTTTAGAACTCATTTTTATTTATTTTCCACGTGCTAAGGGTACTGGGAACGGGGAGTTTTCAAGAGGGGAATTTTAATCACATGTTTAAGGGTTTTTTATCATGGAGATTCCAACGGTAGACCTTTTATGTTTTAAGTTTTAACACTCCAAAAATGACATTAAAATCACATTTTGTGCCATAAGGCATTTTATGGTGGCGTTGTCATAACAAAATTATAAAAAGGGCTTAAATATGAATATTAGCTTTCAAATGACCTTAAATAGCTCTCTAAAATGTTTTAGTGTCTAAGTTAATCCTACCCATCAAAAGTTATGCGCCTGAGAAACTTACCATGATTTTCGAAAAAAGGGGAAAACACCCCCTAAAACTTATAGAACCTTAATGAAAATCACACCATCAGACTCAGCATATCAGAGAACCCTAACATAGAGGTTTCAAACTCCTATCTGCAAAAATGAGGAATTTTGTATTTTTTGCCAGAAGAAAGATCACGGATGCGTGTTTATTTGTTTTAGTTTTTTTTTGTTGTTTCTTTTTCCCATGGGTGGTCGTATCGACCCAGTGGTCCTAAAATATCGCGGGAGGGATCATTTGACCGGAAATTAAAAGTTCTAGTGCCCTTTTTAAGTGACCAACTAGGCCCACTCCCACGCTCATTTTGAGATAGCCATTTTGTTTAGCATGGTCGAAAATATAATAACTATGTCTTTGGGGATGACTTAATCCCCCACTGTCCCTGGGGGAAGTGCTGCCAGTTATGAACTTTACCCAATGTTTACATATAGTATTGGTTATTGGGAAGTATACAGACGTTTTCAGGGGGGATTTTTTTTTTGGTACTGGGTGGGGGGGTCGGGGTTATGTGGGAGGATCTTTCCAAGGAGAAAGTTTTCATGGGGGAAGGGACATTTTCTATGAAGGGGCGCCAGATTTCCTAGCATTATTTAAAAAACGATCAGAAAACGCCTCGCTCTTTACGCTAAAGTTAGACACTTTCTCACATCTGTATTTTTTTAAACAATAAAAAACTTTAGCGTAAAGAGCGAGGCGTTGAGGAGGGGGACAGCCCCTTTTATGTACGGAATAATTTCTGTTTGTTTTAAGTTTTAATGTCGCTCCTTACTTTGAGTTAAAAAGACTTGTTTTTTTATTTAATCAAACAGTTCGTGGTAACGAACTAAGTAAGGAGCGAACCCGGCTCAATAGCAACCGAAAATCTAAAAAACCGGAATTTTGATACCCCATAGATACATCAAGAGAATCATATTTTATGCTGATTTCAAATATATATGTTTCATTAAGTTTAGTTTTACTTATCAAAAGTTACGCGCCTGAGAAAATTTGCCTTATTTTCGAAAAAAGGGGGGAAACACCCCCAAAAAATCATAGAACTTTAATGAAAATCACACCATCGGATTCAGCGTATCAGAAAACCCTACTGCGGAAGTTTCAAGCTCCTATCTGCGAAAATGTGGAATTTTGTATTTTTTGTCAGAAGAAAGATCACGGATGCGTGTTTATTTTTTTTTTTTTTTTTTTTTTAATTTCCCCAAGGGTTGATCGTATCGATCCAGTAGTCCTAGAATATCGTAAGGGCTCATTTGAACGGAAATAAAAAGTTCTAGTGCCTTTTTAAAGTGACCAAAAAAAATTGGAGGGCAACTTGCCCCCCTCCCACGCTCATTTTTTTTCCCAAAGTCACCCAATCAAAATTTTGAGATGGCTATTTTGTTCAGCATAGTCGAAAATCTAATAAATATGTCTTTTAGGATGACTTAATCCCCCACAGTTCCCGGGGGGAAGGGCTGGAAGTTATGAACTTTGCCCATTGTTATTGGTTAATACATATAGTATTGGTTAATGGGAAGTATAAAGACGTTTCAGGAGGGATTTTTTTCTGATGGGGAGGAGGGGGTGTTGGAGGAGGGGGGTTATGGGGGAGGATCCTTCCATGGAGGATGTTTCCTTGGGGAAGGGACATTTCTATGAAGGGGGCGCCGGATTTCCCAGCATTATTTTAAAAAAACGATCAGAAATTAAATTAAAAAAAAAAACACTTAAAACAAACAGAAATTATTACGTATATGAGGGGGTTCGCCCCCTAGTCAATACCTTGCCCTTTTCGCTAAAGTTTCTTTTAGTAGTTTCAAAAAAGCTATCTATTCTAATTAACCGGCCTTTGTGATTCAGGGGTTTGTGATTCGAACAAAATTCGAACTTTAGCGTAAAAGAGCAAGGTATCGACTAGGGGGCAAAACTCCCTAATATACGTAATAAAACATACGATATAGAAGTTCGTTACGTAAGTTAATTCGTAGTTACGTCAGAACAAAGTTTCGAGAAAGCCATTTAGCCAAAAAAGTAAAATTAATATGCAAATTTCGTTTTAATTATTCATGTACGGTGAGCCAAAATCAAAGCTGCATTAATTCAAAAACCGTTCAGAAATTGAATAAAAAAACAAGTTTTTTTTAACTGAAAGTAAGGAGCGACATTAAAACTTAAAACGAACAGAAATTATTCCGTATATGTAAGGGGCTGTAACCTTCTCAATACCTTGCTCTTTACGCTGAAGTTTGAATCTGCCACACAACTTTATTTTTTTAAAACAATAAAAAAACTTTAGTTTAAAAGAGCGAGGTATTGAAGAGGGGGACAGCCCTTTCATATACGGAATAATTCCCGTTTCGTTTTAAGTTTTAATGTCGCTCCTTACTTTCAGTTAAAAAAACTTTTTTTATTTTAATCAAACAGTTCGTGGTAACGAACTGTAAGTAAGGAGCGACCCGGCTCAATGGTAACCGAAACTCTAGAAAACGGTATTTTGATACAAATAAATACATCAAAAGAATCAGATTTTAATGCTGATTTCAAATATATAAGTTTCATCAAGTTTTAATTCTACCCATCAAAGTTAGGCGCCTGAGAAATTTGGCTGATTTTTCGAAAAAAGGAGGAAGACCCCCTAAAAGTTATAGAACCTTAATGAAAATCACACCATCATATTCAGCGTATCAGAGAACCCTACTGTAGAGGTTTCAAGCTCCCATCTACAAAATGTGGAATTTTGCATTTTTTGCCAGAAGAAAGATCACGGGTGCGTGTTTATTTGTTTGTTTGTTTTTTTTTCCCCAGGGGTGATCGTTATCGAACCCCCCCCAGTTTGTCCTAGAATATCGTGGGAGGGCTCATTGGAATGGAAATTAAAAGCGTTCTAGTGCCCTTTTTAAGTGGACACAAAAAAAATGGAGGGCAACTAGGCCCCCTCCCACGCTCATTTTTTTCCCAAAGTCACCTGATCAAAATTTTGAGATAGCCATTTGTTCAGCATGTTCGAAAATATATCTAATAAGTATGTCTTTTAGGATGACTTAATCCCCCGAAATTCTCGGGGGGAGGGCTGAAAGTTATGAACTTTACCCAATGTTAACATATAGTATTGGTTATTTGGAAGTATACAGACGTTTTTTTCAGGGGAGATTTTTCCTGGTAGTGGGGGAGGGGGGGGTGGGTCGGGGGTTATGTGGGAGGATCTTTCCATGAAGGAAGTTTTCATGGGGGAAGGGACATTGCTATGAAGGGGACGCGGACTTCCCGGCATTATTTAAAAAAAGATCAGAAATTTAATATAAAAAAACAAGTATTTCAACTGCAATAGCAGCAACATCGAAACTTCAAACGAACAGAAATATTACATATATGATTGGGTTCACCCCGTAGTCAATACCTCGCTCTTAGAAGCCAAAGATTTTTTTAGTACTTTCATAAGAGATATTTATTCTAATTAACGGCCTTTGTGATTAAGCGGTCATTTTTAAAGAATTGGGAACAAAATTCGAACTTTCGCTTAAAGAGCAAGTATTGACTAGGGGGTGAACCCCCTAATAAACAAATTAAAAATATATGAATATAGAAGTTCGTTACGTAAGTTAATTCGTAAGTTACGTATATTTATTACTAATAAAAACGTTCGTAAATAAAATTAAACAAGTTTCGAGAAAGCCATTTAACTAAATAAAAGTAAAATAATATGAAAATTTTGTTTTAATTATTCATGTACGGTGAGCCAAGATCAAAACCTGCATTTATTCAAAAAACGTTCAAAAATTAAATAAAAAAAACAAGTTTTTTAAACTGAAAGTAAGGAGCGACATTAAAACTTAAAACGAACAGAAATTATTCCGTATATGAAAGGGACTGTCCCCTCCTCAACGCCTCGCTCTTTACGCTAAAGTTTGACTCTGTCTCACAACTTTATTTTTTTTAAAACAATAAAAAACTTTAGCGTAAAGAGCGAGGCGTTGAGGAGGGGACAGTCCCTTTCATATACGTATATTTATTACTAATAAAAAAACGTTCGTAAATAAAATTAAACAAGTTTCGAGAAAGCCATTTAACTAAATAAAAGTAAATTATATGATTTTTTTTTTTAATTATTCATGTACGGTGAGCCAAGATCAAAACCTGCATTTATTCAAAAAAACGTTCAAAAAATTAAATAAAAAAACAAGTTTTTTAAACTGAAAGTAAGGAGCGACATTAAAACTTAAAACGAACAGAAATTATTCCGTATATGAAAGGGACTGTCCCCTCCTCAACGCCTCGCTCTTTACGCTAAAGTTTGACTCTGTCTCACAACTTTTATTTTTTAAAACAATAAAAAAACTTTAGCGTAAAGAGCGAGGCGTTGAGGAGGGGACAGTCCCTTTCATATACGGAATAATTTCTGTTCGTTTTAAGTTTTAATGTCGCTCCTTAATTTCAGTTATAAAACTTGTTTTTTTTATTTAATTTACCTTAAGAGACAGAGTTTTTCTGCTTCAAACGTGTTTTTAACCTTTTGGCAGGTATGGGCCGTGGTTTTCTCTCTATTAGGTTGCAGCTATAGGGGGGGGGGGGGGTAATTTGATAGTCTGGCATTCAAGCAGGATAAGATAATAAAAAAATTGCTTAGATAAGAATTAACCAATGAATAAAAACCATTCTGTTCGAGTCAACTCGAATGGAACCATTTCCGACACAAAGGGCTGAACTAACATTTTCTATTTATATTCTTGATTTCAGGAGAGTTAAGCTGAATGGAGTTGATTTGAATGGGGGTTAAGTCAAACAGGGTTGGGCTAAATGGGGGCTGACATTTCATGAGGATTGAGTTAAATGAGGGTTGATTTGCACAGGAGTTGAATTGCATGGGGGTTGAGTTAAACGGGGGTTTCGCTAAACAGGGATTAATTTGCACAAAGACTCAGTTTAAACGTGGATTGAGTTGCACGAGGGTTCAGTTGAACGGGGATGAGTTGAAAGAGGATTATGCTGCATGGGGGTCGATTTGAATGTGGATTCACTTAAACGCGGCTTTATTTGCACAGGGGCTGAGTTAAATGGATTTCAGTTAAACGGGGATTGAGCTGCACGAGGGCTCAGTTAAATGGGTTTTGGTTTGCAGGGTATTCAGTTAAATGGGAGTTCAGTTACACGGAGACCACAAAAATTACCAAGAAACAAGAGTAGAGCTACCACCCCCTAATTCTTGTAAAGGTTAAAGTATCATTGGTAATTTACTGAAAACACAAAATATTTTACACGTTTTCTGTTTCATAAGAGACAAAAAATCTTTGGAATGCATTTCGTCTCCAGCAAAGAGCAAATGACGCTCTGGAATTTAGAAGGCTTAGGAAACGTTAGCCCTATTCCTGTTTGCAACAATTAGTGTTCTTTATATGTTTAACTAGATTATTCATTAAAATTTGTGTTCGTTTAGTGTCTCGTTTGTTCATTGATAGTGATTTCTGTTCGTTTCAAGTTTGAATATTATATTACTTTAATTTCTGCTTGTCATTGGTTTAATTTAGCTCTTTACTTTTCTTTGAGAAAATTCTTTTCTGGAAAAGGTTTCTTTTTGTAATTAATGACAGTAAAGAACGGTATAAAAACGCTATCTTGAAACCAAAACGAGAGGGACTGCTATTGAAAATTTCCACTTCTTAATTTTAAAAATCTAAAATTGCTACAGCCTTAGTGTTAAAAAGTACAAATTTAAGACAAAAAGTTTGTATTCATTCTAGGAAACGTGTGCTTTACGTAAAAAAGAAATTAAATTTTAACATTGTATTACGAGGTTGCGGGAGAAGGAATCCACGAATATATCTGGTAGTTTCTACTCGGTAGAAGTTCTAATCTTGCCTTTTGTGGACGCTCCTGTGGTATGTTTTGTGAAATCACCTCTGACTTCATTCTTTTTATTTTCCTCCGCCAAGGAAACAAGGCATTTTGCTCTGTCATTCTTTTTATTTTTTGCATTTTGCATAGAAAAATTTGCTCTAATACATTCATTTGAAAACCTCAATCAATTCCTACTCCCTTCTTACTAGTCAAATCACAAATTTTTGATGACGACTAGTCACCTGTAAGCGTTTTCTAAATGTTAGATTCCTGCTAAAATGTTTCAGATTCTTGCCACTAGATTAAGTAATCGGTACTTATCCATTATAAATAACCCACCGCTATAGACTGTACAAGGAAACCAGACAGGAAACCAGACAAATGGGTATTTGCTAGATAAATAGATCGCAAAGCGTGATTTCTTATTGTATTTACAATGTTTAAACTGTTGTTTTTTTGGGGTTTTGGGGTACGTATTTGATATATGCTATGCTTTACCCCCCACCCCTACCTAATGTGCAAATATATAGCCCAAATTTGTTTCTAAACTATTATATTTTCACCCTATTTTATTTTATTTCATTAACAATAACCAAACTTGACTTCTTTGGTGTATAGCGGTGGGTTATTTATAATGCATAAGTACCAAGTAATCTCTATGCTTTTAATTTTCTGGAAAAAAGAATCAGAATCGGTAACCCGGAAATTAATCAGCGAAGTAAAGACCCATAAGAGAGAGACATGAAAACACTGCCTTAATAAATATACGTCATTCTTTTTAAAACCCGTTTATTTTCGAATCCACCTTTTATCAAAGCAGAATTGCGAATTTTGAAAAATCAAGAAAAAAATGAATTGAATTTTTGGTCTTAAAGAATAAGAGGAATCAAGTAAAAATCAGCCTCTTTATTGCAGCACAAAGGGACGTTTAAGAAAAAAAATACTAAACATTATCTTACCGAAGGGATTGGACGTGGGAATTGTCTTGAAGAACCCCTCTCCTCAATCTATTCTAAAAAATCTAAACTATATTATAGGTTTTGCCTGAAACAATAATATTTCAGATAAACTGTGGAAGTAAAAAATGGAATTTTGAAATTAATTAGGGTTCCAAAAACTGTTCCATGTTTCCGTGCCTGAAGTAAAAAGAAAAAATATGTTTTAATACTATAGGACGGGGCTGAGGGAGAGGAGACCCCTGCCTAACCTACCCTCATACATAGGGTAGTTTCTGCTTGTTATAGATCGAAATCCTGTCATTTATGGCCACAAAGCAAACTATTTTTAAGAAAATTTTCCAGATATCTCATTTTTTTTAAGCATCCAATCTTTGTGGTATTTCGAAATTTGCTATTCTAAAATAAATATTTCTAAGTATTGATCCAAAATCGAGTGGAGCGATTATGGGGTGGGCGCCAGGTAAAAAAAAACTTGAAAAAAGGCTGGTTGCCCTCTAATCATTTTCAACCCTGAAATAATTCCACTGGAACTTGCAGTTGCCAATTGAACGAGTCCTGTCCCTACGACCAACCATTTCTTACCCGACCGGTTCTTACTAGAACAACCGTTTCTTACCCAACCGTTTCTTACTACAACAACTGTGTCTTACCCGACGAAGCAGTCGGGTAAGAAACAGGAATAAATAATACCTGAGAGGCAAATTGGGTTTTTACTATAGGCAACACTTCAGCGTTACCTCTGATACTGCAGTTACTACTAAAAACACGTGAAAAAAAGAAACAAAATCCAGCTATAAATCCAGCAAAAATACAGAGATTGTAAATCAGTCATATATTAAAAAAATCTTGCTTAAAACCTTCCAGTTTAAGAACATACTATGATGCAGTGGCGCATTTCTTCCCTAAAATTATTAATTTAAAAAATTTTATTTCAAATCAGAATCAACGCAGTGGCCTTGAGTAAGTAAAGAGCGAAGTGTCTCCCATCGAGGATCAAAAGCCCAAAAATGTGTCTCTATGGGGGACATAACTTACGGACTATTCTAGGATACCCTGTGAGTTAAGTAAAAAGAAAATTATGTCTAAATACTGTATCATGGGGCTGAGGGAGATGGGGCCCCATCATAACCACTCTTAATACATGGGGTAATTTCGAATTGTTGTAAACTCATTTTATTTAAAGCATCGAGCCTTTATGGACCAAGATTTGTTGCTATGTTTTGATCGAACAAAAACAATAATTTGGAGAAGGCCCATAAAAAAAGAACTCCAAACAAAGCGCAGGCTCAGATCCAAGATTTTGTACGCCTATAGATCAAGCAATTAGGACCATGTCTTAGCTGTATCTAAGTGGAAATCCCAGTTTCCAACACGTTTCGAAGGTCGTTGTTTCCAAAAGCAATTTTTTCTAACAAAGGATCGGAAGATTTCTAGTTTTTGACCAATCAGAGAGAGAAGAAAGAGGCACAAGGGTCACTTTGGGTGTTATATAAATTTGATGTTGGGGGTTTCTTGGAGTCAGTACGCCATCGTTGGCGGACAGGAAATATGGGGCTATACCTTTGTGTTCTTATTGCAGTGGCCTTGGCCGGTACGTCAAATCATTTCTTTGTTTTCATAACTTATTCCGTAGAAATATTGTCGTGACATCCTGTGATAGGAGACATGCCAGAACAAAGAGAGACTTTTAGATTATTAATTTTATGTTTATTTTATGGTTTTGTTTGCATTTTTGGCAATTCGTCCCAAGCCCACTCATAGCCCTAGGGTGTAAAAAAATGATAATTGATAAAAAAAAATGATTCAAAAACAGATAAAAATGGGGAAAACAAACAAGGAAATATGATTCATTGATACTTGCTGCATATTATAAAGTAAAAAATCCATCATTTTTTTTTCAGTTTCTTGTTAAAGCCTAGGGCTATAGGAAGTCATTAGAGGGGAGGGGGGCTGGGGGTGAATTGTCAATACGTGGACAAAAGCATAAAAATGAATATAAAAGAAGCAATCTAAAAATTTCTCCTTTTTCTAGCATGTCTCCATCTAGAGGGCCTCTATTCTAGACCTGTACCCTAAGACATACGTACGCTATGGATGGGCCTGAGAGCCCGGGCGTTTCATAATTTTACTATTTCTGTCAAATTACTCACTAGTTTATGGTTTTTATTGCACGTTTTGTCCCCCCCCCCCCCACTCTGAAATGAATCACTGCACTGCATTCGTGTCTTTATATGGGCCTCTCTAAAGAAGTCCAACAAGAGATGCTACAGTCAAACGGGAGAGACGCAATGAAAAACCCGTTTTTACGAGATGATTCAATACACCGCTGTAGAGAAATACATTGTATAGCGTGGTTTTAAGATATTTAAAGTGTTGTTTTTTGGAGTTTGGGGGGGAGGTACCTAGGTTAGGTTACGTATTTAATATATGCTATGCATTCATTTGAAAACCTCAATCAATTCCTACTCCCTTCTTACTAGTCAAATCAAAAATTTTTGATGACGACTGTTTAATAATAAGGCTAGTTTAGCAAGTATGTGTTCATAAGATCAAACCCGCATTGGCAAAACAAAAGTACTCTGCGTCCTGTTTTAATACTTAGAAGAACAAGAAAAATTTAGCTGTTTTTAAATAAATGTTAATTTTTTAATCTTATTTTAATTAAAAAAGTATTAATAAATTTAATAAATAATAAAATTAAAAATAAATTTATAATCTAACAAATTAATAATATAATAATAAATTAATAAATTTCACATAAACCTCGGTAAAATTTAGTGATTGGCCACGTCTGAAAGAAACATGCCAATAAATTAAATAAAAAAGTACCATTAAATTCCTTAGTTTATATTCAGTAAATATCACCGTCGTTTTTCTTACAATACACCCGAGCCTCCACCCTGATGGTCTCAAATAAGGCTCTAATAACAAGAAAACATTAATCTGTTTTTAAATAAATATTAATTCAAATGTTTTAATAAATGTTAAATAAATGTGACCCGTTAATCAAATCTCGCGATACGTGATAGGTTCTTTCTTTAAAACGGATTTCTGCAGTCTTGACTCAATGAAATTTAGTTTCGCTTGTGATTTGTTGGATACGAATATTGAAACTATATTTAGAAAGAGGATAACAATGGAAAGAACCCTGATAATCTGATTATTGTTAACATGCTCCAGTGGCGGATCCAGGGGAGGGGTGAGGGGGAGGGCGCGCCCCCCTAACGTAGTGTAATTTACTTAATTAACGCAAGTTTGCGTCATAAACTTCCTCCGAACGCAAGTTTATCAGATCAACCTAATTTTGTGCCCCCACCCCCTAAAAAAATCCTGGATCCGCCCCTGACATGCTCCATATTAGCCCTGTTTTTTTGAAGAATTAATCTGCTAAGATCTTGACAGAAAACGGTATTTGAAAGAAAACGATTCTAACGAAAATTTAAGGACTCCGATCTTGCTTCTTAGGCTGTTTTTTTTTTTTTTTTTTTTTTTTTTTTTTTTTTTTTGCAAACATTTTTTTCATTCAACTCTTAATCAGTGATTTAAGGATTTTGATAATAAATCTTTCTTAATGGATAGATCTTTCTTGAGGATATCTTTCTAGTGAATATTTAAAATTTTGGATTTGGAGTTCAGGGGTTTATCCAGATGGGTGTTATTTAGTTAAATAAATTCCTGTTGACTTTACTACTACTACTAACAACTTACCGCAGCACCTAGACGGTTTAGCCCTAGACGGTTGGCCGAAAAAGAAAAATCTTCAGCAATCTGTCATCCTTCATCCGCACAACGTGCCCTAGCCACCTCAACCTTACTTTCCTTATAGCCCTAGAGAGCGGTATTGAATCACATTTTAAATTCCTTTTGAACGAAATTCACTTCACTTTTGACGAAATTTAGTCAAATAACTTCTGTCAAAGTTAAAGGGAATAAATTAATTCATGTTGCCGAAATTTATTTCCACTATGTTTTTTTGTTTAATATTCTCTGAATAATACTGATAGCTCTGCATCACTAGAGGAAAAGAAGTATTCCATGGTGGAATACTTCTGAATTTATACATTGAATTTTGAGTCTTGAATTTATACATTGCCGGATCCTGTCGCGAACAGGTTTATCATATGAGGGATCAAATTAGTTCGATCATAGAGTACCATCCAGGGCCAAAATCTTTTCGTGACCTTGGGTTATAACAGTGAACAGTTCTAACGTCATTGGGTCTTAATCGTCGGGATAAATTAACAAAGATAACAAAGGAATTAATTATCTGGTGTCTCAGGGGGCAAGGAATGATCTTTAATGGCTTCAATCAGTGCATGTGTGGGTGGGGGGGGGGGGTATTTTCCTTACTTCCCGTGAATTTAGAAATTAACTTGTTTTTGGAGTGGGGTGGGGGGGGGGGTATTTTCATTGAAAAAATTGAAAAAAAACACTTTGGTGAATGCTTTGGTGAACAGACTTTTGGTGATGCCACCGATGAAGTCCAGATTACCTTAGTCTAGGCAAAGCTGCTCTGAACCGGGAAATTTGCCCTGCACATGCAGGGTGTTTTCTTTGGGGGAAGGTTGATTATCTGGGAAAGGGGTCAAATTAAAAGAACCTAAAAATCAGTTCACCAGTGTGTCGGTCCAAGGGTTAATGGTTGTCGCTCCTAAAATTCAGTCGTGTATTCAGAACCACAACTAGGAGGACCCGGTCTGAACTACCCCATTTCCTAAATTTTTGTCAGACTCATACAAAAGTATACAAAAATATATGTAAACAAATTATGCGTTTTTAGAGTTTATTTGTGACACCCCCCCCCCCACACACACACCCCGAAAAAAAATCCTGGATACGGCCCTGCATACATTGTATATTCAAATGGGAAATTTGTGGACTTTAATTCAGTATTTAACAGCCACAATCCTTGAAAATTTATAAGCTATTATGAAACCCCTGGGGAGGATTGAGTGTAAATAAAAGCCTAATCCAATTATTACTGAATAATTGAATACAGTTAAATATTAAATATTATTTAATATTTTAGGTATGTAATTAAATATAATTCCAATCCAATTAAATAAATATTATTGAATCTAAATTAAATAATTCAAATTATTATTTGAAAAACATGTCATACTTCGTGTACTGGGTTTATAATTCCTAGGGCTTGGACAGAAAAATTAATATAGAATAAATCCCGGTGATTCCATGGTTTTTGATTGAGGAAAAGGAGGTATTCCTGCCATGTAAGAGACGGGTTTCAACCGAAGAGAAGGTCGTTTTAGGGCTTTTAGCCAATAAGTGACTAAGCGCAATATTTTTGTAAACATGTTTTCAATACTTTGGGAGAGAGTGGGGCAAACACAAATAGCCCAATTTCGGGCACAGTCTTGAAATAATTTTTTTATTCATTTAATTACAACAATATATATGCACTTGATTGACAATTAATATTCTCATGCATAAGCAAATTTGAAAATTAATATTCTAAAAATACAAAAAAGTACATTCATTGAACGCGAATAAGGCAAAAATTGAAGCAATTTTGTCTCGTTCTATGATAAAATCTGATCAAACGTATTCCTTGCACTCAAATGCTCGAGTTAGCACAAACCAAATGCTAAAAATACCTTCTACCACAGGAGTAGCGCACCGTGATCACACCCAGTAATTTATGAAGTTAATCAAACTTGCAATCGAGCGCCTACCATAACCAAGAACTAGCGATAAATAAATTTGCCGTAAAAACCATTTTTTGTAAAAAACTTAGAAGTAATGCACTTTGATGCTTTCTTTTTCTGGCACCAGGATAGTGTACCCCTTGCCCCAGCCCCTGTTCTAGATCCGGCACCGTAAAATGACTATAAAAAACCCAGCTGCATTAGGACTCTACAGACAACTACACCTTCGAAGCTGTTTGTTGTCATATGGTTATTTTTTACTGATTTTTCATCCACGTTTTATTTTTTAACCTGGCAACCACTACTACAAGAAACTACATAACTTCATTAAATTTGTAACCACTACAAATAAGGAAGCTGTTTAATTTTACATTTTTCTGACTTTTAGTTCCATCGGTAAGATGTGAAGGTCTATTTGATGAAGGCTTGGAATATGTCTACAGCTTCAACGGCTATACATCAACTGGTGTAAAAGATCCAGCTGTTTTTGGGTCCGCATTTGGTATTCAAGAACACTTACCGTCCAAAGACAAGGGCCGTACGCTACTGCTAAGGTAAGCTGCTAACATTTGATTCGTTATGAGGTTAATTTGGCCTGATAATAAAAGAAATAACAAAGCAAATTTTAATATAGAAACAACAAAGCAAATTTTTATGTAGCTCACTGAAAAAATCACTGAATTTTTCAGTATTTAATTACATGTTTGAATATGTATATTGGTTGACTGTGTATTTGAATAGATTAGGGTGGAGGAGATGCACGGTTTGTGGTGTTGGCCTTAGATGGTGCTGCAGTTAGGTGCAGATGTGCAGTCAGATAGCAGATGGTACCGCAGTTAGTTGTTAGAAGCAATAGTATATTGAAAATTCTAGTGTATTTCAGAATGAACGTTGTCAATGGGTTGCTGAAGAATGATTTAGCGATGAGTGGCAAATTGTGTTCATTGTTTGGTATTTTATTTTCTGGGATTATTTTAATGAGCATTTGAAGATGAGTCAGTAAGGAGTTTGAAACTAAAACATCAAAAACTTTCAAAAGTAGACTCGGTCTAATGCCCACTTATGGTTTTGGTTCCAGCAACTTCATTTTTAGTATTGACTGAATTGCCTAAAAACCCGTAGAATTGTTTGGATTTAGCTACGTGTTCCTGTGTTTAGACTGCTCTTAAATACTAACATCTAAAAAAAAAAATAATGTAAAACGTGGGCTTCGTTTGATGCTCAATTTTAGTTTTGGTTCCAGAAACATTATTGTTGATATCTGTTTTAATGATCAACAATCTGAGGGGTAAAACCTCGAAAACTTTTGGAATTTAACTAAGTGTTTGAGCCTGCTGAATATTTCTTTTAGACACTAAACCCCCCCGCCCCTCCAAAAAATAGTCACACATATTACCCTATATTTTTGGAATAGTGAAATCTTTTTAAGTATGCTATTAGCGTTACCTGAAAATAGTGTCGCAAACGGTGTGCGTGTAACTGAACCCCCGTGGAACTGAACCACCGTGTACTTGAACCACCGTGTAACAGAACCCCCGTATAACCGAATCACCGTGCAACTGAACCCCCGTATAACCGAACCCCGTGCAACTGAACCCTCGTGCTACTGAACCCCCGTGCAACTGAACCCTCGTGCTACTGAACCCTCATGCAACTGAACCCCCTTTAACTGAACCCTCGTGCAACTCAACCCCCGTGCAACTCAACCCCATTTAACTAACCCCCGTGTAACTGAACCCCCATGTAACTGAACTGACTTTAAAACAACACAGGAATTCCATGGTCACTTATAAACTGTCAGATGTCTCCCAGGAATGGAAGCTGAGAGTTCGGTATTACCCCTCTCTTTCATCACTTTTCGCTCATCAGTTGTGTTCTGTTAACACACAGTTACATGGTTACATGGTTACACACAGTTACAGTTACATGGGGGTTCAGTTACACGGGGGTTTAGTTACACAGGGGTTTAGTTAAATGGGGTTGATTTGCACGGGGGTTGAGTTGCACGAGGGTTGAGTTGCACGAGGGTTCAGTTGCACGGGGGTTCGGTTGCACGGGGGTTCGGTTATACGGGGGTTCGGTTATACGGGGGTTCAGTTACACGGGGGTTCAGTTGCACGGGGGTTCAGTTGCACGGGGTTCGGTTATACGGGGGTTCAGTTGCTCGGGGTTCAGTTACACGGGGTTCATTTACAATGGAACCGTCGCAAACGAGGTTTCGATAACTGTCCAACACCAAAGTCACTTTCAACATAGAACGAATTTAAAAAAAGAAAAATAGTGCAGGATATGGTTAATTTTAAGAACACACCCAGTGCTTCCTTCATGAAAAATAGCTATCGTCTGAGTATATTAACTTTGCTTCAAAACGAGGCCGTATTGAAGATTTTTTTTGTTTTTTTTGGGGGGGGGGGTATTTTTTGTTTTTCTCCCTAAAAATAACCTTTAAAAAGTATCAAATTTGCTTATAGGTATTTTCTTTATGCTTTAACGAGTCAGACAGAAATTTCGGGGGGGGGGTCCCTACCCCCACCCCCCACTCCCACGGATACGGCTTTATTTCAAAATAAGTTTTTTTTTAAGATATCAGGTAAAACACAATTCTGGAAAATTCTTAGAGCTTCTTGAAGCGTAATGAGTCACGAATTTTTGGCCCAGACCATCTGATTTTATTTGATAGGTAAACGAGTTTCCTAAGGAAAAACACATTGATTCCAGATGGGGCATATTGCGCAACTGCGTAATTGACGCCGGCAGGAGATAAATTCATTTTGTAGTGAAACGGCAAAATAACATAACCGGTTCAAAAAATTAATTTGCTTATGGTTTATGTTCCTTGTAAACTTGCAAAAATCAGATTCGGTAGTTCCAGAAACAGATGTATCTGAGGGGGAGGGGGGGGTACCGGGTTTGAGCCCCCTACCCCAATTGTTTTCTGACTTTTAACAGCACAGCAAAAATGCATATAAACAAATTTTTATACTTTTAAAGCCTTTGTTTGTAAAATAACCACCGCAAAAAATCCCCCCCCCCCGAACAAAATTCCAGAGTGTACCCTTGGATCCAGATCTGTTCCTTCATTAAGCCATGACTTACATGCTACCTTTTATTTCTTAGAGAATGATCAATACTTGCCTGAAAAGAAAACTTTCGTTTTTTTGACGATTTTCAGCTAATTTTAATTTAATTTTTCATCTGAAGATTCAAAGCAAATTTAAAAATTAAATCTGGTTTCTGGTTAAAGCCAAACCTCAATTATCAAATAATAGTAATTACCATCCGATGTTGAAATTTTCAAACATTAGAAACGAAAGAAAAAAATAACACATTACGAGGGGATCAGAAGCCTTAAAGGGCCAAGGACAGTGAAAGTCAAACCTGATTGTTTTAATTGGTTAAGTGTAAACTTACAGAACGATATATATCCTTGAAGGATTAGAAACATTCGTACACTAGAAAAGTGTACACTAGAAAATTATTTTGTGCATATATTAAGATACGAACATCAAGGCATTCTAACACGTCTAAGCTAACTTTCATGTTATCTTTTATCACTTGTCATTCATATAATAGTCCATTTCCTTGACAATACTTATTTTTATTTTTCTGATTTATTTTGTTTTAATTCCTGCGATGGGAGGGGGGGGTATTGCATGTAATTAAGGGTATTAGAGAATGCCGGTGTTATTTAGATCAAAGTTGTTTGTGAATATAGACAAACAATATGGATAATTTTCTTTTACTAGAAAAGAAAAAATTTGAATGGTTGTTTCTTTCAGCTCGACAATGTTCAATTTGCACTTGGAAATGGTCATGAAGACCTGCTACGAAAAGTCAAATACCTCAAGAAGGCGGATGCTACCGCAGTTCTTGAAAAGCCTTTCCGTGTCAAGTATGAAGAGGGAAAAGTAAGTATTCATTCTTTTTATTTTTTTCATTTTTGTCTTTCCCAAGTGTTCAACCTAAAGGTCCTAAGGCGTAGCCAATCTTTCGACGTAATGGGCTTAAAGGAGTTTAATTTAGATTTTTTAAAAGTAGCAAACATAATGTAGTTTCATTTATAAAATGTTAAAAAACTATTGAATTTAATATCAGAAAAATAAAAATTTTGCTTATAATTAATACATTTTTCTGTTTTAAGTATGAACAAGGTAAAGTAAACTTTCCATCCCTTTGATTTTTTACTTTCTATTTTTCCAAGTCATTAACCCAAAGGTACCAATGGGTATCTAAAGGTACCTAAGCTACCTAATTAATTAAAGGCATCTAAGGACATAAGATAGAGCAAATGTTTCGACATTAAAGGCTTAAAGCAGAATGATTTTAGCTTTTTTTTTTTTGTTAGTTCAATCACAAATTAATGTTATTTTTGATAAATTTAAGAAATGAATGTTTAATATCGAGCATAAACTAAAAATATATATTTATAAATATTACATTTTTCTGTTAAGTTTCTATTCCTTTGAATTTTTGTCTTTTGTCTCAAATCCTTAGTCTAACTGTACCTATTTTAGCTAGTATTTTGACACAAAAAGGCAAAGGATAATTTTAGCTTTTTATAAATGTCAAATATAACCTAATATCTTTAAAAAAAATTCAAAAATATTTTGTTATAAAGCGAAAATTCAGTTTTTTTTTTAATAAGACAAGCTAGATTCAGGATTTTGTATTAGTACGTGAAAAATTTAATGATTTTTTTGAATTTTAAAAACATACTAATAGATAATATATTTGATGATAAGTATCATTTGACTGAAAATTACTTAGTATCCTAAAGTTTTGGCTTTAAGTAAATTAAAATAAATCTTCATTTGTATAATGTCGCTGTGGCGTCTAAAGGTCATATCTGACACTCAGGTAATTTCTTCTTAGGTATGTGACTTCTTAGGTAATTTCCCAAGCTGTAATTGAACAAACATTGCCCTACTGATCCTCCCCTTTAGAGCAGCTTAGCAGGCGGTTTTGGCAGTTATTTTTGAAAATATCTGATACGACCTTAAACCATAACAGCGAAGAAAGTCTTTGGATTCAAGTGTTGGTTCGTTTTATCTCCGTTATACCCTAGTCCAAGAACGTATCCATCCAAATTTTTTTCAGGGGGAGGGTACAAAAACTTTAAAACGCATCGAAATTTGTTTATATACAGAAAAATTAATATAAACAACATTTTGTTGTTTTTTTTTGGGGGGGGGGGGTCTAACACCCTAACCCCATCTCCTAAGTACCGAATAGGACCTGGTATAATAGACATTTTTATTAGGTTCAAGGGTCTCCAAATATATCAAGAACAAAAAGAAGAAATTTTGACACCAGAAACACCGTCCAATTTTGAATAAGAAATTGTTAAGTAATGTCGTTATTGACCCACAAAGCCTCGTCTTGATTGACATCATTCAACCTGACAGGAGCTTTTTTGGAGGTGGATAATTTTCAGACACTCGGCTATGATTGGACAGCCAATATAACTGGACAGCCTTCGAAAATTTCGAAGGCTATGATTGTCCATCTAATCAAAGCTTGTCCTGTTGCTGGGCAGGGTGAATGATGTCAATCAAGACGAGGCTTAATAATTCATTTAAATGGAAAAAATGATTTTAGTTAGTTATTTATTCGATATTTCGGCAAAATTGTAGGCAATATTAAAACTAAAAATGATTGAATTATAACGACTCTATAGCTTAGGATTTGAGTTACAATTTTAGGATATTTTTAAAAATTTTTAGGAATTACAATTTTAGGAGCACTAGAAAATGAGAACGGAAGGGATCTAAGTGTTAATCCTTTTAAAATTTATTCAGTCTTCCACAAGGCTTCTAAATAGTCCCGGATTCTAGAACTAACATGGCAATGATGAAAATTTTACAGTTTAAATGTTTGAAGGGAAACACATGTCTAATATTCGAAAATAATGTCTCTACATGCTGTCATACCTCTAAAAGAAAAGAATATATTCTGGTCGAGTAAGAACATTTAATAGTGTATGTGCATGTCTTCGATAAAATTAATCCCCTCCCCTTCCCTCCAAATTTCTGTTTTGCATTGAACCCTATTCCTAACAACAAAACAAGCAAGTAAATATCAGACATTAAACTGTGACTACTATTAGCGGTTTGTTATTTGTAGGTTGTATTTGTTGTTATAGGTTGTTGTTAAACTACTATTATAGGTTTGTTTCTGATGTCTAAAAAATATGTTTATTAGTGCTTTTATAGACCCAAAAATTGTGAGCCATGCAGGGTGCCAATTTGGGGGGAGGAGCAGGGGGAGCAGGCAAATTTTGAAAAAATACATTTTGGATTTTCATTAAAAATAGAAAAAATAAGAATCTCTTCCCATTTCCTGGAGATTTTGGCAAATACATTTTTGTAGTTTTTTTTTTTCTAATACCTACCCCTCATGTTTTTATGGATTGGTGCTACTGTAGGTATGTGTTGTTGCTCAGTTCGTCCCCTCCACCCTCGGAAATGAGGTCTGAGTTTCGACCCGGATCATTATGTGTGTCCTAATAATTGCAATTTATTGCATTAGCAGTTTAATGATTATTAAGTAATTATAACTTTTTTTTTAGATTGTTGCTTTTGAGACGGATCCGAGTGATACATTTTGGTCTGTGTCTTTGAAAAAAGGTATCGCCTCACCTTTACAAATGGATGTGTCTGTTGGTGCAAATGAACTAGGCAAAAACGAAAACGCCTACACAAGAACTACAGAAGTAAGCTATTACCCTTTCTACGAATGCATATAGAATTTTTGGGGGATGGGGGGCCTTAAGAAATCAAATGGCATGCAAGTCATGAAAATTATAGATAATTTTGAGAGGAGGTCTTTAAAATGGTTAAAATTGCTCCAGCGTTCAGGTTAACCAGTAAGTTACCATTTCAATGCGGTAATATGGTATATTTACCTCCATTCAAATTGGCCGCTATAACAATAAGATAAGTGCATCCTTCATTAAAATGGCTGTATGGAACTACAATGGGTAATTTCTTTTCAAGTAAGAAATACAGTATAGACCGACATATGTTTTAGAAACAAATAAGCAGAAGAAGAAAAAAAGATTCAAGACTTTACACCACGAAAAGTTAGAAAGTAGAAGATTTCAGATTGTTCAGGATGATATTCAATTCAATTCAATTTATTCAAATAAAAATGAAACCTAACACCAATAATAATAAGGATCCTGGAAGCAAACTTGTTGAGGACAATAACAACAAAAAAATGAAAATGAAGAAGAGAGAAAAAAAAGAAAAAAAAAGAAAAAAGAAAGAGGAAACACGGGTAAATTAAAGCAAATCGATTTAAAATTTAAAAAATTATAATATCAAAGTTTAGTAACATTGTTATACAGCGTGCGAAAACTTGTGGATAGCTCGATACTGGAGGGTATTATATTCCATTGAAGTATAGATTTATAAATGGGGAATCGCTGGGTGGAGCTAGAGACACACTTGGGGACAATAAAGGAACGGTTGGATGAACGGAGACAGAGGCCTTCAGAATTATTACAATCAAAATAAGATAATAATTGGGGAGGAAGATTTTTATGGTAAGCGGAGTATGCAAGGGATAGATTTAATTTTTTAATGATTTGTTCAAAAGGAATAATACCAAAATCGGAGTACAAGTCCTGGGTGGGATATAGTTGGGGCAGCCGAAAAACTGCTTTGATGGCACGGTTTTGGGCAGATTTTAATTTATTGGTAACTGAAGGATAAGTGTTGCCCCAAACAGATCCGCAGTATGAGATATATGGGTAAATAAAAGAGTAATAAAGGGTGACAAGGATATCAGGAGGAAGAAAATTATTCACACGATTAATCATACTTATACCTGTCGCAAGATTATGGCTCTGATGTAGGAAACATGCGCTTCAAATGATAGGGAGGAGTCTATGTGGACACCAAGAAACTTGGCAACTTCGACCTGCGGGAGGAGATTGGTGGAATATTTTAGGCCAAGTGCTTGCTGAACTTCATTTTTTTTGTAAGGGGTTCGAAATAATACAACCTGACTTTTCTTGCTGTTAATGGTCATGCAGTTAACGAGAGACCTATTCCTGTACTCTATTCAGAAGGATTTGAGCAGAGGTGACGACGGATGGTAAATTAGGGCCAATGATGAAAAAGTTGCTATCGTCAGCAAAAAGTACTGGGTGCATTGATGGACCCAGGTCCATAACCAAATCATTAATATAAAGGAGAAAAGTATTAGACCAAGAACAAAGTCCTGCGGGACGCCCCCTCCGGACAGGTAGGGGATGCAAGGTCATGCCGCCCAGACTCACACTCTGTACTCTATGAGAGAGATAAGAGCCGAACCATGAGAAAGGAATTCCACGAATCCCTATGTTCTTGAGTTTACTTAATAAAACACTGTGGTCAACCATGTCAAAAGCCTTAAATAAATCCAGAAATAAGCCCAATACAGTATTTTTAAGGTCAAGTTGGGAACGTATAAACTGTGTGGCGTCGATTAGTGCATGAGCAGTTGAAAATTTGGAACGGAAGCCAAGTTGATGAGAAGAAATCAACGAATCTGAAGGATTAATCCCAAATAAAAAGGAAGAAAGACGTCGGAAGATAATTCTCTCGAGCACTTTGGATATAACTGGGAGAAGTGAGATTGGACGATAATTACTTATCTCAGACAGATCGCTTTTTTTTATGAATCGGGATAACAATTGCTGATTTAAATATTTCTGGGAAGACTCCACTGATCAAAGACAGGTGTGCTATGTGCACAATGCGTTCACAAACATAGGAAGATGCGGTCCTAAGAAGCTTATTACTAATGCCAAAGAAGTCAGGTGTACTACTATTAGAGAGAGATTCGATAACTTGAAGCACCTCATTACTATCAGTTGGAGAGAAAAACTTGGAATTGGGTTTATGGGATCATGGATGTTCAGATTGATGTTTCAGATTTTCAGAAAAATTAAGTTTTTCTTTTCCCACTTGTTCAAATTCGAAATCAAGTCAGGTTTCATATCAATATAACAGGTAAGGTACCTTACCATTACGATAAGGTAAGGGGGTAAACTTAATACCATTCAAATTTGTCGGTGCAATGAAAATCTTCATTAAAATCACCTTATGGAACTACAACAAGTACAATTTTGTACAAAATTAACCGGTACAAACTTTTAGAAAAATGAGAAAAGAAGAAAAATAATCCATAAAGTTTAGACCATGAAGTCTTATAAAACAGAAGAGACAGATAGAAAGAAGAGGGGGATAAAAAGCAAAAACACAAAGAGCAAAGAATCTTTAGTAAACTACAGAGTAAACAAAGATACTGAAAATATGTTGGCCAATCCCTTCTATTAATTTTGCTTTTGCCATTGGTTGGTAAAGGTTCTTAGATTCTTTAAAATTGAGTTGGAATTTGACGTAAAACAAGATAAATCTAAACATTTACAGGATCATATTTTTTGTCTTCATTATTTTCAAAATATACCCATTGAATTTTTAACATTTAAAATGAAATTTAAGAAAAAGTATTTCGTGTTAAAATCAAATAGAATCTGATATTCTCAACAATTTAAGATACGACAATAAAAAATGAAAGTTATAGTGATTTAAGATTAACAATTCAGTCATATAAGCTACTTAATGAACACATAAGACATACTTTGGAACCTAACCTAGAAATAAACCACCAATCAAAAATCAGGGTTCAATCTCGCAGATTATATTCAAACAAATGAAAAAGAGTGATACTCCTTTACTGTGTTTGGTAATATGTTAGAATTATATTACCGTAGCCAGTTCCTTCAAGTAAAACCAATTTCATTTCAGAACACCGTTGCCGGTAACTGTAAAACCACGTACTCTTTTGGCGCTACAGATGCACTTGGCAAAGGTTTTAACCTTATTAAACAGCGCACATCAGAAGACTGTGCCGATTACCCAAAGATGTTTGTCAGTAACTTTGGTGAAACTACTTGCAATAAAGCCCCAAAAGACAACGTCCTTGGAACCACCCATATATACTATGTTCTTGAAAAGAATTCAAAAAGCCAGTTCAAAGCTAGCTTTATCAATACCTTTGGGTATACTATTCACCATCTCTTCCAGCCTAAAGGAGTTCCAATGTACAATTTTGCAAAGTAAGTATATTTTCATCTTATTCTTTGTATATGGTCATATCTAATATTTACTATACATCATTTTGTGTTGAAAAGGAAATTACTAAGAAATTACTAAAATTTACTAAGGAAATTACGGAATAATTAAATTTGATGTAATGACTTGCATAATTCAATAGCTTGTTCATCCAGGGGCGGATCCAGGATTTTTTTAGGGGGGAGGGCAAAATAGGTTGATCCGATAAAAAAAATTTAGGGGGGGGGGAAATAGGTTGATCCAATAAACTTGCGATAGGAGCAAGTTTAATTTTACGCAAACGTGAGTTAATTAGGTAAATTACACTACTTTAGACTACGCTAGGGGGGCACGCGCTCCTTCGCCCCCCTGGATCCGCCACTGTGTTAATCTATTCAAGAATTGATTCAAAAGCTTACAAAGTAAATGTATTTTTACCAGCAGTAATTTTTTTTTCACTCTATTCCTTGTTTTCTATTGTCATTCTATTGTTTGATTTTGTAAGCTGCATGTGGATATTTGTAAATACCAGTGAGTGGAAGAAGTAAAATTTCAAAGTTCAGTGAATAGCTCTCTTCTTTTTCTAATTTTTTTCTTACAGTATTTCAAACGATACCAACTCTTGTGTGTTTTTACGTTATCTCGATTTTATAATAGCGTTTTTAACAAAACTTTGGAAAGTTACAATGAATAGAAATTGGAAATATGAGTATAATTCTAGCTCAGTCCCGATTTTAAATGATATAATTTTTTTTTTCATAAAAACCGACCGAGATTAGTCTACAGGCAGATTTTAGGAGGGGATATGAGAATAAGAGGCACTCTCAACATTATCCTTTGGCAGCTGAGCCCCAAACAAAAATCTTAAATGATTTTACAAGACTTATAAGTGTATAGGACACATAAGTACTTCTGATAAAGTAGAATCAGATTAAACTCCATTTCTTTGTGCCCATGTTTCTTCGGGGACGTGCCCATGATATTTTTCTGGAGACTGAAACAGTTCAGATCCCTTTTCCTCTCCCTTCCTTTTTTTCACCTCATTCACCATGGGATATAAAATCAACCTCCGCCCAAAACTTGATTGATTTAAATTATTTACTCGCAGGTCATCTTACTACAAATGAGCTTCCACATGTTGTGATCCCTATCCTATTCCAGAAAGCAAGATTATATGTAAATGTATATTTTTTTGTATTATTTGGTCGTATGAATTTTTAACTATTCGTCGCTTCCCCCCGCAGATGCGATGAATTGATTACCCCTAAAGACTAAATCTTAGCCATACGCTGTTCAGGCTAGCCCTGCTAAAAATGAAACACAATATTTTCATTCATAGAAAAGAACAAAAATCCATGGCAACACAAATAACCTATGTAAATGGGGTCAAATACACGAGCATGGAAACCCTGGCCATACCTCTGTTCACCTGATAAAATTTATGCCTGTTACAACCTGACCACGCCTCTGTAGATGTGTTCAAAATGAAACACAAATGTAATTATCGAACAAAGTTCAATAACATCCAACGTCTGTCTGGAAGATTGCTTTTATCTAAAATCATTTCTCCGGTCTTGACAAGCGAATGGAAAGGTCGTTGATTAATTAAAGACCGGTCGGCATTTCCTCTAGATATTCTCACAAAAAACCCAGACTTTGACTTTTAATTCATAGTTAGCAAATGGTGACATTATGTAATGGGTCACTTAAGTTTTTTGACAAAAAGCCTCTCTTCACGATAGCAACACAAATTATAAAATTACAACGCTTGCACTATATAATTGAATCAGGCATGTCCATTGATGGTAAGTTAGTAAAATGCGTAAAAAATCGTGCTAAGTTTTCTACTTTTATCTATAACAGGCTCTATTTTATAAAACAAATTGAGAAAAAAAATCCCTTTTACTGAATGTGATATACTTTTACTAAATTATGTTTCGATAGACACGTCTCTCGGTTTTTGCTTTGCCCAGGTACATCGCATTTAGAGGATGAAAGGGAGGGTGGAAGGTCGAGTGAGGGAGACAGTCCCCCAACAGTTTCCAGAAAAACTAACATAGTAAAAGTAGTTCAAAGCCCCGCCATTTCACTATTCTTAACGCAATCTACTTATTTTTACTGAAACCTTTATTACGCGTTTAAAATAGTTGTTAAATGTACAGTCCATCTGTAAAATCGACCCCTCTCCCCTACAGAAACATTTTTGTAGTGACATTTTTGATTCTGGCTTTTTCCCGCCATAAGAATACTGTAAGGTTGAGCAACTGAAAAAGCCGGATGGACTATGAGCCATCTGCAGAGCATATAGAAGCCATATAACACTTTCAATCCAAAAGAGTAGCATCAAAATGGAACAACTGAAAAATAAAACCTAGTAGTCTAAATATAAAAACACCAATAAAACTACAAAATATTTCCATAAATAGAAAAAAAAAATAAAAATAAATTCTTTAACTCACCTAAATAGCTGTACGCTTATTTTAAGGGATTACGCTTATTGATCAGGGTGATCATAAACTGATCATAAACTCCTAACATATATGTATATATCTGTATATATGGGGAGTTGGACATACATATATGTACTCATATACATTTGATGCAATTTAGACTAATCTACTTAACGTTATGAATTTTTTAACATATGTAATTAACACCATAAGAAAAATGAGCTTATCAATTTTTTTTTTGTAAATTAAGTAGAAAGGAAAATCTCATAAAATTATCATCAAAATGACATAATCCATTTGTGATGTATGGCGTGATCTATTGGCGGCCCTGAGCAGCCATCCGGCTGAAGTGAGGGCAATTTCTAGGGAGAGCCTGTTCCCACCTAGTCTACGTCAGGTTTGAATCAAGAGTACAAGAGTGCCAAATAGCTTGTACCATATATTAAGTCTCTCCATTTGCTATGTTAGTTAGTAACATACGGGATGCATATAAAAATATTAGATTAAACAGCGCACGACAGTAGCCTTTAAGGGTGCATATATAGTTTTTTATTTGATTGACTGCAAAATGACAACCTAAGTCTTTTAAATATAGCTGGCTTGTGTTTAAGTTAATCAGTTGAGTTGTTGTGCTCGTGAGGAACATGACTCGCTGTTCTTGCTGTTTTAATCCTCGCTGTTCTTGCAATTGTTTACTCGTCTGGAAAAATTGTAACCAAAAGCTACCGTTACTAAATTAAACATTACTTCTGGAGCCCACATGCGAAATGTTCCTCCCCCTCCTGATACTGAAACTAAAGCCTTTCTTAAAAAAAAGTAATGCATAATATTTACTTTGGTTTAGCCTTTTTGTCAGCATGGAATGATTTTACTCTTTCAATTTTAGCTCAAGCTACTCTTTGAGGAAGAACCCTAGCAAAATTTCTAATCCAATTGACGTCAGTGGTGTCTCAGCAGCTGGTGACCTTAAATTTGCTTTCCGTGCTATGCCCCCTCATCCACAAGATGATGTTGACCTTACAGAATCTGATCTTAGTATTTTCCACCCTGAAGAGCCTAAACAACCCAAGTCTCTTCAGTCTAAGGTGAAATATTTTTCTAATCCATTCACCTTTTGTCTTTTTTTTGCGGTATTTTCATATATTCTTCGCATAACTAACCGTTTCCTTATGTTTTTTCAGAATTATTAAAAACTAAAAAGTCCACCCGCAATTATGCCAGATTATCTCATTTTTTTAGGAATTCTATTATCATTAGAATTTTAAGTAAATGAGGTATATATTTTACTTCTTGTTGGTAATAAGGTCAACTCGTCCTATAGTACTTTTATGAGCCGAGAAAAACTTCCCACAAAGAAGGAAAACCGAACTCCCAACTTAAAGGTGAGAGGGGTATAAAACCAGCAGTAACAAAAATCATGTCTTCCCAAATATTTCAAAATTTGATACCAGCAAAATATCCCATAGTTTGTTGATCCGGCAATAAGGATGATAGGTCGATAGTCTATGCAAGTATCATCTTCCTGAAAAATACTATTGAAATTCCTGGGAGCTTAAAAACGACGCTTTGGAAATTAATATAACTGGAATACTATTGCATGGCGCAACTGGTCCTTCTATGAAGCTTTTGATATTTCTGGATTTGGCCCCCTCCATTACTGAACCCTCCATTTTATCAAATCCCGGTAATTTTAGTTGTACTGGACTTGTTCTTTAAGTTTAATCTTGCTACGAGGTGCCAAACGCCTGTATATTTTTTTGTAAAGAACGGTCATAAGAGCAATTTTCTGCCTAACCGGTGAATCTTGTCAATGTGAGCAAGGCTACAACGATTATTTTCGTTGTGTTACCCTAAATTTAAGCAGATATTCCTATTAAAGTAATATTTGCTTGTCATATCGATTTAGTTGCCATATTATGTTGATTAGGTGGCTCTGTTGAGAAATATATTGAATTAAAAATCCAACTTTTTCGGGTTACTAAGTCAATGTAGACCAACAGACCGATGTAATAAAACGGGGAAAGCAGAAAAAGATACTGAAAGAAAGGAAGATAAAAGAATTTTGTAGTGAGGCTGTGGGCTCTTAGAGAAAAAAAAAAGGTTTAGTCATGGTACACAGGGATTTAAGGAGCTAACACGAAAGAGAATATTGCAGTATCGACTCAAAGCTTTGAGTTTTGGATAGTCTAAAGATAAATTCAAAAACAAAAGCAGGAACAATTCTTAAAACTTACCTGTTATAGAAAGTTGTGGTTAATAATAAAAGAAAGTTTCAAGATAAGTTTTTTTTTTTACTTTAAGCCTGCTATTTAAAGTAAATTTAGAAAGTAACTGTCCTGAATTCTTATTCTAGGTTCTCGAAAATATTGGCAAGCTTGAGAAAGCAATGTCAGCCAGCGCTGTTGATGAGAAAGTTCTTCAAGATCAGACACTATTTGACACAATGCAGTTGGTTGCTGGCTTTGATACCAAAACTTTCAAGAGCTCTTGGAAAAAGTAAAAGGAGATAAGGAGAAAAGGTAGTCTGTTTTAATCTTTCAGATACCAATTTGATCAAGTTCATATAAAAAGAATGAAGGAAATTCAAAGGAAGATTCATCATTTTATTTGATAGGAATATTTGTCTAGGGGAGCTAATGTCCAGAATTTCTTGGTGTTATTTATATACTTAAGTATATATTACGGTTTTGATGCATTACCACGTACTTATATCAAATGAGTTAAACGCTTAATGGAAAACATTTTGCATTTTTATGTTTATTCTAAATTTTGGGAAATACCAAGGGGATTAAAACGAAAAAAATTGTGCCCCTTGACCCATCTTAGCTACCTACGGCTAAAAACCACTTTTTTGCCGATGGCTCATGTTTTGGTTGTTTCATAATTGTGAATTTGTGGCAATATCACCTTTTCGTCAGTGTTGCCATATAGAAGCGTGAAAATTAATAAGCAAAACTAATAAATTAGTACACTTTGTTCATTTGCAAAGACATTTTCACCTTCAAAGGAAAATGATACCTTCTTAAGCTAATTGGTGTCAAGCATTTTTAGCCTATTTTTTGCGGTTTTTTTCACCGACGTTTTTTTTTTTTTTTTCGGCAGCCGGTGCTACTACAAACTGCATGACTGCACGCGAGGGTCTTCCTGATTAAAAATTGAGTTTCTCCTATCCTTGTTGAGATGGACAATATATTAATGCACTGCTTAAATTTATGGCATCTAACTTCAACAGTCAGAAGTTAGTTTGTAGAACACTATGTTGATAAAAATTTTTCCCTCCTTTTTTGCTCATTATTAACACGTTCCTTATTTTCAAACTTCGCGCCCGCTAAGCGCAAAATTAATTAACTGCCTATGGAGATCTTTTTCATGAAATATTTAGTTCCCGTTGGCGTAGCAAGGACTTCACAAAGTTCTTGCTACTTGGACGGTGCAATATAAAAAACATTTGAAAAAGAAAATTAGTAATATCAGCTTCTTTAAAGCTAACTTATGGTACTGTTGTGTGTGATACTCTAGTAGTATTTGCAATCTGCGTATTTAAATACGCACTCAAACTCATTATTGAACTTGTGAAGATGTATCTAACTTAAAATCGACGAGCCATAATGGTCTTGACAAGATTTTATAATCTATTTCGAAACACTCAAGTTACTTCCATAGTCCACCAGTTTAATTGAGCATCAATGAATAGAAAAAATTCGGAATTTTTCGAATGCACATTCGAAGAGGAGCTTCGCATCTCGATGCATCCTCTGATTTCTGCAATCTTTTCTACATTTTTCTCTGTATTTTTTAAACATAATTCACCTAGCTTTTGCATTTATTTCAAATTTAGCCCCCTTTCCAATAAGGTCCTTTGTATGTGCCTTATTCTTGGGCTATTTTCTTGAAAATAAAGTGCATCATCACTTATAAACAGGGGAGCAGGGATAATGAACTAACTGCTATAATTATATTATATATATTATATGTGAGTAGCTTTGCCTTGGATATACCACCTATCTAAAATCCACTGTATTATGTTTATGGTAGGATCGTATTTTTTTTTTTTTTTGTCACTTTGTCAAGGTATGCTTGCACGATTTTTTTTTTCAGGGCGGGGTGGGTAGGGGGTAAAGGGTTAAATGAAAGGAAAAATTACAAGGGAACAATATAGAATACGGAAAAATCATAAAGTAATGAAATTTCGGGGGTTGAAAGGTGGTTGCAGGACAGAAAGCCTCAGTCCGTTTTTTACACGTTTTAATTCGCTTATATACCTTGTGCATGAAAGTTCATGGAAATTCAAGCCTCTGGACTTTGATGTTATGGTTTGTCACTTCATACAATCCTGTAGACAGGATCCTATTTTATGGGGGGGGGGGGGGGATAACATTATACCATCTATTAAGTTTTTATTATCTATTACCTTTTTGGATGTTGTTTCAGCAATGGGGATGTATCAAATCTGTGGTTTCATCTGTAATTTGCCTGTTTATTTAGATATGTTAATCTAGATAGTTCTATCTAGATATATATCTATATAAACCACTTCAAATAATCAAATCTGTCATTGGGTTTATTTGTGTCTTGTACTTTTAATAGGTTAAAAGAACCACTTTCCAAAGGGTAAAATAGGTATACTGAGTATATTCTTTTCTCACTAGGAAAAAAAGCTTTGTATTGTAGAAATTCTTAACAATATAGTCAATTGAGAATCTGCTAATTTTCAGCAAAATACTCTGCTTGCTTTCAGGATGTATTAAGTCGGGTTAAAACAAACCTGTCTCTTTAACTAAAAATCGGTCATTTTAACATGTTAAAATGAAGTTCGTTTCGAATGTTTCTCGTTCTTCTACGTAGCACTGCACTGTGAGTAGCAATAATAGCTTTATCAACCGTATTTAAGTGCTCGTGCTTCCCCTCTTATCCTTTTCCCTTTTCCCCTAGAACTAGCAAGCTTAAAAATATGCCCTTTTTGGTATACGTTGAAATGCGGCGAGTCTAGGGAAGTTAGGATTAGTTAGATATGTAACCCTAGTAGCGTGGGAAACCATATTCAAATTTACTCTTATTTAATAATTTTAGGCGACAGGCTGGCTAATTGTCCCTGTAAATAGACCCAGCAACTGAAACGTTGATCGACGCCCTATGCTCCAGAAATGGCTCTGGGGGACCTGTTAACCTCTTTCTTTTCTTATTTAATAAAGTAGTAAAATAGATGGCAGTAATGATCATTCCTAAATATAGTTAATAAAAAGAAAATTATTTTAGGAAACTTTACCTTGATTTTGCTGCACAATCTGGTGCCAGTGCTGGTGCTATGTTCCTTAAGGATGTGATAGTAAAAGGAAACCTTGATGACCAGGAAACCCGTCGGGTTCTTGCTGAGTTCCCCTACCATATCCGTGCTCCTACTGAGAAACTCTTGGGTGAATTTGACGTAAGCTGAAATTAATCTATGTTAGATTTAGGTTTTACTTAAGCACCTATTTTAACCTATATTTTTCTTTTTACCGTACCATTAAAATACTGGATGGTTTATTAGGAAATCTGATTAAGGAGGTATACCTTAACCACACCATATAACGTAAAAATATGGTAATAATGCTTCAGATATTTATTTGCGTGGTATGGACTGTGGAACGGAATAATAATGAACAATAGTAAACAACAATAGAAATAACGACAAAGACTAAACAATATCAATCATAATGATATTTTGACATTTTAATGATGTAACGATATCTATTTTTTTTGTGATAATTAAAATACTAAATAGTTTAGAAGGAAAAGTATGCTTTAATATAAAATATAAAATATTTTTTATATTGTTGAAATTAACGTTCTTTTGGGTCCAAATTCAACTTATCAACCGATTTAAATCATACATCCTGAAAGCTCAATATCAACTGAAATGACATTGTGACATTTGATTTATTTTTATCGTTCTAGATACTTGTCTAGAACTATCGAATGTTTGTAACATTTATAGAATTAGCATTTTTTGGAATCATAGATTTTAATTATATAAGAAAAGGAAACGATCAAAAATAGGGTTTTTAATGCCAAACGAGAATACTGAATAAACAAACAAAGCGAATATTTCGAGAGGACAACCGCCTCTCTTCTTCAGCGCGAAACGAAATAATATATTCAAGGAAAGTACCGAAGAAAAAAAAAACAACAAAAAAAAAAAACACGGAAAATCAATGTGAAAAGAACCAAAAAACTAATGAAAAAACCAAAAAATTAAAAGATGAATAAAATTCAATAAAAGACAAAAATTATAAGAATTAAAACCAAATACCTAACAACCATAAAAGCGAGTCATTCGCCAATATCCGCGATTTGCACAAAACCCAAAAAATTATGGACTGCCATCGACGGATACTAGCGAAAAAAACAACGAACCAGCAATTAAATAAGTTTGAGAACTATGTCATCTGATTTCAATTATTGCATTCCTTGCAGACACCCTTTGAGACCTAAGGGGTTGTTCACGTGTTTGATTATATGATTGGAAAAGTGGTCCAAGGTTCATTATAGGGATTACTAAGTATCGGCTTCTCTTTTGATAAAGCCGAAATATGACTCGTTTATTCTTAAATCACCGGAATCTGTGTTTAAAGCTAGACCTAAATGTTGGTATGGAAAAATTTCAGCCGCTTCCCTGTAGTGCTGGACAATACCTTTGTCATGAGAAATTGAACTAGCTTGGTTAAAGAAAACAGTATGTTCCGGAAAATCAAAGATATGTTCTGCAAGGGCAGAGTCAAAATTTTCCGGTTTAAATTATGCCGGACCACTATTTTTTTTGTTAATATTAGATACACCAGTTGCGTTTTTTGTGACCCTTTTGTTAATGCTAAAAAAAATATTATTCAAATTCTCCGCTCTTAAGTTAAGAGCCAACGACTTAAACTTAAGAATAAACTATCTACAGTATTTTTATTACATTTTAATCTAATTATATATTCTTTATCTGCGATATTAAGAGAGGGTCCACAATGATTTACGACTCCATTGTTTTTTTGTTTTATTTATGTTAATTCACATTACATAGCAATATATTTATAGATTACAATATATGTTTAAAATACTTTAGTAACTGTTTTTGTTACACATTTTTACTCAGCCCTCCCAAGTTAAGGAAACTTATTACTATCAATCACTATTTTTTTGTGTCACGTAAAGGACCCTCTTATTGTTGTGGAGATAAAACACGGGGCATGCGATCTTTCTGGCAAAAAAAAAAAAAAAATCCATATTTTTGCAAATATGAACTTGTAACCTCTACAGTATCGTTCTCTGATATTCTGAATCCGATGGTGGTATTTTCATTAAGATCTTTTGACCTTTTGGAGGCGTCCCTCCATTTGTGAAAAAAAAGGTATATTTTCTAGAATAAGCATAAAAATTCAGTTCTTTTGATGCCTCTATTGTTGACAAGATTTCTTTTTTTATAGTTTCGGTTACTATTGGGCCGAGTCACTTCTTACTCGGCCGAGTTGTTCGTTTGCACAAACTGTTTGATCAAGCAATTCAATCTTAAAACGTTTTTTTCAACAAAAAAGTGAAAAAAGGAACAATTTTCTTATCATCAAAACATTATAACTTTCTAAGTTATATATGTATGTAAAAAATAGGAACAACCTTCCGCATATGACAAACTATGTTGATTGGGAAACATAGTATTTATTCTAAGTCTATCATATTTCTAGGGATGGTTGAAAAAATCTCCATTTTCAAGTGAGAAAAAACGAACGAGCCTTCCTCTTCAGCTTCGCCCACCTTGCCCAGAAAACTTGTCATACTGGCAAATGCCGTGAAGAGACCGTGAGCCGAATTGGAAAACTTTTCTATGATAAATTCAACAAGGCCAAAACCTACGAAGAGCAAGTCACTGCCATGTATGCAATGAAGAATTTCGGTCATGGCGCCACCCTTGAGCGTTTGATTGCACAAACTAAACCCAATGTGGATAGATCTCTACGTTTGCACGCCCTTAGTGCTATAATGCCTCTCGCCAACACCAACCGTGACAGAGTGAGTTGTTATTTATCTCATGATAGTACACGGCCGTCAAAATGTAAAAAACACGCATATATACTTTTCATTATTCGAAAAAAAAATCGGCTTCACAGTTTCCTCAAGTTTCTGTGGCATTTTTTCCCAACCATTGCGCCACATTAGACAGAAGAATGATGAAAAGTCCTTAGTATTGGTTTTAGACAGTATTCTTTCCAATTATGTAAAAATACATACCAAAGTTCGCTGACAATGCTAAATGTCGATTTTAATTTTCAATTTTGACAAACGGGGCAAAATGTTGCAGATACGTTTTTTTTTTTTTTTTTTTTTTTTTTTTTTTTTTTTGCCAGAAAAATCTTTGCAGGGATTTTATTAGGAAATTCTTGCATATACAATTTTTCATTCGCTCTTTGAGCTGAATTCAGTGGTAAATCTAACTCGGAAAGTGAGTTTTCGTGTAAAAAAAGCCTTTTTACCTTTGTACGGCCGTACAAAAAACCCAATTTGGATCTATGGAACGTTTGCATGCCCTGAATGTCGATCTGGGTAAAATTCTAGTTTGGTGATATCCTGGTCGTTATGGGTAGTCATGCGTATATCTGAGTTTTTAGGCCGCTAGAATAGTGCAAGTCAGAATTTCTAGGATTTCACAAAAAAAAATATATGAACGTGTTTTTGTATTTATAGTATGTCGATGTTTATATGGTGATATATTCGTTAAGTCTGTAATCTTTAGTAGGATCCGCCTAATAGTGCAGACTGTCTTAATTTCTAGGCAAATTACATTATTTGAGTATTATATTGTTTATGAGATTAAAAATTCTTTATTTTTGACAGATTGATCGATATTTATTTGGAAATTCTTTTAATCATGACCGACAGATAAAAGATAGATTTTCTAAATTCTCTAAAGGCAAGATTATTTTCAATATATGAGGTGGGATCCCACACAATATCGATGTCCAGACTGAAGCTTAATTTGGTTTTATGAGAAAGGTCTGAAAAAGCATATGGACAATAATAAGTGCTAATTGATAGGGCTTGGACGAAGTTCATTCATAAGCGTTTTAAGTAATGATAAAAATTATATAATCTGAATAGTTATTACAATAAATTAAATTAATGAAAGAAGCAACAAGTTATAAAAAAATACATCTTTTAAAAAAAAAAATAAGTTGATTCCAAAATATTTAGACTTTAGAATCAAAAGTTAACTTTGATGACTAGAAAAAATCCTTGAGAGTTTACATTTCCACATTGATGTTCAGTATCGAAAGAAGCGCTTTTTCAAGTACTTATGCCAGTGTTGTATTGACTCTTGCATTTCCTTCTATTGCTAAATTTTTTTTTTTTTTTTATTGGTAGGTATTGCATTTTGGGTGTATATTCTTAAAATAATGGGAATTTAACAAGGTTTATTTTGGCTATCATATTCCCGACCTCCTCACATGTTCAACGAAAAATATAAATTTTTTTGTGTGTGTAGAATTTTCAAGAAAAAAATAAATAAACAGATCTTTCTTTATTTTAGGAGTACTTTTCGGCTATCCCCCCCCCCCTCCACTAGAATGAATATTTGTACAAAATCTACATTCACACTGGTTAGTTGAATACCCCTGTTTTTTATAATATGTTGGTGGAAAGGGGAAGAGCAAGGCGGGTTATTTTTTACGCCCAAAATTATTGATTGTTCACCAACCAAAAAAGGACGGTATTTTTCAATTCTGGGAACTATAGTCCCGTTAATTAGCATCTTGTTTAGTGCGACCTAATAAAAGGCAGTCGGGGGGGGTCGGGGGGGGCTTAGTAAACCACAAGTATTAACAGGCATGAATTATTTTATTATGATTAGAATAATTCGATACACTAGTTCAAAACATATATCTATCTTCTGCTTATTTCTCTGAATATCTATCTACAAATTCTCTGAGGTTTTATAAGTTTACCAAACGTTGAATTATTAGATGAAGAAAATATTGCTAGTTCTAGGAGTAGGTTAAAACCTCTGTGTTTTGGTGAGTATAATATTTCTTCAGCGATTTTCTTTTGAGTGGTCTCTCATTTGTATTTTGGTTATTTTTTATTGTGGTTGTTTGAGGGTGGTAGTGAGAGAACGGTGATAATTAGTTATAGTTTGGTTTTTTATTTTAGGAGTTGCGCCAAGTTGGAGGAGGTTGTGCCGTGTTTTTTTTTCTCTTATTTTTTCTTTTATTGTTTTACGTTGTTGATAGCGATGTATATACGCAGTATTTTTTTTTTAAAGGTGTATAGCCTAACAAGTTTGCTTCTGGTGTTGATTTATTTATTTGTTTGATTTAAATAAGCTTCACTGAAAGTGTTTGATGTTTACCAATTTTTTTGTTTGAGGTTTAAAAAAATAAAAAACCCTCATTGCTTATTAATTTACTCGTTATTTACCTAAATCCTGCCAAACTTTGATATAAAGGATTAATGAAATTAAAAAAGAATAAATTAAATGAAAAATTAAAGGATTAATATAAAGGCGTTTTCGCATAATGTCATCACCGGAATCAGAAGCTAGGTTTGATCCCTTTTCCCGTTTTAACCAAACTGATGTTGAACCCACTGCGTCACTACATATTATCTGAAAAAAAATCTTATTTCTTAATTGTTTTCAAAAAATTTCGCATATAAAAAATCTGCTTTAGCTCCGTCCTGGGTTTATGTTTCTTGGAAGCTAATTATATAGAAAACTCGCTGAAATTTCGTCACAGAAAGATTACCAAAGAACTAGAAAAGAATGTTCCGGTTCCCTTCTCTCGTGGATTCGGTGTGTTTTTTTTTTTTCATTTCCTTACATCTCTCTAATTTTTCGAGCAAAAAAAATCACAACTCTAGCAAGTCGAAAAAAAAATCACAATTCGAAATTGATGGTACCACAGCCTTAGGAGTAAAGTCCCCAGAAGGTAAGCTTTCAAATACTACCAAAAGGACTTTAAATAATTTGATACAGCAGTTAAAACATCTCTCGTCTTTTTAGCTTATGTCAGTGGTAATTCCTATCTATCTCAATGCCATGGAGCCAACTGAGATCCGATTGGGCCGCTGGTGGTGTAATTATGAATAGTAGCCTACATGCTACATTCCTTGATTTACAACAAATCGTTGCTGGCGTTGTCTGGGATAGGAACCCACAGGTGGTCAACTACGTTGTTTCAACGTTTAGGAGCTTCGCTCAAGCAAAGAACCCATGCCATTGCTCCATTGTAAGTATGCTGACGTTATCTAGCCAGTCGGTACAAAATTGTATTCTATACAATCGCGACGCTAAGCCTCGCAATTATAGTGCAGTCGCAGAAATTTTGCGTTAGCTTTTAAACAATTTTACGGATTTTCATCAAAACCTCAATCTCAGATGGTAAAGTTGATTTGTAAATTGTGGCATATTAAACACATGATCTATGGAAGCTGTCAACAGTAATTTCGGTAACTGTAAAAGTAACAGTTATGGTTATCAAACTTTCCAATTATTAATAATTTAAATTAATGTCTGGGATTTTTATACAGTGATATATGAAAGATATCAAGATCCTGAACATCAAACTCCTTAACCTCCAACTTTGAGTCATGTCCTAATTTATAAATTAGTTGCAACAATTCCAAAATATATTCTTGAGTAAACATAGTTTTACTAAGTATGTTTTATGATTGATGACATACCCAATCCCCAAATACCCAACAAAGTATTTGGGTTTCATGATTGATGAAAATCTATCATGGGTGATCAAACACACTGATGCTATAGCTTCAACATTGTCAAGATCTCTGGGTGTGCTTCGCCGAGTTAAAAACTTAGTTACAAAGAAAATTCTTAGATTACTTTATTTTTAAATTTTTTACCAGTATATTTCTCTATATGGTTAAATAATTTTTTTGTCGTATTATAAAAAAAAAAAAAAAAAATCAGAAAATTCGAAATAAAGCTGATAAGCTTTTGATACCTAATTATTTATTACTCATAATATTAATGAATTTCACATTAGAGATTAGAGAACAGATTATCAAGTAAGCATTTTTAAACATAAACATCTTAATACTAAACTTCCCTCTTCTTTCGATTTTTTTTTCTATTAATAGTGATCTCCAGTCATGATACGCGAGGAACATTGAATCTAGGTCATCAATATAGAAATACAACTAGAGATTTTTTTTTTGTAATAATAAATTTTGCCCCTGCGCATGGGATACCGGTTGCAATACGAAGGCAAGACTTCTGGTAACCGCGAAGGCTACAGCGAGAAGATTTTTTTTGGAAAAGATTATCATTTATGCGTGTGTTTTTTGTGTAAGTAGGATGGTTGTTGTATATGTTGTGAATTTACTATTATTAATATGTAGAATAATATAAAATAGTATTTTTTAGAATATCTAGAATACAAGACTCCAACCTGCTGCCAACAAGCCCTCAGGAGTTTTCCTAGCACGTGCTGCAAATATGTTTTGTATGTATTTGTCAAATAGAATTATCTTATCTTACTACCATGATAATTATGCCAATGATAGTTATTATTGGTGCTGTCGAGAAATTTAATATTTAAAACAAAATAATAAATTAATTTTGTTATCAATTTATTATTTTTCCTGTTTTAGCGCAATAATTGGTCTGAATAGCTTTATCTGAAGCACGAAAAGTTTTGCCAAAAATAGAAAAAAAAAAAAAAAATAACAAGCACAACTATGGATTCTAAAAAAGACTACAGTAGAAAACCTTCCTAAGCAGTTAAGCGTTTTTTTTTTGTTGTTTAAATGTGCAAAACACATTAATTTTGACAAAAAACCTAACAACAAAAAAAAAATACTAGACCAAAATTGTGAGTGATGGAATAGTATGAAAACCTACCATTCGTTTTACAGATTGATTTAGATATAGAGGGTTGGCTTTTGAAAACCCTTTTAAAACATCCGAATGCAATTTTTTTTTCCGGAATGCAAAAATAAATCGAAGAAATGAAAGCTTGGGAAAGAGGAAAATTAAACATTTTTTTCAAAATCATGATTACTGAAAAGTAAAATTTATGATAAAATAAAAATACAATGGTTGATACTGTTTAGTCGTTTCTATTAATTTTGTTATCTTTTCCTTCTCTTTATATCTCAAGATGTGATTCTAATCTGCGTTTCTGACTACTACTATCTAGTGCTAGAGCTTTCCTCAGACATTTTAATTAACAGTTATTATCATTAATTTTAGACAAAACCAGTCTCTCTCTAAAACAACATTAAAATCTGTCTTTATTTAATATAAATATCTTGATTATTACATATTTAATTCCATCAAATATTTTATTATGATTTGCTATACAATGACTTGAATAAATATTTACTAGAAATTATACGTGAGATTATCAGTATTAGTGGTCTCATGCCAACTTGATACTGGATAACAACTTCTATATCACCAGTTCGACCAAATCAAACTGAGGCAACTATATTTGAGCCACATTATAGTCACTCTTGAGGGTCAAATCAGTTACTACTACTGGTACTAACAGCCCACTACAACACCAAGACGCTTGAAGACAATACAGCTGCGCATATTCCTCTTCCATCTCAATCTATTCAAAACCTCTATTTTGTACCCTCCCAAGAGGCTCCAACTTCCTTTAAATCCTTTCTTATGACCTCTTCCCGCTCCATTCGTGTTTGAGTCCTGGTGGCGCTGGTTATTCGTTTGGAACGGGGGTCAGTGACGAAACTCTGTAAGCTCAGCCAGTGTCGGTCCAGGTCTAAATGGGTACATGGATATATCTGGAGAAGGTAAACAGGAAGGGTTTGCAAAAGCACACGATGACTAACCCCAAACCCCCTCCCCCATTGCCCCTCCTGGCTGAAGGATCATGAAACGGGGATCGGCACCGCCAGATTTGACTATAGGGTCTAGTGCAGCATCCTTTACCTTCACCTTTAACACTTGGGGATGACCTGCTTTTTGCTTGGCCCTATATGGGTGGCCAAAAAAGATGATCTTTGTCGATCTGTCATCCTTCATCCGCAGAACGTGTCGTAGCCATCTCAACCCTTCTCTCTTTATAGCCCTAGAAAGCGGAATAGAAACACATTTTTCGCACAGTTTCCTGATTGAAATACGTTGAGTCAGAAGGGTATCCAGAAGAATTTGTAGACAATTCCTCTGGAAAACGTCCAAGAAATCCGTCTTCGTTTTTCGAAGCGCCCACATTTCGCAATTATACTTGGCTATTGTCATCATCTAGGTTTGTAGACTTATCTTCCCATTCCTCCAGTGACGAATCTGACACAAAATATGAATTCATACTCCTGGTAAATTTTCTGGTTTTGTAAGACAAGTTTAATATTAAAATCTAGTGAGATTGAAAATCATCCATAAATTTTGGCTTTTTATCAACAGGTGGGGTGATGATGTGGCTTGAGCACTACTGTTCGAAAATTACCATAGTACAAAAATAAATATCTGAGACGTTGTTACAATATTTTTATTTTATGCGGTGTGAGTAAGGGAATGTTAGTTAATTTCGATTTTAAACAACCACAATCCCTTTAAAATTCCCGCTTCACATAAGAAAACAACATCTCTCTGTTATTATTCCATATCAATTTTCTTATTTAGTGCCAATAAAATCAACTTGCTTCTCCGTCGTATCTCCCACTTGAAGACAAAGATAAACTACAGCTCCAACAGGTATTATGACTATAGTAATGATGACTATGGTTTTGGAGGTGGTATCCAAATTGCAACCATTTATGGTGACGAATCTAGAGTTCCCCTGCTGACTGTCTTCCGCGTTGGCTACAGAGTTGGTGAATACAATTATGTACCATTGGAGGTAAATATTTAACTTACCTATTAACAATATAGATTATTTCATTTCTTCACTGGAGGGAGGGTAGAGCAATATTTTACAGGGAAAAGACAGGGATAACTACACAAACGATGACCAAGGTCGTATTTAATTTGTAACCATTTATGTTGGCGAATCTAGAGTTCTTTGCTGACTGTCTCCCGTTTTGTCTACAGAATTAGAAAATAGAATTATCACTGGAAGTAGATATTCCATTTTTATATGATATGTTTGATAATTCAATTATGTTTGATATGTTTTGATTTTCAAACCTATTGAATCGCTGGAAGTACATATTTCATTTTTATGTGATATTGTTTTGATATCAAATATACTGAATTGCTGGAAATAGACATTCCATTTTTACATGATATCTTTGTTATGTTTTGATATCAAAGATATTCAATTTTGCATGATTGTTTCATGTTTCAAGAAATTTTATACTTGCTTTGAAATTCGATTTTTTTTTTTTTAAACCTGGATCGTTTAAGAAAGAGTTTTTCTCAAAAATTCGTGAAAAAAAGACTAAAAAAAAAAAAAAATCTGATCGGGTTCTTGATTTTAAACTGTTCTCATAAGTTTTATTTAATGAATCATTATGATTAGAAACTTGCTCAATTCAAGCATTCAAAAGCTTACAAAAAGCTTTTTGTCTACATTAAGTTATTTTTATTATATATTATTAGCATTTAATTTGTATTGTTTAATCACGAAGGGACTAATATACTAATACTTTTGTTGAAATCAAAATAACGTTTAGTAGCCTTAAAGAAAATCATTAACTTTGCTTACTGAAGCCAACTGAATAATTCCTCTTTTTGTGGTCGGTAAATAGGGAATAGTTTCAGTTGTACAAAGTTTTTATTCATTAAAGATTTAGGTTGAGATGAAAATAGCAAATAGAAAGGAAAAAAATGGCAACAAAATTGAAAAAAGGGTATAGGTAGGATCAATGAAAATGGAAAATAAGAGAGATAGAGGGAGTCAGAATTAAAAGTTACTTGACTTAAATTTACCACGTTGTTTTGTTTCAGATCATGCTTCGTCTTGAAGGAATTGAAGACACGTTTGTCAAAGTTTTCCGTAAACTTGATCCAAAGGCTTTCAAGCTTTCTGACCTTGAAGCCGTTCTTAAGCAGCTCAACGTAGTTCCCAGAGTTCAGAATCCATTTAAGATTGAGCTTGCCATACGATACAACCAGCAAACTGTTTTCTATCGTCACTTGGATTCCGAAAAACTCAAAGCTGCCGCTGGAGGACGTAAGTGCTAGTTTTATTTCAATGCATATCCTAATTTTATCATTTTAATGAATTATATCATAAAGTTAAAGAGTTTATGCAGTGATGTATCCATCGTATGAAAAGAGGGTGGGAAGGGGCTGCCTAGAATGTCGACGTTCTTTTTTTTCTCAACATATTCAGTCTGTAAATTTTTTTCTTTTTTTTTGCTTCATATTTTATTTATTTTGTTTGAATAAAAATAAGTGGAAAGAAGTGAGTAAACTGCAACAAAGCTAAGGAGGAAGATAGCTCCTGAACCCACCACAGGGTTTATGCCATGTGCTACTGTAGTTGGTTCTGTTTTGCTATAAAAGGTTTCACAACCCTGTCAGTAGAATTGAACGTGGTAGATGATTTAAGGCACAATCGCCACACCCTTATGAGGGTAACCATCTTTACTGAGGGTGCGTTCATGGCTATCCTTTATTTTATGAAGTCATTCTTCTTCTGAAAACTTCTCGTCTGTCCTTTTTGACCATTTGTCTGTCAATATAACCAGAGGAATCAGAGGCCATACAGGATGTAATTATCTAATTCTCAAGACTATTGACATCTGGAAACAAATAGTGCCGAGAAAATTGCTATTAAAAACTAATTACGGGAATTGATTTAACGTCTAATCGACTGGGAATTCTTGTAAAATTTCTTTGAATAACTATAGTAATTGATCATGAATTGGTGAACAAGAATGTAATCAAACGAGCATTTTCAATAAAAGCGTATTGAATTGAATTTCAATTTTTGTGTGAATACAAAAATGTGCCTTAAGCGCAGAGGAGAAACAAAAACATGGAAAAGCTAAAAACAACAAATTAAAGCAGTAAAAACATGGAAGAACTGAAAGAAATTACAAGAATAAAACAAAATGAAGTTAAATAAAATCCAAAAATACAATTTAAGTTCGCAACTAAGCTACTCCTGTCAAATTAGATCTTCGTATTTTTTTCTAGGGTATTAATCTATCTTCATATTTATAACTGAATTAACTTACTTCATTTTCAGCTGGCATGAATTACGGTGCTATGGCAAAGGAGGTCATCACCCTCATACGCAACCAGGCTCAAGGCATCCTTCTTGGAAGTGGTCAGTTCTCTTGGCGTCCTAACGATTTAGGTGTACCTATTGCTGTCGGAGTTGCTAACCCAAAACACCTAATTGCTAAGGACAGTTTCTCTCGTGCTGAAGGAAGACTACCACAATACAACATTGAGATGAACAGTGATCTCCGCTTATACTCTATGCACTATATGTTTGCCTACAATCCACTTGGAATGTCACAAGGCGCTATTAAATACAGATCGTCTCGAGTCCATCTTCCAATGAACGCTGTTATTGGCCTCAACCCAGCAGACCAGGCTCTGACTTTTGCCCTCAAGACTCACGCACCTGAGCGTGGCATTTCTGTCCACATGTCATCTGGCACTATTGTAATGGTTTATGGCAAGGATGCAAAGAAAGGACTGGATTACATGGCACAGTCTTGCAAACAGTGCAAAGTCGTCGACCTGGTTACAGCTGGACCTAAGTATCTGAGAGGTAAGCTCGTTTCCGATCTGTTTTCCATTTGTAAATATTTTATCAAATCACTACGCAGGGATATTTTATTCTTCTTCAGTTTACTCTTTATTTGTCACTTACTCTTTGCTGCCTTATCATTTTTTTACTCTGCTGCACAAGATCCAGAATCCAAAGAACCATAAGTGTAATCAAGTGAAGATACTAAAATTATACCGAAAATTTAAAATGACTCTTGCTAGAAATATAATATATTTATTTTAATCAAATGCCGCGTTTTAGCTCTACCAAAAAGTGGAATAAGTCCAGGACAACGCAACTTTTGAAATGTAGGCCCTGAAGTTCAGGGACTAACATTTAATAGCTTTCTTTGTTACAGTTTTGTACGAGCAGATTGCGGGAACGATAACACATTAAAAAGTAAAAAAACAGAACAATAAAGTAAAATCCATATGGATTTAATGTTTTTTTTTTATTTTTTATCCCGCCTCCTCTTCTGTCAGTGGTAACAACTAACAACATATTTAAATTCCAGATTAATCACTCTATTTATATACTACGTACACAGAAAACTTTCCAGCTCCAAATCAGTACATAAGGAAATTTGGGAGGAAAGCACGAGAAGGATTGGATGATTTGCCCCCCAAACATGCACAGCGCTCCGGCCGAAGGCAGAGAATCAGGAGATCGATACCTCTGCTACGCGAATCTTTGGTTGCACATGAATAGTTTATTTTTTTTTTTTTTTTTACATACAAACAAATTCAAAATCTTTACCACATCAATTAACCTCGAGTTTACGCAGTTGAAAACTAAGCAGATTTGGCTAGTGGAAAACTACACTATATTAAAAAGCTAAACAGGCTACTTGCTGGTGTAAAATAAAATTAGAAATTTTTTAATTCAATTTAACTATCACTGAAATTTCTTATTCAATGCATAAATTCAAAAATTTGTATACTAAAACGGTGAAAATATTCTATGTTGGAATATCTGCAGCTAAAACCTCATCCCAGTAGCCTACAAAGATGTCAAGGTCAACAAGCGCAAAACCATTTTAGCTTCATGACTATGGTTACTTAAGATGCCACTTCTCGAGAAAGGAGGCACGGTGGAGCCAGAGCTCTCAGATTTTTTTTCAGGTGCAGCCTTAGCCATTGAAGTGCTAAAATCGACTTACTTCAATGCTAAATACTTCATGTACTAAATTACCAATTATGAAAGAAAAATAATGTGATTGAACCAGCTTTTCTTGATAGAAGATAGCTATCTTGGCGGTATGTACCTCAAGGGTTGCCACATCTCAAGAAAGAAGGCCTTGCAACAGGCACTCCCAGGTTTTCAGTGGTGGTTCTGGCCCCTCTTATAACTGTTAGATTATCTGTTTGAAACTTCGCGCCCATAAAATTTCGGCACCCGGGCATGTGCCCTCTTTTGTCCCCCCCCCTAAAAACGGCCTCTGCAGGTACTACAGACACCGCTTTCACTCACTCTAATGATAATCCATCCACATCTTATACCAATTATGAGCAAAAAAAGGATACAATTAAACTGGCTTTTCTTGAAAGAAGATTGTTATAATTGATAACCTTCTGAATTTGTATTATATTATCTGTTAACGAAAATTTTGCACAAACCCTAAATAACATACTGTAAATATTTTCAGGTGAAGTCATCCGTGATTCTGAAAACGAACGTCTTGGTCTTGAATCCCATTTTGAAATCTATAGATGTGAACAATACAGCAGCAAAGCTGCAGCGGGTCGCTTTCTTTACCAGACACTCAACCCCAATCAAATCAACAATGGTGGCTCCATATTCGGGTTTGCTGCTATGGCATTTATGCACATGCGCAACTTCCTCAACTACTATCCTGCACCAGGTGCATGCAACTTGAAGCTTCTTATCCATCAAGCAAAAACGAATCCAACAACTGAACTTCAGCTCTCTGTTGGAAGAGATATGGCCGTCCAAAGAATTTGGTGTTAACTACAATTATTACAAAGTAGGCTATTCTGATATATTTTAAAATATTTTTTTTTTGATTTGGCAACCTTGAAGATGTAAAAATGTGTAGACCTAATAGAAAATCTTGTCTATTTGCAAAACCGCACAGTAAAAAAAAGTAAAAAAGAGAAAAAAAAAATGTGAAAAGTACATTTTATTTGATCAACCACGGTTTGCCTTCGAACAGGCATGTTAATTAAGACAAAAACATAATCCTACATGTTTTGTCTTGATATTGAATAGTTACCTTTGACAATTATAGTAAGAGCATCCGCTGTTACAAGCAAAGCAGCAGTATTAGTATTAGTGAAAATTCTTGCCTTTTCCTGCTTCAGGATAAGGAAAGCTGTCCAAAATTTTGCAAGTCGACAAATCGAGAAATGGGCGTCTTCAAGCTGGTGGATTCCATACCAGTTTCAAGATTTTAGAGACTTCACAAAAATAAGTTTATTTATAAGGCTGTGAAACCCTGGGAATTTTGCTCAAAGGCAAGTTACGTAAAATTCATATCTTTTTTCTAAGACGCCCCCTCCCTCCATCCTTCATCTTACAGAAGAAGAAGTAGATGTGTAAGACTAAACAGCACCAGTAGTTATAAATTTGAAGCCGTAGTGTCATTCCTCTTCTAGATACTCTTATTTTTGTTTCACTCAGTGGCAGTTCTAGGCATTGGCAGGGGGGGGGGGGAATCAGCCGACCCCTTTCTCAGTTTTCCTAAACTGCTACTGGTTTCAGTTTAAATTTTTTTTATTCAGATCTTGTTTATTTTTATATAAAGATTAATCCGTACTCAAGGATTCTTTGAGGAGGGAGAAAATTAGTATAATAACCAGTATTAAGATTATATTAGGAATACTAGCATTAATGTTATTTACCGGTATTAGAAACTGTATTGTTATTAGCATGGGCTATAAAATGGCTAAATAGGGTTAAGTGAGCATGTTAGCTATTATAATTCACATGCCACTTCATCTAACAAAGCAGGTTCTGCCGATGAGCTCATTTCGTTTACTTCTGTCTTATTAAGTTCCTGAGATATTTGGCCTTTTTTTGTTTTCCTCTTCCAGCTTATAGAATTTGTTAAAAATTGGAGCTTTCTAAATTCAGATTATTTGGTAATATCCAGGATAGTCAAGTCTTCAAAGCCGTTTCCTAATAATAACGAGGAAAAAAAACGGAACATTTCCCAGTTTTTTCTACTCATCTGTCAAATTTCTGTTGTGTAACAAACTACCATTTGGGATTGCCAGAGCTGGCCCAGGTGTTCCTGATTTTAAAGAACGGGCTCAGATAAGAAACGAACTTCAGTATTAGGGGTACTCTGGTATTGTAGCTTTTCTGAGGGAATTTAATGCAGTTGAAAATTATTTAAATAAGAAACTTATTAAAGTCTATTAGCACATCTTAATGATGTAGTACGTGTCGTATCTTAAAATCAAATATAAAACTTAGCAAAAATAAAATATAATAAAATAGAAAACATGGTAGAATATGAGAATTAGCATAATTTATTTATGCAATACTTGTCATATCTTGTATTTCTGAGTCAAAATCATTATCATTTAGATCATTGAATCAATGTCCAACCTACATATAGGAATTTATTCAATGTAAAATTAGTAAGAATTATTGAAATATTTTTACTTAGAATAATGTAGATCAACTATACAATACAATGCTCGACCTGGTTTAATTTTTACAAAAACTAAGGGTGTAACTAACCCTACTTCTTCCTTGTTATTAATATCAGTACCGTGTGTCAGTTAAGATGCTCCTATGACTAACATGTCGGGTTAAGCTATATAGAAATCATTTAAGAGATGTTATCTTTCGCAAAAACTGAAAATAAGCAAATGAAGCCATATACAAAAACAAATAAAATGGCTTTTGAAGGAAAAGACCCATCTATGGACCTCCACAACTTTGAAATAATATTGCTTGCTGTTCCCCAGTAGCAGCTCATAATTTCCGCTAGTAAATGAATTTTACCTTAAAAAATTCGTAAGTTTATTACTACCTAAAAAGAAAAGGTTTCAACGCAATTCCCCAAACCACCACATAGTGGACTACCGTATTTATTGCCAATGCTACATAAGATATTCTTTTTACTGAATAAACTGTCACCACTGAACACAATAGCAAACCAACTTCAATTCGTTTCCTTTTCCAGGGTGCCTTGAAATTGAAGGGTGATGTGGAACGCCAGTATAACTTCAAAGTACAAATTGAACGAGCTTTCGGAAACGTCAAATCCAAAGTCTCCCTATTTGTTGAACGCCAACCAGCACCTTCAGTTGGAATCACTCGACGTGCTGTCTGCTTTGACGTCAAAACAGCGTGGAGTCAACCTCCTAATGATGCCTTTGAATTCCCATCTGCTACTGAGCCATCTGTTGCCCGTGAAGTTAGCTTCAAATGGGGCGAAACTCAGAAGTCAGGGGACTGTCCCGACCCTAGCCTCCCAACTACATCTACCTTCAAGATTACTGGAAATGCAACAATTACTGATTATCAGAGAGAAGCAGCAAATAAAAAAGACCGCTACCCATTCGACCAATGTATTGCAGACAAAACAGCTGATGGACGAACTGGTGTTGTCACTCCTCTTACCAAAGCTTGCTATGATGCTGTTAATGAATATGCTACACCATCTTCTATCGTCTGGAATGCCGAGTATAGACAAATATCAAACAGAGGAAAGAAGTTTTTAGTGCGCCTTGAAACGCTGTTCCGTACCATTTTTATGGCTTACTGGGATATGCACGTGCCAGCTACAAGACCAACCTATGATACTACTGGCCCAAATGCACAAAATAGTGGTAACATAGAACTTCGTGCTATTTTCAACGACGAAGAAAAGAATGTGGAGGTCCATCTCCATACAGACACTGTCCACAACCACTTTTACGACGTTGGAAGACTATACAAATACAAATCACTCATCCGCAACACACGTCTACCGGCATGGGAAAGCATCTTGTATAGTTGGGGATTTATTGGCATTTGCGACGTTGCACCAAAGAAGACTATTTCATTTGACTTAGTTAATGTTGAACATAAGCTTCCCAAATGTTGGACCCTTGCTAGTGCAGATTGCGGCTCTCAACCAAGATATGCCCTTTTCGTCAAAGACTCAGGTGACCAGCTTCCACTTGCTGCTCAATTCTACGTTGGTGGTCATATTGTAGAACTGGCTCCAAAGGGAGGTAACCTTGGCTTTAGCATCAATGGTAAAGATTTGGACGTAAAAATGGGAGAGAAGCTTCAATTCCCAGACGCTGATTCACCACTTATTGTGTAAGTAATTTTTTTTTTCGTGTTTTTAATAGAAATTTGAAAAAAAAGTATCTAGAAAAAACAAATTTTGGGATGGGAGCAGGTTTTCAGTCTAGTAGGTAGCTCAGAGAAGAGTTCTGGCCTCTGCTGGAAGATTTCTTTCTATAAAAATGTTTTTGCACACTAAGTTCCTCTTGGTCAAACGACTTGTGGCAATAAGTCTCTAACTAATTAGGGACCAAAAACAGGGGACTTCGGTATTCATATGAAACAAATTTGAAGATTGAAATTAGCCTGGAGCAAAAAATATATTATCATAGAAACTGCTCTTTTCTGCTTACTTGCTTTCCTTAAAAATATTATTTTTAGATGTAAACGATTATTTTAATTGTATAAATTTACAGCATTATTGACGCTATGTGTAATAATATTAATATAATAAAAAAAAAGTAATAAAAATTGAAATGTATCTAAACTTGAATTGTAAATTTAAAATCTGCTTGCACATGTCCTACAAACTAATAGGGCACCAGTTCTTAAAATTGAATTTAACCTGGCAATACAAGGTTCTACAAAATAATGGTTCACCTTTTCTGTGAGTTTTTTTTCGTTTATTTGAAATTAAACTTAAGTTATGCTGATAAAAAAGTAATGTTTTTTGTTCATGAAACTTTTTTGTACATATATTACAGCAACAATGAACCAAATTCACTTGGCTTTGTCTTAGTTTTATTTTTTTTTTAGTTATACTGATTCTCATTAAAAATTGGCCTTATAATTTTTTTTAATAGTCTAAAAGATCGTAATTTGGAGAAAATGCTTCAATCTGTGTCTCTTAATAACGGTATGCTTTATATCAAAATTAATTTTCTGGATTTAGCTGATTAAGTAGTGATTTCTCATAGTTAATGTTGGATTGCTAGCAACTGTTGGATCTTCGGTTGCTCACCATAAAATGATTGAGCTAATAAGCTTCAGGCACGGGGGAGAGGTGGGGTTTTGTCGTTCGTATATCCAATGCTTTTATTAATCATCTGTATTTTCCATTATTCTGCTATAATATAAGTTTTTGTTTTATTAATGCAAGTTAAGTTTTGTTTGAAAGTATAGTATGAGGCAAACAGAAGTTTAAGAGTTAGGTATAAGTCATAATTTTACTATTCCTTCAATGGATTGGGAATCTTCCAGTAATCCATGATCTTGCTAAAATCAGGTATTGTAATGTGACAGTCCCCATAATGGGGGGGGGGGGTGTGGTATCATCAGCAGCCATTCTTACCGCTTAGTCTAGATATAGCCGTTCAAATTAAGGGAAGTTGGGGGAGAATTGCCCCCTTTTAGATTAAACTAAAGGACCTGTCACCAAATATTAAATTCGGGTCTAAAAATACACATTAAATATACAGTTTTACAGGGTTCGAGTGCCTCCGGTGCCCTTGAAATTTCAGGGTATGAAGTTCCAAAATTTAACTCAGTTCAGGACAGTCAACATTTAAAGAATGCACTTCTTGGGGCAAGGGCATGGCCATTACAGCCCAAGAGTAAGGGATCCGATTGGGCAAATAGCCATATAAATCGAGGCTTCATAGATGAATCTTAATAGGAAAAAGGTGGACAGTTTGCACCTTATTGAAATTAGTCATAAGAGTTCTCAATCTGAATGACTGAAGGACCCAAATTGAAGCCCATTTTCAACCCTTCCCCCTAAAAAAAAACTGTTTGTTTGTTTTTCTCTCTTTGGTCACTCCACATTTTTCAGCATTGTAAAGAGTGAGTAAAAATCAAAGAATGATAATAATAATGACAGCTTGTGTCCATATTTCTGTGCATTACTGCAACAAACAACAACAAATGCATCATACAAAGGAACGTACGATATAGTGTGTTGGGAGGGGGGGGGGCAGATTAAAAGGACCAGTTAAGACCTTCTGATAAATAATCTCTGAATAGTCCTAATTTCAGAAATGTTCAACCTATCGGCGGTACTACATTGATTGCTGACGTCCTTAAGACCGCTACACGTTTCTTTTTTTAATGTACCTTTGTTCAAACAACATTTGCAAACTGAAAACAAACTGAAACGGATCAAAAAATTGTGTTTGTAGTGTGTTTATATTTTGTATGTAGGGTGTTATGTACATTTCACTGTTAGGCCGTTAAGAGGTCAGTCTTAAAAAAAGAGTATTTTAGAATGATTTGTCACATTAAATTCAGGCCAATTTTTTTACAATACGGTGACACACTTTTTGTATTTAAATTATTTTGTATTTAAATACAATTTCAATATAATTCAGACCAGTTGACATGGCGCAAGATTTTCATTAACTTAATAGTGGTGGGGCCCGTCAAATTGAGTTTTAACTTGATTTAAGTTGCTTAATATGGGTGACTGCCCCCCTCCATCCCAGTGATTCTGGACCACTCCAATTCTAAATTGGTTTTCAGATAATTAAATTTGAGGCGATATTAGCAAACATTGGACGTCTGAAAGAGTTTCCTTATCAGAAAATCACTCCAATTCACAATATTAATACTTTGCATACACAGTTCTTGCTTAATTATTGAGTCCCCACTTTAAGACCATCAAAGGAAATAATTTAATATAATGATTTTTAGCGTCACCCGTATGCCTGGTCGTTTATACGTTAGGGCCGTGGTGCAACGTACTACAGTTCGTTACACGGGAGATGATGTGAATATCATGCTACCTGCATCTTACAAGTCTGCCACTTGCGGTCTCTGTGGTGACTTCAATGGCCAGCCAGACCGTGAATTTAAAGCCCCATCAGGCTGCACTCTAGCAAGTGGGCAAGATGTTGCAATGCTTTTGTGCTGAAGGACGGATGCAAGGCCAAAGTTCCTGCAGCTAACTGTATGGACAAAGGATCTGGTGAGTAATAAACTAAACTATTTTAAAACGAAGGTTACTACAGTGAAGTAGCTTTCACTAGTGAAGCTTATAAAGTTTGAAGGTTACTACATTGCGTAACGCATCTCGTTTCGGCAAAATTTGCTCCCCCCCCCCCTCTCCCTGAAACTGCAATTAGCAGCAAAAACCCGTAAAATAATAAGTTTAAGCGCTTCCCAAGATCTAAGAATGTCTAACCTTATTAGACCCCACGAGGGCCTCGACTGTATACTACAGTTTGGGGTACTCATTTCGAGCATTTTTGGTCCACAAGCTATTTTTTTTCTTGCCAAGGTTTCACAATTTCTTATCATAAAAAGTGAATCAAGCAGTAAATATTCTTATCAAACACTTCGTGGTAACGAACTGTCGGTAAAAAGCGACCCGGCTCAATATTAACCGAACCTCTAAAAACCAGAATTTTGATACCACTAGATACATCAAAAGAATCAGATTTTAATGCTGATTTCAAATATATAAGTTTCATCAATTTTAGTCTCAAAAGTTACGCGCCTGAGAAAATTTGCCTGATTTTCGAAAAAAAGGGAAATACCCCCTAAAAGTTAATAGAACCTTAATGAAAATCACACCATCAGATTCAGCGTACAGAGAACCCTACTGTAGAGGTTTCAAGCTCCTATCTATAAAATGTGGAATTTCGTATTTTTTGCCAGAAGAAATATCACGGATGCGTGTTTATTTTTTTATTTATTTTTTTTTTTCCCAGGGGTGATCGTATCGATCCAGTAGTCCTAGAATACCGTGGAAGGGCTCATTCGAACGTAAATTAAAAGTTCTAGTGTCCTTTTTAAGCGGCCAAAAAAAATTGGAGGGCAAACTAGGCCCCCTCCCACGCTCATTTTTTTCCCAAAGTCACCAGATCAAAATTTTGAGATAACCATTTTGTTAAGCATGGTCGAAAATATAATAACTATGTCTTTTAGGATGACTTAATCCCCCAAAGTCCCCGGGGGGAGGGATGAAAGTAATGACCTTTATCCAATGTTTACATATAGTATTGGTTATTGGGAAGTATACAGACGTTTTCAGGGGATTTTTTTCTGGTAGTGGGGGGGGGCGGGGGTTATGTGGGAGGATCTTTCCATGAAGGAAGTTTTCATGGGAGAAGGGACATTGCTATGAAGGGGGTGCCGGATTTCCCAGCATTATTTAAAAAAAAGTTTTAAAAGTTTTTCAACTGAAAGTAAGGAGCAGCATCAAAACTTAAAACGAACAGAAATTATTACGTATATGATTGGGTTCGCCCCTCGTCAATACCTCGCTCTTTAAGCCAAAGATTTTTTAGTACTTCCATAAAAGCTATTCATTCTAAATAACGGCCTTTGTGATTAAGGAGTCATTTTTAAAGAGTTGGAACAAAATTCGAACTTTAGCGTAAAGAGCGAGGTCTTGACTAGGAGGCGAACCCTCTACTATAAGTATTAGAAATATATGAATATAGAAGCTCGTTACGTAAGTTAATTCGTAAGTTACGTATATTTATTACTAATAAAAACGTTCGTAAATAAAATTAAACAACTTTCGAGAAAGCCATTTAACCAAATAAAAGTAAAATTGATATTCAAATTTTGTTTTAATTATTTATGTACGGTGAGCCAAAATAAAAACCTGCATTAATTCAAAAACGTTCACAAATGAAATAAAAAAAAAACAAGTTTTTTTTTTTAACTGAAAGTAAGGAGCGACATTAAAACTTAAAACGAACTGAAATTATTCCGTATATGAAAGGGGCTGTCCCCTCCTCAACGCCTTGCTCTTTACGCTAAAGTTAGAGTCTTTCTCACAACTCTATTTTTAAAATAATAAAAAAAACTTATTTTCAATTATATAAGGTTTATTAAGTTTAGTCTTATCCATCAGAGGTTACGAGCCTGAACATAAATTAAATAAATGATCATATCAAATGTAAGATAACAGATGCTGATGTAGATGGATAAAAATAAACCTTAAAACGAGGGAAAATTAAATTGAATATTCAAATCAAATTTAAAACCAACAAATATCAAAGCAGGGTTTTGACTAATACCCCCTTCTCCATCCCTTAACCATCAAAGTTCTAAAGCCTCTTGCGTCATTGGTGTTTTATCGAACAGTGTATTTTGAACAATTTGCTTTAGTTTTTTCAAAACATCAATAATGAATAAAAATACATCACTATCGAGGAAGATGACTGGAAAGAACTCCTTTCTATAAAAAAAAATTGAATTTTAGTAAGATTTTTTTTATATGTGGTAGCAAAGAATTGATTCAAAATTAATTTTATTTTTCAGGTGGAAAAGGCAAAGGGGCTAGCAGTATTGTCGACTTCGTTGATCTTTACTCCTTACGGCAATAATTTTAGTTGAAACCTAGAGAGTACAACGTAGTTTGAGCTAGATAATTCCAAGCTCTCATTGAGTCACCTCAAACCCCAGTGAAAATATGATTTTTCATACCAGTGTCTTTTTCTATTTGATATTTGCATTCTCTTTTAAAATGAAATAAAAAATGTCTGTTTATAACTTCGTCCTCTACTCTTTTTATTTGTTGCACATTTCAGAAGTACTCTTAATACCATAGCGGAATAGAAAGATAGCTAAAGGAGCTCAAAAAGTTGATGAAGGGGTGGGAGCATTTCAAGTTCAGGTCATGAAAGTTATATTTCGTTTCAAATATCAGTTTTTTTACTTTTCACAAAGTCTTTGCCTTTTAAGGAGAAGAGGTCATTGTTCAAATGTATCAGTTTTTTTTTTTACTTTTTGTACAGTTTTGGCCTTTTACAGTTTTGGCCTCAAGGCCTGAAATAGACCAATCAATCCACTTGCTTAGTTAAGCTTCAGCTATAGTCAAGCTGCAAATTTTAAAGTGGCAGCTGCATCTCGATAATTTGAAGCTGCGGTGATGATTTATTCTTCTTTTAATTTTACTTCATAATTATTCTTTTTTTTTAATTGCTTAATCTTTTAAAATTAATTAAAAAAAAATAAAACCAAAGATTAATTAATTAAATAAATTAAATATATTTTTGGTTCTATTTGAATTTTTATTTTGAATATTTTTTTTCTTAAAAATTACGCATACTACCAACAAGAAGGAGCAATGCAACAATAGATACTGGAAGATGGTATTTTTACTAGAAAATGAATAAAGCCTTAGGTATAACTGAACTGGCCCCTGGAAAAAGGACGAACCTCCACACAACCCCATCCATAATACTAACCATCACCAAAAACCTCATTATTTCCTTTTTTAAATAGTTGTTATAATACATATTTTTTTTTAACACTTGCATGTATTTCCTGGTACTGATACCCTGAACTTAGTATCAACGAAATTCAACTAAACTTAGTGACAAACAGGAGCAACCATCACACTAAATACGTCATTTTAAAAAAAATAATAATAATATATATATTTTTTAACCATTGTGTGTATTTCCTGTACTAATACCCTGGATTTAGTGTCAACTAAATTCAACTAAACTTAGTGACAAATATAAAGCAGTCTAATTTCATGGTTGATCAGTTGAGCTTCGGACCTTCTACTATTATTGACTTAAAAAAAAAAACTTTCAAAAACGAAGTTTTTCATAGAAGAATAATGAGCCATATTAGAAACCTAAGACGAGGAGATGTATGGTTATGTCATAAAATGTATGAGCCATAAAATGTCATATGAAAATTTCAAAATGTATAAATGTAAAATGTATATGGTAATGTCATAAAACGTATTACCATAAGATAATAGGTAATGTCATACAAACTTAACTTAACTTAATTCCCACAAACAAATCCGTCCAAGAATACTTTATTAAATTTTTATTGAATGAAACGTACTAATACACATAACAGCACAAAATAAGAAAACATAGAGAGCACCGGGTAATCAGAAATCCATACACTCATCTGAGTCATATTTATCGAAAGTAAATTATTACCTGTCATATATACGTAAAATGTGTAACGGCTTGTCATATTATCTAGCAATTTTTTTTTTTTTTTTTAATAGACAACCTTTATTTATAAACAACGCCAGTATGTGGAAATAAAATCATTCCATATTTTAGCTCAAATTATTTTTTTTTTTAACTGATGAAATATTTCGCTATTCCGAACGCGGACCAAAGCAGATTCTTCAGTCTGTCCTCGAAATAATGTTGTAGTGGACAAGGAAGGAAACACTGGATGGAGGAAAAAAAAATTCAAAATGTCTCAGTGCATGTTGAAAAAAGGACCAGGCCACGCAGAAAAACCCTTCTAGTTTAGAGTGTATCATTCCTTGTGGACTCTGTTCCCCTTCTTCACTTTGTGTAAGTAAGCGTAATAGATGACTAGCCATAGGTAATTTTTGTTTTGTTTGGGGACAAATGTGTCAAGCTCTTTCCAATTCAACTACAACCCTCCTCAAGCACTTTAAAATCAGACGTGAAACAAGCAGAGCAACTAATTTATGCTTCTTTGGGATTTTTCAATTCCAACTGACCCAACTGACACACATGGAAGGAGGAAAAGATAACCTCCAAATTTAAAACGAATTATCTAAGATTTTAAGTGGGATCAAAGTATGTTTTTTTTTAGAATTGAAGAGAGGGGATACAGCTCTAGAAACGTTAGTGTTTAAAGATTTTATGGTGTTTTGCTAAATTTTCTTCAGGGATAGGGGATCTGCAGGAAACCCGCCTAATAGAGAGATATTCCCTCCTTGTCTAGTCTTGTGTGCATATATGATCAGACGGAGAAGCAGTATAGAAATAAAAACAACATTTATAAAGGCAGAAATTTCCTCAGAATTTTCTTAAGCTTGCAATTCCCCGGAACTTACGAAATAAAAAGATAAAGAATTAGGCGAGTGCCAGATATTTAATGCTTGGATATGCTCCAAGACCAAGACGGTACATCTCCCGTTCAATGTCGGTTAACACTGATGAGGCTCCAATTCGAAATAGTTGAGGGTTCAGCCAATCTTGGCCTAGTTCTAACTTCATGAGCAACAGCCAATTGATAGCGTCAGAAGCAGTTCGAATTCCACCAGCAGGCTTGAAACCAACCTAAAATATTCATCCCATTGTGATAATTTATCTTAAATGCTTGCATCTGTTCCTATTGAGGATAAAAAAAGAAGAATTATCTGCCCGATTACTTTACAAGATAGTGCTTAACAAAGAAAAAAAAAATGTTATATAAATTTAGAATGATACAATACCACATAAAGTTGGTTCTCTCCAGGGAACCTTTATATTTTGAAGTTACTCAATTTTCAACTACTCTTAATGAAAACTACCATCTCAGCAATAAGTCGCCTAACACCAAATCAGATCTACACGCTAATGAACCCCATGATGTTCCAAGATTTTATTTAGGTACCCTTCCCTCCACGAATTTCCAATCTTTTCTTATAATCTCTTCCTTCTCCATCCAAGCCCTTGATGGGCACAGTCAAATCCAACCTCGAACCCATTGGTGAGTTCAGACCAACGCCCGCTGATGGGATTCCTCCTAGCCTGAGATCGTTGCCCATTGACCGCACCCAGAGGAATGCGACCATCTACCCTCTCATAGCGCCAGGGAGGGCTGCGACGAAAGCCGATGAACTTGTGGCTTGATTTAAGTACAAGAAGTAGCAAATATATTCAAGGGCGTCCTGCTTTTCGTTTGGCCCAAGCCCTATTACCAGATAACATTTTTTACCAGATACCCTATTACCAGATAAACTTTGGCAGTTTATCATCAATAAAACGTGGCCCTGACATCCAAGGCCGTACCCAGGATTTTTTTTTCGGAGGGGTTTTACTCAAAAAAAAATTCGGGGGGGGGGGGGGTTTACACACAAAAAAAAACTCAAAAAATGCATAAAAAATTTGTTTATATCCATTTTTGTTACTTTTTTACGAGTCAAACAAACATTTGGGGGGGGGGGTCAAACCCCTTACCCCCCCCCCCCCCCATCTGGGTACGGCCTTGCTGCCATCTTAGCTTTTCTTGAAAATTCTTAAGCCGAACTGGCCAGCCATGACAAAAAAACAACAAAGAGAGAAAAAACTCAATGAAAAGACAATAAACGAGACTGCGGCTAGTAGAGAGAAAAGATGAAAGACTAAAAAGACGCGGATATTTCGCCTCTATGCAAGCTAGGCGTCTTCAGCACAAAAGGAGCAAACATAAAGAACTAGAATAAACTAAAAACAAACAAAACCACCACCAATGTTAATAAAATACAATTGTCGCAACTGAAGTAAATCTATTAGCACTGTGACCTACGTGGATCAGTTGCGACAATAGTATTTTATTAATAATGGTGGTGATACAAAACCACAAAAAGGTAAGAGAAACAAAAACCAATGAAGAAATTACAGCATTAATACCGGAAAACAATAATAATAATAAAATCCAAATACTTTTTATTCTAAAAAAAAAAAAAAAAAAAAAAAAAAAAAAAAAAAAAAAAAAAAAAAAAAAAAAAAAAAAAAAAAAAAAAAACGCCAAGAACCAGCAATACATCAAAACTGTTTTTTCAGATATTACTTGATATACAAAGAACAAAAAGACAAGTAAACAAAGACTATTCGTCGATTCAATATTAAATTCTTTCAAGTAAAAAAATACACATGATATAACCAGGGGCGTAATTTTGTCTAAATCCTGGGGAGGGGGGGAAGGGGCAAGTTAAACCCAACTTTGTCAAGTCAAGTATTATGACTAACTGAAAAATGAGTCATATAGAAGCATAAAGGCAAACATATACTAAAAAAATGACCTGTTTCTGTGGATGCTTGAATTATGTTGGTCTATCTTAGTTTTGAAAAGGTTTGAAAGCACTAAATTTCAATTGGGGGGTGAAGGGGGGGGTCAGATGGAGCATGGGGAAAAGTTAACCCCCCTTCCCCATAGCAAATTACGCCCCTGGACATAATTATGCTCACGTTTCAGAATCACAACATTGTTCAAAATCTAGAACAAAATTTTGTTCATATTTCGCATGTTGCGGGTCAATCGGCTCTAGTTTGAGAAAAGGTGCTACTGCTTAGCTAGGGAGTCTAGGTATGATGGAATGACAAAAGTGGGTGGAACGATGTTTCAGTGAATAGATGTGACCCAAATGGATAATCCAGATTTTGGCAGAGATTAATGACGGTGGTCAGATAAGGATTCAAGCTGAAAGTCCCTAAGCAACCCCAGACAAGGAGCTTTTTGCCTCCCTAGATACATTAAGGCTCTAAACTGAATCCTTTCAAACGATTCAGAACCCTCTGTGTTAATTTTTTTTTTTTACAAATGTTATTAATTATGTTCCCTACTTTTTTATGGATGCCCCTAGAGCAGTGATTCCCAAAGTGGTGCAGGTAAACCCCCCTGGGTCCACTTGGATACTCGACGGGGATGTGATTCTGACGAACGATAATGTCCAAAACTAAATAAAGAGTTTCATGACATCATGAGCATCACAGCATTGTGAATATTTTGATTGATCACTGTGATTTTAATATTTTACAATCTATTTTATTTATTTATGTAATATAGTTATCTATAATTATAATCGATATTTTATTTTATAAGCACTAATTAGATCTGCATGCCGTCTACGAGCTTTAAGAGGAGGAAATTAAAGCCTGGTGATTCTCTGAGAAAAGGACATGTCCTGTATATTTGGAGTCACTCTTGTAGCCATTTTTTAACCCTTTCAACACTTTTCGTCAAATTTTTGAGAAACCACACTGAAGCAAAACATTCCAGAAGAGGATGAATAAAACTCATGCAAAGCGTTCCTGATACTTAACTTTTTCAGATTCGTTTTAGCGTTAAAAGGTGATATTTCGCAACAATTAAAACATTTGAAACATATCTATAAAATTTTGACATCACAGTGAAGCATATTCAATTCTTCTTGGAACCAAATTCTAAACCCTTCAGTTTTGTAAGAAACTTTTTAGGGATGCTCCTCTCAAGTTCTTATCCTGAGGTCAATCAAATTCGTAACTACCTGGTAAACAGTGAGCTTTCATAAATTTCAGCTTTAGATCAACTGCAGTAGCTCCTAGAAGGCGAATCTGTACTTTAAAATTGATAGAAGAAACATTCCTATATATACCAGTGACCTGTACGAACCCCATCAATCTCAGACTGACATCATCAGTAACCTTACCCCATCATTCAGTAAGGTTAGCTAAATTACGATAAGGTAAGGACCATGTTAACTTATTTGCCATTTTGTGCCAATAAGTTAAGATAAAAAACTGCATATTAAAAATTTCCTACAATTATTAAAATTTCTGTACGCCAAACTAGCCAAAGCTAGGATGCTGTCTATTCCTATTTGTTATGATTTACGCCTTGCATATTTTAATTACAAAATTTGCAACTAGAATTCTATTATTAATACCAATTAAATCTAACAATACCTAATTAATCTAACTATTAATACCAACCTAAACAAAAGCAAAAAGATTCTTTATTCATCATGAGGTTTATTCTCTGTCTGAACACCTTATCCTTTCACTCCAAACAAATGCATTTAGTTCCGCCTAATTTTATACTGCCTTACCTTTAGATCAGAGATTCTAAAACTCTTAACAAGTGTAATTTTTACACTTGTTACAGTTAAATTTGTTTACCTAAACAGTTAAACTTGTTACAGTTACATTATACTCAAATTTGTTTAGTCAAAATGTCATTATGGTAATTGCCTTTCAACGTTAAATTGTTTAATTTTTAAGTCTCAAGATAAGTAGGGAGAAACACCAATACCGACTATGATACCGCAAATTGCTTAAGTCGGCTTAAGTCGGCTCCTTCCTAAACAAGAGTTAGCGTCCATGCTAGCATTTCCTAGGCCTACAACTCCTAATTTATTTTAAACACCCCAAAAAATCTCATCGAAACAAATAACCCCCAAAAAACTGCTTAAAATCCACAAAGACTGTACCGTTTCTATGTAAACTGATTCGTACATTTTTGAACAAAGCCTAATCACGCAGTCAGGAAGAAAAACACAAATAATCCTACAAACACATATCGCACAACACAACACAAATACAACCAGAAAAACACAAAATATTTTCAGGGATTATTGAATTTAGGCCTTTTTCATCGAATCGGATTGTAAACTAATATACCGGATTGTAAAATTGCCGTTTTAACCGATCACCTAGATCAGTGGTTCTCAAACTGTGGTACGCGTAATTTTTAGGGGGTACGCGGCCGGTAAAAAAAAAAATAAAATAAAACAACCCTTTAACTCTAAGAATTACAATTTTAATTATATTTTAGCAATAGTTCTCAGCACCGGTAACTGAGAAGGGGTACCTAAAATGTTTTGGGGGTAAAAAGGGGTAAAGTGTCTAAATAAGTTTGAGAACCACTGATCTAGATCATGTAATTGCTATTCCACTGACAATCAGGATTGTAAGTTCATAATCCCGATTGTGAATTTGACAATCTCGCTAAAAACAAGATCGTGGTTCTGAATCTGAAATTGTGAATTCTTTCTGTTCCTGTGTCTTGGATTGCAGGTTTATTGCAGGATTGTTGACAAACAGATAAATCGATTTGTCAACAAACCGATAAACTGCTTTTATATACTTTTTTCTTCTATTGATAATTCTGGTTTGTCAGTGAAAAAGGTCTTCTAACCACCGTTTCCCTAAAAGTGGTGTTTTTAAAAACAAGCGAGAAAAACCGGTATCATCCTTTCCATGACCTTTTAATATTATTATGATTTTTAATTGATTTATAGTCTGTGTCCTAAAGAAAGATCTATCAAGATTAGACTGTATTAGAGAATCATAAATTTCAAACATTTCTGACCTTTACCAGCAGTAAAGGGCAATAAAGTATAAAGTATTTCTATTTTATAACTCGTCAATAAACGACTGTAAATAACATAAACTAAATTAATCTGTAGATAAGATATAATTAAGGCTAATAAGTTGATTAACTTTGCAAATAAGTTTAAGCTATTTCAGAGGAAAATTGCGATTTTCGTGATGTTGCCAAATCAACCAGTTCTGCCCTTTATTATTATAATCTTTGCGACAAAACCATAGCTAACTTCTGACTTATAGGTCCAAAAGAAATTTTGTAAAATCAATGATTAATAACAGAAAAAAGTTCAATATTAAAAAATTTTCTAGAAGTCGATATGATTAACTTCTTACTAAAATGACTTAAGAACTTTTTCTATACTAAAAAAAGAAGAAAAAAGACATATTTTCAGTGTTTCACTAAAAAAATCTAGAGTAAACTCTACATTCAACACAAAAGAAAAAAAAAATATCTACAGAATGGAAGGTACACTCTAATAGAATTAGCAAAACATCTTATCTTTCGCTTTTACCCATTGCTTGCTTGATGGAGCTACTATTATTTATTATGTGTGGACACACAAAACTTAATTGTTTCTACCATTGTTTTCCCTCATCGCGAGAGGCCCATCCGGTAGCTTCAGACAATCTTGGGCAGGCAACGCTAGAATAGTCTTCCAACCCTATTCAGCAATTAACAGAAAGCATCACTTGATTATCTTGATCTATTGGTACTAACATAAGACCTTCTTGCTCCCTCTTCAGATTGCTCCTCAAGGGACCTTTTCTTGCATCACTGTCTCCGCTTCAGATCTCCTGGAGGATTAACCTCCCCGTAGCATGATTTCGGCAGCTATACAAGCTTCAATTCATCCAATTTTGACAGCGCATTCAACGGACTACTCTTCCTCACTGTCAGACATTGTCCTGCACGGCCGGTGGCTGGATGATTACTAAAATTAGCAGTAAAAGACCAGCGTCTAATTGTGCCGATTACTCCTAGGGTCACCACGAGAAGATTCCACCCCGTCAATACTACCTCACTTGATAGAGTTAGTGAATCTTGAAATTAGGCAACTTATAAGGCCGTTGCTTGAAAAAAAAACACTAAATAGCTGGAAGAAAAATAGCTGGAAATTAATATAGCACTCCAAGCTCCTCCCCCATTCTGCCTAAGAGAAAAGGTTTAAACTAGTAATTCTAGATCAAATTTCCTGCCAAGTATCCTGAAAAAAAATATAAAAGAGGAAAATGAATGAAAAGAAAAAAAAGAATGAGTACTTTGAATATCTTGGTGGAAAATATCAGGTATTATCAGGCGTACCTTGTATCCTGTTTTTTGATATAGTCACGAATAGCACGGACCATGACGAGTCCAACTGAGAGCACTGCATTAACAGCTTCTTTTCCTGTTGATGTTTTAATGAAATCAGCACCAGCCATCATGCTTACAAGAGAAGCCCTAAGGAAGACATTAGTAGTTTCAGTAAATTATTGACACAAGAAATCGAAAATATTAAAAAGGAAAAAATACAAGACAATTTACAAAAAGAAAGAGGAAATACGATATTTCCAAAGCTTTATAGCAAGTTTTTAAGACTGAATTACAATTATTTTCAAGTCCGCTTTCTCGTAGAACTTTGCATAATCCTTTTTCCTTCTGGAATTACTAGTTAGAAAATTTTTGAATTTTTTTTATTATACTTACTATGACAGGACATCGAACTAGTCAATGTTATCGCAATATAATTTCCCCAACATTTGGTGTCTCATACCCATTTTCACTTGGAAGGGCTGAATTATTTTTCCTTCCCTTCAAATAGCTTCTCCAGGGTTTATTTACTGGAGAACACATTGTTTTTCTTAAGCCAAAAATTCTTGTTGCTTGCTTAAAAAAAAATCCTATAACCATTTAAAAAAAATCACACATGTACCAAGAATCCTTATTGCAGTATGTAAGGCGTATAAATCGTTGCTGTTCTCAGCCCAATCAGGCTTGGCACGGGCTCTCTTTTCACGGACGTAAGCAAGGGGTGGGAGGGAGGGAGGGGGAGGGGACCAGCCCCCTTCTAAATCTTCATTTTTTTTATTTCGGGGCATTTCTTATCCAAGTTATGAAATAAATTTCTTTCTTTCTTATTACCGCCCCCCTTCATCTTTGAGAATGTTTTTTGTTATAAACCATCATCAGAAAAGAGTTTCTGTGCATATGCCTATCTATTTTAATGTTTTATCAAATAATATTTTGATTTGAAACCCAAACAATTTTTTGAGCAAACGGTTAAATTGTATTCCAATGTGCAGTCACAAACAGGACGAGAAGGATGGTAGAGTGTGGACTACCAAATTTAGCTGCAAAACATCGCTAAAAAGAACATCATGACTCTAGGCCATTTCCTAAAATTTATTATGCTTTACATATAACATTTCCATTTCTGATTTCTCCTTAATGTATTTGAAATTTCCTAAGAAAAAACCGGTAAAAAGCAAAGCAAGAACAAAATTGCAGAAATTATTTTTCCCGTTTAGGGTCATAGGATTAAGAATATAATACCGATGTTTCTTAGTTTTCTAGGGGCGCAACTGATAAAAATTACAAAAAACTAGTATCAATGGAGCCCTCTCCCTGAATCTTAGCCATACCTAGAAATGCTAAAGCATTAGTTCCAAAGAATTGCAACTGACATTTTTTTCTTTTAATTTTACGATAATACGAGGAATCCCTCACATCCTATCCACCTCAACCTCAGATTTCTTGACTCGGTGCTCGACGTTGACAGGGTTAAAAACACTTTTTGGCCTACTTATGTTAATAAAAAGTTCTGATTAGTTTATGAAAACTAAAAGTTATTTAGAAAATTTAATCAATTAACCAAATTAATTAATCTCCTTTGCCCTAAAAAATTAACTAATTAATTGGATACCAATAATTAATAAAAACATAGCTTATTCTTCTAGCTTAAGGCTAGAACAATCGAAATCGAAAATTATATTTTTGGGCATTCCCCCCCCCCCCCCTCCAAATACAGGTGAGATACAGGCTATAGTTTCTTAATCTTACTTATATACATTGTCCATTGTCCCTAATTCTCCAACAGCCAGGATAACCTTCATATGGGCTTCACCACATGCTTCACGCATCTGTCGAACTTCATCATAAACACCTAAAATTGATAATTAATAAATAGATAAAGATAAACTTTGACTAATGGATTTTTGATCGGTAAGGCTTTTTTCTGGCGTAGAAAAATAAATCCTTGGACAAAAATTTCTCAACAGAATGATTTTCTAGTTATAAGGTATTAGACATTTCTTCCTCAGAGTTTTTTTTATATCCTTGGGGGGGGGGGGGCTCTTCTATTGCCCAAATATCTTAAATTCTTAGCGAGAAAATGCTTGAGCGGGTCCAGATGATATATTAATAACATTAAAGTTCTAAATCCAAATCAGGCTTTGACAAAAAAGGGATAGGAGACTATTGACACCCCGCGGCTTAAATGCAGCTTAATTTCTTTGCCAGTCAGGATCCTTCAGTCTCACAAACTTCAACAGGTTCAATTCCCTAGGTCGATATCCCCTAAGGTCCACTGTTTTCTTTGAAAAGTGTCCTTAACATGTGAGCTTTGTCTACAAAAGGTATGAAAAACTGGGATTTACCAATTGGCTTCATATTGCCAGGAGAATATGACAAAAAAAAGACAAAAAAAAATAGAAACATCCATCTTAAGTATTGAAAGGTTCAGCTCACAGCCATACATTGCCCTTCCTAAGCTTGGACTAAACAAAAGTTATGCCTAACAAGGATTAACTTATGGCAAAAAAAAAAAGAAAGGAAAAAGGAGAGATCTATGAATAGAAAGCTCACAGCCATGACTTGTAATTCCTGTCTTAAAGCCTGGACCGAGCAAAATCTGTGGTTAATTACTACTGTGCCCCCAAAATAGCCCCTCCATTAGGTGCAAGTGACCATCTATACATCTTTTGGACCCTTTATCATCCTTTCCCCCAAAACGATTGATCAGTTATTCTTAAAGACCCATTACTGACGAGAAGGTTACCCATTTCAGAGTAAAACTTAGTTCCAAATCTTGGGCCAATATCCTATGTCTTACCAATGGTAATAAAATGGCTCTAAGTTTTCAGCGGAACTTTTCCAGTTATATTGTGACACATTTTTAGTGAAAAAAAGTTACTCGCACATCTAACTGCAAATCGTGGATGAATAAAAAAAATTTGTGCCTAATAAATGAACGTGATAAACTCTTTAAGGAAGGATTTTTCCAAGGATATCGAAAACTTCGAAACATCGCTGTTAGCGAAATCCGTAAAGCAAGAAAGGAGCATGGTGCGCACGTGCTCAATAAATTATTGTATTCTGACCCTAAGAAATTCCACATATGCATCCAAGATCCCATGGGAAAGGTCTGTTCAAAGTTTTTCTTACTGGACAGTAATGGTGACCCAGTGGGTGCGGATGTCATAAATGATCATTTTGCTGTAATTTGTAAAATTCACCCGCCACTCCAACATATGCCGGCCAACAGTGCAGTGAGTGACATTCCTGTGATTGAAATTCATCATACCCAACTTAAACTCGAAACTCTTGACACAAATAAGTCAGTATATACCCAGGTGATATCCCTACCAAATTGATTGTGGAATCTGCCCAGTATTTAAGTGTACCTCTAGCTGCTATTTTTAACCAATGTTTTGTAGATGGTATTTTTCCAGTGTGTTTTAAACGAGCTATTATATCTCCTATACCAAAAAACTAAGACCCTAAAAGTTCCCTCTGACTGAAGACCAATATCAAAAACCTCCATTTCTCTAAAATCTTTGAAAGTTTTATTTACAATTTCCTTTTTGACGGTATTCATGATAAAATCAACACAAATCAGTTTGGCTTTAGGCCGAATCATAGCACCGTGCATTGCTTAATTTATATACTGGACACTATTTTCAAACATCTTGAGTTGGATAGTTCCTCCGTTGAGACTGTGTATGGTAGCAGGTTTTTTGCCTGGCCGTGAACAATGTGTAGTCCTCCCTAACGGGGATTCATCAGGTTTTTCCTCGATTTTCTGTGGAGCACCTCAGGGACTAAATTAGGTCCTTTAGCACTTTTAATTGTTTTTTAATAATGTTTTACCAAGTTTCGGCAACTCTTTTAAGTTTGCAGATGATTTGACATTACTGAACCTTTGTCAAACATCTAATACTTTGGACGTTACACTCGACTCACTCATTAACAATTTAAAGAATGATCTTGACTATGTTAAACTCAACTTAAATATACCCAAAAGCAGTTTCATGTTATTCTCCTTTTTAAAAAAATATACCCCTTATCAATATACCAAATTTAAATAGGGTTAAACTGCTTGGTGTGCAGCTGGACAATGACCTTAAATGGAACTCCCACATTTCCCACTTATTTAAATCTGGTAGTTTTCTCCTTAAATCTTTCTCCCTTGTCAAACGGTTCTCCATATCAATCCAGAACCTTAAAATTATTTATTTTTCTTATATAAGACCCCGTCTGGAATATGCTTGCCCTGTCTGGCACCCTGGGTTGACTAAAGACTAATGTTCTAAAATTGAAAGTATTCAAAAAAGAGCAATAAAAATTATACTGGGGACATCCTATACTACATACGATGAAGGTTTGGCTAGACTTGAACTTACTACATGGAATCACGACGTCATATGCTTTCCATGAACTTTGGTCACAAGTGCCTTAGTTCTGACTATCATCGACGTTTTCTCCCTCCCTTTAAAGAAAATCCCTCAATCCTTCCTAGTACAAGACTCAATGCTCGTAGAGCTCCAAATACCCAACTGGACCTGTGTCCCCAAATGTTGACCATGAGGTACAAAAACTCTTTTGTCCCCTATTTTGTTTCCAATTTTAATAATTGATTTAACTTTTTGTTTCATGTTTATCCCCTAACATCTGTTTTATTATTGTAATTGTTCTGACGTCCTTATGGTAGCTTTTGTGCTATTTTAGCACATTCTGATTCCCATTTTAATAATTGATTGAATTTTTTGCTTTATGTTTATCCCCTAACATCTGTTTTATTATTGTAATTGTTCTAACGTGCTTATGCTAGCTTTTGTGCTATTTTAGCCAATAAATCATATTCTATTCTATTCTAATGGACTTCAAATTGCCATCGGAAAATGACAAAAAAAGAACGGAAAAAGGAGAGATCTATGAAAAAAAGCTCACAGTCATGACTTGTCATTCCTGTCTTAAAGCCTGGACCGAACAAAATCTATGGATAACTAGAATCCGCTTAATTGGCTTCAAATTGCCCCCAGAAATTTACAAAATAACAAACATAAATATAGGAAGATTTATCTTGAGCACTGAAATGTGTAGGAATAGAAAGCTGACATCCATACCTTGCCATTCCTGTCTTAAGGCCAACGATCTGTTAATAACTACGTCAATTTCCGATGCCCCATCTGCAACAGCTAGTCTTATTTCTTCCAAACGAGGCGACAGGTGAGTCTGTCCACTGGGGAAACCAGTTGCAACTATAAATTACAAAATTAGTAAGCACGAAGCAACGCAAAATGGAAGGAAAAATGAGCTGAAGTACGAAGATAGGACGAGACAACAACAATAACAACAAAAAACAGAAAAGTAAAATAGTCAACAATGTAAAAGGAAAAAACATCTTATAGTGAAAAACCCTAGCTAAATCTAAAAAAAAAAAAATTGAAAAAAAGAGGACAATGAAGTAAAAATTGGAAACCCCAACTGCTATATTTGGTTCAAAATATACAAACAATTTCCTATTATATTTACTGTTTTCAGTTTTCTTATTATATTGCATTTATAATGGCATTAACAACGTAAATTTAGGAATGTCCGTTTCGCAAGAAAACTAAACTACTACTACCACTACTACTGCTAACAATCTGCAATAGCACCAGACCACCTGAGACCAACACAACTGTGCACGCTCCTCCTCCATTCCAATCCATTCAAGGCTTCTTTCTTTAATATCACCCAAGAAGTTCCGATTTCCTTTAAATCCTTCCTTGTGACCTCTACCAACCCAATTCGACCTGTTCTTCGTTAGGCCCTAGCTGGATGACCATAAAAACCAATTTATGGCAATCTGTAATCCTTCATCTGGATAACCTGTCCTAGCTATCTCCATCTTTCTCTCATTACAACCCGAAAAAGTGGGATAGAGTCAAATTTTCCCTTTACATTGTTGTTTGAGATATAGTCAATCAAATGGGTATTCAAAACTATCCGGTGGCAATTATTCTGGAAAACATCTGACATTCCCTCCTCCGTTTTCCGATGCACCTATGTTTCAGAGCCGTACTTGACCGCTGTGATCATTGTATAGTTAAAGAACGTCAGTACTGTGATGAGTACGTATTTCCCGTAAGCTATTTTTGGTTCATACTCAGAATATTCTTTCCTTTTTTTTCTTTTTTTTCTGCATTAAGTACAAAGAATTAACTAAATTAAGTACTACTGTGAGAAGTTTGTATAATTAAGTAATTAATTTGGAATTGAGAATGTTAAAAGTCAAAGTTCTACACAAGGCGTTTTCAGCCTCTAAACGATCTGTATTCCTGTTAACCACTCCCATCATCAATTATTTTTCAACGGAAGAAATTGTTATTTTATTTAAACTAACTGTTTAGGACATAAATAAGCCTTACAAGCAGCTTGCAATACAAAAACTAAGTACATCGAACTTGAACTCACATGAAAATGTTGAAGCAGTTCTTTTTACCCCGTAATTCATAGCTCAACTTTACTTTTTTTCAAATTTAGTTGCAGTTTCAAGTTTGTAGGCACTTATCTTGCATTTCTGGGACTGATTTTCTCCCTCTTATCATTGCCCACTAGCGATAACAACCAAATATTATATCCTTATCAGGCTGTTGGCTGATATTTGCCTTCTTGCCTGAAGGCAAATATCTTCTTGCCTGAAGGCAAATAGTCTATTCTTTGATATGCCATAAATTTAGCAGCCAGAGATATGTCACAACCACAACGATCATTGAAAATATTAATCGCAGTAGTTACTTGTAAGATTGGATCAAAGCACAACACAAACTCATGATGTGACATATTTTATCCAACCCACCATACTGGCATTACGTTTTATAATAGTCTCTCATTGGGAGACTTATATATGCAACTTTTGATGTTATCTATCGTTGTACTGTTGCAGTTTCCACAATACCAAATGAGTGTTGTAGAGGAAATACTGCTGTCAAGCCATCTGACAACAGCCTGCTCGTGGCCACCTGATAGAGTTTCTTTCATGGGTCCTCACTCTTCTTTGTTGATTTCCTTTTCTGGTTTGACAGGGCATAGGTCTGTGTGGCTGATCCGAATAGCACCAGCTCCTTACCATCCTTTCTGTTTCAGAGCTTGAAGTAGAGAAATTGAAGCGAAAAAATGGTCGACTCAGAGCTTCGTCACCTTAAGAGATATTTCTTCCTGCCATAGCTAAACGACGATACCACCACCGAGTCCTAATGCCCTGTATTTGTAAGGATGATTGTCTTCTTTCCACCGGCTCAAACTTCAGTACTAATCCATCAGTGTTACTCAGTGCATACAGCTTGATAACCTAGTAGTACCAGTTCCCAGGATATATGTCAAGTGTTTACGGAGATAATTACAACATTCAGGCCGTATTCCAGAATCAGGAGAATCGATTAGTTTAATAAGACTTACAAAATTTCTTGTGGGTTAGCCGTAATTAAGTTTTTTTTTATTTTGTCCAATTAGTTTGGTCATAGTGACGAAAGGGGTTTATCCCACACCTCACGCTCTTTAGAATGGTCTGCATCATTTTTGCTTGAATACTATTTGTAAATGTTTGTGTTACAGAAAACAGCATATAAATTATTTTCTAAAACCGACTTCAAATTCCCTTTTCGCAACCTCGGGAATCTGTTTCCGAATTCTGGTTGAGGACTGCTTTAGATAGTCAACAGTTTATTTTATTTGAGTACAGCCAACTCTCGACAACTCGAACCTTGATAAATCGAAATCCTTGATACCTCAAATTGTTTTCAATCAACTTGGAAAAACATGTCTAAGTCGAAGAAAAAACTATGTATAACTCGAAATTATTTTGCGGTTATATTTTACCTCTGTATGTCGATTTTACGAAATGATCCGAAAATTACTTCTATAACTCGAAATTCAGTCGATACGTAGTCATTTAATTTTCATTTTACTCCCAAAGTCAAATTTTACCTCTATATCTCGAAGTTTTTTCAAACGGACCTCTGCAAGTCAAAATCCCGGTATGCAGGTTGTAACGTGTTAACTTTGATATGCATTAATTTTGCTAAAACACATTTTTGCATCAGATTCTGTTAATGTTCAGGTGTCTATTTCCTAGAAAACTAAATTTATTATTGACATTTGAAAGTCAAGTCTGTAATACACTAATAAAGTTATTCTTAACGTTGTACTGGGTGTAGGGAGGAAACTTAGCGATTTTATACCTCTGTAACTCGAATTTTTGCTTGGCTTACCTATATAACTCGTTACCTTTATAGGTCAAATTTTAAACAGAATGACCTCAATAAAAATCGAACTATGCATAAGTCGAACTATACGTAACTCGAAAAAAATTCGTGGCCCCATGAATTTCGAGTTAGCCAGAGTTGACTGTAATTACATATCAAATGCTTGGAACAATAAATACACGAGTAGATCAATACATGGTATGTCAATACCAAGAAATGATTTGGTCTCTGGATGTCATCAAAGCCTGCAACTAGGCTGTAATAATTCAAAAGGGGGAAGGATTTACAACGTAAATTTTAGAGGGAAATAGAGGAAATGAAACATATACTTGAGTTATTTTTTTTTACTGCTTTTAGGAAGCAGTTGTCTGCAAAAGGAAGAATTTTTAAGTACCCAAAATATCGTTAAAATAATTGTTTCATCAAAAGCTCCAATTCTAAACTAATTCTGTAAATGAGAAAAGAGAAGGTTTTCTGTAAAGCCTACAGAAGATCTTGGAAAAAATATCGGCTTCTAAATATTTCAGGACCCAAATAAGATAGGAATAAGCAGATTGAACTTGCCTATAGTTCTTGCTTTGTTGAGGGAGTTTTACACACAATTAAAATTCCCAAAGAACTTTAAACAGCACCATTTAAAATGCCATGTCCTGTCCCCTTTCTATCTTCCCAACTAAAAAAAAACAAAACAAGAAAAGCTAAGGATCATAGATCATTTAGAAGTGAAAAAAAGAAGTCAAAAGAAATTAAGCTGCATAGTTTTGAAACTATCAAAGAAAATGATTTACTGATTCCGGGACTGATTAATGTATAGTCAATTAATTTGTCTTAAGAACTAATAAACTGCTAAAGTTAAGAAATAAAAAAGACACACTAAACGAGAGTAGTTTACAGCCAGTGAATAAACAAAAAAACAAAGAAGATATTTTGGCAAAGCCCTCTGCTAAGACGTCTTCAATACTCAAGAAATCCGACATTAGTTTTGTATTTTTTGTCTTCATTTTTTTTTATTATCCTCGTTTACTTTTGATATTTTTTTTCTTACTTTTTTCATTCTCCGTTTTCTCGTGCGCCATGTATAGCTCAGCGCCTATTTACGGTAAATTTAAGACAGCAGATTACTAAATAACGTATATCTCTTTTAGCATATCTTAGTTTTCTTTGCAGCACAAAAAACGAACTTACCAGAAGCAACAGGTAATTCAACTCCAAGCGACCTAAGAATGTCAACAGCTTCCTTAACTCTTGAAGGGTAGACACAAACAGCACCTGTTGTAATATGAGCATCCTTCAAATCAATGCGGTGAGAATATCCTTGTGTAATGGTCTAGCTGCTTTGTGACAAAGTCTCTGAACGTTTGAAAAAGAGTCATCACCTAAAATACCAATTTTAGGTGAGGGATTTTCACTTAAAAATGATTGACGTCATTCGCCCTACCAGCATCATTTTTTGTAGGTGGATCATTATTTAACAGCTAGCTATAATTGGACAGCCAATAAGATGGACATCCGTCAAACATTTCAAAGCCTATGATTGGCTGTCTAGTCGAAGCCGTTGCTGCTGCAGGAAAGGTGAATGAAGCCTCTCTATCACTCTACAGACTTAAACCTCCTTTCGTTTTTGCTACAGAAGGGAAAAAATCTTTCAGAAAAAGACTAGACAAGTTTACCACGGCAGTATAATTGCTTGCCAAGATTTTCCCTGGTTGTATATTATCTCACAATATTTTTCAATGAAATGGAACCACTTCGCAAACCTCAAGAACCAAAGTACAGGCTCTGTGAAGTTTTCCCAGATTGAATAGTTTAATCTTCCAAGTACAATACTCAAATACAGCTTAAAAGTATTGAAATTTTCAGTGAAAAACTACGAAGTTAAGACAGTCGCAGTCGAGCCTTCGTAGAATCCTTAAAACCCTTGAAATTAAGAATCGGTAAAGACTGGAGCTTGAAAACATCCCTGGGCGTTATTTTAAACTCTAGATCCGTTCTTGAAAACTTAGTTCATGTAGCACATCATTTTTCAGCCTTTTAGCATTGTTCACCACAATATTGGCAACCTTAAATGCATACATGTCTTTTCAGGTTTTTCTATTAAAATAGAAAATACAATATTTTCGTCGAGGCTAAATCCAGTGGGTTTACAGGTAAGAAGCTACTTCTAATTTTCAGTATCTACCGCAAATTTTTATCCTTTAAAATTTTGTTTAAAGAGACTGAACTAAGACGCTGTGATTAAAGAAAATATATTTTTTGTTTCATTTATTTATCAGTAGAAAAATAAAACTTCAAAAGGAGGCCACAAAGGATGTTGTGATTATTTAAGAGAGAGAGAGAGAGAAAAAAGAGAGAGAGGGGGAGAGAGAGAGAAAGGGAGAGAGAGAGGGGGGAGAGAGAGAAAGAGAGACAGGGAGGAGGGAGAAACTATCTTTACGAAGTGATCCGAAGAACTGTAAGCTTTTCTACAAGTCCTACAGCTTAACGTTGTTGAGAAATACTGTTCAAACGGGTTACTGTTCACATGTATCATAGGCAGCGCGGTAGCGCTGCCTAAGTAAAGGACGACGTGGGCACAATGTGCTTTTTTTTTCTCCATACCCAGGCACTTCGTATCGAAGGAGTTGTCGTAGAAACTTCGCAAAGGGCTCATTCGATTGGAAATTGGAGTGGCTAGTGCCCTATTTAATAGTCAAGAATGATTAGAGGGCAACTAGCCCCCCCCGCGCCCATCATTCCCCCAAACACATCCAATCAAAATTTTTAGATAGCCATTTTGTTCAGCGTAGTTGATTCCCAGATAGAAAATATGTTTTTGAGGAGGACACTCCCCACAACCCTCGGGGCAAGGTTTTAAGTTATGCCCTGAGGGCATACAAGAACGATGTTGGCACAACGTACTATTTATTATTTTTTCCTTTAGACCAGGGCACTTCATATGGAAGGAGTCATCGTAATAAGTTCAAAAGGGCTCATTCGATTGGAAATTGAGAGCTCTAGCTCCCTTTTTAATAGTCGAAAGTGATTGGAGGGCAACTAGCCCCTCCCCCCCCCCCACGCCCATCATTCCCCCAAACACATCCAATCAAAATTTTGAGATAGCCATTTTGTTCAGTGTAGTTGATTTCCCGATAAAAATATGTTTTTGAGGATGACACTCCGCCACAACCCTCAGGGCAAGGGTTTTAAGTTATGCCCTGGGGGCATATAAGGTTTTTTTTTATAGAAAGCGTTGTCGTAGAAACTTCAAAAAAGGCTCATTCAATTGGAAATTCAAAGGGCTTTTTAATAGTCGAAAGTTATTGGAGGGCAACTAGCCCCCCACGCCCATCATTCCCCCAAACACATCCAATCAAAATTTTGAGATAGCCATTTTTTTCAGCATAGTTGATTTCCACATAGAAAATATGCTTTTGAGGAGGACACTCCCCCAGAGCCCTAAGGGCAAGGGTTTTAAGTTATGCCCTGGGGGCATATAAGGTTTTTATAGAAGGCGTTGTCGTAGAAACTTCAAAAGGGGCTCATTCGATTGGAAATTCAAAGGGCTAGTGCCCTTTTAATAGTTGAAAGTGATTGGAGGGCAACTAGCCCCCCCCCCCCAAGCCCATCATTCCCCCAAACACATCCAATTAAAATTTTTAGATAACCATTTTGTTCAGCGTAGTTGATTTCCAGATAAAAAATATGTTTTCGAGGAGGACACTCCCCCACAACCCTCAGGACAAGGGTTATAAGTTATGCTCTGGGGCATAGAAGGTTTTTATTGAATCTTTGTCGTAGACACTTGAAAAGGGCTCATTCGATTTGAAATTCAAAGGGCTAGTATCCTTTTTAATAGTCGAAAGTGATTAGTGATATTTTTTGTTGTTGTTGCTGTTTAGACCAGGGCACTTCGTATCGAAGAAGTTGTCGTGGGAACTTCAAAAAGTGCTCATTCGATTTAAAATATAAAGGGCTGATGCCCTTTTTAATAGTCGAAAGTGAGTGGAGGGCAACTAATCCCCCTTCCACTCCCACGCCCACCCTCCCATTTGCCCATTATATTTAAAAACTAAATGTTGCCTTAAGATTAAATCAAAATGCACTGTGATAATGCTAATTCCCAATAAGGCATCTCAGCAGTATCCCAAGAACGACTGAGGGTATTTATGTTCAAACTTTTGGGGCTACTTCTGCTCTTAAAATTTAACCAGATCAAAATAGCGTAAGTGTATCCAAGCTATCAAAGAAATTAAACAGATTTTTTTGCGAATGGTATCAAGTTTTCCATTTCAGGTCAACTAGAGGAGGTATGAAACTAAATTAAACAGTACTACTTGTGTCCAGATTTTCAAAAGGGTGTATGTTGTTAAAAATTACTGAAAATTTTTTTCCAGCATACAAATAACAGGCCAAACTATAAAGTCTTAAAAAACGAAAAGATTTAAAGTATTATTTTCTTTTTCCCTGAAAAGACTATGTCAATATAAAACGAACAAAAATTAATTAAAAAACTTTTTCCACGAAATAAGTTTTTCAAAGAAAAGTAAAGAACGCCATTAAACAAAAAATGAGCAAAAATAAATTCTACCAAGCGTGAAACTACCACAAATCAGCATCGATAAATAAATGAAACCCAAAACGAACAGAAATTACAATAAATAACCGAGTCAAACTCAAAACGAGTAGAAATCAACATAAGTTGGGCGCAAAACCCCTATGCCTTCCCAAGGCCAGAACAAAATTTGTACTTTACTGAAAAAATACAAATGAATGTGCATTGTCAGTTTAATATACATATACTGATATTTAGTAATCAAAATGTTAATATTATTTGAATTATTTAAGTTTTAAAAGTAAAATCATTTACATTTTTTTCAGTAAAGTGCAAATTATGCTCTGGCTTTGGGAAGGCATAGGGGGTTTTGAGCCCAACTTAAGTTAATTTCTGCTCGTTTTGAGTTTGACTCGGTTATTTATTGTAATTTCTGTTCGTTTTGGGTTTCATTTATTTATCGATGCTGATTTGTGGTAGTTTCGCGCTTGGTAGATTTTATTTTTGCTCATTTTTTGTTTAATGGAGTTCTTTACTTTTCTTTGAAAAACTTATTTTTGTGGAAAAAGTTTTTTTTAATTAAATCCATAAAAGAAAGAATGTATAATCTAAAGCCGTGGAAGGTCAACAGTGAACCTCCATACACATCGTAGGACCCTTACATATGCCCATTGGTCTTGGTTGGTTTAGGAATTACTTAACTTTAAGTTCATTTGTGGGCTAACTCCTATTACTGAATCCATTACTTCAGCTTTTTAACCAAGCAACTTGCTCCAGAGTTGTAAACTTGTTTGTGAATACATAGCACTGATGGTTTCTTATCATTCCATCACTTGCGTTGCAGCTAATGCGCCAAAATACATATTGCTGAAACATTTCAACGTCACATGACCATCCCTTCCAGAAAAAGGCAAAGGAATATATACCTTAGCTCTATTAGCAAATGAATATTACCCTATTTTCACCCAAGTGTTTTCAGCGTAAGGTTTGAAAGAGTGCTGACGATGATAGTGTTCCAGCACTAAACGAAAATGCAGGAATGAAAGATAAATGAAAAATTAGCAAAATTTGATTCAGAATACATGAGCTCCAAAATAAGACATAAAAGAATTGTTCCTGTATTTGAAGGTTATTGGGTACATCCAGGGTTTCAATAAAACGATGTTGATCACAGTTAGTTTACCAGTCGCATTTTCTAAGATGCTTATTCTCCCCAGATCCATTGCATGAAATCTATAGTTTACAATAACTTCAAGTTTGTGATATTTTATCCGATTAAAGTTATAAGCATAGACGACTAAAAAAAAATTCTTTTAAAATAGGGTGTCCTTCGTTAACTATGCAAATGTTTCCAAGGAGATGGTTTTAAATAAACAATTGTTTATTTATTTAATGTAATATTTAATACAATTAATTGTATATACAATTAATTAATTTTGCTTCATCAAACAACATTATGGTGCGAAAGATCGAACCAACGTTCCACAGCTGCTGAATCTGAAGTTTCTATTTTTTCTTTACATTGTACTTTAAGGAATATTTTACATCAATTTCGTGTTATTGAAGTTTATTTTCTTAATTTTGTTGGATTCTCAAAACATCAGATTTCTCCGAATAACAAGGTATTTCTTTTACACCTTTTTGTATGTTATTTTTTGGGAATTACATCTTTGCCTGAATTTCCTAAAGATCTTATGGTTATTCTGGGTTCGAAAGCAACTTTAATATTTTGTTTTTTAATTATTTTGTTATTTTTTGTGATAGAAAAGAGACAAAAAGGTAAAGATATATAATTTACTTTCTGATAAATTTCGTTAGTGTTCTTCAGAATCCTCGCTGGTGTTCTAGTAATTATACTACCTCAATTAGAGCAAAAAGAAAAGGGTTTCTAAATGCTTAGAAAAAAAAGGGTTTTAAATGAACAAGCAACAATTTCTAAAAGAAAAATAAACATTTCGGCTAAGCCATTGCTAGCCAAGGCAAAATTCACAGATCGGGGAAATCTGAGATCAAAATGACGCCAATTTGGAAAAATCCAGCCGATGAGGCGAGTATTTTTTCGATTTGTTTTTACAAGGGTGCAAAAAAGGGTATTTTTCAAAACGGAGGAGTTTTTGCTTAAAAAAATGGTACACCAGAATAAAGATTTTTTAAAATCTAGGGGGATAACTGCAACACCTCCTCATTGGTGCCCTTTGTTGAACATAATCATTTTGATAAGACAGTGTTAAAAGCCTTAAAAGCAACTAAAACCCGCGATTTTAAAACGCAAAATCAAGTAGTTGCTGGCATCAAGCCAGGGCTAATTGTAGAAAAAGCCAAGACAGATAGTCCGGGTGAGGTTAGGTCTATCATCAATCCGTCCATACATCATTCCTTGGGCAGAACTGAGGTAGATAGTCATAGAACTAAGTGATGAAAGATCGGATTGATTTTGGGTTGACGCGTGACAGACAATGTCCACTGGACTTGTATGGGAAATAGGGGACTGAATTTGCTTCGACTTACAGGCGAACAAGTGACCAAAGCCTAATAGGCTTGGCCGCTTATAGTCTCAGGTGGAATACTGTGTCACAGGATTGACATATGACCAACAAGTTCCCTGTATTCGCAGGCGAACGGCGAGACCTATAGTTTTGCAAGTGTTTTGTTAAACGGCATGGGTAAACGGCGGGAGTAAGTAGTTGAAGTACCCTAGCTAATTATGACCTTAGTGATTTTGTTGCTAATTTAGATTTTTTTTTTTCAAAAATCCAATGATTTTTTTCAAGAACCTAGTGACTTATTTTTTCACGTGGTGGCAACCCTGATCGCATAATTGCACACGATATTATTAGGGTGTTGGAAAACGGATTTTTTTTATGGAGGGGGAGGGAGAGGGGGCTAAGAAAGAATTTTTTCAGGGGGGAGGGTCACAAAAAAACTTAAAAAACATCAACATTCGTTTATATTCATTTTTGTTATGTTTTTCCGAGCCGGACAGAAGTTTCGGGGAGGAGGTTCAAACTCCCTACCCCCCCTGGATACGGCTTTCGTGGTAGCCTAACTCATATTTAGCCTAAATCTATGCATGGTATTGTAAACGAACAGAAATAAATATTTAAAAACAAGGTTAATCAAATGAAAGGAAAAGGGAACATTAAAATTTAAAACTAAGAGAAATTGTTCCTATATGAGGTGGGCTGGTCCCTCATTAACACCCCGCTCTTTACGCTAAAGCTTGGCCTTTTATCCCCCATGCTTTGAGAACGACATTCAAATGCAATGGGAATGGAATAAAAAGCATTTTCCGCTATGAACGGAAGAGCTTATTAATGCGTATTAGCTTTAAACAGTAGAATTTACAGTTCAAGCGCTTTAAAAGGCAATCGGCAAATATAGCACATGTAGGTACCCAGTTACTGCATTAGTTGCACAGTGCGCCAAATGTAGCATTTATGAGTGCGAATCACACCCATAAATGCTTTCAGTAAAGCACTATAAAACTTTAGCGGGGTTAAAGAGGACCCCCTCATTTACGGAATATTCTCTGTTTATTTTAGGTCTTAATGTCACTCTTTACTTTCATTTGAACAACATATTTTTATATATTCATTCTTAGTGGCTTGAAAAAATAAATAAAACACTAACCTGAGTGTTGTTAACACAAGACAAGTTGAAGTTCCCAAGTGCAATACTGCAAGTACACTAAGTCTTCTTAAGAGGACTCCATACCTATAAGTATCGCCCTTTCTCGTCCGTTGTAAACTCTTAGTTTGTGCGGCCAGACTATTCACACTTGATTGGGCGGTCTTGCCATAACTTGTACAGCTTTGATAGAGAATAAATGACAGAAAACTAAAACCCAAAACTTACTTCCGAAAATCTTAGAAACACCCTTTAACTTCTCTCGTTTTGTGCCGGAGATAGAGATATTCAGATCTAATGAAACTTACATCCTTAAAAAGCGCGATTTTTTTTTATTATTATTGTTTTTTATTACTATTATTATAATAGTAGTAAGGGTGGTACGCACTTTGACCAGTGATTGCGTAATATGCCTTACCACGGGTCAGTCACCTATGCACTTTCACGGGTGATTGCGTAATAAGACTTACCACGGGTCAGTCACCTATGCACTTTCACGGGTGATTGCGTAATAAGACTTACCACGGGTCAGTCACCTATTACTACGAACGGTACATGCCTTACCAGACGGGTTTCTGGCTAATAAGCTTGAGACACGTTTGGTGGGTATAATCTGGTTTGGTGGGTATACTCTGGTTTGATGGGTATAGTCTGGTTTAGTTTTTCAAAGAGAGTGAGTATTTGACATTTTTGCAAAAAGGGATAAGGAATTCGCAAATTGAACACTATGAACGATATTAATTAATGTTTTGAATAATAGGAGTGTGAATGATTCTAATTAGTGATTGGATAATTTTTACAAGAAATGACTGAAAAGTGTTTTGGATGAGATGGGATGATTGTGTACTGTATAATACACAAGTGATGGTTTGCACAGTGTTGTCAATTTTAAATAGTTTAGAAATAAAAAAAATTAACAAGAAATGGCTGAAAAGTGTTTTGAGGGAGTTGAGTTGCACGAGGGTTGAGTTGCACGAGGGTTCAGTTACATGCGGATTCAGTTACACGGGGATTAGTTAAATGGGGTCGAGTTGCACGAGGGTTCAGTAGCACAGAGGTTCAGTTGTACGGGGTTTCGGTTATACAGGGGTTCAGTTACATGGGGGGTTCAGTTGCACGGGGGTTTAGTTAAATGAGGCTTGAGTTGCACGGGGGTTGAGTTGCACGAGGGTTCAGGTTGCACGGGGGGTTCTGTTACATGCGGATTCAGCTACACGGGGATTAGTTAAATGCGGTTGAGCTGCATAGTCTCGTTGGAAAAATTGGAGTTCATACTTAAACAGTTCTATTAAGAGCTATTGCTATGGAAATCGCTCATTTTTGAATCAAAACTATGCTTTTCCGACTGAAGATACACATTTGAATCAGAAAATGTGAAAATGTATACAATTGAAACAGAGAAGTGTGTTTTGACGATATTTTCTATATTTTCATCTGAAAAATAGGAGTTCACGCTTAAAAAGTTCTATTAAGAGCTATTTTTATGGAAATGCTTTTACAATCGGAAATGTTCGATTAACATTTGCAAAAGGGGTAATGGGACTTGCGAATTGGAGGAGATGGGGTGATTGTGTACTGTATAATACACAAGTGATGTTTTGGAGAGTATTGTCAATTTAAAATAGTTTAGAAATAAAAAAAAAATTAACAAGAAATGACTGAAAAGTGTTTTGAGGGAGTTGAGTTGCACGAGGGTTGAGTTGCACGAGGGTTCAGTTAAGGGGGTACAGTTACACGGGGGTTTAGTTAAATGGGGGTCGAGTTGCACGAGGGTTCAGTAGCCCGATGGTTCAGTAGCACGGTGGGGGTTCAGTTGTACGGGTTTCGGTTATACAGGGGTTCAGTTACATGGGGGGTTCAGTTGCACGGGGGTTTAGTTAAATGAGGCTTGAGTTGCATGGGGGTTGAGTTGCACGAGGGTTCAGTTGCACGGGGGTTCAGTTACACGGGGATTAGTTAAATGCGGTTGAGTTGCATAGTCTCGTTGGAAAAAATTGGAGTTCATACTTAAACAGTTCTATTAAGAGCTATTGCTATGGAAATGGCTCATTTTTGAATCAAAACTATGCTTTTCCGACTGAAGATACACATTTGAATCAGAAAATGTGAAAATGTATACAATTGAAACAGAGAAGTGTGTTTTGACGATATTTTCTATATTTTCATCTGAAAAATAGGAGTTCACGCTTAAAAAGTTCTATTAAGAGCTATTTTTATGGAAATGCTTTTACAATCGGAAATGTTCGATTAACATTTGCAAAAGGGGTAATGGGATTTGCGAATTGGAGGAGATGGGGTGATTGTGTACTGTATAATACACAAGTGATGTTTTGGAGAGTATTGTCAATTTAAAATAGTTTAGAAATAAAAAAAATTAACAAGAAATGACTGAAAAGTGTTTTGAGGGAGTTGAGTTGCACGAGGGTTGAGTTGCACGAGGGTTCAGTTAAGGGGGTACAGTTACACGGGGGTTCAGTTACATGCGGATTCAGTTACACGGGGATTAGTTAAATGCGGTTGAGTTGCATAGTCTCGTTGGAAAAAATTGGAGTTCATACTTAAACAGTTCTATTAAGAGCTATTTTTATGGAAATGCTTTTACAATCGGAAATGTTTGATTAACATTTTCAAAAAGGGGGTAATGGGATTTGCGAATTGGAGGAGATGGGGTGATTGTGTACTGTATAATACACAAGTGATGTTTTGGAGAGTATTGTCAATTTAAAATAGTTTAGAAATAAAAAAAATTTAACAAGAAATGGCTGAAAAGTGTTTTGAGGGAGATGGGTTGCATGGAGGGTTGAGTTGCACGAGGGTTCAGTTAAAGGGCGTACAGTTACACGGGGGTTTAGTTAAATGGAGTCGAGTTGCACGAGGGTTTAGTAGTACGAGGGTTCAGTAGCACGGGGTTCAGTTGTACGGGGTTTCGGTTATACAGGGGTTCAGTTACATGGGGGTTTAGTTAAATGGGGCTTGACTTGCACGGGAGTTGAGTTACACGAGGGTTCAGTTGCACGAGGGTTCAGTTACATGCGGATTCAGTTACACGGGGGGTGCCCACCTTACCTGCCCAGAGTCTCAGGCAAGTGACCCTAAATTTGAAAAAGTGGAAATTGGCACAGATTTTCTAAACTGAGCTGGAAAAAATTGGAGTTCACACGTAAGAAGATCCATTAAGAGTTATTTTTTGTGGAAAATGACTCATTTTGGAACCAAAATTATGCTTTTCTGACTGAAAATACACAATTGAATCAGACAAATGTATCTTGATCGTATTTTCTGTAATTTTGCTGCATAAAATGGATTTCACACTTAAAAAGTTTCATTAAGAGCTATTTTTATGAAAATGGCTCATTTCGATCCAAAACCACGCTTTTCTGACTGAAGATCCAAGAAATGGGTTTTTGATCAAATTTTCTATAATTTCGACTGAAAAATAGGAGTTTACACTTAAAAAGTTCTATTAAGAGCTATGAATTGCTTTCGAAAACCCCAAATGAATTAGTTGAAAATAAAGTTTTAACAAGAAATGTCTGAAAAGTATTTTTTGGGTGGTTGGGGTGATGACAGAGTGGATGTCTTAGACTAGTTATAGTGCTGTACTCTGGCATGAATTGCTTTCGAAAACCCGGATGAATTAGTTGAAAATATAGTTTTAACAAGAAATGTCTGAAAAGTATTTTTTTGGGGGGGAATCTGAGCTAATTAGGGTTTTTGACCGTAAACTCTAGTTTTTTACAAGAAAACTATGGAAAATGCTGAGCTAATAAGGGTTTTTGACCGTAAACTATAGTTTTTTGTAAGAAAATTATGGAAAATACAAATCTCTGATTCATAGGTAAAACTTAAGTCCATTTATGGATCATAAAATAAAACTATTTCTGTAAAATCTGAGCTAATAAGGGTTTTTGACTGTAAGCTCTAGTTTGTTGTAAGAAAATTATGGGAAATACAATTCTCTGGTTCAAATGTGAAACTTAAGTCCCTTTTTGGATTGAAAAATAAAACTGTATTCGTAAAATCTGAACTAATAATTCAATATTTTTTTTCATAAAAACAAACTTTTATTTTTCAAAAAAAAAAAATATGTTAATACGTTTAAGCAATAAATATCTTTAAGCTTAACCCGTCTTTATTCTTTAGAATAGTTCTATTCATTTCATTAAATTATGAAGAAATTGTAAGTAAGTAACAATAGCTTTCCTGAATTCGCTTCCTGGACACAATACAGATATTTAATTCAAGAAATCATAATAAAATCGCAAGTAAGTAATAAAGTCTTTATTGTTTTCACCTATTGGATACACAATACTGAAATTTCATTCAAGAAATTATGAAGGAATTGTAAATAGGTAACACACTCATTCTTGAAGTCACCTCTTGTATGCACAATGCAGAAATTTCATTTAAGAAATTATCAAAAATTGTAAGTAAATAGCAATTCTTTCTTGAATTCGCCTCCTGGATAAATAAAAAAAAGACATTTCATTCAAGAAATTATGACAAAATTCTAAGTAAGCCACAAACTCTTGAAGTTACCTCATGGATACACAATGCAGAAATTTCATTTAAGAAAGTATCAAAAATTGTAAGTAAGTAGCAAATTCTTTCAAAAATATGTTAATACGTTTAAGCAATAAATATCTTTAAGCTTAACCCGTCTTTATTCTTTAGAATAGTTTTATTCATTTCATTAAATTATGAAGAAATTGTAAGTAAGTAACAATAGCTTTCTTGAATAGGTAACACACTCATTCTTGAAGTCACCTCTTGTATACACAATGCAGAAATTTCATTTAAGAAATTATCAAAAATTGTAAGTAAGTAGCAAATTCTTTCTTGAATTCGCCTCCTGGATAAATAAAAAAAGACATTTCATTCAAGAAATTATGACAAAATTCTAAGTAAGCAACAAACTCTTTCTTGAAGTTACCTCATGGATACACAATGCAGAAATTTTATTTAAGAATTATCAAAAATTGTAAGTAAGTAGCAAATTCTTTCAAAATATGTTAATACGTTTAAGCAATAAATATCTTTAAGCTTAACCCGTCTTTATTCTTTAGAATAGTTTTATTCATTTCATTAAATTATGAAGAAATTGTAAGTAAGTAACAATAGCTTTCTTGAATTCGCTTCCTGGACACAATACAGATATTTAATTCAAGAAATCATAATAAAATCGCAAGTAAGTAATAAAGTCTTTATTGTTTTCACCTATTGGACACACAATACTGAAATTTCATTCAAGAAATTATGAAGGAATTGTAAATAGGTAACACACTCATTCTTGAGGTCACCTCTTGTATACACAATGCAGAAATTTCATTTAAGAAATTATCAAAATTGTAAGTAAGTAGCAAATTCTTTCTTGAATTCGCCTCCTGGATAAATAAAAAAAGACATTTCATTCAAGAAATTATGACAAAATTCTAAGTAAGCAACAAACTCTTTCTTGAAGTTACCTCATTGATACACAATGCAGAAATTTCATTGAAAAAATAATCAAAAATTGTAAGTAAGTAGCAAATTCTTTCTTGAATTCGCCTCCTGGGTAAATAAAAAAGACATTTCATTCAAGAAATTATGACAAAATTCTAAGTAAGTAACAAACTCTTTCTTGAAGTTACCTCATGGATACACAATGCAGAAATTTCATTTAAGAAATTATGAAAAAATTGTAAGCAAGTAACAAACTCCTTTCATGAAGTCACCTCCTGTATACACAATGCATAAATTTCATTAAAGAAATTATAAAAATTGTAAGTAAGTAGCAAATTCTTTCTTGAATTCACCGACTGGATAAACAAAAAAGACATTTCATTCAAGAAATTATGACAAAATTCCATGTAAGTAACAAACTCTTTATTGTTTTCATGACTTAGATACACGATGTAGAAATTTAATTCAAGAAATTATGAAAAAATTCTCAGTAAGTAACAATTTCTTTCTTGAAGTCAACTCTTGGATACACAATACGGAAATTTCATTTAAGAAATTATGAAAAAATTGTAAGCAAGTAACAAACTCTTTCCTGAAGTCACCTCTTGGATACACAATGCAGAAACTTCATTTAAGAAACTATGAAAAATTGTAGGTAAGTAACAAATTCTTTCTTGAAGTCACCTCTTGGATACACAATACAGAAATTTCATTAAAGAAATTATGAAAAAATTGTAAGTAAGTAGCAAATTCTTTCTTGAATTCACCTGCGGGATAAACAAAAAGACATTTCGTTCAAGAAATTATGACAAAATTCTAAGTAAGTAACGAACTCTTTATTGTTTTCACGACCTAGATATACGATGTAGAAATTTAATTCAAGAAATTATGAAAAAATTCTCAGTAAGTAACAATTTCTTTCTTGAAGTCAACTCTTGGATACACAATACGGAAATTTCATTCAAGAAATTATGAAAATATTTGTAAGTAAGTAACAAACTCTTTATTGATTTCACCTCTTGGATATACAGTACAGATACTTCATTCAAGAAATTATGAAAAAAATTCCAAGTAAGTAACTTTTTTTCTCTTTATCACAAACAATTTTCACTTAGCTACACGATGTAGAAATTTAATTCAAGAAATTATGAAAAATTCTCAGTAAGTAACAATTTCTTTCTTGAAGTCAACTCTTGGATACACAATACGGAAATTTCATTCAAGAAATTATGAAAATATTTGTAAGTAAGTAACAAGCTCTTTATTGATTTCAACTCTTGAATATACAGTACAGATACTTCATTCAAGAAACGTGATTAAACACGTTTTGAAACTACATGCTATTTGCATGCCTTTCCTTGGCACCTTTCCAAAGGAGCGGGGAAGAAACGTGATTAAACACGTTTTGAAACTACATGCTATTTGCTTGCCTTTCCTTGGCACCTTTCCAAACGAGTGGGGATTCCCCCACTGGTTCCTACACATTGCAAAAGACACACAAACAGAATCATAGTGAGAGAGATATCCAAAAAGTTGGGTTGATCTAGGTTCACTTAGAGTGGCGCGCCACTTAGAGTGGCGCGCCGATCTAAGTGAACCTAGATCAACCCAACTTTTTGGATATCTCTCTCACTATGATTCTGTTTGTGTGTCTTTTGCAATGTGTAGGAACCAGTGGGGGAATCCCCACTCGTTTGGAAAGGTGCCAAGGAAAGGCAAGCAAATAGCATGTAGTTTCAAAACGTGTTTAATCACGTTTCTTCCCCGCTCCTTTGGAAAGGTGCCAAGGAAAGGCATGCAAATAGCATGTAGTTTCAAAACGTGTTTAATCACGTTTCTTGAATGAAGTATCTGTACTGTATATTCAAGAGTTGAAATCAATAAAGAGCTTGTTACTTACTTACAAATATTTTCATAATTTCTTGAATGAAATTTCCGTATTGTGAATCCAAGAGTTGACTTCAAGAAAGAAATTGTTACTTACTGAGAATTTCTTCATAATTTCTTGAATTAAATTTCTACATCGTGTAGCTAAGTGAAAATTGTTTGTGATAAAGAGAAAAAAAAGTTACTTACTTGCAATTTTTTCATAATTTCTTGAATGAAGTATCTGTACTGTATATCCAAGAGGTGAAATCAATAAAGAGTTTGTTACTTACTTACAAATATTTTCATAATTTCTTGGATGAAATTTCCGTATTGTGAATCCAAGAGTTGACTTCAAGAAAGAAATTGTTACTTACTGAGAATTTTTTCATAATTTCTTGAATTAAATTTCTACATCGTGTCATAATTTCCTATTTGTGTCATAATTTCTTGAACGAAATGTCTTTTTGTTTATCCCGCAGGTGAATTCAAGAAAGAATTTGCTACTTACTTACAATTTTTTCATAATTTCTTTAATGAAATTTCTGTATTGTGTATCCAAGAGGTGACTTCAAGAAAGAATTTGTTACTTACCTACAATTTTTTCATAGTTTCTGACTTCAAGAAAGAAATTGTTACTTACTGAGAATTTTTTCATAATTTCTTGAATTAAATTTCTACATCGTATATCTAGGTCGTGAAAACAATAAAGAGTTCGTTACTTACTTAGAATTTTGTCATAATTTCTTGAACGAAATGTCTTTTTGTTTATCCCGCAGGTGAATTCAAGAAAGAATTTGCTACTTACTTACAATTTTTTCATAATTTCTTTAATGAAATTTCTGTATTGTGTATCCAAGAGGTGACTTCAAGAAAGAATTTGTTACTTACCTACAATTTTTTCATAGTTTCTGACTTCAAGAAAGAAATTGTTACTTACTGAGAATTTTTTCATAATTTCTTGAATTAAATTTCTACATCGTATATCTAGGTCGTGAAAACAATAAAGAGTTCGTTACTTACTTAGAATTTTGTCATAATTTCTTGAACGAAATGTCTTTTTGTTTATCCCGCAGGTGAATTCAAGAAAGAATTTGCTACTTACTTACAATTTTTCAGCAATTTCTTTAATGAAATTTCTGTATTGTGTATCCAAGAGGTGACTTCAAGAAAGAATTTGTTACTTACCTACAATTTTTTCATAGTTTCTTAAATGAAGTTTCTGCATTGTGTATCCAAGAGGTGACTTCAGGAAAGAGTTTGTTACTTGCTTACAATTTTTTCATAATTTCTTAAATGAAATTTCCGTATTGTGTATCCAAGAGTTGACTTCAAGAAAGAAATTGTTACTTACTGAGAATTTTTTCATAATTTCTTGAATTAAATTTCTACATCGTGTATCTAAGTCGTGAAAACAATAAAGAGTTTGTTACTTACATGGAATTTTGTCATAATTTCTTGAATGAAATGTCTTTTTTGTTTATCCAGTCGGTGAATTCAAGAAAGAATTTGCTACTTACTTACAATTTTTTATAATTTCTTTAATGAAATTTATGCATTGTGTATCCACGAGGTGACTTCATGAAAGGAGTTTGTTACTTGCTTACAATTTTTTCATAATTTCTTAAATGAAATTTCTGCATTGTGTATCCATGAGGTAACTTCAAGAAAGAGTTTGTTACTTACTTAGAATTTTGTCATAATTTCTTGAATGAAATGTCTTTTTTATTTACCCAGGAGGCGAATTCAAGAAAGAATTTGCTACTTACTTACAATTTTTGATTATTTTTTCCTATTTTCCTATTTGTGTTACCTATTTACAATTCCTTCATAATTTCTTGAATGAAATTTCAGTATTGTGTGTCCAATAGGTGAAAACAATAAAGACTTTATTACTTACTTGCGATTTTATTATGATTTCTTGAATTAAATATCTGTATTGTGTCCAGGAAGCGAATTCAAGAAAGCTATTGTTACTTACTTACAATTTCTTCATAATTTAATGAAATGAATAAAACTATTCTAAAGAATAAAGACGGGTTAAGCCTAAAGATATTTATTGCTTAAACGTATTAACATATTTTTGAAAGAATTTGCTACTTACTTACAATTTTTGATAATTTCTTAAATAAAATTTCTGCATTGTGTATCCATGAGGTAACTTCAAGAAAGAGTTTGTTGCTTACTTAGAATTTTGTCATAATTTCTTGAATGAAATGTCTTTTTTTATTTATCCAGGAGGCGAATTCAAGAAAGAATTTGCTACTTACTTACAATTTTTGATAATTTCTTAAATGAAATTTCTGCATTGTGTATACAAGAGGTGACTTCAATAATGAGTGTGTTACCTATTCAAGAAAGCTATTGTTACTTACTTACAATTTCTTCATAATTTAATGAAATGAATAAAACTATTCTAAAGAATAAAGACGGGTTAAGCTTAAAGATATTTATTGCTTAAACGTATTAACATATTTTAGAAAGAATTTGCTAATAACTTACAATTTTTGATACTTTCTTAAATGAAATTTCTGCATTGTGTATCCATGAGGTAACTTCAAGAAAGAGTTTGTTGCTTACTTAGAATTTTGTCATAATTTCTTGAATGAAATGTCTTTTTTTTATTTATCCAGGAGGCGAATTCAAGAAAGAACATGCTATTTACTTACAATTTTTGATAATTTCTTAAATGAAATTTCTGCATTGTGTATACAAGAGGTGACTTCAAGAATGAGTGTGTTACCTATTTAGAATTCCTTCATAATTTCTTGAATGAAATTTCAGTATTGTGTATCCAATAGGTGAAAACAATAAAGACTTTATTACTTACTTGCGATTTTATTATGATTTCTTGAATTAAATATCTGTATTGTGTCCAGGAAGCGAATTCAGGAAAGCTATTGTTACTTACTTACAATTTCTTCATAATTTAATGAAATGAATAGAACTATTCTAAAGAATAAAGACGGGTTAAGCTTAAAGATATTTATTGCTTAAACGTATTAACATATTTTTTTTTTGAAAAAAAAAGTTTGTTTTTATGAAAAAAATATTGAATTATTAGTTCAGATTTTACGAATACAGTTTTATTTTTCAATCCAAAAAGGGACTTAAGTTTCACATTTGAACCAGAGAATTGTATTTTCCATAATTTTCTTACAACAAACTAGAGCTTACAGTCAAAAACCCTTATTAGCTCAGATTTTACAGAAATAGTTTTATTTTATGATCCATAAATGGACTTAAGTTTTAGCTATGAATCAGAGAATTGTATTTTCCATAATTTTCTTACAAAAAACTATAGTTTACGGTCAAAAACCCTTATTAGCTCAGCATTTTCCATAATTTTCTTGTAAAAAACTAGAGTTTACGGTCAAAAACCCTAATTAGCTCAGATTCCCCCCCCCCAAAAAAATACTTTTCAGACATTTCTTGTTAAAACTATATTTTCAACTAATTCATCCGGGTTTTCGAAAGCAATTCATGCCAGAGTACAGCACTATAACTAGTCTAAGACATCCACTCTGTCATCACCCCAACCACCCAAAAAATACTTTTCAGACATTTCTTGTTAAAACTTTATTTTCAACTAATTCATTTGGGGTTTTCGAAAGCAATTCATAGCTCTTAATAGAACTTTTTAAGTGTAAACTCCTATTTTTCAGTCGAAATTATAGAAAATTTGATCAAAAACCCATTTCTTGGATCTTCAGTCAGAAAAGCGTGGTTTTGGATCGAAATGAGCCATTTTCATAAAAATAGCTCTTAATGAAACCTTTTAAGTGTGAAATCCATTTTATGCAGCAAAATTACAGAAAATACGATCAAGATACATTTGTCTGATTCAATTGTGTATTTTCAGTCAGAAAAGCATAGTTTTGGTTCTAAAATGAGTCATTTTCCACAAAAAATAACTCTTAATGGATCTTCTTACGTGTGAACTCCAATTTTTTCCAGCTCAGTTTAGAAAATCTGTGCCAATTTCCACTTTTTCAAATTTAGGGTCACTTGCCTGAGACTCTGGGCAGGTAAGGTGGGCACCCCCCGTGTAACTGAATCCGCATGTAACTGAACCCTCGTGCAACTGAACCCTCGTGTAACTCAACTCCCGTGCAAGTCAAGCCCCATTTAACTAAACCCCCATGTAACTGAACCCCTGTATAACCGAAACCCCGTACAACTGAACCCCCGTGCTACTGAACCCTCGTACTACTAAACCCTCGTGCAACTCGACTCCATTTAACTAAACCCCCGTGTAACTGTACCCCCTTTAACTGAACCCTCGTGCAACTCAACCCTCCATGCAACCCATCTCCCTCAAAACACTTTTCAGCCATTTCTTGTTAAATTTTTTTTATTTCTAAACTATTTTAAATTGACAATACTCTCCAAAACATCACTTGTGTATTATACAGTACACAATCACCCCATCTCCTCCAATTCGCAAATCCCATTACCCCCTTTTTGCAAATGTTAATCAAACATTTCCGATTGTAAAAGCATTTCCATAAAAATAGCTCTTAATAGAACTGTTTAAGTATGAACTCCAATTTTTTCCAACGAGACTATGCAACTCAACCGCATTTAACTAATCCCCGTGTAACTGAATCCGCATGTAACTGAACCCCCGTGTAAGTGTACCCCCTTAACTGAACCCTCGTGCAACTCAACCCTCGTGCAACTCAACTCCCTCAAAACACTTTTCAGTCATTTCTTGTTAATTTTTTTTTATTTCTAAACTATTTTAAATTGACAATACTCTCCAAAACATCACTTGTGTATTATACAGTACACAATCACCCCATCTCCTCCAATTCGCAAATCCCATTACCCCTTTTTGCAAATGTTAATCGAACATTTCCGATTGTAAAAGCATTTCCATAAAAATAGCTCTTAATAGAACTTTTTAAGCGTGAACTCTTATTTTTCAGATGAAAATATAGAAAATATCGTCAAAACACACTTCTCTGTTTCAATTGTATACATTTTCACATTTTCTGATTCAAATGTGTATCTTCAGTCGGAAAAGCATAGTTTTGATTCAAAAATGAGCCATTTCCATAGCAATAGCTCTTAATAGAACTGTTTAAGTATGAACTCCAATTTTTTCCAACGAGACTATGCAACTCAACCGCATTTAACTAATCCCCGTGTAACTGAACCCCCGTGCAACTGAACCCTCGTGCAACTCAACCCCCATGCAACTCAAGCCCCATTTAACTAAACCCCCGTGCAACTGAACCCCCCATGTAACTGAACCCCTGTATAACCGAAACACTGTACAACTGAACCCCCACCGTGCTACTGAACCATCGTGCTACTGAACCCTCGTGCAACTCGACCCCCATTTAACTAAACCCCCGTGTAACTGTACCCCCTTAACTGAACCCTCGTGCAACTCAACCCTCGTGCAACTCAACTCCCTCAAAACACTTTTCAGTCATTTCTTGTTAATTTTTTTTTATTTCTAAACTATTTTAAATTGACAATACTCTCCAAAACATCACTTGTGTATTATACAGTACACAATCACCCCATCTCCTCCAATTCGCAAATCCCATTACCCCTTTTTGCAAATGTTAATCGAACATTTCCGATTGTAAAAGCATTTCCATAAAAATAGCTCTTAATAGAACTTTTTAAGCGTGAACTCCTATTTTTCAGATGAAAATATAGAAAATATCGTCAAAACACACTTCTCTGTTTCAATTGTATACATTTTCACATTTTCTGATTCAAATGTGTATCTTCAGTCGGAAAAGCATAGTTTGGATTCAAAAATGAGCCATTTCCATAGCAATAGCTCTTAATAGAACTGTTTAAGTAAGAACTCCAATTTTTGCCAACGAGACTATGCAGCTCAACCGCATTTAACTAATCCCCGTGTAGCTGAATCCGCATGTAACTGAACCCCCCATGCAACTGAACCCTCGTGCAACTCAACCCCCGTGCAACTCAAGCCTCATTTAACTAAACCCCCGTGCAACTGAACCCCCCATGTAACTGAACCCCTGTATAACCGAAACCCCGTACAACTGAACCTCTGTGCTACTGAACCCTCGTGCAACTCGACCCCATTTAACTAATCCCCGTGTAACTGAATCCGCATGTAACTGAACCCTCGTGCAACTCAACCCTCGTGCAACTCAACTCCCTCAAAACACTTTTCAGCCATTTCTTGTTAATTTTTTTTAAATTCTAAACTATTTAAAATTGGCAACACTGTGCAAACCATCACTTGTGTATTATACAGTACACAATCATCCCATCTCATCCAAAACACTTTTCAGTCATTTCTTGTTAAAAATTATCCAATCACTAATTAGAATCATTCACACTCCTATTATTCAAAACATTAATTAATATCGTTCATAGTGTTCAATTTGCGAATTCCTTATCCCTTTTTGCAAAAATGTCAAATACTCACTCTCTTTGAAAAACTAAACCAGACTATACCCATCAAACCAGAGTATACCCACCAAACCAGATTATACCCACCAAACGTGTCTCAAGCTTATTAGCCCAGAAACCCGTCTGGTAAGGCATGTACCGTTTGTAGTAATAGGTGACTGACCCGTGGTAAGTCTTATTACGCAATCACCCGTGAAAGTGCATAGGTGACTGACCCGTGGTAAGTCTTATTACGCAATCACCCGTGAAAGTACATAGGTGACTGACCCGTGGTAAGGCATATTACGCAATCACTGGTCAAAGTGCGTACACCCTTACTACTTATAATTGACTGGAGCGGAATTTCTTTTTAAAGTTCGGGAAAGGACAGTCGCTAAAAATATTTTAGCGCACCTGCTTGAAAAAAAAAAACAAAACACAAAATAAAATCAGCCCAAAAGAAGAATCACTGAATAATTTAATAGCCTTGGAAGTTTTGCACTTTACTGAAAAAACTATAAATATTTTTAATTTTATAACTTTAATAAATCAAATAATACTAATATTTTGATTACTAAATATCAGTATTTGTACCATAAACTGACAATGCAAATTCATTTGTATTTTTTCAGTAAAGTGCAAATTTTGTTCTGGCCTTGGGAAGGCATAGGGGGTTTTGAGCCCAACTTATGTTAATTTCTGCTCGTTTTGATTTTGACTCGGTTATTTATTGTAATTTCTGTTCGGTTTGGGTTTCATTTATTTATCGATGCTGATTTGTGGTAGTTTCACGCTTGGTAGATTATTAGATTTTATTTTTGCTCATTTTTGTCTAATGGAGTTCTTTACTTTTCTTTGAAAAACTTATTTTGTGGAAAAATTTTTTTTAATTAATTTCTGTTCGTTTTATATTGACATAGTCTTTTCAGGGAAAACGAAAATAATACTTTAAATCTTTTCGTTTTTTTAAGACTTTATAGTTTGGACTGCTATTTGTATGCTGGAGAAAAATTTTCAGCAATTTTTAACAAAATATACCCTTTTAAAAATCTGGACACAAATAGTAGTGTTTAATTTAGTTTCATACCTCCTCTAGTTGACCTGAGATAGAAAACCTGATACCTTTCGGAAAAAAAATCTGTTTACTTTCTTTGATAGCTTGGATACACTTACGCTATTTTGATTTGGTTAAATTTTAAGAGCAGAAGTATCCCCGAAAGTTTGAACATAATACCCTCAGGCGTTCTTGGGATACTGCTGAGATGCCTTATTGGGAATTAGCATTAACACAGTAGGCTATATTTTTATTGAATCTTAAGCCAATATTTAGTTTTTAAACATAATTAGCAAATGAGAGGGTGGGCGTGGGAGGGGGATTTGTTGCCCTCCAATCACTTTCGAATATTAAAAAGGGCATCAGCCCTTTCTGTTTTCAATCGAATGAGCCCTTTTCGAAGTTCCCACGACAACCCCTTCGATACGAAGTGTCCTGGTCTAAACAACAACAACAACAAAAAATAATACATTATACCCACATCGATCTTTACTATAAAAATGTCAAGCCTTCCAATCATTTTCGACTATTAAAAAGGGAACTAGGCCTTTCAATTTCCAATCGAATGAGCCCTTTTTGAAACGACAACGCTTTCTATAAACACCTTATATGCCCCCAGGGCATAAATTACAACCCTTACCCTAAGGGCTGTTAGGGTGGTTATCATTCTCTAAGACCTAATTTCCAGAACTTTCAACTACGTTAAACAAAATGGCTATCTCAAAATTTTGACTGGATGTGCTTGGGGAAATGGTGGACGTGAGAGGGGCGTTAGTCACTCTCCAATCATGGGCGTAGGGAGGAGGGGGGCAGGGGGGCCGCCCCCCCCCCCCCTAGACCTTCAAATTTACATTAGATATGGCTGAAAAAGCAGATGGTTTGGAAAAAGCAGTTGATAAAACTTCATCACACTATCGACTGCCCCCCCCCCCCTAGACAATATGCTGCCTACGCCCATGTCTCCAATCACTTTCAACTATTAAAAATGGTACTAGCCCTTTCAATTTCCAATCAAATGAACCCTTTTGAAGTTTCTACGACAACACTTTCAATAAAAACTTATATGCCCCCAGGCCATAGCTTACAACCCTTGCCCTGAGGGCTGGGGGGGGGGTTGTAATTCTCAAAGACCTAATTTCCAGAACTTTCTACTACGTTGAACAAAGTGGCAATCTGAAAATTTTGATTGGATGTGTTTGGAGGAATGGTGGGCGTGAGAGGGGGGTTAGTTACCCTCCAATCACTTTCGACTATTAAAAAGGGCACTAGCCCTCTCAATTTCCAATTGAATGAGCCCCTTTTGAAGTTTTACGACAACTCTATCTGTAAAAACCTTATATACCCGCAGGGCATAACTTACAACCTTCGCCCTGGGGGCTCTGGGGGGTTTGTCATCCTTAAATGCATAATTTCCAGAACTTTCAACTACGTTGAACAAAATGGCTATCTCTAAACTTTAATTGAATGTTTTTGGGGAAATGGTGGGCGTGAGGGGAAGGGGGTTAATTACTCTCCACTCAATTTTGACTATTAAAAAGGATAATTTCAATTTCCAATCAAATGACCCCTTTTTGAAATTTCTACAAGAACCTTTTATATAAATCTTATATGCCCCTAGGGCATAACTTACAACCCTTGCACTGACGGCTTTGAGGGGGTTATCATCCTAAAAGACCTAATCTCCAGAACTTTCAACTACGTTGAACAAAATGGATATCTCAAAATTTTGATTGGATGTGTTTGGAAAAATGGTGGGCGTGAGAGGGGCGTTAGTCGCTCTCCAATCACTTTCAACTATTAAAAAGGTCACTAGCCATTTCACTTCCCAATCAAATGAGCCCTTTTGAAGTTTCTACGACAATGTGTTCTATAAAAACCTTATATGCCCCCTGGCTACCAAAAATGGCTATCTCAATATTTTGATTGGATGTGTTTGGGGGAATGATGGGCGTGGGAGGGGGGGCTAGTTACCCTCCAATCACTTTCGACTATTAAAAAGGGCACTAGCCACTCCAATTTCCAATCGAATGAGCCCTTTTCGAAGTTTCTACGACAACTCCTTCGATACGAAGTGCCCTGGTATGAAAAAAAAAAACAAAAAAAATAATAATACATTGTGCCGACATCGTTCTTTACTTAGGCAGCGCAACTGCACTGCCTATGATATGCACATTGAATAGACAGCGTTTTGCTTAAAAATTTGTGAGAGATCATACATTTTCTTTGTTTTAAACTAGCTTCTCGTTAGCTTTTTGAACTGTTGACACATTTAGGATTCCCAATCAATTTTTACCGAAATTGCTTCGGAAGTTCCCTGTAGTGCTGGAAAAGTTTCCTAATGGGCCCGATGCTGAGACTCGCTAAATATGTTTTCTTTTTTTGTATCGAATTCTTTTAACAGTTCTTGACCGAGATATAGTTCTTTTTTCCAGACAGCCAAAGGGCACAGTGATGACACAAGCTTTTACTTTCCACCAACTTCGGCCGAGATCCAACTTGTCCTTTTTGGAATTTGATGATAACTTTCCTCTCAGATCCAAGCCAGACCTATTTCTGCGTAGGTCTGTACCCAAGTTTTCTTCTTGAAGTTTTTTTGTTTAATTTCTAAGCCCCTAGACCTGTCTTTACCCGCCTCCAAAACCCCTTTTTGATTTCCAAAAAGTTAAAAAAAAAACTAGGTAACTAGTTCAAGTAAATAAAAAACTACTAACCTGAGAGTGTTGTTAGGTCAATACAAGTTAAAGCTCTCAAGTGCCATGCTGCAAGTGCATTTTTAGTCACTACTCGTGAACGAGGTATTTCTTGGGCTCTTCGTAAAACTGCTGGTGTATTTACGCGAATCCTTTGAACCCAATCACCATCTTGACATAAAAATAAAACTAACTAAGCAATATAATCACAGGTGCATGCAGGGTTACCTGTTTACAGTTTTACCTATTTACAGGGTTACAGTTTATAAGTTATAAACTGTGTATATGCTGACCAAGATGCCAAGTTCAGTGTAAAATAGCTTCTAATAAAAATTAAATAAAAAAAACTAGTTTTTTAAACTGAAAGTAAGGAGCGACAATAAAACTTAAAACGAACAGAAATTATTCCGTATATGAAAGGGGCTGTCCCCTCCTCAACGCCTCGCTCTTTACGCTAAAGTTTTTTATTGTTTTAAAAAATAAAGTTGTGAGACAGAGTCAAACTTTAGCGTAAAGAGCGAGGCGTTGAGGAGGGGACAGCCCCTTTCATATACGGAATAATTTCTGTTCGTTTTAAGTTTTATTGTCGCTCCTTACTTTCAGTTTAAAAAACTTGTTTTTTTATTTAATTTTTGAACGTTTTTGAATAAATGCAGGTTTTGATCTTGGCTCACCGTACATGAATAATTAAAACAAAATTTTCATATTAATTTACTTTTATTTAGTTAAATGGCTTTCTCGAAACTTGTTTAATTATATTTACGAACGTTTTTATTAGTAATAAATATACGTAACTTACGAATTAACTTACGTAACGAACTTCTATATTCATATATTTTTAATTTGTTTATTAGGGGGTTCGCCCCCTAGTCTATACCTTGCTCTTTAAGCGAAAGTTCGAATTTTGTTCCAATTCTTTAAAAATGACCACTTAATCACAAAGGCCGTTAATTAGAATAAATAGCTCTTATGAAAGTACTAAAAAATCTTTGGCTTAAAGAGCGAGGTATTGACTACGGGGTGAACCCAATCATATATGTAATATTTTCTGTTCGTTTGAAGTTTCGATGTTGCTGCTTTGCAGTTGAAATAGTTGTTTTTTTATATTAAATTTCTGATCTTGCTTTAAATAATGCTGGGAAGTCCGGCGTCCCCTTCATAGCAATGTCCCTTCCCCCATGAAAACTTCCTTCATGGAAAGATCCTCCCAAATAACCCCCGAACCACCCCCCCCCACTACCAGGAAAAATCTCCCCTGAAAACGTCTGTATACTTCCAAATAACCAATACTATATGTTAACATTGGGTAAAGTTCATAACTTTCAGCCCTCCCCCCGGGAATTTCGGGGGATAAAGTCATCCTAAAAGACATACTTATTATATTTTCGAACATGCTGAACAAAATGGCTATCTCAAAATTTTGATCAGGTGACTTTGGGAAAAAATGAGCGTGGGAGGGGGCCTAGTTGCCCTCCATTTTTTTTGGTCACTTAAAAAGGGCACTAGAACTTTTAATTTCCATTCCAATGAGCCCTCCCACGATATTCTAGGACAACTGGGTCGATACGATCACCCCTGGGAAAAAAAAAACAAACAAATAAACACGCACCCATGATCTTTCTTCTGGCAAAAAATGCAAAATTCCACATTTTTGTAGATGGGAGCTTGAAACCTCTACAGTAGGGTTCTCTGATACGCTGAATATGATGGTGTGATTTTCATTAAGGTTCTATAACTTTTAGGGGGTCTTTCCTCCTTTTTTCAAAAATCAGCCAAATTTTCTCAGGCGCCTAACTTTTGATGGGTACAATTAAACTTAATGAAACTTATATATTTGAAATCAGCATTAAAATATGATTCTTTTGATGTATCTATTTGTATCAAAATACCGTTTTCTAGAGTTTCGGTTACCATTGAGCCGGGTCGTTCCTTACTTACAGTTCGTTACCACGAACTGTTTGATAAGGAGCCATAAGCTTCTTAACAAGAAGCCATAAGCAATTGGGGTTCAGTCAAAACTCTACCCTCATAGAAGTAGTTAGTATATATGGAATTCTAGCCGATTATGTTCCTGGGCAGCTTTCCAAGGCAGCTTACCAGACTGGTTATTTGGCAGTGTATAATGTGGTCAAACATGTTTTGAGAGTATGATCATAATTATATAACTCAACTGAACCGGTTTTTGAGTCAACATCCGTTTTTTAGGAGCCAATCAGAGAGCGGAGGTTGTTCGATATACGATAACTTGATTTGTGGTTGGGATTTGAATAAAAGGAATGGTTTTCTTTACAATTCATATTAGTAAGGGAATTGAATTAAGAGAGAATAGTTTATTTGAGAGGATAGTAGTGGAGAAAAAAATGAGTGGTGCATTTACATTATTGGAGATTAATGATGGAACCGACAGCAGCAACAACGATATACGAGTACCCAATGTGGCTGTGGAAATAACCAGTGGTTGTAGACTATGCCTTGAATGGGACAATATGTATGCTAGATACGTGGAATCATTAAGCAAGTTTAAACAGGAGGAGCAACTATGTTTTGCTGGAAAAGTGAATATTCTTCATCTAAATAAACTTCGGTCAGCATTAGATGTCCTATCGAAATATATTGATGAGAACAAAATGCATCAGTGAATATTATTATTGTAATTATGCTCAATAAAATTGTTTCTAAATCAAAGGTATTTTTCTTTCTATAGTAGACTAGCGTATATTTTTTAGAGTAGAAGAAATTCTGGTTAGTCTGAAGTTGGTTGTGAGAGAGTTAGGACTCTAAAAAATGGATAGATTTGAGAAGAGCGAATCATGGGGAATCTAGTGCTTATGGAAAAACGTTTGATTCTAGAGACGATTTTCTAGAGCTGTCTATTCAAAGGAAGATATTTTCTCGGGGAATGCTGGTCGATATAATGAAAAGTGATTCTCCATCATTCGACTATTGTATGAAGCTTCTACGTCGTGGTCCAAATGCATTTACACAATTTATTGATATATTGATCACGACACGGCAAAATGATATTGTGGATATGATTTTAAACACTAGTTTAGAAATTTAGGACTTTTTTTTCATGAGAAAGATGGTGCTCAAGAATGATTTACTCCTCTCTCACTATCTCCGACAATTTTTGTTGTTGCTAGCTCAGTTTCATTGTGGCAGTGAGAGTGTCAACACATGAAAAAATGTTCCATACATGTCCCCTATGTATGTACACACTGGGCAGCTGGTCATCATGTGAGAATTGCACAATGATTGACGAGTATGATGAAAAGTGGAGATTATGCAACCCGTGTAAATTGCATAGAGGATATGCTGTACAAATTAAAGTTGTCATTCCTGTCTTGAAGAGGTGTGTGACTCTCATCCTAGAGGACCCCTATGCTCCAATTGCCATTATGATAAATGTAATCAGTGGGAGAATACATATCCCGGTATGATTGGAAAGAATCCTAACCGTGATTTTAGTTTATTGCTACGAGATTGGTATCGTCGCGGTTTTAGATTGTTCTGGGAGGAGGAGCCGGGTCAGCGATTCAACTGTTGGAACAGCAAAAGAATATCGTTGTGAAGACAATGGGTGTTATGATTATAAGCCCACTGATTTTTATTTGGCTGTGACGGAATGTGATTCGACACTTGAGGACACTGTTTGTGAAATTGCTTCAAATAAGCAAATTGAAACATGTGAATTCTATAGAATGAATGAGAATAGTATCATTGACTATAAAAGAGATATGACCAGAGTGAAGTTACACTCTACTGTAGAAAATGTGACCCTGACATTGCAGTACATCAGGATCAGTATACTGTGAATTCGGATAATCTACCTGCACTAGTTGTTGTCGACAAATACCTATACCTAGTAGAAGATGAAATCTAAAGAGTAGAAAAGTCGTTTTATCATGTATATAAATTTTTATTAATAAACAATTTCACATACATTTTTAGAACATTTTATTCGTAGGGCACTAAAATCAATATTAAATACGCTTCTAAGTATATTTTCCACTAGAAAGTCGTTCAATCGAGGTAAGTCAACGTAGATGTTGAGAAACTGCTTGTAGGTGTAGCCACGACATCTGAACATGAAAAAGAGTAGTGCATGAAAGCCACATGTCTTAGTCGTTAAATCCTGTACTCTTCGTTGATTTTGAATAATGGTTTCCCCACTGCTTTCAATAAAGTTGCTGATGTATGGAGTGTAGAATTTATACGATAGGCCAAGAGGATAAAAAAATTCAATATTCTTCGCTGTTTGAAAGATGCATAGCCAATGACCGGTCTTCAAAGTCGATGGACTGCTATTAACAATGATTAGGGTATTGTTAACACTTGGAATTTTTTCAATGAAGTCCGAAGGTATGCAATAGGACTTGTACTGGGACATGTATGGATCCATACTAAATAAGTTGATTATTTGGTTTGTGTTCATGGTGCTAGGTCTAGTAGAACACTGCCGTCGGGTGTGATTTCCCAATAGGTTTCAAATTGACTCAGTGATATTAGCGTGATACTCTCAGTCAGAGCATCGGCAAATGTACACTCTAAACGTACATTCCCTGTTCGTACTATGCTCATATCCTGAGTCCCTGACAAGTCCAAAACAATTACCCCATGATTTTTTGAAAACATTGAATCGGTTATTCCATTTTCAAATAGTTGAGAGTCATGATCTAGGGATTGCATGGTCAACTCGTACAAAGTCCTATAGGATTTTTTGTCAAATGACAGAGTGTACAATGGAATACCATTCACTTTGCACACAGATAGACCGATAGAATCAAAATCATGGGGGGATTCAGTCCAGGATCCAACAGCACTGCCACTCTTCACAAAGGCCAAAGCCAATTTTGATGGGATTTCTCCATTGATAAATGATGAATCGCTATAGCTACGAGAGCCGGTGGCAATGTGACGTTGATTGGTGATCGTATGGGGGACAAGAAGTTTAATGTTGTTGCCATTGGCTCTTAGCATTTCCACTGCCAATGCAACAGAGCTCATAACCTGTTGTTTTCGGACGTGGAGAATTGCCGATGTGATAATGACATTTGCATCGGGTGCTGCAGGAAGTGTTTTTCTCAAAATGAAATTCGATGGGGCCATCTGTAACTTTATGTCAATCTTGACATTGGGGGGTAGCCATTGGGATATATTGAATATCTGATGATTTAATTTTCCAACCAGATGATACTCCTGGGTCACTGCAGTAGTCAACTCACCGTCAGTATCAACACCTGATCGATATTCATAGCCCAATGATTGTCCTCTCAACTCCTTGTATGCCTTTGGTGTCATCATCATAAATTGTATGTAGCTTGCATAGTTTGATAAATTATTGCTAGTGCTCACCAATGTTCCATTAATAAATACATTAATTTGTTTGAACAGATTGTGTAGAATACAGTTTTCATAGGAGAGACCATCACCAGCATTTGGAGTTGTATTATCTGACTTTTTCTTCACCGCAACATTTAAATCAATAAATGTTGATGACAAATCAATGAAATAGTCTTCATTGGAAAATATTTGAAAGTGTATATTTTCCGAGAGGGGTTGTTGGGGGTGAAATTGTTCATAGTAGCCATACTTGACACTGACATCAACATTTTCAGCATTGAATAGATTCAATGAGGAACTGATTGATGGATATGATTCCTTGTGGGGGAGATAAGTCATCTTAAGAGAAGAAATGCTTCTTTGATCTAAAATCTTTTTCTTCTTCTTCTTCTGCTTATTAGTCTTCGTTGTTTTATTCCTCCAAGTCCTTGTTGATGTCCTTCGCTTCCCGCCTGGGTGGAGACTGATGAGTGAATGACGCGCACGCATCCTTTTCAATCCCTCCCCATTTTGTCGAGATTTTAGTTGCTCACCAACGGCTCTTGCTGAAGATCTAATATTTTCCTTAACACTGTCCTTGAAATTCTTGCCCGACCCCCAGTCCTGTAGTGTGGAGGCAGCAAAATTTGATGCAGCAGGCACAAGATATCTTCTGGCAAGGGGTAGTGCAGAACGAAATAGCCTAGCAAACCAGCTACCAAGACCAAAGCCAGACATTGTAGTACGACCCTTGTAGTAGTCCAATTCATTGCCTATTTGACGTGGACTCAAAGCACCAACATAACAATCGATATCGGGGCAGACAAATGGAATTCTTCTATTGTTCATTTTAGGTGATTGTGCTGTCGCCGACAATGGGTCGAAAATGACATGTAATCACTGCTAAGCCTTTTGTTATTGCTAGAGGATCACCCAATTCACTTCTTAGTGTTAACTGACAGAGTTCCAAATACGAAGTGTTTACAGGAACATACTGAAGATGCTTTATATTAGAGTGATGAACAAGTTCATGAGATGTTTTTCGTTCAAGAACACGTAGGAGGGGGACATTTGAATTTCCAACTCTCGATGTTTCCACAAAGGATGCATAGAGAAATATGCAAGAGTCCGAGGCGAAACCAGGTGGATAATCAGCAAAAATAACTTGATCCATCCCGTAAACGGTGACAGCATTTTTCCCATTGATCATATTCTGTTTAAAGCAAAGAACGTCTCTCAGATTATCATTGAGAATAATTATTTCGGTGTCAACAGGTGATGCAATCTAAATCCTATCGTGTTCCAATGAGTAATTAAAATGGAATTTACCATTCCTACGATATGAGATTTTTCTATTGATTGTACGACACAAATCTGTCATATTATCGTATTCAATATATTTCCATTTAGCATGTGGATATTCGCTAGATTTAAGTGCTTCAACCCATTCATAGTCGACAAAGAGTGTCCAATCGAATGGTATAACTTTTATATCGTACACAAGATCCTTTCTCAGGATGTCATAGGTATTTTTGAGAATACAGTCGACAAGATCCACTTCATACGCACCGTCAAATTTGATGGCGGGGGAGAGTTTTGTCCAAAAATCACTTGTCGTATTCAAGTCGTTGTAGAGAGGATCGGAAACGTTGGACATAAAAGTTACATAGAAATCATTGGGCATTGGCAATATCTTCAACACCGATCCAAGAATCAAAATCAGAGTTGTATCCTAGCCACCGAACAAGTAACTGTTTCCTACCCCTGCGAGTACGAGTCTTTAATATCTTTTCAATTTGATGGATTTCCCTATTATTTCTAATCTTTTGTAGTTCATAGTCATAAAAGCCGCCGAGAATCTCTTCATCTTTGGTATCGCGCAAACGATAAGTTATGGGTTTAGTGTCTAGGATTTTTGCAACTTTAAAAAGTTCGGTGGACCACAAGTAATTCCCCTTTTCAAAAACATTAGTTGTTCTATTAATTCGAACAGTATCACCAACATTGAATTTATTTTTCTTCTTGACAATCGTTTCATTGGAATATTGTTTAAGAAAAGTGTCAATTTTATCATGATCAGAATGATGAACTTCCGTTGGGGTTGAATTGGACAATGATCGATGAGGTTGTTGATTATAAATCAACATGATTTTATCTAAATCATGAATAAAAGCCGGTGTATTTTTCAATTTACAATATCTTGAAATTAAAAGTCGAATAGTTCTTATCAATCGTTCGGCCAATGCAGCCTTTATACGGCTATGACTATGATAGAGCAGTGTTTATATTTCACTAGTACTTTTGCAACATGGGGATTAACAAATTCACTACCGCGGTCCGTTTGAATTTTTTTTATATGAATCCTGTTCGAGAATACTTTCAATGGCCTGAGCAACTTCAAGGCCTCTCTTTGTTCGCAATGGAATTGCATATGCATAGCGACTAAAAACACTGATTGCAAGTAGAATGTACTTTTACGGTGTATTGTGACGTTGTTGAATCTCATCTAGAGTTAGGAGATCTGCTTGCATTATATGCAATGGGAAAAAGGCTTTAGTTTTTCGATAATGATTAGCACGAAGTCCATGATTTCTATGCAGAGTGTAACTTGATTCATTTTGTAGATAATCTTGTACACTTTTAGCGTGAACACCAGTGGCTTTGGAAAGAGTGGTGGGGGAACTTAAACTCCCCACTTCACCAATATTTTCATAAACACGTTTCAGAACTTCAACCATTTTGAACGTAAACACGTTGTATAACGTCCGCTACCCTTTTATATACTGGCGGTTGGTGGTGGTGTTGGTGGTGGTGACGTTGACTTGATACGTCTTCGCTTTTGTCTAGCTATCAGTGGTGTGCTAGTATTTTCCAAAATTGATTTAAAATCTTCTTCTTCTTCATGTTCATATTTTAATGGTGTTGACAATGATGCATGATCATTTAATTTTTTTAGAATTTGTCTATTGCTAATAAGACTTTTGGGGAAGTTTAATGTATTTAGAAAGTTGTAAGATGAGCGTCAAATGATAATAGTCCTTTACGATTTGTAACCATGTCATAGATTAAATCAAGTAGATTATAGCTCTTGCCCTGAATTATAATCCCTTTCCCATTGCTGTCAACTTGAATATGATCTTGACCACTTTCCATGAGATAGGTTAGGAGTCGTTTACTTTGTTCACGATATGAGTGGGGCATTAGATTTCCAATTTTCAATACAACTGAATCCAATTCCTCCTTGTTTAATTGTGTTCCAGCAGACTCTTGAGGAGATGATTCTTTTTTGTGATCAATAGCAGCAGCAGTGGCTTTCGACCGATTGGACTTATGTTTGTCCACTCGGCGAAGTGCATCTTGAAGTAAAAGCAGTTTTTTATCATCCTCAATATTCTCGTTGTCAAGGAATTAACTCAGATTGTTCTCAAAGTGTTCCACGGGTGAGAGAGCGAGTTCTATTGGAGTCAATTTATAGGGTTTTGCCATTCTCTAGAGAAAACTGTTTACAAGTCCTGCAATTATTGGCAGTAAAAGTGTGAAAAAGCTACCGCCCGCCTGAAGAAGTCGTTTCTTTTTAAAACTCTTTCCTTTGTTTTTAGAGGCCAATGTACGTACAATGGAACGATGTTGCTTTGCCCGTTGCTTAACTACTTCTGGCAGTTGAACATTACCCGCGGTCAAATTTAAACAAAGTTCAGATATTAGATTAATGAAATCATTGTCAATACCATGTTTGAGTATGGCTTTCCTAAGCGAGGGTTTTGAAGTGCTTAGAACTGAAAACAGATGTCTATTTTCATTAGTTTCTTAAGTGTCATGATAGCAACTAATAGGTCTTTTTAGTGTTCACGGGGAGATATACTGTAATTTCATTGTCGAAAATATCTGTGACTACACGCATATCCTCGGGTGTATTTTGATTAAGATCCAATAGGATATAACCGTGGGGTTTATTAGTTGCCTGATTGTATGCTGAGAGCAGAAATTTAGGGGCACCTGGATATATTTGTTTATTGAGAGTTATTAGCGAGCTAGAATCACGAACAACTCTGTAGATGATATAGTAGGTGCAGTTCAATGCAAGTGTTCGCATACATTTGCTCTGATGAAAGAGATTGTGAAGAACCAGAGTAACGGAAATCTGTTCATGATGAGAGCGAACAGTGAACAATTGCAGCATTTCCTGGGACCATTATTCAATAGATTCAGCCAGATCGTCAATGATCAGCCAAGAGTTTGGTTCAATAATGTTGAAAACATCAAGTCCCTGTATGAATTGTATCTGCACCAATCCCATCGTGGCAATTGCTTTTATTTTATCGTATGACTCCTGCCAAATACTGTAACAATAGTAGATTTTTTTCGGCTTTTCCACAAACATTTTATCGCAATTTTTAATTATTTTAGTTAAGAGTGTTGTTTTGCCCGACATTGAGGGCCCACACAGAAACGATCTGAATGGTGTTTTAAATTGATACATGTTCCCTTCAATAGTTCACATGGACAACTAACTGTAGACCATAGCTGTCTAATGACTAAATAATTTCCCTACTCCGTTCAAGAATAATAATAAGAAGAAGACGAATAAAGAATCATATTTTCTTTAATTATATGCATAAAAAAGTAACAATACTTAAAAAAATACTACATTGAAAAAAAGCACATTAAACATGAAAAAATACACTTTTTTAATTTATTTATAATAAAAAATACAACATTTACATAGGCACAGAGAGAAAAAAAACACTTAAATAAATAAACTTTTTTTTGTTTATTTATAGAAAAAATACAACATTTATTAGAATAAAGCACTTAAAATAATATCACTTTTTAATTTCAATGAAACATGTATATTTACAAAAGCACAAAAAAACTGCTCTAAGTCAAAAAAGATAACTTTGGTAGTGGCTGGCGGTGCGCCCCCCACTGGCGGCCACACCCCCCCCCCAAAGGCCGCGAGGCCCCCCCCCCCCAAGGTTTTGGGAAAAATTTATTGAACTTTATTCAAACCGAGACTTTCCCTATGGATAACACATTCGGCCCGGTCTGAAGTTAAATAGTGTCCAAGGGGGAGGGTAGTCACACCGTCTTGACAAACATAGACCTTGTCAGAAATGGTACTCATGGCAATTTTTTCTACATTTACAGTAAAGTTCCTTTAGTTGAGGGAACGAATTGCCAGCAATTTGGCTCGTGGAATTGTATTTTGAACAATACAATTCCTATAGATGTCCATGTCGAAATTCTTATCCACATAGCGCGTGGGTACTCCTTTGCAACGTTTCTTGATTTCCTCGTCGTGTGTCTGTATAAAGTATACCTTCGAACTTACAAACACACCACTGGAATTCATGTCGCTTCCCGTTTCTGATTTAAAAAATAAAAGCTGATTTGGCGGCCGACGTCTCACTAGCTCTGGGTAAAGCCCACTCCAATTGGTGTAGTCCATCCGTGAGCTGATAATTTCACCGTGCGCCAAATCATCAATTAGATTTGGGGTTTTTACTTTTAACAGTAGAGAATCTGTGTCCCCGTAGCAGACCTCTACTTGCCCCTTTTCCGGCCACTGTACCCTAGCCACATTGTAGTAGAATTCCAACATGAGCTTTTTAGAGATCTCCAAGATCGCACTGCCTGCAGCAATATTTTTATTCAGGACAATGCGTCTTTTTTTCTATTCAATAGTACCATGTCCGGGCCAATGACTGTGAACGAAGTATAATTTGGATCGGCAATAATTCGAGCACATTGTTTGGGATCGGTTACGACGTCACAACGATTTCTATTGCGAACACTCTCACACATTTTGCCGAAAGCCGAATTCAAAATGAGCTTATAAATTTCTTTTTCGGCTTTCGTTTGTGCTTCAGAAGGTTTGTTGACAAAAGTGTCAACAAACGTTTTTAGATAAGGTTTTTGGCTAAACTGGAGCGCTCTATGAACCTTTGTGACGTTGAAACCGTTGTTGCACATCCATTTTAAAGCCACAGGATGTACAACTATATTTTTTTTCCGCAGAAGGTCAGCAATAAGTTTTTGTTTTGAAGGTGACCAATGCAATCCGTCCACCTCGACTAAACGCCTATTGCGAGGGCTCAAAGAGTCCCTAGTCACAGGTCTATTGATGCACGGGAAAACAAAATCCTTTACTGAATCGTGAAGCTCAACTGGTATCTCCCCATCAATTTCAAAAAACCATCCAACCGGTCCATTCTCCTCAACACTGTCAATGTTGCGGAAATGGGGAGCTTGAGGGTCATTGAGCCATTTATAGTCGCCGCAAGGTAGCGCATAATGGGACATGGCCGAGGGGTAGAGAGAATCCATATCAAGGAAAACTGCATCCGATTTTGTCGCCGTCTTCTCTCCAGTTGGATCAGTTTCCAAGATACGATCCCCGTGAAAAACAAATCCACCCCTCATTGACCTTTCGATGAACAGATGCTGATCAATGTCAGTGATTAGCCCAATTTTTTCCCCACTATTTTTAGAATGAGGTCCATCACCAGATGAGGAGATGAAAAATAATAGTCCAAATCAAGATTAAATTCCCCATAGATTTTATCCGTATTTTTACACATAATGTCTAACAAAGTTAACACATCACTCGACAAATACAGCTTGCAGTAGTCAAACCCATTTTTACACCCTCCCTCTGCCCACACTTTTTTTTAGCAAAACTGTATTCATCGGGGTGCACCTACGATCGTGTAGACTGTCGTAAAACGATTCAATCGAAGGAATAGTTTCCTCGGCGAATCTCGACATGGAACAATAATAATCACAAGGATATATGCCCTTGACCGTCAACAAATCATATAAATCATTTGGAAATTGTTGCTTAAGAAGGGGGAAAGCGTTGCAGCCGTCATCGTTTTTCTGCACTTGAATTAATTCGCTCAATGATTTGGGGAAAAAACTATAGGAATCTAAAAAGCGAATTTTATTCGTGTACTCAATTTCGTCTTCAACAAATTTCCACATAAATTCCAAAACAAGCAACTTTTCCGATGATTTAGGAATGATTTTGTAGGAAAAGCTGTCTATCACCCATGCATCATCCACTGTTCCATTTCTTTGAAGATGTGCCATTGCTGGTAGCACATACTTCCGATCGTATTTAGAGTTATGTATAAAAACTGGAAGAAAGAGTTGCTGTTTAATTTTTAAATTACATGAATTGTGAGCCCACCCCCGAAAGTTACTTTTTCCCGTTGAATTGGGATCAATAAGGTGATTATGATCCTGGACAGCGTCTTTTGGGGCAAGAACACCTCTACAAACCCAACAAATTGTCCCCTTTTCTAGTGCCAGTTGCTCCTTATCTGATAATGTCATTGGGTAGTTGGTGTGACGCAATCGTGAAATTGCGCTGTTTGCTGTTTTTATTAAAGATACCAATAACTTTTCCATGCTACCCTTCTCATCCATAGCCAAAAAAAACTCTTCCAATTGCATTTTATTATTGGAATCGCGACGGGCATGCGCATAGGAACACGCAACTAGTTTGTGTTCCTTGACTATATTTGGCCTTGATGGGCCTGATACCTCCACCAGTCTTGATTCACAATCCAAACATACTTTATCAGCTTGTAGCAGGGAATTTTGGAAATTTTTAAATTGTAAAGTATCTTTACCTTCTGCCGGCATTTCAATTCTCTGATTGCCATGAATTTTGCAATGTCTCATGTGATCCGAGAATGTTCGCTCAGATCTAAATGAGGAAAGGCACATGGGGCAATAGAGACATTCTCCTTTCTTCGTGCTTTGGGATAAGATTCGACTTATTGCTGTAACGGGGAAAATGGCCATAGGAATTTACATCTTTGGGAGGCTCGTAAATAACCCAATTTTTAACATTATCTACCATCGGTGTCCTCACTGAATATAAAACCCCTTTTTTATTTGGTTTCTTTCCCCATTTACAAATTCTGTGTCATACTGGAGAACAACCACCCCCAACCCAAGATTTTCATTTGCTTTTTCAAATATGGTTATTTCTTTCAAGGACACCGGATACTTCCCCTCTAAACAGTCAAAATTTACTTTAGGGAAATTTTCTCCACCGTTACGAGCAAGGCTGTCGAGATTTTTCATTGATGACTCTTTTTTTAGTGTTTTATGGGCTGCTGCTAAAAATACATATTTAAAGCATTGCAGCCCCTTGTCAAATTCGAAACTCTGAACCCCTTTGGTAGCCGACAAATCTGGGTGGCATTTTATTTTTCTACCCGCCCCCCTTAAAATAAAGTTTTTTTTTTAAATCTACTGAGATTCAGATCCATGTGATCAATGTATAAAATGGTGGACCCGCTTCCCCTCTCGTTAAACGTGTCCAAAGTCGAATTTAATTTATTGACCCAGTTGAAAAAGTTATTCTCAAATTCATTTAGACCAGGGTAAAAAGTCTGGTTGCCAGTTGAAAAATGAAAATAAAAAAATATCCCCTGATGTCCCCTTTTGTAAAACTTTTTGATTTACTGATGCTTTAACCCCCCCTTGACCCCCCCCCCTCATTTCTGAATCTGAATCTCAATGAGTGCTCGAATTCTGTCGATGTAGCTATGTAGAACATTCACTGGGTCTGTTAAAATGACCCCACTATCAATCGCGTTTTCCTCGGGGGGATTAAAATCTACCCTATATGTTTGTAAGTGACCTAGAGCAGACTCTAACAAATAAAATTCACGTAATTCCGGGGATATGACACTATTTTCGTGTCCTGCACCTATTTGCACAGGACTCAATTCACTAATTATAAAACCAT